>CANIUD010000815.1:397500-1073597 GCA_947470075.1 Closterium sp. Yama58-4 | reverse complement strand
GAGAGAGAGAGAGAGAGAGAGGGAGAGACCATGCATCATATAATGCAAATGATATATAATGCAAATGTGACAATATCCACGTAGACAAAACGAGTGAAAGAGAGGATGATACAACACTAAGGTAGGATGATACATCATCTTCTGGTTAACATGTACGTCTAGATCTAGTTTAAAAAAAAACGAAACTCTCAACCATGATGAGTTAAACTAGGACCCATCTCAACTAGAATGAGCTTAAGAATAGAGAGAATAAAGCTTACCTTAATATGAGCTATAGTCTGGGGCGTGAGTAGCGTGAGTGACGTGAGGGACGGGAGAAGGTAGAGTAATCTGAGTAGGTGGAAGAGAAACGAAGCAAAGGAATTTGACGAAACCCTAGGATGGGACCTTTTCGGTCGCGTTCCCGGACTAGTAAATTGACGCCTAATACAGCGTGTTTAGCACAGCGCTATCGAAGTGGCGTTTCGTCGCGAAGGTCGGGGGTTCGAATCTAGTGGTGCGCATTGTTGTTTCAGATTTCCAGTCACCATAAAACCAAATAATATGTACAGAATAAGAATAAACATAAAGATTCTTCTTAACATTCAGAATCTATATCCAAAACGACCACACCCATTCATTTAGTAACCCTAAATTATATGTCAAATGTATATGTAAATAGCAGTAATTCATCAAATATCAAAGTCATGTTACGATATTATATAATTCTCATATAGGTCAAGTGCATCTAAAAATTACAGTGTAATGTTGCTTCGCAACCGAAGACTTTCGACGCCTCTTGTTTTTTTTTCTTTTGTTTGGGTTGCGAAGCAACCCTTTACAATCGATTTGGCCAGTTTTTTTTTCACATTTTTTATATATTTTTTTTAATAAATGTGAAAAAAAATACCAGATGCACTAATTGTTAAACTGTATTATGCTTGTAGGCTGTAGTAGGGTAGCCAATATGGGGTACAACCCCAACTAGGGTTTCATATTTGTACCCAAACTTCTGCTAGTTCATCATTCTTGCCTAGTGATTCTGACATGGTATTCAGAGCAGGAGGTCCCTAGGACCTACCGACCGTTTTTTTTAAGGGCCCACCACCGCTCGCTGCGGTTACCACGCTACCCCGTGCCCTAGCCTCGTAGCGCCCTCGTGCGCCCTCGTTAGCGCCCTCGCGCGCCCCTCGTTAGCGCCCTCGCGCGCACCCTTGTTAGCGCCCTCGCGCGCCCCTTGCTAGCGCCCTCGCGCGCCCCTTCACTAGCGCCCTCGCGCGCCCCTCGCCGAGCCGCCCGCTCGCAGCCCGCTCGCCCGCTCGCTGCCCGCTTCGCGGCCCGCTCGCTACGCAGCCCGCCCGCCCGCTCGCTGCCCGCTTCGCGGCCCGCCCGCTTCGCAGCCCGCTCGCTCGCTGCCCGCTTCGCGGCCCGCCCGCTTCGCAGCCCGCTCGCTCGCTGCCCGCTTCGCGGCCCGCCCACTTCGCAGCCCGCCGCCCGCTCGCTGCCCGCTTCGCGGCCCGCCCGCTTCGCAGCCCGCTCGCCCCGCTGCCCGCTTCGCGGCCCGCCCACTTCGCAGCCCGCCCGCCCGCTAGCTGCCCACTTCGCGGCCCGCCCGCATCGCAGCCCGCTCGCCCCGCTGCTCGCTTCGCAGCCCACCCGCCCGCCCGCTGCCCGCTTCGCGGCCCGCCCGCCACGCAGCGTCGCCCGCCCGCCGTGCTGCCCGCTTGCAGCGCCGCCTGCCCGCCGCGCTGCCCGCTTCCCGGCCCGTCCGCCGTGCTGCCCGCTCGCAGCGTCGCCCTCCCGTCGCGCTGACCGCTTGCAGCGCCGCCTGCCCGTAGCGCCAGCCTCGCCCGCTGCTCTCTATCCGTGCACAGTCGCCTTCCCCTGCTGCGGCAGCTTGCGTTACTCTGTCACACTGTCGCTATGGCTTCCATCCGCGTGCTGTCGTTCGATGCTGAGGGCCGCCCTGTGCGTTTCACCGCTTGGCTAGATGACCTGCAGCTGTTCCTCCTGAGCGATAGCAAGGAGCATGTGTCGCTCTATGATTACGCGTCTGGTGCTGCGCCTGCCCCTCCTGCCACAGCTGAGCTTAGTGTTCGTTCCCACTGGCAGACTCGTGACGCAGCTGCTCGCCTAGCCATTCGCAGTCACCTGCCGTTAGCTGAGCTAGAGCATTTTGGCGACTGCAAATCCGCTAAGGCCCTGTACGACGCTGTCGTCGCTCGCTACTCCTCGCCTGCCACAGCCGAGCTTAGCCGCCTCATGCTGCCGTACCTGTTCCCCGATCTGTCCACCTTTACTACAGTCGCCGATCTTATCACCCACCTTCGCACTAGTGATGCTCGCCTGCGTGCCGCCCTTCCCACCGAGTTCTGCGCTAAGAACCCCCCTCCACTGTACTGGACACTCCACTTCATAGTCACCCGTCTCCCTGACACCCTCCGCTCAGTTTGAGACCACTTCCTTGCTCGCTGTCCCACTGAGCTCACAGTCGCCCTCCTAGAGGAGCACCTGCTCGCGGCCGAAAAGAGCATTGTAGCTGTCGGTGCTGCTCGTGGCGCTCCTCGCACCCCCATCTTTGAGGGGTGTTCTCCCTCTCCCCTCGCTCCCTCCTACGCTGCTGCTGCTGCTGTTGACTTCCTTGGTGCTGAGTCTGTTGGCGCTGCTTCTACTCCTGGTGGGAGGCGCCGCACCGGCAAGGGCAAGGGGGGCAAAAGTGGTGGTGGTGGCACTGGGGGGGGAGGAGGTGGGGGAGGTGGGGGGGGAGGCGGTGCTGGAGGGAGCGGTGGCGGGAGCGCTGGTGGGAGTGGGGTCGGTGGTGGAGACGGGGGCGGCGGAGGGACCAGTGGCAGTAGTGGCGGCGGCGGCGGTGGCGGCGGTGGCGGTGGTGGCGGTGGTGGCGGTGGTGGCGGTCGCGAGCGGGGGTGGTAGTGGTGGCGGCGGAGGTCGGAGTGGAGGCACTGGCTCTGGCCAGAGCTCCCAGCAGCAGCAGCGTCCCCAGACGACCCAGCAGCTTCGTGAGTGGCTTGCTCAGCGTGGGACGTCGGGGGCCAGTGCCCGCTGTTCGTATGTCATTCGCACAGGTGACCGCAAGGGACAGACGTGTGGGAGGTTCCACACCCCGTACCGCTGCTTCTCCCGCCTTGACGACGCTTGGCGTGAGGAGATGGGTGCGGATGTTGAGCGCCCCCGCTGGGCTGAGCTCATGAGGGCTGTGTTTGATGTCTTTGCTCTTGACTATGATGCTATTATTGCTGCCATGTATGCATTGACTGTTAGTGCCGAGGGAGACTGTTACTTGTGTGTGCCGCCTGACCCAGGTATAGAGCCCGCTGCCCTGGGTACTAGTGAGTCTGCTCTCTCTGGTATGGTGCCCCCTGTACTTGCTCCCCCCAGTGCTGTCCCGGCTGGTTTCGAGTCTGCTCTCTCAGGTACAGCACCCACAGAGACACCTCTCTCAGGTACCCCACCGGCTGAGGCCTGTCACACCTTCACCCTTGACTCAGGTGCTTCCCGTTGCTTCTTCCGTGACAGTACTGAGCTCACACCGCTTCCTGCACCGGTCCCAGTCTCCTTGGCTGACCCCTCTGGGGGCCCAGTCCTTGCCCAGTCCACCACTGTCCTCCCTTGTCCGGCGGTTCCGTCTGGCTCGTTGTCGGGTTTCCACCTCCCCTCGTTCTCGACGAACCTGGTGAGCAACGCTGTCCTCCAGGATCAGTGGGTTGACACCTTTACCCCTGGCGGACAGCGTGTGGCAATCTGCACGTGCTCCAGGACCGGCCGTCACCTGGCTACGTTCACCCGTCGGCCGGGGTCGAGTCTCTACACACTGACCACTGCGTCTCCCCAGGTAGCTGCTGTCGGTCAGGTGTCTGCGTCAGGTCTGGTGGCCCACGCCTGTGAGTGTCGTTCCCTGTCGCACCAGACTCTTCTCTGGCACCACCGCCTGGGTCACCCCTCCTTGCCACGCCTTCGTGGCATGCACCGTCGCCTCCTTGTGTCCGGTCTTCCCAGGTCCCTCCCTCCCCTCCCTGCCTCGCCTGCGCCGCCTTGCCTTCCTTGCGTCGAGGGGCGGCAGCGCGCCGCCCCTCACTCCTCCTCGTTCCCCCCGACAGAGGCTCCTCTGGAGACCCTCCACCTGGACGTGTGGGGCCCAGCCCGCGTTCGTGGTCAGGGCGGTGAGCGGTACTTTTTGCTGGTTGTCGACGACTACTCGCGTTACACCACGGTCTTCCCCTTGCGCACCAAGGGTGAGGTCCCTGCTGTTCTGATCCCTTGGATCCGCACGGTTCGTCTCCAGCTCCGCCGCCATTTCCGGACGGATCTTCCTGTCCTGCGTCTGCACTCTGACAGAGGTGGTGAGTTTTCCTCCGACCTCTTGAGGACCTTCTGTCAGGCGGAGGGCATTGAGCAGACCTTCACGCTTCCGGACTCCCCACAGCAGAATGGGGTTGCTGAGCGCCGCATTGGCCTGGTCATGGAGGTCGCTCGTACCTCCTTGGTCCACGCGGCGGCTCCCCATTTTCTGTGGCCGTTTGCTGTCCGGTACGCCGCGCATCAGCTCAACCTCTGGCCCCGTGTCTCCTTGCCGGAGACCTCGCCCACACTGCGTTGGACGGGGGAGGTTGGCGATGCGTCGCGCTTCCGGGTGTGGGGTGCTCGTGCCCTTGTCCGCGATACGTCCGCGGACAAGCTCTCCTCCCGCACGCTTCCCTGTGTCTTCCTTGGCTTTGTCCCTGACGCGCCTGGCTGGCAGTTTTACCACCCCACCTCGCGCCGGGTCTTCGCCTCTCAGGATGTCACCTTTGACGAGTCGGTCCCTTTTTACCGTCTCTTCCCCTACCGCACTGCCCCCCTCCCTCCCCCGCCGCTTTTCCTTGCTCCTGGTCCCCCTCCGGTAGACCCCCTTCCCCCTCAGGGTCCTGCTCCTTCAGGTGTCTCTCAGGTAGACCCTCCTCCCGTCGCTGAGCCTGTCGAGGTCACAGGTGACTCAGGTGCTGCTGCGGGTGGTGCTGCTGGGAGTGCTGAGCCTGGGGGTGCTGAGCCTGGGGGTGCTGGGGCGGCAGGTGCTGGGGCGGCAGGTGCTGGGACTGAGGGTGCTGGAGCTGAGGGTACGGTGCCTGAGAGTACGGAGCCTGGGGGTGCTGAGCCTGGGGGTGCTGAGCCTGCGGGTGCGGGGCCTGGGAGTGCTGGGACTACGGGTGCTGGAGCTGAGGGTACTGTGCCTGAGAGTTTGCCGCCTGGGGGTGCTGAGCCTGGGGGTGCTGCGACTGGGGGTGCTGAGCCTGCGGGTACTGAGCCTGGGGGTGCTGCTACTGAGCCTACGGAGCCTCGGGTTACTGCGTCTGGGGGTGCTCCGGTTCGGGGTGCTGAGCAGTCTCTCACACCGCAGCAGCTTCGCGACTGGTACGTCCGACGCTTTCGCCGTCCTAGTGGCTCGGCTGGAGTTTGGGGTGCTGGAGCTGCTCGTCCTGGGGGTGCTCGTACTGGGGGTACTGGAGCTGCCGGGACTGGCTGTTCTGGGAGCACTGTGACTGGAGCTGCTGGAGCTGGGGACTCTGGCGCTGGCGGTGCTAGCGGAGTTGGAGCTGCCGACTCTGGGGGTGGCGCTGCTGCTGGTGCTGCGGACCCACCTGGTGGAGCTGCTGCTGGTGCTGAGGAGTCGGACGGTGGAGCTGCTGCTGGTGCTGTGGACCCGGACGCTGGAGCTCCTACTGGTGCTGAGGACCCGGCCGCTGGAGTCCCGTCTGCTTCTGGAGACGCTGCGCGGCCGCGACCGTACTTCGTACCGCTCCTTCAGCAGGTTCTTGGGCAGGCTCCTCCTCCTTTTCCTCCTCCCTCCGTAGAGTGTCCTCCGCCTGTCCAGCCGCAGTCACAGTTACCGCCTGCCTCGCCTCTCCCTGCTCCCTCTCCTTATACTGGTCCCACAGGAGGTCTTACAGAGCATCGTGAGCCTGAGTCTCGTCCTGCGTCGCCTGTTCGTCCTGCTCGCACTGGTAGTCGTGTCCGTCGTGAGCGTCCTCCTCCTGTCCCAGGCACTCACTACATGACTCTGCGTCCCTCTACTGCTCCTCGGCGTGTCCCTCTACCGTCTCCTCCTGCGTCCTCTTTGCCTGCCGTTCCGGACCCTGAGTCTGACCGGTATCGCGCTGAGCACCCTACAGTCACGCGTCTCCTTGCTACTGTTGTCACTGACCCCACCTTTGAGTCCTCGGCTGCGTCTGCTCTGGTCTCTGAGTTGGTTGACTTTGCTGCTGCCTGTCGTCTAGACTACGCTGCTAGCCTTGTCGCTGAGTCAGAGTCTGCGTCTGTCTGTCCTCCGTCCGTCGGGGGTGAGTGTGCTCTTGGCACGGACGTCCTTGAGGACAGGCAGGAGGACTTTGACTCTCTTGCGGCTGCTGTACCTCATCTCGTGGCCTGGTTGCTTGCCCCTGAGGGAGACCCGGATGCACTAGACATCCCCACTCCGCGCACTTACGCAGAGGCGATCTCGGGTCCCTACTCCTCTCAGTGGCAGACAGCCATGGACGCAGAGATGGCATCCTGGAAGTCCACAGGCACCTACGTCGACGAGGTTCCCCCTCCTGGGGCGAACATCGTCGATGGCATGTGGATTTTCAGGGTGAAGCGGCCGCCAGGTTCTCCGCCTGTCTTCAAGGCTCGTTACGTTGCTAGAGGCTTCAGTCAGCGTCAAGGGGTCGACTTCTTCCAGACCTTCTCCCCCACCCCGAAGATGACCACTCTTCGGGTTCTGCTGCACGTTGCTGCTCAGCGTGACTACGAGCTTCACTCTCTTGACTTCAGCACAGCGTTCCTGCAGGGCAGCCTGCACGAGGAGATCTGGCTGCGCCGCCCACCTGGTTTTACTGGGTCGTTTCCCCCTGGTACCCAGTGGAGTCTCCGCCGGCCAGTCTACGGTCTCCGCCAGGCGCCACGTGAGTGGCACGACACACTGAGGACTACTCTTGCGGCTCTTGGGTTCGCGCCGTCTACTGCTGACCCGTCGCTGTTTCTGCGCACAGACACGTCGCTGCCGCCGTTCTACATCCTCGTGTACGTCGACGACTTGGTCTTTGCTACTGCTGACACTGAGGCACTCGCTCGTGTGAAGTCGGAGCTGCAGAAGAGACACACCTGCACTGACCTGGGTGAACTGCGTAGCTACCTTGGCTTGCAGATCACCCGGGACAGAGCTCGCCGCACCATCACCCTGACTCAGTCACACATGGTGCAGCAGGTCCTTCAGCGCTTCGGCTTCCAGTTCTCCTCACCACAGGCCACACCTCTGGCTACCAGCCACTCGCTCTCAGCTCCACCTTCGGACGAGTCCGTAGAGCCGAGTGGCCCGTACCCAGAGCTTGTAGGCTGCCTCATGTACCTGATGACTTGCACGCGACCTGACCTCGCGTACCCTCTTAGCATCCTTGCTCGTTACGTTGCGCCTGGGAGACACAGGCGAGAGCACTGGGAGGCTGCTAAGAGGGTGCTGCGTTACCTGTGCAGTACATCAGGCATGGGGCTGGTGCTTGGAGGACGCGACAGAGTTGTCCTCACTGGTCACTCGGACGCCTCTTGGGTGGACGACCTGGCTACGCAGCGGTCGTCACAGGGTTACACCTTCAGCCTTGGCTCAGGTTCTGTCTCGTGGCGGTCCACCCGCTCTTCCTCTGTTCTCGGCTCTAGTTGTGAGGCTGAGATCTACGCCACAGCCATGGCTGCACAGGAGTTACGCTGGCTCACCTACCTGCTGACTGACTTGGGAGAGCGGCCTAGTTCTCCTCCAGTTCTGTATGGTGACAACAAGGCGGCTCTTGCCTTGTGTCAGGAGCACAGACTGGAGCACAGGACGAAGCACATTGCTCTTCGCTACTTTCTTGCTCGAGAGCTTCAGCAGCGCGGTCAGCTTCGGCTTGTGTACGTGGACTCGAAGGCCAACACTGCTGATATCTTCACCAAGGCGCTCCCGCCTAGTGATCATCAGCGGCACTGTACTTCTTTAGGCCTTGTGTCCACGTTTCCTCACTTGCTCACTGCTTGACATTCTTTGTACTGTACTTTATATATATCTTGTTGCTTGCTTGCTAGGTTTTGATCACTGTGTTGCTTGTCTTGTACTATATCTAGCACTGCATGTGAACTGGCCTTGTGGCCTTTACTTGTGCTCGGAGTGTGGTGACGTTGTGATCCACCCTGGGCTTTGCTTTGCTTTGCTGAACTGGTCTTGTGACCCTTTGTTCTCCCCCACTTTGCCTATGGGGGTGTGTTAAACTGTATTATGCTTGTAGGCTGTAGTGGGGTAGCCAATATGGGGTACAACCCCAACTAGGGTTTCATATTTGTACCCAAACTTCTGCTAGTTCATCATTCTTGCCTAGTGATTCTGACACTAATTGCTAGCTACGCGACCTGTAGCAAGTATTGTCTAATACTAATTCCATTGTGATGCGATGGTAGTGATTTATCTGTTCGCAACTACGGCATATTCTTGTGATGTTGGATGGTGTAATGGTGATTACGTGACTGTCATGAAATGCATATATGTTATGAATTGTACACATATGCTTAAATGAATATAATGATAAATACTTAAATTAATATAATGATACATGCTTAAATCAGTATGATGATGAAAATAGTATAAATGAATTATGCAATGATGATAATAATTCATCCGTATGCATAATGTTTGATGTTAAAATACACACATATTAATACATGATACAAATGCGTGACAGCTAACGATCCAAAAACTATGCTATCGCATCCCCTGCCTAGCATGGGGGGGAGCTAATAGCATAATCCTTGAACAATCAGCAGTCACATGAAACAACACAATCTGTGAACTCTAAAAAGATGGTCAACTCTATCAAATCCAGTTCAAGTGGGCTCCCGACAGGCGCGCCAATGAACCTTCTAATGAAATGATAGACCTGATTCACCTTTTTAAAATTCACAGACATGCATTGCTAATGCAATAATGGATGAATGCACACTCACACAAGCAAGCATATTCACAACAACAAGACACATGGATAGCAAAAAAAACGAGCCAAAAACCCAAGATTATACATAAAAGATGCAAAACAAAGTAAAAAGGCAATATGGTAAATTCTTGTGGCAACTATGACTTTCCAGATTGGACTCGCCTTCCTGATCAGCAAGACTCCTGAGAACATAAAAAAAAAAAAAGATAACGAGAAAGGGAAGGTAGGGTCAAAATAACAGAAAACAAAGCGCATCAAACAAAGCAGAAAACAGAAGCATAAAGCTGAAGTATAAAATGGAAGCAGAAAACCGAAGTAGAAAACCGAAGCAGAAAACCGAAGCAGAAAATTGAAGCAGCAAACCAAAGCAGTAAACATAATGAAGGCGGAAATGAGAGAGAATGAGAGAGAGAGAGAGAGAGAGAGAGAGAGAGAGAGAGAGAGAGAGAGAGAGAGAGAGAGAGAGAGAGAGAGAGAGAGAGAGAGAGAGAGAGAGAGAGAGAGAGAGAGAGAGAGAGAGAATGAGAGAGAGAGAAAGAGACAGAGATAGCGAAGGGAGAAATCGACTAAATAATGGAATCTAGAAACTGAAATAGAGAGAAAGATGGAAGCAAGGAATTGGAACTAGCGAAGAGAAAGCAGAGAAAGCACATGCAGGGGGAAAGAGAGAAACTCGAGGTGGTGCAGAAACTACGAGGAACGAAGAATCGATGCAACTACGAACAAAAGATTGTTGCACCAAAGAATTTCGCTACTGTGAAGCATTCTAGTTGAAAAGATTGTGCAAAAAAAAAAAACAATCCAAGATTACAAGGTTGAGGATAAGGAAACAAAGATTGACGCAATAGTATGGATGCAGAAGAAAAGGAAGGGAAACAACTACTAGCAAGGAAACATAAACGAAAGAAACGGAAAAACGGATGGAGAAAAGCAAGAACTCACCACGGCTGTTCTACATCTCTGAACGACGACGTTCTTGTAGTCCACGGCCGCGACAACAAGAACCACAGGCGCAAACGCAAACGCAAAAGATGTAATAAGAATCAGAGAATCAGGTTGAGCGGTACTTGAATGGAAATGGAGGAGTCGTCAGTGTAAGGAAGGAGCAAAGGAGAAAACGAAATAGACAGATCTGGAAAGACATAGCCTAAATGAACTGGAGGTGAGAAGGTACACAAGAGAGTAAGCGTGAAGACTACGAAAAGTAGGAACGCATGAAAAAGGAATAAAGAAAACAGACTAATGAGCAAGGAGGTGGAAATTAAAGTAGAGCACAAAAGATAATTACGACCAGGAAAAGAAAAAACGAAATGAGAGAAGTGGCATAACTGAAAACGAAAGAAGTGGCATAACTGAAAACGAAAGCGAACGAAACTATGTGAAGACGACTAGATACTTCCTCAAGCTCACTAAGATGCAATCTAGGAGATCAAGCAACATACCCATGTGGTGTCTTAGAGAGAAGCCAAGGTAAGAACAAGCCTCTGCTGGGGAGAAGAAACGAGCAAGAGGAAGCGAGCGAGAAGAAAAAGAAACGAATGAAACCCTAAGGTGTGCCGACTTCGCCGCAAAGGACACCAATATTAAAATTAACCCGACAAGTCGGATCGGCTCATGTAGTGTAGTCGAGTAAGTTGGAGTTGGTGAATGTAAGGTCGTAGGTTTCGATTCTTGTGGGCGCCATGTTTTAACGATGTTTCTAAAACCAAAAAAACTATTATGTGTGTTACGTAAAGTGTTAACAGATATCTTGGCACAGTGGTTTACTTCACCCCCCAAATGGTAAGGTCGCGGGTTCGATACCAAGCGTGCATAGTTATTGAAACTGAAAAATCACAGATGTTGAACACATATTTTATAATATGTTTAAGAATCTCACAATCTATATTGATAATTTTACCAAAACGCTTCGCAACCCTAAGACGATTTCGTCGCCTCTTTTTTTTTTTTTTTTCATTTTTTTTCCGAGTTTTTTTAAGAAAGTTGCTGGAGAGAAGTGGCTACTACTTGCATTGGATGGTGGAGGTGGAGCTTGTTGGAAACAGTGAAACTTAAGCGCTTCAGTCGTGTCGAAACATCGCACCAGAAGTGAAGAAAACAATACCGAAGCAAGCGCGAGTCAACCCTCGGAGGTTGAGAGGTTGCTGAAGGTTACGCGAAAGTCAAAGGTCAAGCGACCTTTGACCTGACAAGTGCAGCGCGACAGTTAAGGACACACAACTGACTCGTTACAGAGCAGTTGCCCGAGTCGTACTGTATCGAACCGCAACAGCAACAGTAAATTAGTTATAACTGAATCTTTTCGTATTCCTTGTACTACTATATATTCTTGTATCTCCTTGCTATAATCAATCTACTTTGCCCTCACATACTAGCGCAAGGTGGTTCACAAACTCTTCATTAAACGCTTCTGCTATTACAAAGTTCCTACCCAGAGTTCACCCCTGAAAAGATCCTAAGGGCTGTTCTCAGCCCAACATGGTATGAGAGCTAACAGGGGAAACTCCACTACTATCAAGTCATTACAAGACATGGCAACAAACAAGGAAAGGAGCTCCTCTAACGGCTCCCCAGGCACTACTCCTACTCCACCTCCTGCCTCTGGCCTGCAGACAGAGGAAGGCACGGGAACAAGACCAAGGGCGACGTCTGCTGAAACTCCCGCAAATCACCCTGCGGACTTCGACCAGAGCATGATGGAGAAATTCTTCTCCTTCATGTCCTTCTACGAGCAGCACCAGCAGTCGGTGTCAAACATTGTATGTTTATATTGTGTAGGCTGTAGTGGGTTACACCTTAAGGGGTACACAAAGTTAGGGTTTCCTACTTGTACCAAACTCTGAGCTAGTTCATTCATTCCTCGTTCAGTTATTCTGACATGGTTTCAGAGCAGGTCCTTCGCTAGGACCTAAGTTTTTTTTTCGGGCCCACCTCTACTACCTACCTACCTACTGTCGGAGTGCTGCGTTAGCGCCTCCCCCTCCGCGCCTTCGTGCGCCCTCGTGTACGGCCCCTTAAGGCCCCGTCGACCCCGCACGCTGCCCCTTAGCGGCCCCGTCGACCCACCCGCGCGCACCTCGTTTAGCGGCGGCCCCGCGGCCCCGTCGCCCCGTCGACCCTCACCTAGCGGCCCCGCTTACGGCCCCGTCGACCCCGCGCGCACCCCGTTTAGCGGCCCCGCGGCCCCGTCACCCCGTCGACCCTCACCTTGAGGCCCCGCGGCCCAGTCGACCCACCCTTGACGCCCCGCGCGCACCCCGTTTAGCGGCCCCGCGGCCCCGTCGCCCCGTCGACCCTCACCTAGCGGCCCCGCTTACGGCCCCGTCGACCCCGCGCGCACCCCGTTTAGCGGCCCCGCGGCCCCGTCGCCCCTCACTTAGAGGCCCCGCGGCCCCGTGCGCACCTCGTGTCGCGACCCCGCGGCCCCGTCGACCCACCCCTGGTGGCCCCGCGGCCCCGTGCACGCCCCGCCTAGAGGCCCCGCGACCCCGTCGACCTGTGCGCACCCCGCCTAGAGGCCCTGCGACCCCGTCGACCCGTGCGCCCCCCGCCTAGAGGTCCCCGCGGCCCCGTCGTCCCCGCGCGCGCCCCGCATAGAGGCCCCGCTGGCCCCATAGACCCCGCGCACCGCCTCTTCGCGGCCCCGTCGCTTCTACTGATACTGCTACTGCTGCTGCTGCAGCTGCTACCGCTACTACTGCTACTGCTACTGCTGCTACTATTATGGCTAGTCCGCCTGTACTCGCTTTCGATGCTGAGGGCCGTCCAGTGAAGTTCGAAACCTGGCTAGATGACCTGCATCTCTTCCTACAGCTCACTGCCAAGGAGGACATCTCACTGTACGATCATGCCCTCGGTCACGCTACTGCCCCTCCTACCACTGCAGACAGCACTCAGCGCTCACAGTGGCAGACTCGTGATGCCCACGCTCGCTTCGCCATTCGCAACTCCCTGCCACTAGATGAGCGCGAGCACTTTGGCCAGCACAAGACTGCTAAGGACCTGTACACTGCTGTAGTTGCTCGTTACTCCTCACCTGCCTCTGCCGCACTAGGCCGCCTCACCCTCCCCTACCTGTTCCCCGACCTGGCCTCCTTCAGCACAGTCGCTGACCTCTTCACCCACCTCAGGACCAGTGAGGCCCGCTTTCGCGCTGCTATGCCTGACGAGTTCCTTGCCAGCAACCCCCCCCCCGCTCTGGATCACGCTTTACCACATCGTCACCCGCCTCCCTGACTCTCTGCGCGCAGTCAGGGATCACTTCCTCGCTCGCTCTCCCACTGAGCTCACCATTGCCCTCCTCGAGAAGGAATTGCTTGCAGCTGAGGCGAGCATCGTCGCTGTAGGCACCTCTCGTGGCGACCCCCGCACCCCGTTCTTTGAGGGGTGTTCCCCTTCCCCTCTCCTCCCCTCTGTCGCCTCTGCTGCTGCTGTCGACCTCCTTGGTGCTGAGAAGGTCGGGGCTGCGTCTGCTCCGAGCGGGCGCCGCAGGGGCAAAGGGGGCAAGGGTGGAGGTGGTGGCGGGGGAGGCGGGAGTGGTGGCGGTGGGGGTGGCGGTGGGACTGGAGAGGCTAGTGGCGGCAGTGGGGGTGGTGACAGCAGCGGCGGGAGCGGTGGCAGGGGCGGAGGCGGCAGCGGAGGCGGAGGTGGTCGTGGCGGCGGCAGGGGTGGAGGTGGCCGGGGCGGTGGCGGCGGCGGTGGTGGTCGTGGAGGCGCTGGCGGTGGACAGAGTCAGCAGCCCGCCCCGTCGCTTCAGGCCGCCCGTGAGTGGTATGCGCAGCGTGGCTTTACCTGCACGTATGTCATTCGCACTGGTGACCGCACTGGCCAGCAGTGTGGGAGGCCGCATCCCACACAGCGTTGTTTCGCGCGCCTTACTGACGCGTGGCGGGCCCAGTTTCCTGATGCCACTGACCTGCCCCACTGGGCTGATCTGGAGAAGAAGGGAGTTGATATCTGGGCTTTAGACTTTGATGCTATTCTCACTGCCATGTATGCGATGTTTACTAGTGGAGAGGGTGCTCAGTACTTGCGTGTTCCGCCCGACCCGGGCATTCTGACCAGTCCGGCCGCCGCTCTAGGTGCTAGTGAGTCTGCTGCCCCAGGTCCTGGTGAGGCTGCTGCTCTAGGTGCTAGTGAGTCCGTCCCCCCTGGTACTGAGTCGACTGCAGCACTGCACACCTTCACCCTGGACTCAGGTGCTTCTCGCTGTTTCTTTCGTGACCGCACTGTCCTTGAGCCGCTTGCTCGGCCAGTTGCTGTCTCCCTCGCTGACCCCTCTGGGGGTCCGGTCGTTGCGACCTCCTCCACTGTCCTTCCTTGTCCTGCGGTCCCGTCAGGCACACTGTCAGGCCTCTACCTCCCCTCGTTCTCTACGAACTTGGTGGCAGGTAGTGCGCTCCAGGACGGGGGTGTTCACCAGTTCACCCCTGCTTACGAGCGCGTGACCCACTGCACGTGTGCTCGGACGGGCCGTCACCTGGCTACCTTCACTCGGCAGCCGGGGTCGGACCTGTACACACTGACCACTGAGTCCCCTCAGGTAGCTGCGTCCGCGTCTGCGTCTGCGTCAGGTCAGCTGTCCGCCCCCTGCTCGTGTCGCTCTCTGGCGCATGAGACTGTCCTCTGGCACCACCGCCTTGGTCACCCGTCTGTGCAGCGCCTTCGGGCCATGCACAAACGGGACCTTGTTGCTGGTCTTCCCAGGGTTCTCCCTCCCCTCCCACCCTCGCCTGCTCCTCCCTGTCTTCCCTATGTCGAGGGGCGGCAGCGCGCCGCTCCTCACTCCTCCTCCTTCCCCCCGACGACTGCTCCTTTGCAGACGCTCCACATGGACGTGTGGGGCCCAGCCCGCGTCCGTGGTCAGGGTTAGGAGAGGTACTTCCTGATTGTTGTTGACGACTTCTCGCGCTACACCAAGGGTGACGTCCCTGATGTCTTGATCCCTTGGATCCGCAGATCTCGTCTCCAGCTCAGTGAGCGTTTCCGCTCCGACTTCCCTGTCCTGCATCTGCACTCTGACAGAGGTGGGGAGTTTTCCTCTGGCCTCTTGGAGGCCTTCTGTCAGCAGGAGGGCATTGAGCAGTCGTACACGCTTCCGGCCTCTCCACAGCAGAATGGGGTTGCTGAGCGCCGCATTGGCTTGGTCATGGAGGTCGCTCGTACCTCCCTGGTTCATGCGGCTGCCCCCCACTTTCTGTGGCCGTTTGCAGTCCGATACGCTGCGCATCAGCTCAACCTCTGGCCCCGTGTCTCCTTACCGGAGACTTCTCCGACACTGCGTTGGACGGGAGAGGCTGGCGATGCGTCGCGTTTTCGGGTCTGGGGATCTCGAGCTTTTGTTCGCGATACGTCCGCGGACAAGCTCTCCCGTCGCGCTGTCCCCTGTGTCTTCCTTGGCTTTGTCCCGGACGCGCCTGGTTGGCAGTTCTACCACGCCACCTCGCGTCGTGTCCTGGCCTCTTAGGACGTCACTTTTGACGAGTCCGTCCCCTACTACCGCCTCTTCCCCTACCGCACTGCCCCGCTCCCCCCCCCCGCCTCTCTTCCTCGCTCCAGGTGCTGAGGTACCAGACCCCCTCCCCCCTCAGGGTGCCGCTCCCTCAGGTGTGTCCCAGGTAGACCCGGTTGAGCCTGTCGAGGTAGCTGTTGACTCTCGTCCTGCTGGGGGTACTGAGCCTGGGGGTGCTGCGTCTGGGGGTGCTGAGCCTGGGAGTGCTGAGTCTGGAGGTGCGGAGCCTGGGGGTGCTGAGCCTGGAGGTGCGGAGCCTGGGGGTGCTGAGCCTGGGGGTGCTGCGTCTGGGGGTGCTGAGCCTGGAGGTGCTGAGCCTGGGGGTGCTGAGTCTGGGGGTGCTGAGTCTGGGGGTGCTGAGCCTGAGCGTGCTACACCTGGAGGAGCCCTCTCCTCCCGGCAGCTGCAGGAGAGGTACCTACAGTACTGCCGCCTCCGGAGAGGAACTGGAGCTCGTACCAGTACTTCCCCTCCTGCCCAGGAGCTCCCCCCCATTCAGCAGATCCGAGAGTGGTACACGCGGCGCTGCAGTCTTCGGAGTGGTGCTCCTGGTGCTGCGGACCCTGGGGGTGGCGCTGCTACTGGTGCTGAGGACCCGGGCGTTGGGGCTGCTGCTGGTGCTGAGGACCCGAGCGGTGGCGCTGCTGCTGGTGCTGAGGACCCGGGCGTTGGAGCTGCTGCTGGTGCTGCGGACCCGAGCGGTGGCGCTGCTGCTGGTGCTGAGGACCCGGGCGTTGGAGCTACTGCTGGAGCTGAGGACCCGGGCGGTGGAGCTGCTGCTGGTGCTGAGGACCCGAGCGGTGGAGCTGCTGCTGGTGCTGAGGACCCGGACGTTGGAGCTGCTGCTGGTGCTGAGGACCCTGCCGCTGGTGTCTCTGCTGGTTCTGGAGACGCTGCGCGGCCGCGACCGTACTTCGTACCACTTCTTCAGCAGGTTCTTGGTCAGGCTCCTCCTCCTTGTCCTCCTCCCTCCGTAGAGTGTCCTCCGCCTGTCCAGCCGCAGTCACAGTTCCCGCCTGCCTCGCCTCTCCCTGGTCCCTCTCCTTACACTAGTCCCACAGGAGGTCTTACAGAGCGTCGTGAGCCTGAGTCTCGTCCTGCGTCGCCTGTTCGTACTGCTCGCACTGGTCGTCGTGTCCCACGTGAGCGTCCTCCTCCTGTCCCTGGCACTCACTACATGACTCTGCGTCCCTCCACTGCTCCTCAGCGTGTTCCGCTGCCGTCTCCTCCTGCGTCCTCTCTGCCTACTCTTCCTGATCCGGAGTCTGACTCCCGTCGTGCTGCCAGTCCCACTGTCACCCGTCTCCTCGCTACTGTTGTCACTGACCCTACCTTTGAGTCCTCTGCTGCGTCTGCTCTGGTCGCTGAGTTGATAGACTTTGCTGCCCGGTGTCATCTAGACTACGCCACTAGCCTTGTTGCTGAGTCTGAGTCTGAGTCTGTCTGTCCTCCGTCCGTCGGGGGTGAGCGTGCTCTTGGCACGGACGTCCTTGAGGACAGACAGGAGGAGTTCCAGTGCTTTGCTGCTGCTTTGCCCCATCTTGTGTCCATGCTAGTTGCCCCTGAGGGAGACCCGGATGCACCAGACATCCCGACCCCGCGCACTTACACTGAGGCGATGGCGGGTCCCTACTCCTCTCAGTGGCAGACAGCCATGGACGCAGAGATGGCTTCCTGGAAGTCCACACGCACCTACGTCGACGAGGTTCCCCCACCTGGGGCGAACATCGTCAGTGGCATGTGGATTTTCAGGGTGAAGCGGCCACCGGGTTCTCCTCCGGTCTTCAAGGCGCGCTACGTGGCTCGAGGCTTCAGTCAGCGAGAGGGAGTTGACTTCTTTCAGACCTTCTCCCCCACCCCGAAGATGACCACTCTTCGGGTGCTGCTGCACATAGCCGCTCAGCGCGACTACGAGCTTCACTCACTTGACTTCAGCACTGCTTTCTTGCAGGGCAGCCTGCACGAGGAGATCTGGCTGCGCCGCCCTCCTGGCTTCACTGGGTCGGTTCCTCCTGGTACCCAGTGGAGGCTTCAGCGGCCGGTCTACGGTCTCCGCCAGGCACCGCGTGAGTGGCACGACACACTGAGGACGACACTTGCGGCTCTTGGGTTCGCTCCCTCCACTGCTGACCCGTCACTGTTTCTACGCACAGACACCTCGCTGCCGCCGTTCTACATCCTCGTGTACGTCGACGACTTGGTCTTTGCCACTGCTGACACCGCGGCACTCGCCCACGTGAAGTCGGAGCTGCAGAGGAGACACACGTGCACAGACCTGGGTGAACTAACAAGCTATCTTGGCTTGCGGATCACTCGGGACAGAGCACGGCGCACCATCACCTTGACTCAGTCACACATGGTGCAGCAGATCCTTCAGCGCTTCCGCTTCACGTACTCCTCGCCTCAGTCCACTCCTCTGCCTACCGGTCACTCGCTCTCAGCTCTACCTTCGGATGAGTCCGTAGAGCCGAGTGGCCCGTATCCAGAGCTTGTGGGCTGCCTCATGTACCTGATGACCTGCACTCGACCTGACCTTGCATACCCTCTTAGTATCCTTGCACGCTATGTCGCTCTTGGCCGTCACAGGAAGGAGCACATGGATGCCGCTAAGAGGGTGTTGCGCTACTTGTGCAGTACGTCGGGCATGGGGCTAGTGCTTGGAGGGCGAGACCGAGTTGTACTTACTGGACACTCAGACGCTTCTTGGGCGGACGACCAGGCTACTCAGCGGTCGTCTCAGGGTTACACCTTCAGCCTTGGCTCCGGTTCAGTTTCTTGGCGTTCTACACGCTCTTCTTCTGTTCTCAGCTCCAGTTGTGAGGCTGAGATCTACGCCACAGCCATGGCTGCCCAGGAGCTACGCTGGCTGACCTACCTGCTGACCGACTTGGGAGAGTGGCCTCGTTCTCCTCCAGTGCTGTACGTCGACAACCAGGCTGCCATTGCCTTGTGTGAGGAGCACAGACTGGAGCACAGAACGAAGCACATCGCCCTGCGGTACTTCCTTGCTCGAGAGCTGCAGCAGCGTGGTCAGCTTTGTCTGCGTTACGTGGCCACTGAGGCCAACCTTGCTGATGTGTTCACCAAGGCGCTTCAGCCTTGTGACCATCAGCGTTTCTGTACTCTTCTAGGCCTTGTGCCTGCTGGACCTCACTTGCTTACTTCTTGACTCTGCTTGTACTGTGATCTTATATATATATATATACCTGCATGTTTACACCTGCTAGGTTGTGATCATTGTATCTCTTGCTATATTATCAAACTACATGTGAACTGGTCTTGTGACCACTTGCTTGTGCTCAGAATTTGTGTGGTATCCTTGAGATCCACCCTGAGCTTGCTTTGCTTTGCTTTGACTGGTCTCATGACCCTGTGGTTGTCTCCCACTGCGCCTATGGGGGTGTGTCAAACATTGTATGTTTATATTGTGTAGGCTGTAGTGGGTTACACCTTAGGGGGTACACAAAGTTAGGGTTTCCTACTTGTACCAAACTCTGAGCTAGTTCATTCATTCCTCGTTCAGTTATTCTGACAGTCGGGACCTGCACAGTCACACAACAGCAACAACAACGGAGCGACACCCATGAGCCTCGACGGGTCGTCATATGCGCGCGGAAACCAACAGCAGCAACCTACCTTCGCCCCGTACGAGCGCGGGTCGATCAGCTTCATACCGCAGTCTTCACCTGGACAAGACAAACCACTAGACGCATTACAAGTGCAATCACAGTTCGCGCACGTTCTGAAGCTGCAAACCTCAAGACCTTTCGACGGAAAGGACTGTCAGAATCTAGCAGCAGGAATGGATGAACTAGCAGCATGCAGGAGTACAAGTAGTAAACCCTAATTGGGCTGTACCCCATATGGGCTACCCCACTACAGCCTAGACAATATGCAGCATATATGTTTGACACACCCCCATAGGCAAAGTGGGGGAGAACAAGGGGTCAAACGACCAGTCAAGAGAAGCAAAGCAAGCTCAGGGTGGATCTCAACGTCACCACACATTCTGAGCACAAGCAAAGGGCCACAAGGCCAGTCCACATGCAGAGATATATATGCAACAATAACAGTACAGTGATGACTACCTAGCAAGAGCAGGCATGCAAGTATATATATAGATCACAGTACAAGCAGAGACTACAGCAAGTGTGGAAACGTAGGCACAAGGCCTAACAGGGTACAAAAGCGCTGATGATCACCAGACGGAAGTGCCTTGGTGAATATATCAGCAGTGTTGGCCCGAGTGGCCACGTGACGAAGACGAAGCTGGCCTCGCTGCTGCAACTCTCGAGCCAGGAAGTAACGCAGAGCAATGTGCTTCGTTCTGTGCTCCTGTCTGTGCTCCTCACACAAGGCAATGGCGGCCTTGTTGTCGACGTACAGCACTGGAGGAGAACGAGGCTGCTCTCCCAAGTCAGTCAGCAGGTAGGTGAGCCAGCGTAACTCCTGTGCAGCCATGACTGTGGCGTAGATCTCAGCCTCACAACTGGAGCTGAGAACTGAAGACGAGCGTGTAGAACGCCACGAAACTGAACCAGAGCCAAGGCTGAAGGTGTAACCCTGTGACGACCGCTGAGTAGCCAGGTCGTCAACCCAAGAAGCGTCTGAGTGCCCAGTGAGGACAACTGGGCTCGTCCCTCCAAGCACTAGCCCCATGCCTGATGTGCTGCACAAGTAGCGCAGTACCCTCTTAGCAGCAGCCATGTGCTCAGGTCGGTGCCGACCAGGAGCCACGTAACGAGCCAGAAGACCAAGAGGGTACGCGAGGTCAGGTCGAGTGCAAGTCATCAGGTACATGAGGCAGCCGACTAGCTCTGAGTAAGGACCACTCGGCTCTACGGACTCGTCCGAAGGTGGAGCTGAGAGCGTGTGACCTGTAGCCAGAGGAGTGGCCTGTGCTGAGGACCAGATGAAGCCGAAGCGCTGAAGGACCTGCTGCACCATGTGTGACTGAGTCAAGGTGATGGTGCGGCGTGCTCTGTCCCGGGTGATCTGCAAGCCAAGGTAGCTGCGTAGCTCACCCAAGTCTGTGCACGTGTGTCTCTTCTGCAGCTCCGACTTCACGTGGGCGAGAGCCTCAGTGTCAGCAGTGGCAAAAACCAAGTCGTCGACGTACACGAGGATGTAGAACGGCGGCAGTGAAGTGTCGGTGCGCAGAAACAGTGACGGGTCAGCAGTAGAAGGCGCGAACCCAAGAGCCGCAAGCGTAGTCCTCAGTGTGTCGTGCCACTCACGTGGCGCCTGGCGGAGACCGTAGACCGGCCGCCGGAGGCTCCACTGGGTGCCAGGAGGGAACGACCCAGTGAAGCCCGGGGGGCGGCGCAGCCAGATCTCCTCGTGCAGGCTGCCCTGCAAGAAAGCTGTGCTGAAGTCAAGAGAGTGAAGCTCGTAGTCACGGTGAGCAGCAACATGCAGCAGCACCCGAAGAGTGGTCATCTTCGGGGTGGGGGAGAAGGTCTGGAAGAAGTCAACTCCCTCTCGCTGACTGAAGCCTCGAGCCACGTAACGCGCCTTGAAGACAGGCGGAGAACCCGGCGGCCGCTTCACCCTGAAAATCCACATGCCACTGACGATGTTCGCCCCAGGTGGGGGAACCTCGTCAACGTAGGTGCCTGTGGACTTCCAGGAAGCCATCTCTGCGTCCATGGCTGCCTGCCACTGAGAGGAGTAGGGACCCTCTATCGCCTCTGCGTAAGAGCGCGGAGTCGGGATGTCTGGTGCATCCGGGTCTCCCTCAGGGGCAAGTAGCGAGGACACAAGATGAGGTAAAGCAGCAGCAAGACACTGGAACTCCTCCTGCCTGTCCTCAAGGACGTCCGTGCTAAGAGCACACTCACCCCCGACGGACGGAGGACAGACAGACTCAGACTCAGCAACAAGACTGGCGGCGTAGTCTAGACGACAGGCATCAGCAAAGTCAACAAGCTCAGCGACCAAGGCAGACGCAACAGTAGACTCAAACGACGGGTCAGTGACAACAGTGGCTAGGAGACGCGTGACAGTAGGGTGCTCAGTACGAAACCGGTCAGACTCAGGGTCCGGAACGGCAGGCAGAGAGGACGCAGGGGGAGACGGCAGAGCACCTCCAGAACCAGCGACTCCAGCACCTCCAGTAGACAAAGGACCAGCACCACTCCTAGCTCCAGCAGCGCGACGCTGACGGCGACCGTACCAGTCCTGCAGCTGCTGTGGGGTGAGAGGCACACGTGGACGAAGGCGGCTACTCCAAGGAGACCGCGCAACAGCAGACTCAGAACCCTCAGCGCCCGCACCCCCAACGGCTCCAGAACCTCCGGTGTCAGTACCCTCAGCACCAGTACCTCCAGCGGCTCCAGAACCTCCAGCACGAGCACCCTCAGCAGCTCCAGAACCTCCAGCTCCAGCGCCACCAGTACTAGGCCCTCCAGCAGCTCCCGAACCTCCAGCGCCAGCACCCTCAGTAGCTCCAGAACCTCCAGCGTCAGTACCGCCAAGCTCAGCACCCCCAGACCCCTCACACTCAGGCTCAGCACCACCAGGCTCCACACCCTCAAGCTCCGCACCCTCAGGCTCAGCACCCCCAGGCTCAGCACCCCCAGGCTCCGCACCCCCAGGCTCAGCACCCCTAGAAGTAGCACCCCGAGAAGGACCACCCTCAGTAGGACCTGAGTCACCAGTGACCTCAACCGGCGCAGTCAAGGGAGGAGGGTCTACCTGAGAAACACCTGAAGGAGCAGGACCAGGAGTGGGGAGGGGGTCTACCTGGGGAGCACCTGGAGCGAGGAAGAGCGGCAGGGGGGGGAGCGGGGCAGTGCGGTAGGGGAAGAGACGGTAAAAGGGAACCGACTCATCGAACGTGACGTCCTGAGACGCAAAGACACGGCGCGAGGTGGGATGGTAAAACTGCCAACCAGGCGCGTCAGGGACAAAGCCAAGGAAGACACAGGGAACAGCGCGGGCGGAGAGCTTGTCCGCGGTGGTATCGCGGACAAAGGCATGAGCACCCCAGACCCGGAAACGCGACGCATCACCAACCTTCCCCGTCCACAGCAGTGTGGGCGAGGTCTCCGGCAAGGAGACACGGGGCCAGAGGTTGAGCTGATGCGCGGCGTACCGGACCGCAAACGGCCACAGGAAATGGGGGGCAGCCACATGGATCATGGAGGTACGAGCGACCTCCATGACTAAGCCAATGCGACGCTCAGCAACCCCATTCTGCTGTGGAGAGGCCGGAAGCGTGAACGACTGGGTGATGCCATGCTCCGCACAGTAGGCTGCCAAGAGGTCAGAGGAGAACTCACCACCTCTGTCAGAGTGCAGACGCAGGACAGGAAAGTCCCGCCGGAACCGCTCGCGGAGCTGGAGACGAACAGCGCGGATCCAAGGGATCAAAACATCAGGGACGTCCCCCTTGCTCTGCAAGGGGAAGACCGTGGTGTAACGCGTGTAGTCGTCGACAACCAGCAGGAAGTACCGCTCGCGGCCCTGTCCCTGGACGCGGGCTGGGCCCCACACGTCCAGGTGGAGCGTCTGCAGTGGAGCCTCTGTGGGAGGAAACGAGGAGGAGTGAGGAGCGGCGCGCTGCCGCCCCTCGACGCAAGGAATGCAGGGCGGCGCAGGCGAGGGAGGGAGGGCAGGCAGAGACCTGGGAAGACCAGAGACCAGGGAGCGAGAGTGCATGCTACGCAGGCGAGGCAAGGAGGGGTGACCAAGACGGTGGTGCCACAGGAGAGTGTCGTGCGACAAAGCGCGACACTCGCAGGGGGCCGCCAGCTGACCAGACGTAGACGCAGACGCAGCTACCTGAGGGGACTCAGTGGTCAGTGTGTACAGACTCGAGCCAGGTGCACGGGTGAACGTGGCCAAGTGCCGGCCCGTCCTAGCACACGTACAGTGAGTCACTCGTTGACTCGCAGGAGTGAATGGGTCAACCCCCCGATCCTGGAGGTCAGCTCCACTCACCAAGTTCGTAGAGAACGAGGGGAGGTAAAGACCTGACAGCGAGCCGGACGGGACGGCCGGACACGGCAGAACCGTGGAGTAGTGGGCAAGGACCGGACCCCCGGAGGGGTCCGCCAGGGAGACTGGAACTGGCCGACTAAGCGGCGTGAGTGTGGTGCAGTCGCGAAAGAAGGAGCGAGAAGCTCCTGAGTCAAGGGTGAAGGTGTGCGAGACCGTAGTGGGCGCAGTACCAGAGAGAGCAGACTCACCAGCACCTGAAGCCACGGCCTCACCAGTACCTAGAGCAGTAGACGTACTAGCACCGAGAGCAGCAGCCTCACCAGCACCTAGAGCAGGAGACGCACTAGCACCTAGAGCAGCAGCCTCACCAGGGTCAGGCGGTACGCACAGAGAACAGGCACGATCAGCACTAGTAGGCAATGCATACATGGCAGTGAGAATAGCATCATAGTCAAGCGCAAAGATATCTACCCTCTGTCCATGCAGCTCCAGCCAGGTGGGGAGCTCAGCCTCGTCGCCAAACACTGTGCGCCAGTCGTCGCTCAGACGGGCGAAGCAGCGGGACTGTGTGTGACCAAGCGTCCCACAAGGCTGACCAGTCCTAGCACCTGTGCGAATGACGTACGGGCAGCGAACTGTACGCGTAGACCTGCTACACTGAGCGTACCACTCCTGGAGCTGCCGAGGCGTAAGTGTCTCACGTGGACGCCCCTGCAGCTGCAGCTGGCCACTGCCAGACGCTCCCAACTGACCAGCTCCAGGGCGACAGCTACGACGGCTACTGCGACAACCCCAGCTAGTATACCACTCACTAAGCTGCTGGGGCGTCAGAGGCTCGCGTGAACGTCGCTGGAGCTGCATCTGGCCACCTGCCAGTAGCAGTAGCAGCAGCAGTAGCGCGGGCAAGGCAGGCGCGGCAGGCAGGCAAGCAAGCAGGCAGGCAGGCAGGCAGGCAGGCAGGCCGGCAGGCAGGCAGGCAGCCAGGCAGGCAGGCAGGCAAGCAGGCCGGCAGGCAGGCAGGCAGGCAAGCAGACAGACAGGCAGGCCGGCAGGCAGGCAGGCAGGCCGGCAGGCAGGCAGGCAGTCGCGCAGGCAGGCAGGCAGGCAGGCAGCCAGGCCGGCAGGCAGGCAGGCAGACAGGCAGGCCGTCAGGCAGGCAGGCAGGCGCTCACCAAAGGCTGGGAGAGCAGGCGCTCACCGGGCGAGCAGGGCCGGCGCTCGACGGGCGGCGGCCGAGTAGGCGCACGACAGCGGCGGCGTCGGGGCCGCAAAACCGGCTGCAGAGCAGGGCCGAAGCAGCTGCAGGGCGGGGCCGCTTCAGCGGCAGTAGCAGGGTGGGGCCGCGTCAGCGGCAGGTCGGGGCCGTGGCAGCTGCAGGGCGGGGCCGCATCAGCGGCAGGTCGGGGCCGTGGTAGCTGCAGGGCGGGTCCGCATCAGCGGCAGGTCGTGGCCGAGGCAGAGGGCCGCGCGCGGCTCGGCGCGGGCTGCGCTGACAGCGCGCTGAGCTGCTGCAGGCCGCGCGCGGCCGCGCTAGGCAGTAGCGGGCCGCGCGCGGCTCGGCGCGGGCTGTTGCGGGCCGCGCGCGGGCCGCGCGAGGCAGTAGCAGGCCGCGCGCGGCTCGGCGCGGGCTGCTGCGGGCCGCGCGCGGGCCTCGCGAGGCCGTAGCAGGCCGCGCGCGGCTCGACGCGGGCTGCGTGGGCTCGGCGCGGGCTGCGCGCGGCTGCAGCGGGCTGCGCGCGGCTCGGTGCGGGCTGCGCGCGGCTGCAGCGGGCTGTGCGCGGCTCGGCGCGGGCTGCGTGGGCTCTGTGCGGGCTGCGCGCGGCTGCAGCGGGCTGCGCGCGGCTCGGCGCGGGCTGCGCGGGCTCTGTGCGGGCTGCGCGCGGCTGCAGCGGGCTGCGCGGGCCTTACGGGCCTCTAGGGGCGGCGCGTGGGCCTTACGGGCCTCTAGGGGCAGCGCGCTGGCCTAGGGCAGCAGGAGGCAGCGCTAGGGCTGCTGGACGGCGCACATAGTGCAGCACGTCACAAGGCAAGGCAAGGCAGGCAGGTACGTGGGGTAGCGCGGTAACCGCAGCGGTAGGTGGGCCCGAAAAAAAAAACGGTCCTACGGACCTTAGTGCTCTGAAACCATGTCAGAATCTAGCAGCAGGAATGGATGAACTAGCAGCATGCAGGAGTACAAGTAGTAAACCCTAATTGGGCTGTACCCCATATGGGCTACCCCACTACAGCCTAGACAATATGCAGCATATATGTTTGACAAGGACTTCTTCACCTGGTCATTCGAGTTCGAGTTGATGATGGAAGGCGCGCAGATACTCGGCTTCTTCGACGGGTCCCTGCAATACCCAGCAAACGGCACACAGTATGAGAAACAACAGTACACCTATCAGTCAATGATGGCGTACACGATTCTACTGAGAAACGTCACACCGACTCAGCAGCAGAACATACGGTCTTACCGGGCCTTCGGCAACTCGGCGGAGCTTGCATACAGCCACCTGAAGAGCCTGTATCAAGCAACAGACAGCGTAAACCAAAGCAGGTTAATGGCGCAGTTGACAACAGTCGAAATGAAACCAGGAGAAAAGGGGCTGGCATATATCAGTCGCTGTCGCGAGTTGCGCGACAAGCTTCTTCGATGCGGAGGGACAATATCTGAAGACGCCTTCGTGACAGTCATCATCGGCGGCCTCGGTCCCCAATGGCGCGCAACAAAGGCCATTCTTCGAGCCCACGGAAGAATTTCTGAAGCAGCACTCTGCGCCGAAATCCACGCCGAGCAGCAGGACATGGACCTGCAAGAAGAACGACACAAGAAAAGGACAACAGCATCAGAATTTGCATTCCACACCCAGCGACGCTACAACAACAACAATCATCGACAACAACAACCGAAGCCCGTACCTCCCTTCTGCCACATCTGCAAAACTTCAGGGCACCCACGCACGCACTGCCCGAATCGTCAACAGTCAACAACTCCGCAGCGGCAGCTACGACCTTCAAGCAACCAAGTCGCGTCAACACAGGCAAACCCAACTCAAGCTTCAACGACCTCAACGGGACAACCTGCACAAGGAGCAAGAAACATCGTTAGTTGTATGGCAAGACTGAGTGACTCTTGCGTCACGGAATCACCACCATACTACTCACCAGAAGAACAGCTCGACGAAACGACACCTCGCCGCGAGTCACTTCAACCGAACCCGACGTACGCCGCCATCGCCCAAAGCGAGCCATCCGGGAAAGACACATGGTTCTTGGACAGTTGCTGCGGCCAGCACATGTACTCTTCGGGACGCTTCGTGCAACGAGAGTATCAGCTTCAACGAGAAGTAGTCATCACCGTCGCCAACAACCAGAACCTGCGCACACGACGACAAGGAATCGTCCAACTTCAGTCACGAGAAACAAACGTCATCCTGCAAATGTCCAAGGTTTTAATCGCAGAAGGCCTTGGCTACAACTTACTGAGCGTCAGCCAGTTGATGGCGAAGGGTATTCACCTTGAAGCAGACAGCACAACTCAGGAGTTCAAGCTGTACCACGGGAGAGGAGGCCTCTACATCGGGAAGGCGGTCCTCAAGAACAACGTCTTCGTTCTTGACTTCGTTCCTGATCTTGGCACGGCCGACAGCGACGCCATCGTAAACTTCACCAACTGGACACATCCTCCGGATCTTGATCCAGACTTCAGTCCGGGTGGCTTTTGGTACTCGCACACCATTCCTGAAACAGAGAGAACAAGAGCGTTAGCAACGATTCAACAGTCGGCAGCAGCAGAGACAACATCGGCAGCAGCAGAGACAACATCGGCAGCAGCAGAGACAACATCGGCAGCAGCAGAAACAACATCGGCAGCAGCAGAGACAACGACAGCAGCAGCAGGAACATCAACACCAGTCGCCGGTCCTTCAACGGCACCGCCCTTCATCGACGACACGCCACCGACACCCGCGCAGCAGCTCAACCCGGCATGACAAGAAGTCCACCAAAGTGCAAACGTCACCGCCGGCTTCTACTCCAATTCCAACATGTATCGCCGCTCACCCGGACATCGCGCCACCGAAGGAACCTGGCACGCAAGAATGGGACATCCAAGCAACACAGTGTTAAACAACACGATAAGAGCAGGAGTGCTCGACAAAGACTCACTTCTACTGACCGACGGCAGAGAACTTCAACGAGCTCGAGGAACATGCTTCACTTGTCCCGAAGCAGACTTAACGCATCAACCGTTCCCATCTCATCACAATCCAAGCGCACCAGCGTACGCGCCACTCGAAAAGGTGTACAGCGACATCCTGTACAACCGCGAACCCGGACAAAACGCCTACAACTACACGATTACCTTCATCGACGCCGCGACCAGATACGTCTGGCACGTCAACCTACCAAGCCGCGACATGGCCTTCGAAGCGTTCGTCGCGTGGCTTCCTGCAGCAGAGAGAGAATCGGGCGTAAAACTGAAAAGCTTCCAGTCAGACGGGGGAGGAGAATACACCTCACAGAGGTTCAAGGACTACTTGGCAGAGAAGGGGATCAAACGGCTCATCTCTCTTCCCTACGCCCATCAACAGCAAGGTGTAGCAGAGAGGATGAACAGGACACTCCAAGCCACCATGCGCAAACTGCTGCGTGGCATGCATGCTGCTACCCAACCACCAGTGGCCCGAAGCAATGGACCACGCCGTCATGCTGCACAACTTGCTCTCGTCATCATCGCTCCCGAACAACGCATCACCGCACCTGCTGTGGACAGGAAAATTGGGCAGCACAAAAATGTTACGAGTTTTCGGGTGCATGGTACAGTACCGACCACCATCTGCACGCGCCGGTCGATTCTCCCAACGAGCACAGTGGGGAGTACACCTGGGCATCGAAAAACACTACAACGCGTGGAAAATCTTCGACATCAACAGTAAAGAAACAGTCGCAGCACGTGATGTCCTTTTCTACGAGAACCTCACCCTCGACGTTCACCTCGCCTACGTAAGAGCAAACAGACCTGATCCCTCGGGCGGATTCACTGGAACCCGAGCCTTCGCTTCGGCGGAAGACGAAGCTGACTGGGACGAGCAGAACGTGGACGGAGCCTCGGAAGAAGCCGGACCACTACCACACTGCTGGGTAGACGTACCAATGGACGACGACAACCCTCGCGAAAGCATCAACGCCGAAGTCTTCTACAAGTTCGCCGACGACGGTTACGTTACACCCGAACAAGTCAACACCAACGAAGCAGAACGTGTAGGGCCCAATTTCGCACCTGACCCAGAAGCTGGAGACGAAGCAGTCTATCCCGAGGACACCACACTCCCCCGCTACACACAGAGTGGACTCCAAATCCTTGGACTCGTCACCGCAGTCCACGGCGCCGACATTCCTAGGGAGCCTGCGACAGTTCAGCAGGCTCTGGGGGGGGAGCACAGGGAAAAATGGCGCGAAGCCATGGACAGGGAGCTGAAGGCCTTAGAGGAACGCAACACCTGGAAGGTCGTCCCTATCGGCGTAGCACGAAACAAGACTATACTCACCGGAAAATGGGTCTTCCGAGTGAAGACGAAAGCAGACGGCACCATCGACAAATTCAAAGCACGCTGGGTCGTACGCGGCTTCGACCAAGAGCACGGGCGCGACTTCACCGAAACCTTCGCTCCGGTCAGCCGCCACACCTCGCTCCGAATTCTCCTCGCGATCGCCGCCATGAAGAAGAAGAAGCTGCGGCAAATCGACGTCGCGAACGCGTTTCTTTACGCACCTGTGGATGCAGAAATCTTCGTTGAGCTACCGCATGGCTCCTACGGAGAGCCCAACCAAGTCTGCCAGTTGCTCAAATCGCTCTACGACATCAAGCAGGCTCCACGACTGTGGCAACAGTACCTGCACGCTCGCCTCATCCGCATCGGCTTCAAGCAACTCCCGCACGACCAAGGCATGTACCGACTCACGAAGAACGACGACTACGTCCTGCTAATCGTCTACGTGGACGATCTCCTCTACATCGGGTCAACCGACAGCATCACCACCTGGTTCGAAGGGGAGCTACAGCAAGACCTCACACTCACGGTCTCGCCTACCGTCACTCAGTACCTCGGCCTCAACATCCGAGAAGAAGAGGACGCAATCTACCTCAGCGCCGAGAAGTACGCCGACACCATCGCCAAGCGCTTCGGTCTCACACCAGCCACGATCTCCACGCCATATCGCTACACGACGGGAACTAACAAGGGGGAATCTGCTCTCCTCAAACCAGCCGGCATACGCGACTATCAGAGGAAGCTAGGATGCCTCCTCTTCGCAGCTGTCACCTGCCGTCCCGACCTTTCATATTCCGCAAGCCAGCTTGCCACCCACCTCAAGAAGCCCGAAGCAGAACATCTAGCGGAGCTCGACCGCGCTCTTCACTACTTCATTAGCACTCCGACGATCGGCTTAACCTACCACAAGAACGCAACTACACCAACTAAGCTAATCGGCTACGTCGACGCCGATCACGCCGGCGACTCCGACAACAGGCGCTCACGCACCGGCTACATCTACCGCCTCGAACCTATCGGTCCTATCTCCTGGCAGTCGAGCAAGCAGGAGTTAATCGCGCTATCATCAGCTGAAGCAGAATATATTGCACTCTGCTCAGCCACCAAGGAGGGACTTTATCTTCGCGAGCTGCTGGAAGAAGCGAAGTTAGCCGAGTTACCCAACTTCACCCTGTTCTGCGACAACCAGTCGGCAATTCGCATCGCCAACAAGAACGGCTTCGCGAACAGGACAAAACACATCGCTCTACGATACTTCTTCGTGAAGGACGAGATCGAGAAGGGGAGACTTCAGCTGTCATACTGCCCCACGTCCGAGATGGCAGCCGACTATTTGACCAAGAAGCTCGGAAAGCAGAAATTCGAGTACTGCATGCTGCTGACTGGACAAAGCCACGTCACCAGCAGCGACACTCCAGAAGCGAAGGGGAGTGTTGGAAACAGTGAAACTTAAGCGCTTCAGTCGTGTCGAAACATCGCACCAGAAGTGAAGAAAACAATACCGAAGCAAGCGCGAGTCAACCCTCGGAGGTTGAGAGGTTGCTGAAGGTTACGCGAAAGTCAAAGGTCAAGCGACCTTTGACCTGACAAGTGCAGCGCGACAGTTAAGGACACACAACTGACTCGTTACAGAGCAGTTGCCCGAGTCGTACTGTATCGAACCGCAACAGCAACAGTAAATTAGTTATAACTGTATCTTTTCGTATTCCTTGTACTACTATATATTCTTGTATCTCCTTGCTATAATCAATCTACTTTGCCCTCACATACTAGCGCAAGGTGGTTCACAAACTCTTCATTAAACGCTTCCGCTATTACAAAGTTCCTACCCAGAGTTCACCCCTGCAAAGATCCTAAGGGCTGTTCTCAGCCCAACAGAGCTAAGCAAGGGCCCTGTGATGTGAGCCAAAAGCATTGAAACCGCTATTTAGTTAATGCTATCGTCGTATAGATTTTTTTACTGGTGGTTGACTTTTTCTACTGTGCCGAATGGTAATCTAATCGTGTGGAAGTTTGCTGCAAATATATTCCTGATATCAAACCCACACCGTTCAGTGTACCTTAGTATGTTTTAGTACCATGAGTCATTGACACAAGTATCGAAACGTGATTGTATGGTGCCTGTCAGCCAGGGCATTTCACACCTACTCCCTGCTGGCTCTCTCGTCCCTCCCGTGTCGTGAGGCTACGATTTTCTCGCGACAAATTCAATGGCTTCCAGCGTCACAACGACCAAGCTAGAAGCGTATCCGTTTACAGTCTTGCCCGTTTTACGCTTTTAGATCTTGCCGGAACATGATTTCTTTGTAAGGGAACGTAGAGCGTGAGGAAATTAGAGGTCGAGAGGCCAAGCAGCGCGTGGCCCTGGAGTTTGCCGAAGAACCAACAATGTCGGTGAATATCGAGTGGCAGGTACTCAGTGGCGTCAGCTCCACGCATCCATGACACCCTTGAAATTTCCGCTAACTAGTTCGTAGTCCCATGATGTGAAGTTACACGTCTGCGTGGCGTACCCTGGAGTTACAACTAGGGGTAACGAATCCGCAGCCACGTGGAAGTTCACTTCAGAGGTCCCAAGGTGGGCCCCGTCTCCTTGGAGCACCGCGCCCGCTGACGAACTTCTTGGTGAAAGAATCCGCCTCTGTTTAGCTAGCGCCACAGAATTAACTTGGCGAGCTAGAGGCAGAGCCTAGGATCGATACGACGGGCTCGGAGCAACGAAGCAGTAGCACTTTGAATCACTGAAAACGCCCGAGAATTGAGAGAGAACTTGCTTATAATATGGAGATGGGTACACAAGTCTTGGAAGGCATGAACTCTCTGTTTCCTCTCTGGAATTTATATCTAAAACATGCAATCTCAATTGTAACATCGAACCGCGCGCGACTCGCGGAAATTTGGACTTGGGACGTCGAATTTCCGCGACCTCCGCGCTCACATGTTCGGACCTTGCCGAGTTCATTTCAACACACCAAATGCGTGTGTTACACGAAGTGGTAGCGAGTGTAGCGAATGGTTCAAAACCTTCGCTAGAACTCTCGCTATTTTCGTGAGAGCTTGTGGGGCTGCCAAGTGTAGCCCCCACAAAGTTTCGGACCCAACCGGGTGAACTTTGGTTGCGTGGCGACGCGGACAATCCGCCGTCACCCCAACCTTCCGTGAAAACACCCCCCCTTGGTCCGAGTCAAGGGGGGTCTTAGCGTGGGGGGCAATCCCGTCCCCCACACTTCCAACACTCCCCCTTGCACCCCACGCACACCTAAGCATGCAAGCCTACCCTAGCACAACATGCATGAAGAGCATCTCTAGGCAATGGCTTGGTAAGGAAGTCCGCGGGTTGGGAGTTGGTCTTGATGTAACGAAGCTCGACTTCGTTGTCTTCAACGAGCTTGCGAATGAAGTGGTGGCGGATTTGAATATGCTTGGTCCTTCCATGAAGGACCGAATTCTTGGCTAGGCCAATAGCGGCTTGGTTGTCCACGTAGATGGGAGTGGGGCCTTCTTGTTTGTGCCCAAGCTCGGCAAGAAGACGCCTTAGCCAAACCGCTTCCGTACCACCACGAGTGAGCGCCACGTATTCCGCTTCGGTGGAGCTAAGTGCAATCAAGTTTTGGCGCTTGCTTTGCCAACTTATTGCACCTCCCACGAGGGTGAAGATATAGCCCGAGGTGCTTTGGCGGGTTGAAGGATCTCCCGCCCAATCCGCATCCGTGTAGCCTTGAAGCACCACGGGTCCCTTCTCGTAGTGCAACCCCATACGAGTGGTCCCCTTGATGTAGCGAAGGAGGCGTCGTGACGCTCGCACATGCTCGACCATGGGGTTGGAGACGACACGCCCAAGCACTCCAACGGGAAAGGAGAGGTCGGGTCGCGTGCTCACCGCGGCATACATGCACGACCCAACGACCGAGTGGAAGGTCTTGGCGCTCTCGGGATCCAATGGGTTCTCATCACTCACGGCCAAGGGATGAAACCCCGCTTCCATGGGTGTCGGTGTAGGCTTGCTCTCGATCATGCCGAAGCGATCCACCACACTCTCCAAGTACTTGTGTTGGTGGAAGGCTAGGGTCTTGTTCCCTCGATCACGATCGATGTGCATTCCTAGGTAGTGGGAGACGGCGCCGAGGTCACGCATGGAGAATTCCGCGGCAAGCTTCTCCTTCACGTCCGCTACAAGGGCCTTGGAATCCGACACGAGGAGAAGGTCGTCGACGTAGAGGAGAAGAACGAGCTTCTTCTCGTCCTTGTTGAGCACGTAGAGCGCGTGGTCACACTCGCTCCGCACGAAACCCAATGAGAGCAAGTGATCGTCGATCCTCGTGTACCACGCACGAGGGCTTTGCTTGAGGCCGTAGATTGTGCGCTTGAGCTTGCACACGCGGTCGGAGTCATCGTCGAACCCGGGAGGTTGCTTCATGTACACCTCCTCCTTGAGACGACCGTAGAGAAACGCCGTCTTCACGTCGAGTTGTTCCACCTCCAAGTCGAGTGCTCCCGCCAACGCCAAGAGAGTGCGCAAGGTAGCGGACTTGGCGACGGGAGCGAACGTCTCGTTGTAGTGAAGACCTTCCTTTTGAGTGTAGCCTTGTGCCACCAACCGCGCCTTGTACCGCTCCACTTCTCCGTTGGGGCCGAGCTTCTTCTTGAAGACCCAACGAGAGCCAACGAGGTAGGCGCCGGGAGGCATGGGGACAAGCTCGTAGACGTCGTTCGCCATGAGTGAATCGTACTCCTCTTGAAGCGCGCGCTCCCATTCCGCCGCTTCCGCCGAGCTCATGGCGCCGTGGTAGGTGGACGGGGTGTCGGTGTACGCCTCAAGACACATAGCGTCTCCCCCTCCCTCATCGTCCCCCGCCACGAGTGAGTAGTCATCGAACTTGGAGTTGGGATGAGGGTTCCTTCGAGTGCGAGTGGATGCGAGGGTGGGAGTGATACGAGGAGGAGGAGATGGAGGGTCACGTTCCTTGGCATTTCCTTCATCCTCACTCACTCCAACCGCACCCGCCCCATTCTCCCCCTCACTCGCACTAGGAGGAGGAGCCGTAGGAGCGTCATCCGCCTCATCCGCGGCATCCAAGGGTGGAGGGACGATGATGACCGAGGGCACGTTCGTAGACTTGGAGGGGAAGGTGTCTTCGTAGAACACCACGTCGCGCGACACCACGAGTTTCCCGTGCTCCAAGTCCCACACGCGCCACCCCTTGTGATCCGCGCTTGGACCCAAGTACATCGCCACCCGCGCCTTCGCCTCAAGCTTGGTCCGTGTAGCATCCGGGACATGGTAGTAGCACGTACACCCAAACGTGCGAAGGTCGGTGACGTCCGGCTTCGTACCGCTCCAAGCCTCAAGAGGCGTCTTGTTGGGCAACGCCTTGGTCACGCACCGGTTGCGAATCCAAGTTGCCAACGTAACCGCCTCTCCCCACCAATGCTTCTCCGCGTGAGCATGGGAGAGGAGACTTCGTGCCGACTCCATAAGCGTGCGATTCAAGCGTTCGGCGGCTCCATTTTGTTGAGGCGTGTACGGCGTCGAGAACTCATGCGCGGTCCCACGCCCTTTCAACCAATCGCCGAGCTCCCGAGCGGTGTATTCGCCACCTCCATCCGAGCGAAAGCGCTTCACCTTGAAGCCGCTTTCCGTCTCCACATCCGCGACCCATTGCTTGATGGCGGTTGACGTGGCGTCCTTGGTCTTGAGAAGCCGAATCCAACACATCCGCGTCGCGTCGTCGAGGAGCGTGAGAACGTAGCGCGCGCCGCCCTTTGACGCGGGAGTGATCGGTCCACACAAGTCCGTGTGAACGAGCTTGAGAGGTTCGGTGGCGTTCGGCTTCGTGCTTGGTGGAAATGGCTTCCGTGCCATTTTCCCTTCAAGGCAACCGACACACTTCTCATCATCTCCACTCGAGCGCACAAACTCCAAGCCGTTGACAATCCCCTTCGTTGCCATAGCTTGAATAGCGTCGTAGTGGAGGTGGCCAAATCGATTATGCCACGTTTTGAGAGTGGTTGTCGAGGTAGCCGCTTGAGCCGTCGCCACACTTGGGAGGGCATCGAGCATGAAGAGTCCTCCCGTTTGGCGTGCCGTGCCGATGTGTACGCCATCCGCCGCACTCAACGCCATCATGGTCCCTTCGATGTTCACACGCATCCCCTTGCGTGTGAGTTGAGAAACGGAGAGGAGGTTGGCGCCGAGCCCGGGAACCACCAAGACGTTCTTGATGGTGAGTGGACCGCCGTCCACCATGAGCCGCAAGTCGCCTTGTCCCGTGACGTCCAACGTGTCACGGTTGCCGAACATCACGCGCTTAACGGGAGCCTCCGTTGTCACGTTGTTGAGAAGCGTCGCACACGCCATCATATGTTGAGTAGCACCCGTATCGAGTATCCACGCGTCAACACCACCGACGCTCGTTCCACTTGCGACGAATACGAACTCCCGGTCGTTGTTGTCGCATGTCGCCAAATGCGCACGCCGGTTGTCGTCGCTTGACGGCTTCCAATTTGCCGGCTTGACGGGACATTCGCGCCACCAATGTCCGGTCTTCTTGCAAAAACGACAAGCTCCGTCGCGCGTCCGAGCTCGATTGGCGTTGGCCGGTCCTCCTCGTGATGAGCTTGAGGCCGCCGCGCTCCCGCTCGAGCTCCCGCGGTTGTTGCCGTCGTTGCGCCGCTTGAAGTGACTCGTCCCTTTCGCCTTCACATCGCGAGAGAAGTGTGCCGCGCCAATTGCATCGCCATGCAATTTCGTGCGCCTCGCCTCTTCGTTGATGAGGCGTGCCACCACTTGCTCCTTCTTCCACGTGTCTTGCGTCCCATCCAACATCGTGATCACGGTTGACCACGCTTCACCGAGGCCCGCGAGGAGCGTCATGATCCAATCGTTGTCCTCCACGCTCGCGTCGAGTTCCACCAAGCGCTCGCCAAGCTCCTCCACGCGGTTGACGTACGCGCGCATTGACTCGCCGTCCCTCATCCGCACCGTGAAGAAGTCGAGGCGCGCTTGAAGCTTGCTATGAAGCGACTTGGAGACGTGCTCTCCTTCGAGTCGCTTCCACGCTTCACGAGTCGCGCCGTCACGGTCGATGCACGGACTCACGATCGGGACGAGTTGGAGGCTTAGCTTGGAGACAAGAAAGGCAAACGCCTTTTTGTCCTTACGCACCCACGCTTCCTTCTCCGCGGTTAAAGCGTCCGACGTGGGCTTCGATGCCGACCCATCGAAGAAGCCCCACAAGTCGCGCTCCATCATATACACCTTGAGCTTGAAACGCCACGAGGAGAAATGCTCCCCGTTGAAAATCGGCACCGCGCTCAAGTCGACAACGTGCGGCGTTGTCGAGAAGTCCGCCGGGAGGGAAGGGGTCGTTGGCGCATTCGTCGTCGACGAATTATCGGAGGAACCCATGGCGTAGCAACGATTGAGCGAGCACTCTTAACCTAGCTCTGATACCATGGCGTCGCCTCTGTTTAGCTAGCGCCACAGAATTAACTTGGCGAGCTAGAGGCAGAGCCTAGGATCGATACGACGGGCTCGGAGCAACGAAGCAGTAGCACTTTGAATCACTGAAAACGCCCGAGAATTGAGAGAGAACTTGCTTATAATATGGAGATGGGTACACAAGTCTTGGAAGGCATGAACTCTCTGTTTCCTCTCTGGAATTTATATCTAAAACATGCAATCTCAATTGTAACATCGAACCGCGCGCGACTCGCGGAAATTTGGACTTGGGACGTCGAATTTCCGCGACCTCCGCGCTCACATGTTCGGACCTTGCCGAGTTCATTTCAACACACCAAATGCGTGTGTTACACGAAGTGGTAGCGAGTGTAGCGAATGGTTCAAAACCTTCGCTAGAACTCTCGCTATTTTCGTGAGAGCTTGTGGGGCTGCCAAGTGTAGCCCCCACAAAGTTTCGGACCCAACCGGGTGAACTTTGGTTGCGTGGCGACGCGGACAATCCGCCGTCACCCCAACCTTCCGTGAAAACACCCCCCCTTGGTCCGAGTCAAGGGGGGTCTTAGCGTGGGGGGCAATCCCGTCCCCCACACTTCCAACACTTGGATATCGAATTGGTCCTGACAACATCGGAGATTCTGCTTCAGAACTTGGTTCGCGAATTTCGTGATATTTAAATGTTGTATTTCCATTCGCACACTCGTTTCAGCACAGGGGTGCACCATCGCCTGACACCTCTGGTTGCAACGCTTGTTCAATACACTTTTTTTCTATGTCCGCCATGAACAAGACTTGCCTGTTATGCCAAAAGGATGGCCGCTGCAACGTTGCTTATGTGTGCACGGCTTGTGGAAGCCTGCACAAGGGCTTGGCTCGCAAAGCCCCGCAATCTCAACGACAATGCGATTTGGAAGGGAAACTAGCTAAGCTGCAATGCTTTGCTCAGAAAATCGAGGGGATGCGGGATGCGAGGTTTTGCGATGTGATACTGCGACCACACGAAGGAGAGAGTGTTGTAGCTCATCGCTGCATTCTCGCAGCATGGTAGTTTCCTTATTTCATTCCCTCCTGAGCGGGTTGCATCAAGTTTACATGCCATTTTTTCCTCATTGTGGAATTATCGCAAGAAATCTGCTCAATTGCTGATCCTGCATCTATTACTCGCAGGTCAACCGTTTTTGAAAGAATGTTTGACAGTGGCTTTGAAGAAGAGACCAAGAGCACTGTCCACATACAAGACATAGACGGGCCTACGTTAGAGAAGCTAGTTTTGTTCATGTATTCAGGCGAGATGCCTCTGAAGATTGATACCATGCAGGTGAGTAAACGGAATTTGAGCTGCATTCGGTTTAATTTGTCAATGGATCCAAAGTAGTATTTCTTTGCTAGTAGCTACTACTGTTCCTTCTTTTTTTTGTTTGTTTGTTTTTTCTTTTCAACTCCCTATGTTGTGCTGTGCAGGTGGTTAAGCTCCTTGTCGCTGCTGATAAATATGAAGTGCTCGAGCTTGAGGATCACCTCTGCTTGTCTATCAGCAAAAACCTTGATGATGACATTGCGTTTGAGGCTTTCAAAGTAGCTGATATGCACGGCGCCCCCGCTCTGCGCCAAGCTGCTGCTGACTATATTTTCAAGAAAATGGCTCGAAAAGCAAGCTCCCCTATAATAATGGTAACAGCAAGCCTTGATATAACATGTGTAGACTTGATTCTGTTGTCACCAGCCTTTCATATGGGTGCATTGGCGTTGTGTGCAGGAGATGTTGCTTGGGGAAGATCTGCAGAACAAGATGCTGGCAGCTGAACTTGTGGGGATGGGGTGGGAGAATCATTAAATGGCATGAAAAATGGCCATCTGAGCTTGTGAGTTTTTTGTTTTTCTTTTCCAGCTTTCAACAGGCAAGGTCTACTTGGTTTCGTCTTAGCTAGTCAGCAGCAGGCTTTGGCTTGTAGATGTATTTTTTTTGTCTGTTTCGGTAGCAATGAGAAGAAATGTGACCACTGGCCCGGCTAAGAAACAGATAATTGCAATTGTGCTCCTCGTTATGGAAGCAAAAACTGATAGGGGTGGATGGGTGTGAGGAATGAGAGGGGTAAACGGGTGTGGGGAATGAGAGGGGGAAGGGGAGTGGGTAAGGAGAGGGGTCAGTTGGGATGAAGAATGAGAGGGGTGCATGGAAGGGGGGGGGGGGAGGGTGGGGGTGGACGAATGCAGGGAAGGGGAGGAATGAATTAGCAGGGAAGCAAGAAATGAAGCTTAAAATGGGAGCGGTGCATAGGAGTAGAGGGGGGGGGGGGGGGGTGGGGGAGGGGGGGGGGAGAATGGGAACGGGAGAAATGAGAGGGGAAAGGGGATGGGGATGAGGGGTGTGAACTGGACGGGGAACGGGAGCAGTGAACAAACTGGGGAACCAGAGTGAATGGCAGTGAGCAAAGAGAGGGAGTGAAGAAATAGAGGGGAAAATGCGAGTGGAAAATGGGAGGGGTAATGGGATTGAGTAATGAGAGGTTTAGGGGGGGTTTAGGGTTTAGGGCTGGGTTCAGGAATGAGTAGGAATGGGAGTGAGGAATGGAAGGGCTGAGTGGGAGCAGGGAACAAAGAGCTGAGTTGGAGCTAGGTGAGTGGGGGCAGGGAATGAGAGTGGTGAACAGGCTTGAGGAATGAGAGGCGTGAATAGTAGTGGGAAAAGAGGGGTTATTACGGGCAGAGAATGAGAAAGGGGAATGTGAGTGGCGAATGGGAGTGGTGAATGGGAGTGGTAAATGGGAGTGGGGGATGAGAGGGGTGAATGTAAGTGGGTGGTGAACAGAGAAGGAGAATGAGAGGGGGAACTTGGAGCTTGATATTGGGGGGGCAGCTGGGATTGGGGAAGGAGAGGGATGCATGGGAATGGGGAATAAGAGGTGTGAATCGGATAGGGAATGAGAGAGGTGATGCGAGAGGGAAATGAAAGGTGTGAAGAGGGGTGGGGGTTTAAATGGGTGAATGGGATCAGGAGGAATGGAAGGTGGGAGCAGCGAATAAAAGGAAAGGACCGGAGCTGGGACTAGGATGGAACCAGGAATGAGAGGGTGGGAAATTTATGGGACATGTCTGTGTGGGATGGGAGGTGGGGAAAGAATGGTAGGGGGGAAAGTGTGACTGATGGGGAAATGAGAATGGTAGCTAAAAGGGGAGTGGGATTGGAGAATGAGAGGAGGGGTTGGGAAAAGGAGGTGGGAGGGCGGGATGGGAACAGGGAATGAGAGATGGGAAAAGGAAAAAGGGAGTGAGTTGGGGGAAATGATTTTGGGGAATGAGGGGGGTGAGTGGAAGGAGGGAATGATGGATGAATGAGAGTGAGGAAATAGGGATGAATTGAAGCGAGGAATGAGTGTGGGGAATGGTGAATGAGGGAGGTGTTCCGGAACGAGAAATGATAGGGGTGATTGGGGATGGAGAAAGAGAGGTGTGAATGGGAGGGAGGGGGGAACAAGTGGGGGAATTAGGAGCTGGGATTGAAAGGGATGAGTAGGAGCGAGGAAAATTAGGGGTAAATGGGAGCGGGTAACACGATTGTAATGGGAGCTGGGATTAGGAGGATGAATAGGAGCAAGGAATGAGAAAGGTGAATGGGGGTGTGGATTTGAGAGGCGTGTAATAGAGCAAGGAAGGGCTGAATGGGAGTGGGGAATGAGATGGGTGAATGGGAGTGGGGAATGTGATGGGTGAATGGGAGTGGGTAATGAGATGGGTGAATGGGAGTGGGGAATGAGATGGGCGAATGGGGGTGGGGAATGAGATGGGTGAATGGGAGTGGGGAATGAGATGGGTGAATGGGAGTGGGGAATGAGATGGGTGAATGGGAGTGGGGAATGAGATGGGTGAATGGGGGTGGGGAATGAGATGGGTGAGTGGGAGTGGGAATGTGATGGGTGAATGGGAGTGGGGAATGAGATTGGTGAGTGGGAGTGGGGAATGAGATTGGTGAACGAGAGCGGGTAACGAGATGGGTGAATGGGAGTGGGGAATGAGATGGGTGAATGGGAGTGGGGATGAGATGGGTGAATGAGAGTGGGGAATGAGATGGGTGAATGGGAGTGGGGAATGAGATGGGTGAATGGGAGTGGGGAATGAGATGGGTGAATGAGAGTGGGGAATGAGATGGGTGAAAATGAATGAGGGGGTTGAATTGGAATGGGCATGAGAGGTGAGAGTAGGGTGGGGTGAAGAGGTGTGAATGGGAAGGGGGACCGAGAGGCGTGAGTGGTGGGGGTGATATTGGTGAATAAGAGGGGCAAAAGGAGCGAGCAATGAGCGAGATGATTGGGAGTGGGAAAGGAAATGGGGAGTGGTGAATGGGGACAGGTAATGACAAGAAGATGCATGCGAGCAGGGAAGCAAGAGATGAAGGTGGAAATGAGAGCAGGTAATGAGAAAGGTGCTTCGGAGTAGGGGAGGAGGGGAGAATGATTGGGAATGGGAAATGAGAGAGGGGGAGTAAGGATGGGGTTGAGGTGAGGGCTGTGAACTGGACGCGGAACGGTAGTGGTAATCAAAACTGGGAATGAGAGGCGTGAATGCGAGTGGAGAAAGAGAGGGTGAATAGGAGCAAGGAATTAGAGGAGAAAATGTGAGTTGTCATGGGCATGGGGAACAGGAGGGGCGATGCGTTTGGGGAATGAGAAGGAATCAAAGGGGGGAAAGTACCGGCCGAGTGGGAGCAGGGAACATGAGCCCTGAGTTGAAGGAGGGTGAGTGGTGGCGGGGAATGAGAGTGGTGAACAGGCTTGGGGAAAGAGAGGCGTGACTGGTAGTCGGGAAAGAGGGGTAATAAGTATCGAGATAGCTAGGCAAGGTTGATTGCATTGTCGAGAGAAATTGGTACAAGAAGGAGAACCCTAAAGTGTTATCCCCTATAACATCTACCCCACTACAGCCTACCAATATATATCACACATATATATCATTTGACACACCCCCATAGGCAAAGTGGGGGAGAGCAAAGGGTCACAAGACCAGTCAAGAGAAGCAAAGCAAGCTCAGGGTGGATCACAACGTCACCACAAACACTGAGCACAAGCAAAGGGCCACAAGGCCAGTTCACATGCAGAGGTATATATGCAGCAATAACAGCACAGTGATCACTACCTAGCAAAAGCAAGCATGCAGGTATATATATATAGATCACAGTACAAGCAAAGACTACAGCAAGTGTGGAAACGTAGGCACAAGGCCTAACAGGGTACAGAAGCGCTGATGATCACCAGACGGAAGTGCCTTGGTGAATATATCAGCAGTGTTAGCCCGAGTGGCCACGTGACGAAGACGAAGCTGGCCTCGCTGCTGCAACTCTCGAGCCAGGAAGTAACGCAGAGCGATGTGCTTCGTTCTGTGCTCCAGTCTGTGCTCCTCACACAAGGCAATGGCTGATTTGTTGTCAACGTACAGTACTGGAGGAGAACGAGGCCGCTCACCCAAGTCAGTCAGCAGGTAGGTGAGCCAGCGTAGCTCCTGTGCAGCCATGGCGGTGGCGTAGATCTCAGCCTCACAACTGGAGCTGAGAACAGAAGACGAGCGTGTAGACCGCCAAGAAACAGAGCCAGAGCCAAGGCTGAAGGTGTAACCCTGTGACGACCGCTGTGTAGTCTGGTCGTCAACCCAAGACGCGTCTGAGTGCCCAGTGAGGACCACCTCACTCCGTCCTCCAAGCACGAGCCCCATGCCCGATGTACTGCACAAGTAGCGCAGTACCCTCTTAGCAGCAGCCATGTCCTCTGGTCGTAGCCTACCAGGAGCCACGTAGCGAGCGAGAAGGCCAAGAGGGTACGCAAGGTCAGGACGAGTGCAGGTCATCAGGTACATGAGGCAGCCCACTAGCTTTGGGTAAGGACCACTCGGCTCTACGGACTCGTCCGAAGGTGGAGCTGAGAGTGAGTGACCTGTAGCCAGAGGAGTGTGCTGTGGCGAGGACCAGGTGAAGCCGAAGCGCTGAAGGACCTGCTGCACCATGTGTGACTGAGTCAGTGTGATGGTGCGGCGTGCTCTGTCCCGAGTGATCTGCAAGCCAAGGTAACTGCGCAGCTCACCCAGGTCTGTGCACGTGTGTCTCTTCTGCAGCTCCGACTTCACCAAGGCGAGAGCCTCAGTGTCAGCAGTGGCAAAGACCAAGTCGTCAACGTACACGAGGATGTAGAACGGCGGCAGCGAAGTGTCGGTGCGCAGGAACAGCGACGGGTCAGCAGTCGAAGGAGCGAACCCAAGAGCCGCAAGTGTAGTCCTCAGTGTGTCGTGCCACTCACGAGGCGCCTGGCGGAGACCGTAGACTGGCCGCCGGAGGCTCCACTGGGTACCAGGAGGGAACGACCCAGTGAAGCCAGGTGGGCGGCGCAGCCAGATCTCCTCGTGCAGGCTGCCCTGTAAGAAGGCTGTGCTGAAGTCAAGAGAGTGAAGCTCGTAGTCACGCTGAGCGGCAACGTGCAGCAGTACCCGAAGAGTGGTCATCTTCGGGGTGGGGGAGAAGGTCTGGAAGAAGTCAACTCCCTCTCGCTGACTGAAGCCTCTAGCAACGTAACGAGCCTTGAAGACAGGCGGAGAACCCGGCGGCCGCTTCACCCTGAAAATCCACATGCCATCGACGATGTTCGCCCCAGGAGGGGGAACCTCATCGACGTAAGTGCCTGTGGACTTCCAGGATGCCATCTCAGCGTCCATGGCTGTCTGCCACTGAGAGGAGTACTCACCCGCGATCGCCTCAGCGTAAGAGCGCGGGGTCGGGATGTCTGGTGCATCCGGGTCTCCCTCAGGGGCAAGCAGCATGGCCACGAGATGAGGCGCAGCAGCCGCAAGACACTCAAGGTCCTCGTGCCTGTCCTCAAGGACGTCCGTGCTAAGAGCACACTCACCCCCGACGGACGGAGGACAGACAGAGTCAGACTCAGCAACAAGACTGGCAGCGAAGTCTAGACGACAGGCAGCAGCAAAATCAACAAGCTCAGTGATCAGAGCAGACGCAGCAGTAGACTCAAACGACGGGTCAGTGACAACAGTGGCTAACAGACGCGTGACAGTAGGGTGCTCAGCACGATACCGGTCAGACTCAGGGTCCGGAACGGCAGGCAGAGAGGACGCAGGAGGAGACGGCAGAGGAACAGGCTGCGGAGCAGAGGAAGGACGACGGACTACGAGGTGTGCGCCGGGGACAGCCGGCTGACGCTGACGAGGAACACGACGAACGGTACGACAAGGACGAACAGGCGAGACAGGACGTGACGCAGGCTCACGACGCTCAGCAAGACTACCTGTCTGCTCAGTGTAAGGAGAAGGAGCAGGCAGTGGTGAGCCAGGCTGTAACGGAAGACCAGTAGACGACGGGAGAGTAACAACCTGACGAAGAGCAGAGTCAGGCGGCGGCAGAGACGACGGAGATGGCGGAGCGAAGAACAGTCGTGTCGGCGCAGCTGCACCAGTACCGGCAGCTCCAGCAGCTCCAGTACCTCCAGCAGCTCCAGCACCTCCAGCAGCTCCAGAAGCTCCAACCCCTGAACCGACAATCAGCTCCAGTCCCAGGGTCTCCAGCCTCAGTGTCTCTAGCAGCAGCACCCCCAGAACCAGCACCTCCAGTCCCAGGGTCTCCAGTCTCAGTGTCTCCAGCAGCAGCACCTCCAGACGCAGCACCCCCAGCCCCAGCAGCTCCAGTACCTCCAGTACGAGCACCTCCGGGACCAGCGACTCCAGTACCTCCAGTAGACAGAGTGCCAGCACCACTCCTAGCTCCAGGGACGTCAGCAGAAGTACCTCCAGCAGCAGAGCCCCAGGCTCTAGCAGCGCGACCCGGACGGCGACCGTACCAGTCGTGCAGCTGCTGTGAGGTGAGAGGCACACGTGGACGAAGGCGGCCACTCCAAGGAGACCGCGCAACAGTAGACTCAGAACCCTCAGCGCCAGCACCCCCAGCAGCTCCAGAACCTCCAGGCGCAGTACCTCCAGGCTCCTCACGCGTAGGCTCAGTACCCTCAGACTCGGCACCCCCAAGCTCAGCACCTCCAGGCTCCTCACGCGCAGGCACAGCACCCCCAGACTCCGCACCCCAGCACCTCCAGGCTCCTCTCGCTCAGGCTCCGCACCCTCAGACTCGACACCCCCAAGCTCAGCACCTCCAGGCTCCTCACGCGCAGGCACAGCACCCCCAGACTCCGCACCCCCAGGCTCAGCACCCCCAGAGACAGCACCCCGAGCAGGACCACCTCCAGCAGGACCTGAGTCACCAGTGACCTCAACAGGCGCAGGTACCGGAGGGTCTACCTGAGAAACACCTGAACAAGCAGGACCTGGCGCGGGGAGGGGGTCTACCTGGGGAGGACCTGGAGCGAGAAAGAGCGGAGGGGGGGGCCAAAGGCAGTGCGGTAGGGAAAGAGACGGTAGAAGGGAACAGACTCGTCAAAGGTGACGTCCTGAGACGCAAAGACACGGCGCGAGGTGGGGTCGTAAAACTGCCAGCCAGGCGCGTCAGGAGGAAAACCAAGGAAGACGCAGGGAATGGCGCGAGCAGAGAGCTTGTCCGCGGTGAGATCGCGGACAAAGGCACGAGCACCCCAGACCCGGAAGCGTGACGCATCGCCAACCTCCCCCGTCCACAGCAGCGTGGGCGAGGTCTCCGGCAAGGAGACACGGGGCCAGAGGTTGAGCTGATGCGCGGCGTACCGGACCGCAAACGGCCACAGAAAATGGGGAGCCGCCGCATGGATCATGGAGGTACGAGCGACCTCCATGACTAAGCCAATGCGGCGCTCAGCAACCCCATTCTGCTGCGGAGAGGCCGGAAGCGTGAATGACTGGGTGATGCCGTGCTCCGCACAGAAGGCTGCCAAGAGGTCAGAGGAGAACTCACCACCTCTGTCAGAGTGCAGACGCAGGACAGGAAAGTCCCGCTCGAACCGCTCGCGGAGCTGGAGACGCACAGCGCGGATCCAGGGGATCAAAACAGCAGGGACGTCCCCCTTGCTGCGCAAGGGGAAGACCGTGGTGTAACGCGTGTAGTCGTCGACAACCAGTAAAAAGTACCGCTCACTGCCCTGTCCCTGGACGCGAGCTGGGCCCCACACGTCCAGGTGGAGCGTCTGCAACGGAGCCTCTGTGGGAGGAAACGAGGAGGAGTGAGGAGCGGCGCGCTGCCGCCCCTCGACGCAGGGAATGCAGGGCGGCGCAGGCGAGGGAGGGAGGGCAGGCAGAGACCTGGGAAGCCCAGAGACCAGGGAGCGAGAGTGCATGCTACGAAGGCGAGGCAGGGAGGGGTGACCAAGGCAGTGGTGCCACAGGAGCGTGTCGTGCGACAGGCGGCGGCACTCACACTGGGTAGCTACCTGAGCAGACGCGTACAGCTGAGGAGACAAAGGGGTGTAGCGTGAAACAGTGGTGAGGGTGTACAGACTGGACCCCGGCTCACGAGTGAACGTGGCCAGGTGGCGGCCAGTCTTGGAGCACGTGCAGATCGCCACACGCTGCCCTCCAGGAGTCCAGGTGTCAACCCAGTGATCCTGGAGGACGGCGTTGCTCACCAGGTTCGTAGAGAACGAGGGAACGTGGAGACCTGACAGCTCACCAGACGGGACCGCCGGGCACGGGAGCACAGTCGTGGCTCGTGCAAGCACTGGGCCCCCAGAGGGGTCAGCCAGTGAGACAGGGACAGGTGCAGGGAGGGGAGTGACGGTGGTGCTATCGCGAAAGAAACAGCGGGAAGCACCAGAGTCAAGTGTAAACGTGTGCAAGGCCTGAGCCGACGCAGTACCAAGGGGAGCAGACTCACTAGCACCTAGGGCTGCAGTCCTTATACCGGGGTCAATACCAGGGTCAGGCGGCACACACAAGTAGCAGTCACCCTCAGCACTAACAGTCAATGCATACATGGCAGCAAGAATAACATCATAGTCCAGATCAAAGATAGGCACATCACGCCTAAGCAGCTCTGCCCAGTTGGGGAACTCAGTAGCATCAGGGTACTTGGCGCGCCAGGCGTCACTAAGCCTAGCGAAACAGCGGTACTCAGTGTGAAAACCGTCGCAGGTGCGACCCTGGCGGGGGCCAGTACGAATGACATAGGGGCAGCGGTCAGAACCCCGAGTCGCCCCACGCCCAGCATACCAGTCATTGAGCTGCTGGGAGGTGAGGGGAGGACGCTGCTGCTGCTGCTGCTGCTGCTGCTGCTGGCCACCAGTGGGGCCACCCTTCTGGCCAGATCCACCCCCGCTCCCACCTCCACCGCCACTACCGCTGCTTCCTCCCCCACCACCTCCACTGCCGCCTCCACCGCCCCCGGTCCTGCCGCCACCCCACCCACCGCCTCCACCCCCACGGCCACCCCCACCACCTCCACCACCCCCGCCGCCTCCACCACCGCTCCCTCCACCGCCACCTCCGCCACCCCTGCCACCCTTGCCGCCCCTGCCACCGCCGCGCTTCCCACCAGGAGCGGAAGCCGCTGCGACCTTCTCCGCACCGAGGAGGTCGACTGCAGTAGCAGCAGAGGCGTAGGAGGGGTCAAGAGGGGAGGGGGAGCACCCCTCAAAGAGGGGAGTGCGGGGAGTGCCACGAGCAGCACCGACAGCGAGGATGTTCTTCTCTGCTGCGACCAGCTGCTGCTCGAAGTCGTCCAGAGTGATAGTTGGAGGATCCTTGGCAAGGAAGTGATCCCTGACAGAACGAAGAGTGTCAGGGAGGCGGGTGACGAGGATGTAGAGGGTAAAGTACAGCGGGGGGGTGTTCGTGGCGAGGAACTCGTCGGTAAGAGCGGCTCGAAAGCGGGCGTCACTAGCGCGGAGGTGAGTGATAAGGTCGGCAGCAGTGTGAAACGAGGCTAAGTCTGGGAACAGGTAAGGCAGGATGAGACTACCAACGGTGGCTGTGGCCGGGGCGGAATAGCGGGCAACGACAGCATCATACAGCGTCTTAGCAGTCTTAAGCTGGTTGAAATGCGCGCGCTCAGAGATCGGTAGGTGATTGCGAATAACAAGGCGCGCGACTGCATCGCGGAGCTCCCACTGTGCTCGATCAGGGGCAGGAGCATTCTCAGCGGGAGTAGGGACAGTGCCAGTGACATAGGCTAGCAGTGATACTCCGTCTGCGACGTCAGTCATAAGGTAAAGCCGCAGATCACTAAGCCAGGTGTCAAACTCGATGGGGCGGCCGTCAGGCTCAAAGGCGAGAACAGTAAGGGTCGCCATGGTTGCAGCGCAGGCAAAAGTAGCAGGCTCAGGCAGCAGGCTCAGGCAGCAGGCAAAGGCTGCAGGCTCAGGCAGCAGGCAACTGTGGCAGGCAGGTGCTTAAGGCAGACACGTGCTCAAGGCAAGTAGGCAGGCAGACGGTAGAGGCGCAAGGCAGGCACGAAAAACAGGGTAAACCCTAAACCCTGGCGGCAGGTACAGGCGGACGCAATGCACGGGGCAGCAATGCGCTGCACGAGAGGCGAACGCGACGTGCAGGGCCAAGGTGGGCTGCGCGCGGACGGTAGGTGCAGCGCGCAGCTCTGGAGCAGGCCGCGCAGGCAGCGAACGCGACGCGCGGGGCCTAAACGGGCCGCGCGCGAGCGACGGACGCGACGCGCGGGCTGCAGACGGGCTGCGCGGGGCCTTAGCGGGCTGCGCGAGGCAGGGACGGGCCGCGCACGGGCTGCGCGGGCTCAGGACGGGCTGCACGGGCGACGTACGGGGCGCGACGCGACAGACAGCAGCAGCGCGCGCGAAAAAAAAAAGACGTGGGCGGGCAGCCGAGGCGCGCGCGGGCAGCAGGCTAGGCAGCAGGCTAGGCAAGGCAGGTAGGCAGGCCGTTGGTGAGGTAACTTAGTAACGGGTGGGCCCTTAAGCTTAGGTCCTAAGAACCTGCTCTGATACCATATCGAGATAGCTAGGCAAGGTTGATTGCATTGTCGAGAGAAATTGGTACAAGAAGGAGAACCCTAAAGTGTTATCCCCTATAACATCTACCCCACTACAGCCTACCAATATATAACACATATATATCATTTGACAATAAGGAGCAGAATGAGTGGGGGGGATGTGAGTGGGGAATGAGAGTTGTGAATGGGAGTGGGAAAGCTGGAGCTGAAATGAGAGTGGTGAATGATGGTGAACAGAACTGGAGAATGAGAGGTGAGATTGGGAGTGCGGAATGAGAGGGGGACTGGGATTGGGGAAGGAGAGGGATGCATGGTAACGGGGAGTGAGAGGGTTGAGTGGGATTGGGAATGAGAGATCTGATGCAAGCAGGAAATGAAAGGGGTGACTGAAGGTGGGGGTTGAAATAGGTGTATGGGATCATGGAATGAGAAATGGGAGCATGGATTGGGAGAGGGACTGGTAGTGGGAATGAGAGGAGGGGATGGGGCATTGAAACGACAGAGGTAAATGGGAGCACATGGAATGGGAGGGAGGAATGGGAGCCAGGATTGAAACAGGTGAAGTGAAGCGAGGAAAGAGAGGGGTAAATAGGAGTTGGAATTGAGGGGAAATGGGAAATGGGAGCTGGGATTAGGAGGATGAATAGGAGGAAGGAATGAGAGGTGTAAATGGGAGCAGGGAATGAGAGGGAGAAATGGGAGCTGGATCGTAACAGGTGAAGGGCGAGGAAAGAGAGGGGTGAATGGGAGTGGGTATTAAGAGGAAATGGGAGCTGGGATCAGGAGGACGAATACTAGCAAGGAATGAGAGGTGTGAATGGGGGTGTAAAGATCAAAAGCGTGAATGAGAGCAAGGAATGAGGGGTGAATGAGAGTGGGGAATGAGATGGGGGGAGGGGGGCGGGAGATGGGAATGAGATGGGAATGAGATGGGAGTGGGGGATGAGATGAGAGCAAGGAATGGGAGTAAATATGAGGGGGTTGAATCGGAATGGGCACGAGAGGGGCGAGTAGGATGGAATGGAGAGGTGTGAATGGGAAGTTGGAAGGACGAGAGGGGTGAGTGGTGAAGGGGTGATTGGTGAATGAGAGGGGCAGGGAGCGAGCAATGAGAGAGATGATTGGGAGTTGGGAAGGAAGGGGGTGTATATGAGAGTAGAATATAAGGGAGGTGTGTGGGTGGGGAATGAGATGGGTGAACGGGGGCTGAAAGGGGTGAGTTGGGGCTGGAAAATAGCATGGTGAGCAGGAGCAGGGAACATTAGAGATCAATTGGAGGGGGGGTGAGACGGATGATTGGGGCAAGGGATGACCCGGCGGTATGGGGGCTTGGGAAAGCATGGTACTGGTAGGTGTGGTTGAATGAAGGGGTAAAGGTACCGGGAAATGATGGGGAAATAGAAGTAGGGTCAGAAACAGGAATGGGAACAGGAAACTAGTGGCAAATGAGTGCTGGTTGGGAATGGGGCAAAGCTGAACAGGATTGGAGAGTGACGGACGAGGTTGAATGTTAAGAGTTTAGGGCTCAGGTCAGAAAGAAATTACGAACAGGGAAATAACATGACTAAACACAAACGAAAATACGATGAATGAGTGGGAGTGGGGAAGAAAAGTGCGGGAGGTAAGATTATTGATATGAAACCGAATATTTAGTCTGAGTTTCCAATGCCCAAGGCGTGTACGGAAAAGTAAAACCAGTATGGCTGTTGAACATTTTTTCCTGTTCTGTGTTTCTACACGTAGTGTTCACAGTACCACTTACAGAGACATTTCGGTACATAACGCGTCGGTTTACAAGCGTTACATTCTTCCATTTGTGATCCCACGAACCCACCCGAGTCATAACCCACTACGATGCTACGATATGACTTGAGGTCCCTAGCAGGCATCAATCATTACCTCGGGAGTTACTTCGACAGGGCTATGTAGGCCCTCGGGAGTTTGGAAGCGCCAAGTGTAGCCTAGTTCTCTCGACATGTTCGTCCACTTACAGGTTTATTCAGCCAAGTCGAATTTGTCACGTCGTTTCTCAGGTTAGAAGGGTGCGCTCAAGACTTGAGATAGCTGTGAATCGACGATGTATATATCAGTCGAAACACCTTGTAGATCGATGGTGCAACGATCTTTCGATGTTCCGAGACATCAGTTGGAATGCTCGAAGGGCGTCCCCTTCTCTTCGAAATAAGCTGGAGAGGCATCTGTACTAAGTCCTGAGTCGACTCGTTAATGGCGAAGAGTCGTAGAAAACAAAGCGGGGGTCTCGGGTGAGACGAATGAAGCGGTGGCCATCATGAATGCCACACACTTTGATGTCCAGGTGAGGACTAAACAATTACTATTATTCCGACAGTTGTTTCCTTCCAGCATACCGTATGTTTCTTCGAATGCTGGGATGTGCTATGTTAGAGGGCCCTACGACAGCAAGGGCCCTCGACGACTTGGCAGATTGCTAGATTGACGACCTAGACTGACGCCCTTCGCCACCGACATGGGAATATTGGTGATGGTCGCGTATTGACAAAGCGTGACTGCTGAACTTGTCGTTGGAGTTTGTGCAGGGCAGTACAAGTCTGTGGGAGTCATTGGTGGTGTTGCCGAGTTGGAGTTGGTTGGTTGGGGTGGCGTGTAAGAAGGAACATCCCGCTGCTGAGTCAGGTTGGGATTGGCCGAGGCGCGGTTCACCCATCCACACGACAGTTTCGTGGGGTTGGGTTACTGCGCAGCGCCACGGCAACTTTGTGCAACTTCCCCGTAGCCTATATCTATCTTGTGTGTTTGCTTTTGTATTCATAATAATATTACAATCTCTACTCAAGTTCTCACTTAGCCATTTGAGACAAGCTCTACCGAAACGCTACCGAATTCCTCGCGCAACACCATTCTCACAAGCAGAAACTCTCTCGCCGTCGTAACGCTCTCCATAGTATTCCTTCATGGTGCGGTGAGCGTGGAACGAACACGCATAGAATTCCGTCGTCGATTTTCTTAGCGTTCGTAAACTCGCCTTGGCGTGCGGCGTTAGTGAAGGGCGCATATTAAATTAAGTTGAACCTCTCTTAATTTCCCTCCAGTTACGTTCTCGGACCCAAGGATAGGGCGTTTGGTAATTTATTACCACTCGTCTGAGGACCCTTGTGAGGTGACCCCGAGACGAGGGATTTAAGGAAGGAACAATTTATTTTAATTTGTGGCACCTTATCGAGGCGTCGTAGAGGATGAGTTCGGAGGAGGCGGACGTTGAGGCCGTTGATTTTCGCGCACTAGAGGAGGAGCTCGTGGCACGTCGTTCCCGTGGCGAGCTTAGTAATGTAGATTACGAGCTCATGTTGGAGGGATTACGCTCTCGTCAGCGTCGCGATCATCCCTCGCCACATGTAGAGCAAGCTGCGGGAGGCACTAGTGCGTGGGACATGGCTGTCAATGACGGAGGTGACGATGACGAGGAGGTTGATGGGTTGATGTCGCGTGGGGTCCTGCGAGGACCAACTCGGTTTAGTACGACTAGCGTCGGCGGTGTACAGGAGCGTGTTCATCGTGCGGCGGCGTCACACGAGCGTACGAACTTAGGACGACAGAGCGCTGCTGGTGGAAGGAATGCGGAGGAGTACGATAGTGGAGCTATGCCAGGCATTACCCCGATTGGATCGATGTCGAGGGATGAGGGAATAGCCCCCAACTATGGCTACTTCAAATTCACTCCAGACAGAATCGTCGTGCCTAAGCCGCTCGAAGGACGCCACGACCTATCGACGTGGGTAGAATCGATCGAGCCGCAGCTTGAGATCGCTCAGCTAAAGCGATTCATTGACGGTACCACTCCTATTCCACCAACGCAGGCAGTTGCGCATCTCACTCAGTTCCGCGCAATGCAGTTACTGACGTTCACCACGATTTCCCGATGCTGCTCCCCAACCGTACAGATCGCCCTTAAGGCGTGTCGCATGAAGGTAGATGCCGGCTATCAGGCATGGCAGTTTATTATGCGCACGTACATGGCGAAGGACGATCTGTACATCGGTCAGTTAGAGCAGTGATGGGAGAGCACGAGTCCGCTACGTCCTATTGCAACCGTGCGCAGCAGATCCTAGTGAACCTGAGGATGGCCGGCGTAGATTACTCGCAGGCGTCGTACATTACTCACGTCGTGAAGGGGTTGCCGCAGCAGTACAACCTCTTACGCAGGATGCTGAAGCTGCCGCAGGTACGCAAGGAGTTGGACGAGGACACCCTCGCTAGCTACATTATCGAGGAGGAGTGTACGCTGGCGGCGGAGGGACGGAAGGACCAATTTCTTCCCCAGGCCAACCAGGTCTTTACCAAGAAGGGTAAGCCCCAATCCCAGCAGACTTCATCCCCTTCCCCTTCCACTACGGCGCAGCAGCAGCAGCCTAAGACTGGGGGTGGGGTTGGAGGTGGAGGAGAGAAGTGGAAAGGGGCTAAGGATGGTCAGCCGAAGGGGGGGAAAGGTGGCTTCAAGGGGAAGTGCTACGTGTGTGGACAGACAGGGCATGTTGCTAAGTACTGTCAGCAGCGGGCGGATAAGGAGGCAGACACGGGTGGAGAGGGTTCTGGAGGCAGCGGCGCGAGTGGCAAGGGGGGCGATGGCTCTAAGGGGAGCGGGCAGTCATCATGTGCGATGATGAAGCCCGTTGTGACGCAGACTCCTCTTGTCGTGCTGGAGCCTGAGGCCGGGGAGGGCTTACAGGCTCTTGCTGCTGCCGTGAAGGCGAACCCGAGCGTCGTGCTACTTGATAGCGGATGCTCCCACCATCTCATGGGAGATCGTTCTGCCTTTGTGGAGATGAGCAGCGGCGGTAGTATCAAACAGGTGAAAGGCTTCAACGGCGTGCTTCCGGACGTGCAGGGGCGAGGCACAATTGCTCTTCTTGGAGAGGGGGGCAGGCGTGTCTTGGTGCCAGACGTGCTGTACGTACCTGGAGTGCAGGCGAGTCTTCTTTCTGCTGGGCAGCTGCGTGATAGTGGCGTGCAGCTGCTGGATGCAGGCGACGTGACTCTGCTGCGGGCACCAGATGGGTCGCTTCTTGGGCGTGCAGAGTTCAAGGGGCGTGTTCTCTGCACGAACTTCCAGCCGTGTTCGACGCAGCAGCAGGAAGGCGAAACGGTGGCACTTCGTACCTTGACGACGGGCGTGCGGTCTAAGGTGGACATGTGGCATGCACGTATGGCACACGTTGGCGTTGATGCCATCGAGCGCACTGCGTCTCACGGGTCAGTGAAGGGCTTGGACCTGGAGAAGGGGGGCAAGTCAGGCATACCCTGTGTCTCATGTGTTGGGGGGAAGATCACCCGTCACACCTTTCCTTCAGTGGGTGCGGAGGAGGATGAGTTGCTTGGAGTGGTGCATGCTGACCTGTGTGGCCCTTTCCGTGAAACAGCTAAGGACGGCAGCCGCTACTTCCTGGTGCTGAAGGATCGCAAGTCGCGGTACGTCTGGGCCTACCCTTTGGCTCAGAAGAGTGATGCGCTGGCGGCGTTTCAGAAGTGGCTCCCGATGGCAGAGCGGCAGTGCAAGACCACGGTGCAGGCGCTGCGCACTGATCGGGGTGGCGAGTTCCTGGGGCATGACTTCACGCTCTTCCTCGACGGCAAAGGCATCATCCATGACCTCACGTGCCCGTACACGCCGGAGCAGAACGGGATGGCCGAGAGGGAGATGCGCAGCATTGTGGAGGCGGTGCGGACGATGCTACTGCACATGGGTGTACAGCATCATTGGTGGCACCTGGCGTTGGCGCAGGCCGTCTGGGTGCGCAACCGCGTGGAGCACGCCTCGCTGCCCTCTGGTGTGACGCCGTACGAGCTCGCCTTTCGACACAAACCCGATGTCAGTATGGTGCGGGTATGGGGCTGCATGGTGCAGTACATGGTGCCTCAGTCGCAGCGTGGGGGGAAGCTGGCGCCTAAGGCTCGCTGGGGGTTGCACTTGGGGGTGTCCGCAGCGAGCAAGGGCTGGACCGTGCTGGACTTGGAGTCCAACCGCCTCATCACCACTGTGGAAGCTGTTTTCTATGAGACCATGTCCCTGGCAGGATGGAAGGCTTGGCACCAGCAGGAGCATGCGGGGCGTCCGATGCCCTATGAGCCCCTTCCCTCCCTCTTCCCGATCACTCTTGAGGAGGCGGTGGAGGAGGAGGAGGTGGTCGCACCTCCTGCTATGCCCTATGTCCCTACCTCGGTCCCCACCCCACCTCCGCCTTCAGTTTACCCTCGTGTGGTTCCCCCTGCCCCACCTTCTTCATCCTCACCCCCCTTGGCTTCCCCTCCTCCTCCTGTTATTCCCTCTCCCCTTCCACCCTCCATCCCTCCTGCACCTGCTCCACCCTCCTCTTCATCTTCCACGGCGCCGCCCGTTGGTGAGGGGGGGATAGTGGTGCCACCGTCTGTGGAGATCACCGACGGGCAGCGCCTTGAGACTGAGCAGCTGCAGGACGAGAGCAGTATGGATGGAGTACAGCAGAGTGGAGGGCAGGAGATAGCTGGGGGAGGAGCAGATTGAGGAGCAGCAGATGGTGGACCAGCAGCTAGGGGAGCAGCAGACAGGGGAGCCGCAGACAGGGGAGCAGGAGCTGTGGGGAATCAGAGATGGTGGTCGTGTGTTGGCTTCTGGGACGATCACTGCACCGCTGCGTCGCTCCACTCGCATCACTCGTGGTGTCCCGCCTCTTAAGTATGCTTGGGCTTTAGTGATTGAGCCAGCGGGATTGGATGACGAGGAGGAGGACGAGGAGTGGACGGACCTGGATCCTGACGTGGTGGCCGACCCTGAGAGGCAGTGGGATATAGCGAAGATGACAGTGAAGGAGGCCTTGGGCTGCTGGAAGGGCGACAAGGTGAAGGAGGCGATGGATGAGGAGATGCGGAGCTTGATTGAGCAGGGGACGTGGGAGTTGGTTCCGCGTCCGCCAGGGGTGAATGTGATGAAGAACCGCTGGATCCTGAACACCAAGTTCCGACCGGATGGGGTAGTGGAGCGTGAGAAGGCGCGGCTGGTGGTGAAGGGGTTCACGCAGGTGGCAGGGGTGGACTATGAGGAGACGTACGCCCCTGTGGGAAGCTATGTGACGGCGCGAGTTCTTCTGGCGATTGCAGCTGCACTTGATTTGGACCTGATGCAGCTGGATGTGAAGAACGCGTTCCTCCATGGCGTGCTGGACCGTGACCTTTACATGGAGCAGCCGAGCTACTACGAGGATGGGACCCCTCGTGTCTGTAAGTTGTTGAAGAGTCTGTATGGTCTCAAGCAAAGCCCGATGCTGTGGTATGAGGCCTTGGATGGGGTGCTGCTTGGGGCTGGATGGAAGAAGAGCCAGGTGGATGAGGCTCTGTACTTCAAGAGTGATGCTGAGGGGGAGATGTGCTGGCTGCTGGTGTATGTGGATGATTTGCTTGCTGCCAGCCGCAGTCAGAGCATGCTGGGGGAGCTGCGTGAGCTGCTGCAGAGTGCGTTTCAGCTGCGTGAGATTAGCCCTGTGGAGAAGTATCTGGGGTTGCAGCTGATTCGGGACAGGCCTACGAGGAGGCTGTGGCTGCACCAGGGGGCCTATGTGGACAAGGTCCATAGGCGCTTCTTCGACGGGGAGCAGCCGCTGCGAGTGCCTCGCACCCCCCTTTCCTCTGACCCTTTCAGTGTGCAGACCTTTGAGGATGTGGGATGGCAGTCTCGCCAGGAGGAGGAGTACAGGCAGAAGGTGGGATCCTTGCAGTTCGCAGCCTGTACCACCCGTCCCGACATCTCCTTCGCCTGCAGCAAGCTGGGCTCAGGCCAGACAGTGCGGAGTGACCAGCACTGGAAGGAGTTGGACCGGTGCTTGGCGTACTTGGTGGGGAGCAGGGATGTGGCGCTGGAGTTTGGTGGTGGGCCGGAGTCCTTGGAGCTGGTGGGCTACGCCGATGCTGATGATGCAGGAGACAAGCAGAACAGGACCAGCACTGGTGGCTACATCTTCGTGCTCGGGGGTGCTGCTGTCTCTTGGGCGAGCCAGAGGATTCGTTGCGCCACCCTCTCCTCCACTGAGTCTGAGTACGTTGCTGCTGTGGAGGCTGGGAAGGAGGCGCGCAGGCTGCGCTTCCTGCTGGCAGAGTTTCAACTGCTGAGGAGTGAGGAGCCCACTACTCTCTTTGTGGACAACTCCTCCGCCATTTCAGTGGCAGGTGGCATGGGGCTCAAGGGGAGCCTCAAGCACATGGAGCGTCGTCACATGTGGCTGCAGCACATGGTCAAGCGCAGGAAGCTGCAGCTGCAGTACATCCCTACGAGCGAGCAGCCTGCTGACTACCTCACGAAGGCATTGCATTTCCCCGCCTTCAGTCGTTGCTTCGAGGCTGTGGGGCAGGTGAGGCTCTCGAGCGAGGGGAGTGAGGCCTAGACACTCCATGATGGTGCCATGGCCTATCCATGGCTGGTGCGGTGCGTGTTTGCACTTTGAGAGTGCTTCGTTTGTGTGTGTTTCCCTTTGTTTTGGTGTGTATGTGTGTATGCATGCCCTGTGATTATAAAGGGCCTTGCTGTAGTATGGCAGGGGAGTGTTAGAGGGCCCTACGACAGCAAGGGCCCTCGACGACTTGGCAGATTGCTAGATTGACGACCTAGACTGACGCCCTTCGCCACCGACATGGGAATATTGGTGATGGTCGCGTATTGACAAAGCGTGACTGCTGAACTTGTCGTTGGAGTTTGTGCAGGGCAGTACAAGTCTGTGGGAGTCATTGGTGGTGTTGCCGAGTTGGAGTTGGTTGGTTGGGGTGGCGTGTAAGAAGGAACATCCCGCTGCTGAGTCAGGTTGGGATTGGCCGAGGCGCGGTTCACCCATCCACACGACAGTTTCGTGGGGTTGGGTTACTGCGCAGCGCCACGGCAACTTTGTGCAACTTCCCCGTAGCCTATATCTATCTTGTGTGTTTGCTTTTGTATTCATAATAATATTACAATCTCTACTCAAGTTCTCACTTAGCCATTTGAGACAAGCTCTACCGAAACGCTACCGAATTCCTCGCGCAACACCATTCTCACAAGCAGAAACTCTCTCGCCGTCGTAACGCTCTCCATGGTATTCCTTCATGCTATTGAGAGTACATGCATTTAGACACGTGGCCCTTGTCCGACTACGACGGAATGATAGAATTCGGCCTAGGCTCATCACCTACTATATCCATACAACCATCAACAAGTTTGTCACGGCTAGTAGACTTCCTTGCTGAGGCTTACAAATCTCCTTGGTTCGGAAAAGCTTAACCACTGCGACATGGCGACACACTGTGAACTGTGCGACGCCAAGGCCGACTGGTATTTTAAGACATAACTGTGCGCAGATGGGCTCTGTTTATATAGAGGATATAGGTTGCGATACAATGGAGCAGCTACTTGATTACATGTACACTGGCGAGATACATGTAGAAAACGCAACCATGAAGGTGAGCTTTCTCTGGTTAGTTCAATGCAGAACATTCCTTTTCGTTTCAGTGTTACCTCTCTCATCCCTTTTCTATTTGATCATATGCAGGAGCTGAAGCTCCTTGTGGCAGCAGACAAGTACGAAGTGTTGGACCTGAAGGACTACCTCGATTTGCACCTGGTTGAGCATATGAACAACGACGTTGCGCGTGCAAGCATCAAGGTACGACCAGATTTGCAATAAGTGAATTTCTAGAAAGTAATAACCTCGTGAACAACTCAAAGCCAATGTAGTGAAACGTTTCCCTGGTGTGTCAATTCAGAACGTTTATCTGACGCGTGCAATGCATGCAGGAAGCATTTTTGAGGAATGACCAGAGTGTTAAACTTGTGGCAGTTGATCTGCTAGAAAAGTCATGGAGGAACGCGTGAAATGCATTTTCAGGGATTCGATAATAGTCATTTTGTGTGGATTTTACTTCTGTTACGGAACCTTGCCCCATGAAAGAAACAGACACCAAGATTATCTGGTTGCCCAACCTACTAAGAGTACAAGCTTATGGTTTGGTATTTGTGGTATGAAAGCGAATATGATCCTTGCCTGCCAAACTATACTAAAAAAGGAATAGCCCCCTTCTTCCCCTGCCATGCCCACTAATTGCTGACGGTGTGGTGTTGTCAGGGATGCTACGGTATATTTTGTGCTCCACTAGTCATGAGGGGCTTCATGTGTAATCTTTCCCTCTGTTTTCTACTCCCCCCACCGTCCCCAGGTGATGTGGTCTTGGTAACATGGTGGTATGATCCTTTGGTTGTGTTCCTTCCATATGCCACCATCGTATTTTGCATTCATTATTCATGTTCATTTGCACCTAGCCGTGCAGAAATAGAAAGGAGGGAAGGCGGAAAGGTTGGAGAGAATGCAAAATGGGGAATGCAGGGAGAATGGGAATGAGAGGACAATCCAGAGCAGAGGAAGAATTCAAGGAAGGAAGGAGGTGTGAAGGGTTAGGGAGAAGGGAGGGAAGTATATAAGAAGGGGCTAGGAGGAAGGAGGTTGTTGGAACTCGAGGGGAGTGGATAAGAAGAGAGACAAGAAGAGGAGATGAGAGGAAGGATTTGCAAGAGATTATAGGGTGAGGTTTGGGACAGCATGGAGGATAAGGGGGCGCAGGGAGGAAGGGAGGAGAGAGGAAGCAGTGAGCGAGAGAAATGAGCTGACAAAGAAATGGTTTACTCTCAACGCTTACCTGGAATGTTTCAGGAGAGGAGGGAGAGAAGGGATATTGATGGGAAGATAGCTGCCTGCTCGCAAAGTAGCAACCTTGCTCGTATGTACCTCTCCAGTCAGGAGAGATGTTAAGAGAGATGCAGAGAGGGATAAATGATACCATTTATCCCACATAGCCAACACAATTGATACCATTTTTAGCTCATTGTGGTATTCACCCTCTTCCCCTTTCCCATTCCCTCCCCTCCCCATCCCCTCCAACCATTCCCCCCCTGCCCATTAAGTGTATATATATATATATTTTTCAGAGTGCCTTTTTCCCTCTCACCTCTCTTTCAAGTCCTTATTCCGTCTATGGAAACATTTCTTCTCATATGCAATCTGGAGTTGGTGGGTGGCTTGTTTGCAGGCTAATCTGAAAAGGTGGCAATTGTTTAGAAGTGAGGAAGGCTTTTGGCAGCAAACCTGATCGACGGTTATGATGACTGGAGGTTGTAGTAGAATCTTCTGGTCGTGTCCGAATCTAATGGCCGCTGGGCTATTTCGTACTGTGGGTTAGGTCAATGTGCACCAATAGCTTGGCAGAAACATATTTGACAATCCACTACCCAGTTCTTATTTGACTGTAGGAATCCGTTTTAGAGAAAAACGATTTCGCTTATTAGCGTACCGATTCCGCTCAACCTTCAAATCCTCCCACTTCATCGCCGCAGAGCAGATCCAGCCAACAACGATGTGAATACGTGCGAGCATTTCAGGTTCATCATCTGCATGTCCGCTGAGGTATGGTAGTTCCAGTGGTTTATGTCCGAGAAGCGTCGGATCGATGAAATGTCTCAAGCGTGGGGTCAGTCTTGAGGAGGCCCGCATTTTTTAGCTTCTGCTGCCCCTATCAGATAGATTGGTTACCATCATGTGAGTCCCGATTTTGGTGGTATGTTCACTGAAAACGGTTTTCTTTGGCGTATCATTTGAATGGAGTATCGTGACGGCGTGCCAGTCTTTCATGGCTGCATGACGGACTTGGAATGTCGTGGCGACATACCAATCTTTTAGTGTCGTGGCAACATGCGCTTCCAGTGTCGAGACGGCATGTCGACCTTTCAGTGTCGTGGTGGCACGCGGCTCGTGCATAGCGGACAATAGAGAGTGGTTGGATGGTGCGGATGTCGGATCTGGACGGTGCAGCAGCGAAACCAGGTGGCGAAGCGGAACCGGGTGGCGCAGCGAACCGGGTGGCGCAGCGGAACCAGGTGACGAAGCATTCCGGCTGTCGTTCATTAATCGTAAGGCTTTCTGTTAGAGAATGTTTTGTGTCTGTTCCATCACATTTCCGACATGCCGACCTGCTCTTTTTGCAATGAATTCAGGAGGAAGTCTAGAGACATCTGTAGGTGTTGTGTGCAGGGATTTCAATCTCGAGAGTATCATGCACAATATGCCAAAGCGGAAGCTGAACGGCAATTGGAACGTGCCAAGAGTGACGCGCAAGAGAAGAAAAACTCTCTGGAATCTCTTCTAGATAAGTCCATGAGTGAAGCGAAAAGACTGAAGAGTAACTTGGACCAACAGCTCGTCTTTTCTGATAAGGTCAAGGCGATGCTGAACATGTCTTCCTGTGATGTCACGCTGGAGACAAGCGACGGAGGGAAGGTATCCGCTCATCGCTGCGTTCTTGCCGCATGGTCAGTGAACCTTAATGTACGCTCTTGCTGACAACAGTTGTCGGATGTCTTGCTAAAGTTTATGCCTTTTTGTTTTTCACAGTTGGTAGTTCACACGGTCCTAGCTGACACGCTAGTTTGAAGTCAGTTCTGCTGATGCTGTCTTGTTTCTCTCGTGGTGCTGTGTGCTTGTAGGTCTCCCGTCTTTGCAAAGATGTTCAGCAGTGGCTTTCAAGAATCAAAGGAAAATTCCATCTTGATACATGACATCGACTGCCCTACAGTGGAGCGGCTTCTCGAATATATGTACACTGGCAGGGTCAAAATAGAAGATGCAACTCTTCAGGTAAGCATTCAACATGCAAGCACCTTTTCAAACAGTATTGTTCTCTGGCCTTCATCCACTCATGCTCACGACAGATGCATTTGATATGTCACTACCATGGTGGTGCAGGAATCAAAGCTCCTTGCAACAGCTGACAAATATGAAGTTCTGGAGCTAGTTAGGTTCCTTGATTCAGGCCTCTGCTCTTATTTGAAAGACGACACTGTATTTGAGTTCTGGAGGGCTGCAGTCATGCATAATGCCCCGCTACTGAAAGAAGCCTCCATAACTTACATCATCAGCAGAATGAATCGAGGAGCAACTGCAAAGATTTTAAAGGTATATTCCCTGTCTTTGCACGATTTTGCCCGATAGTGTGCTTGTGAAGTACGTGTATTGTTTTATTGCGCATGCAGGGTCAGATATTGTCGGATAACAGACAAGAACGGGAGATGGCAGCGGAGCTGGTGGAGAAGTGGCTGGGGAGTGGGGATACTGATGGAGAAACCACATTGAACGTGGAAAAGGGGGGTACTGAACTGGGAGAGACTGATGTGAAATGCGGTGCTAGGCGTGTGCTTCATTCACATTTGTGGGGAATCTGATCGTTACTTTGTTGAAAGCTATGAAGTGCAAAGGAAGATGTTGGAGGATGTCAAGATTAGTGAATAAATTTCTTGTGAACATGTTGGAGGATGTTAAGGTTAGATCTGCTGTAGATTAACGCATGAATTTCCCAGCAGGCACTTCACCTGTCAAGCATGTCAAATGACTACGATTTCAGTCACATTCGTTAACAGTTTCAAATTGTTTCGCATAGTGGGCTTCTCCAGCAGACAGCGCAAAATGACGGTACTGGCAGACATGTCAATAATGGCCCTGAGGGGACTGAGGCTCCAACGTAGGTGACAGATGGCCAGCACACACCATTACAGTGCACATAACTGTAAACACCGCTACAAACAATCACGTTATTTCGCGTGAGCTTCTCAAGGAGGCAGTGGAGAAGTACAGTCCCAGCCGGCTGGCCAATCAGGGCCTCCAGTGCAGGTGTTAGATGGCCAGCACACACCATTATAGTGAACATAACTGTAAACATCGTTACAATCACAAGTCCTTCCGCATGGGTTTCTCGAGCAAGCAGTGCAGAATGACAGTGCTAGCAGGCTTGCCAATCATGGTCTTGGGAGGGGTAAGGCTCCAATGCAGGTGGCGGTACTTTAGAAGATCCAGGACCGATAAGTATGAAGGCATTTCTGCTGCCGAGGCAGTGAACTCCTCAAACCACATCACTCCACCTGCCAGAAAAACACAAAAACAAAAGGAGGGGATAAACAAAAACACAATGCACCAGTCAGATCCAGCAATGACAGATATGACAGCATTTCTGATGCTGGCAAATCAAGGGAGATGGGCAAGGCATTGGAGATGGGGAGTGGGAAGGGAGTAGGGGAGTGAGGCTCCAGTACAGGGAGCAGACCTGGCACTGGGAGGTATGACTGAAAGATTTTTTTTTTCTGCAGACATATCAAGGGAGACAGGCAAGGCACGGGAGATGGGGGAGGGGGAGAGGGATGAGGCTCCAGTGCAGCTGACAGTAGTTGAGCAGATCTAACACTGAGAGGTAGGATGGCATTTCTGCTGCTGAGGCAGAGAATTCCTCAAACCAAATCATGCCATCTGGAAGATAAGAGGGGAATTTTTAAACGCTGAAGAGTAGCAGATTGTTTCGCAAATTAAATGATAAGGCATGGGGGGGAGCGAGAGGGATGGAAAAAGTGAGGTGGGATGATCACCTCCAGTGCAGGTGGAGGTACTTGAAGGTCTAACACTGAGAGGTAGGATGGCATTTCTGCTGCCGAGGCAGTGAATTTCTCAAACCACATCACTCCACCTTGAGATGAAAAGAACCGGAAAGGACAACGAGGAAACCAGAGGTAGAAAGGGAGTGAGGTAAGAAAGTGGGTGGGGCTTTCAGTGCAGGTGTCAGTACCATGTGCCATGTGCCATCTGCCATGCCATGGTGCGCCAATTCACATCCTGTCAGCATGCTGTCCAACTCGTGGCTGATGGGCCATGTGCCCAGCCCATGGCACAGCACGAGTCCCCACCCATACTGAGAGGGTAACAACGTGAATGAAATCAATGCTGTGAACGCCCATAACCTCTGACTCACCTAAACATCTCCCTGAAAAGCCAGCTCACCAACTCTCAGGACACTGTCCCACTCGAACATAACCTCCTCGGATACAGCAGGAGAAGGCTTGAACTTGATGGCATTGGTGGCGTGTAGGATGTCGAGACTGTGAGAAGAAAGAATGGGGAAGTGTGGGATGGGAACGGAGAATGAGAGATGGGAAACGGAAACAGGAAGGGAGGGGGGTAATGGGAATGGGAAATGAGAGGGGTGAGTGGAAGCAGGGAATGAGATGGATGAATGAATGAGAGCGAGGGATGAGTGTGGGGAATGGTGAATGAGGGAGTTGCATAGGAACGAGGATCTACAGGGGTGATTGAGAATGGGGAATGAGAGGAGTGATTAGGAGGGGTGAACGGGAGTGGAGAATGAGAGGGGAAAAAGGGAGGGGGGATTGAAAGGGGTGAATAGGAGCGAGAAAAGAGAAGACAAATAGGAGCAAGGAACGAGAGGGGTGAATAGGGATGTGGAATTGAGAGGCGTGAATGACAGCAAGGAATGAGGGGCGAATGAGAGTGGGGTACGAGAGGATTGAATGGGAGAGGGGAATGAGTTGGGGGATCAGGGCAGGGATTAAGAGGGCAGAATGAGAATGGGAAATGACGGGTGAATTGGAACGGGCACGAGAGAGGCGCGTGACTAGGGGTGAGTGGTCAACGGGTGATTTGTGAATCAGGCGGGAAATTGGAAGCGAGGAATGACAACCGTGAATGGATGTGAGGAAGGAGAGGGGTGATTAGGGAATGAGAGGGGTGGATAGGCCGCTGGGAATGAGAGGGGTGAGTAGGAAAAGGGAAGGACAGGGGTGAATAGGAGGAGGAATGGGAGGGGACAACTGAAGGGGCAGGATAAGAGGGGTGCGAGGATGGACGGCAGAAGAGAGGGGTGAGGGTGAGGCGAATGACGGGTGAGCCGGAAAATTAGGGGGGTTGAATGGGAACAGGGATAAGATGGGGGGACCGAAGCACGAGACTAGATGGTAACCAACATTCGTAGACGTGTAGGTAGGATACGTGCTGGGGAAAGTATGGTAGAAATGGGAATGCAGAATGAGGGAAAAAAGGCATCGGGTATAGTAGGGGCAGGTGAAAATACAAAAAAGTAAGGGTATGGGAACAGGAAATGAGAGTGATAAATGAGAGATGTGAACAAAACGAGGGGATGGGAAAAGGATCAAAGGAAGGAGGGGAACAGCGGCCGGAAGGGAGCCTCCACGATGGCCCTTCATGTCGTGTACCTACGTCATATGACCAGTTCTATCACGAGTACCGTACATTGAATTGACACTGGAAGTTTTGTTTTAGACACTAACTAGTCAGCTCCACCAAGAATAATGCATTACTCCAGCCAATATACTCCAATTTTATATACATGGATTGCATCTCCCCTCTTCACCCTCCTGCCCTGTGTACTGCACAGCTCTCATACTCCCTGGCCACACCGGTCCACCACCAGGCCCCCACACTTCAGAGAAACTGCAACAGCACAGGCAAAAAGTGTATTGCTACAATCCCTGCCGTGCCCCTGCCACAGGACGACTGACTTCGTTCAATCTTCACTTCACCGTCCACTCTTTTCCCAGCAAGTCCACTGTCACTATCCTTCCTCTCTTATCGTCTGTCAGCAACATATCCTGGTGAGAGAGCCCAAGAGCAAATGCATCAAACGCAATCATTCAATTCCACCACAATTGAAGAGATGATTAGATACAAGAATATGGAGTTTGACCAGCGTGCATCCACTTCATCATACCTTTAAGCTGTCAAACGGATCCTCACTCATAAGCACACCCAAACGTGATTCCAGGCGCTCTTTCAACTCAAGGACTTCATACTTGTCTGCTGCCACCAACAGCTTCACCTCCTGCAGAGTGAGTGGTGCACAACAGAGAAACAAATAAGAATTTTGCGAGACCAAGACAGAAAACACATGAAAAAACACGTGGTTCCCATTTCAACACGTCACCTTCACGGTTGCCTTCTGAATGTGCACAACCCCAGTGTACATGTAACTGAGAATCTGCTCAAGTGTAGCGCTGTCCGTATCATCAATTTTCACAGAGCCACTTGTCTCTTCTCGAAAGCCGCTGCTAAACATCTTAGCGAAGACTGGAGACCTGCCAAGTGATTATCCCGCAAACAATAAAACGAATGCTACAGCCTCAATCAGGAAGAAAAGAGCACTTGTCCGGGCACTGCATAAGCACAAAAACTTAGACAGGAAAGCAGAGGACTAACCATGCAGCAAGCATGCAGCGATGAGCAGGGAACTTCACTCCATCGCGTGATTCTAACGTCACATCGCAAAAATCTGTCACCAGCATGCCGTTGACCTTACGAGCAAACAGGTTGGACTGCTCTAAGCTATCTTGCATCTTTTCTGCTTCCTCTTTGTATTGCTCTAAATCACCGACTTGACCCTCCAACTGTTTGCATCTCCTGGCCGCCTCAATACAAGGCACACAAATATTCCACTGCACGCAGTCATTCCTATAGCATCCACACACACCGCATGAGCTCATGGCTGCGAACTACAAGCCCACGGCTGGAATGTTTTATAGCACCCAGCTAATCTTGCAGTCACAGAGAGTGAAAGAATCTAACGAAGCACTGAGTGAATTGACCTCAGCTTCAAGTTGGGGGGATAGACATCTGCCTCCACCTAAATATACTTGAAAGTAATTACAACTTCCACGATCGGTCGCTGACGCGAGTGAACACACGAGATAACAACATTGCAAAGCGAAAAGCAAGCTGGTAAAAGAAATGGTACCATAAATCCGCGAAAGCTTCATCGCATGCATCAATCCAGCTGCTCCTTCCCAACCGTCGTTGCTTGGCCCGTAATCCATCTTAATGTTGGATTCGCCATCATCCCCCGAAGTGATCTCAATTCTTTGCCACGTGTGGTCATCTTGATGTTTCGATAACCCTACTGGGAAATAACCTAACTTTGCGTAAAACGGCCAGTCTCCACCACGCGTTAGCTTATCGTGTTCTGCATGCTACTAGATACTAGTTCGTGAATTAGAAAAGGGCACAACGACACGATAGGCAAGGACGGGACAGCCTGTAATCCATGCACGCAGCGCAATGGCTCTTGTCATAGGTTGGCGATCACGCGTATGAGGTGGAGCAAGCTTAGTGTTGTGTGACATTACAGGGAGGAAACATAACTTTCGCGCTTGGGTAAGCTGTGTTTAGATCAGGTACCATGACCCCCCGCAGTGCAAATGTCCCTTCATATGTGTGTGCTTCGCCACGGTCGTTTGCGAAGAGACTTACGCAAGTTCGCAAGTGCCGTGTTCCCACACGTCTCCCCTTCCAGCGCAACCGCGATTTTTTTCTCGAACATGAGAGACGAGAAGAGCGAAGGTTACAAACATTTCGCACTGGGGATGTGGGCTTCTGAATTGAACCAAGCTTTTCCCACCCGCCTGCAGCAGCCGTGGGAGACCCTACTATGGGGCTGTTCGCCAGCACCATTATATCTAAAAACGACGGGATAACGACGGGATCGGGAAGGTGGGTCTCGCCTTCCTAATCCCTTCAGTTAGAGTTCGTTAACCTCCGTCAGCTTGGTCAGCCCGTGAAAATTGTGCCGAGCCTCACCCACCGTCCAAACCAATTAACAAACTGGGCGTCTGGCGAACGCCCACTTTTGTACACCAATTTCAACGTTTCGATGGCATATGGAAGCGGGGACGAAAATTCCTCCCCAGGCAAAACACCATTCCCTTGCGATGCCATCGTCATGCTGCGTTTTTCGAAGCACAGCGGTGGCACAGCGGTTGCACAGCGGACGCATCGCTGTTCAGGGGAACCCGGGAACAAGCCTTCAGTTTAATAAAGGGGGGTTCGTGTACCCCCCATTTTTCCCTCCCTAACACACCTTCAAAATGCCCCCCGCACATATGCGGTTTCGATGCTGATGCCATCGTTTTTTGGTTGAAGAAACGATTTGCTGGCGAACAGCACCTATATGCATGTTCAATTCCTCTCATCTCACCGCATTCCTTCAATTCCAGCATGCTGAAACCATACTGGCATGCGACGCCGCAGCGGCTTCTCTCATGCGAGGATGTCCCTGGAAAATTGTTATTTCTGGTTGAAGCGGCGCCGTTGGCGGATCATGAAACCATGAGCATTGTGATACCAGCAAAACATCATGCGATGATACCCACGGCGACAACGGTGATGAAATGTGATGGTAGTTCATCCGAACGGACGGAACGGCGTTCCGTCATGTAATTTTGTGAACGGACGGAACGGCGTTCCGTCATGTAATTCTGTGCTTGCTGGAGTATCTCTATCGGTGTGGTTTGCATGACTCGCATGCTCGCCAACGGTTGTCCATCCGCCTGACACGTCCAATAAACGCTTCAAATTTGGGGGTGAAGCTAGGTGACAACGAGGGTATGAAGCTTAGGTGAGGTCGTGAGATCGCTCGGAGCTGCCATTAGCTTCGTGAGATTATTCCAGTTTGAGTAGACCACCTCGCCGTTCGCCGCCTGGTGGAGCATTCTTTCCTTTCTCGTCGAAGCGTCTTCACGTGAATATAGGCTTTTCTCAATGTCTACTTGTGGGATTTGTGGAACCAGTCCGTGTGGCAGAATCGAGGCTCGGTACGCTTGTGAGTCCTGTCGGGATACTCTTTCACAGATTCAGCCCTTCAAGGAATTTATGCGACATGCAAACCACCTGCAGCAATTCGCTGATACGATCAAGGGATTACTTAATACGACTCTCTGCGACGTGTCGTTGGAGACACCGGATGGAGCCAAGATTGGTGCACATCGCTGCATCCTTTCCGCCTGGTACGACGATTGCTCCTTGTAGCTTTCCCTTTCATCCTGTCGGGTCAGTGCCTTGAAGAAGAGATTTTTCTTGCTCTTCGTTGCAGGTCTCCCGTCTTTGCAAGAATGTTTGGAGGCGGGTTCAAAGAAGAGAAAGCTGGCTCTATTCACATTGAGGACATGAATCGTCAAACTCTGGAGATGCTTCTCAATTTCATGTATACAGGAGATGTAGAGGTAACAGAGGCGACCACGAAGGTGAGACTGACCACATTCAGTAGCCTGTCTTTGCCATGATTTCAACAAATCCCTCATCGACAATGCTCTTTAATTTTCTGCAACCTGCGTTGATGGCAGGAGCTGGAGCTGTTAATCGCAGCTGACAAATATGGAGTTGAAGCTTTGAAGAAGCTCCTGGATGCTGCTCTTCCCAAGCACTTGAATGGAGAGAACGTGTTTGAATGCTTGAAGGTTTCCGAGATGCACAGTGCGCCGACTTTGAAGGAAGCTTCTGCAGGTCACATATGTGACAAAGTGGATCGTGAATCAAGTTTCAAGAAGCTCATGGTGAGTCCTTCCTGAATACCAAAACAGTAATGGCAATCTTTTCCAAAACCATTTGGAGCTGCCACGTTCAAAGGTTCAATCGTAAGTTGTTATGCTCTTTCCCTTGGGCATCTGCAATGTGCAGGAATTATTGTTTGGGGATGACATGAAGGACAGGGTTTTGGCAGAAGAGGTTTTGAAGAAGGTATGGTGTCAGCAGAAGACATGAGTCTACGTTGCGTGTTGGCACATGCGGGCTGTCAATCAATGTCTTGTTGGATGCAATGTTCTCAAAGCCAGTTCCAGTGTTATCTGAAGTTGATTCGCTACTGTATGGTTTACCTTTCAAAGTAAAGATAGAACACTCTTTTATTATGAAGGCTTCATCTGTATTGGTCCGAGCTGACACATAACTTCTTGAGCAGGCAATGCAGAACAGTGGCGACAGGCTTGCAGCCTTCCCAATCATTGTAAAGCTTCTCAATAAGCGATACTACCATTAGAATCATAAGTCTTTCCGCATGGGCTTCTCGGGAAGGCAGTGCAGAACGACGGTGCTGGCAGGCTTGCGAATCATCGCCTTGGGGGGGTTGAGGAGGTGAGGCTCTAATCTAGCTGGCGGTACTTCAGCAGATCTAGCACTGTCCAGCACTGACTAGATCAGATGTGAAAAGTATTGTATCAGTTATCCACCACCATGGTTACAAGTCTTTGCGCATGGGCTTCTCCAGCAGGCAGTGCAGAATGACGGTGCCGGCCGGCTTGCCAATCATGGCCTTGGGGGGGGTGAGGTTCCAATGCAGGTGGCGGTACTTTAGAAGGTCCAGCACTGACAAATATGAGGGCATTTCTGCTGCCGAGGCTGTGAATTCCTCAAACCACATTACTCCACCTGATTAAAGGGGGCGTGATGCAGTCAGGGAGAGGGACCGAAAAGAGAGGCATATCAAGGGAGACGGGCAAGGCACGGAAGATGGCATGGGGGAGGGAGAGGGGGGGTTTAGGGCGTGCTACTCAGGGTCCGCGTAGCCCCTGGTCCGCTGAGTCAGGGCTAGTCCGACGGACCAGGCCCAGACCATGTCCCACACGAATCTTGCGGACTGGTCTGACGGACCAAATTAATCCCTGAAATTCTGCCTGGCGGACCAGTAAACTGGCTCGGACCGGAACGGACCAAGATGCTGTTACTTGGTAACCAGTTTCTGTACTTTCTGGTCCGCGAGCTGGCTCACAGCTGGTCCGTCCTGGTCTGCGGGCCGGGCCGCCTGGTCCGCAGGGAACCAAGGGTTCCGCGGACCCTGAGTAGCACGCCCTTAGGCTCCAGTGAAGGTATCAGTACTTGAGCAGATTCAAGACAAGACCAATAGGCATGTGCAGATTGCTGAAAGGCCAACTCACCGGCTTGTAGCACGCGGTCCCACTCGAACAGGACTTGTACAAACTCAGCGGGCGACGGCATGAATTTGATGGCGTTGGTGGCGTGTAGAATGTGTCTACGGTGTTGTCGTGCAAAGGAGAACACACAGACTTGCTGACATGTGCCCAACTTACCGACTCGTAGCACGCGGTCCCACTCGAATAGAACCTCTTCAAACTCAGCCGGAGAAGGCATGAACTTGATGGCGTTGGTGGCGTGTAGGATGTCCAACGTGTTGTCATAGAATGGCAGGCGGACCTGATGATGGAAGTGAAACAAGTCAAGGGAGGGGGAGAGGGGAAAGGTGTGGTGGGGAAAATATGAACTTGATGGCGTTAATGGCGTGAAGGGGATCCAAAGTGTTGTCATAGAAGGGCTCGCGGACCTGATGATGGGAGTGACAGAAATACCAAAAAAAAGGAAGGGAAAACAGGGGCACACGTGATAGTGGTGATGACGTTAGTGGCGGGAAGGATGTGTAACCTCACTCACCTCACCTCACCTCACCTCACCTCACCTCACCTCACCTCACCTCACCTCACCTCACCTCACCTCACCTCACCTCACCTCACCTCACCTCACCTCACCTCACCTCACCTCACCTCACCTCACCTCACCTCACCTCACCTCACCTCACGTCTCATCTCACCTCACCTCACCTCACCTCACCTCACCTCACCTCACCTCACCTCACCTCACCTCACCTCACCTCACCTCACCTCACCTCACCTCACCTCAACTCACCTCACCTCACCCCACCACACCACACCACAACATACAGCATGTCAGCCCCTTCTTTCGTCCCACGTTGGCCTCGAGGTTCATCACTGACGTCATCATGGTGACGCTGCGCCTCGCCATGTGCGCTTCAGAAGGGCAAGGAAAGCCTCTTGTTGCATCCCCATGGCTTCAAGTCTCCATTCATCAAATCAACCTCCCAACAGCGTGCAGAAACGACAGCACCAGCACCCAAATCACCCACCTTATAGGGCAGCCACAGGGGAACAAGTCCCCTCAGGGCAATGGTTTCCAAAAAAGGTAACCCCTTCTTGCGCCCCACGTTGGCCTCGAGGTTCATTGCTGACGTCATCATGGTCACGTTGTGCCTCGCCATGTGCGCTGCGAACGATCCTGACCCTCCGTTGAAGTCCAACCCAATCCTGCGATAGCAACGAGGCAAGACATTGGGAGAGGTAGGTGAGGAGAGAGGGGGGGGGGGGGGGGGGCATCATGGTCACGTTGTGCCTCGCCATGTGCGCTGCGAAGGAGCCCAACCCCCCGTTGAAGTCCAACCCATCAAACGGATCAAAGAGCCCCCTCCTCACCTCAGCGCCCCCTTCTTGATCGCGATAATAACCTCCTTCACAGCAAGAGCCCCTCCTGCTGCCGTGTTCTTATCACTGCCCCCCTGCTGCACTCATGCTCCGACACCCACCCACCACTCATCACACCTCCTCTCCTCCGCTAAACTCATCCCTCATCCCCCACAGATCAACCCAAACACATTTGTGCCCTTCTCACCTCAGTGCCCCCATCTCACCTCAGTGCCCCCGTCTCACCTCAGTGCCCCCTTCTTGATCGCGATAACCTCCTTCACAGTAAGAGCCCCTCCCCCTGCCGTGTTTTTTGGCTGTTTAACCATCCACCTCCTCTCCTCCCGCACTCATGTTCCAACAACCTCCGCCCGGCTGCCGCCCGCAGGCGTCCCCCGTGCCGGCCGTGGCAGAGGCGAGGGCGGGCCTGCAGGCGTCCCCCGTGCATCAAACCCACCTAATCGCTCCTTCTCACCTCAAAGCTCCCCTTTCGTACCTCAGAGCCCCCTTCTTGATCGCAATGACTTCTTTCACAGTGAGTGCCCCTCCCGCTGCTGTGTTCTTCGGGGCCTTGACCATCCACCTCCTCGCCTCCGCGCTCATGTTCCAACAACCCCCGCCACCCGCCTGCCGCCCGCAGGCGTCCCCCGTGCCGGCCGTGGCGGTGGCGAGGGCGGAGGGGGAGAGGGCGTTGAGGGAGGCGAAGGAGGAGAAGGCATGGTTGTTCCACCGCACTGATGCGTCTTGGAGGGCAGATTGGGAGAAGAGAGCAGCGGGTCTTGATAGGGGCTGCGAGAAAGGACAGCCAGGAAGGAGAAACGGGGAGAGAAACAGGGAGACAGGCGCCTCAAAACTCATCTCATGTTCCGCAGGCGTCCCTCTTTTGTAGGCGCCTAGAGCGCAGGCGTCCCCCGTGCCGGCCATGGCAGTGGCGAGGGCGGATGGGGAGAGGGCGTTGAGGGAGGCGAAGGAGGAGAAGGCATGGTTGTTCCACCGCACTGAGTCGTCTTGGAGTGCTGACTGGGAGAAGAGAGATGTGGGCCGTGACAGGGGCTGTTGAAGGGAGGGGGGCAGGAGGGCAAGCAGCAGGGAGAGGGCAGAGCAGCAGCAAGCAAGCAAGGAGGGGCAGAGGGCGTTGAGGGAGGCGAAGGAGGAGAAGGCGTGGTTGTTCCACCGCACTGATGAGTCTTGGAGTGCTGGTCTTGAGATGAGAGCGGCTGGTCTTGACAGGGGTTGGAAGAAGTGCAAAGGAAAAACAGGAGAAATATGCGGCAAGGGAGGGGGAATTAGAAGGGAACAACAGTGAAGGGAGGGGGAATTAGAAGGGAGGGGGTTGCTGCCTGCAGGCGCCATCCACTATCATGCGTGCAGTGTGAGCAAGGCAGGCCACTACCATTACCATTACCATTACCATTACCACTACCACTACCACTACCACTACCACTACCACTACCATTACCATTACCACTACCACTACCACTACCACTACCATTACCATTACCATTACCATTATCATTACCATTACCACTACCACTACCACTACCATTACCATTACCATTACCATTACCATTACCACTACCACTACCACTACCACTACCACTACCATTACCATTACCATTACCATTACCATTGCCATTACCATTACCATTACCATTACCATTACCATTACCACTACCATTACCATTACCACTACCACTACCATTACCATTACCATTACCACTACCACTACCACTACCATTACCATTACCATTACCATTACCATTACCATTATCATTACCATTACCACTACCACTACCATTACCATTACCATTACCATTACCATTACCATTACCACTACCATTATCATTACCATTACCACTACCACTACCACTACCACTACCACTACCATTACCATTACCATTACCATTATCATTACCACTACCATTACCATTACCACTACCATTACCACTACCATTACCATTATCATTATCATTACCATTACCATTACCATTACCATTACCACTACCATTATCATTACCATTACCACTACCACTACCACTACCACTACCACTACCATTACCATTACCATTACCATTATCATTACCACTACCATTACCATTACCACTACCATTACCATTACCATTACCACTATCATTACCATTACCATAACATTACCTTCACCATGCTCCCTTCGCTCACTCGTAAATTCACATACCTCCACGATCGTGTGTGCCGTGCGAGCAAGGCAGCGCCTTTTTGGTAGTGAGTGGCACTGCTTGCGAAATATTAGGTCCTGGACCAAAAGCCGTCATCAGGACACGTGCATCTAGTCTCACACAGGTCCTCACCCCTACATCCACCCACACATCTTCCCACCCTCGCACCCCCCCACCCACCTCCACGATCTTGTGTGCTGTGCGAGCAAGGCAGCGCCTCTTGGGAAGCGAGTGGCACTGCTGGCGGAAGATAAAGTGGTATTCACCCTTACATTACATCCTCCACACGCCCCCCCACCCACCTCCACTATCTTGTGAGCAGTGCGAGCAAGGCAGCACCTCTTAGGCAGCGAGTGGCACTGCTTGCGGAAAATCAAGTCTTGAACGAACAGCCAGTCGTCAGGGCACATGCCCCTCACACACACACACCCGTGTATGATACATCCACCCACATGCCCATTCACACACCACCTCCCCACCCACCTCCACTATCTTGTGTGCCGTGCGAGCAAGGCAGCGCCTCTTGGGCAGCGAGTGGCACTGCTTGCGGAAAATCAAATCTTGGACAAACAGCCAGTCGTCAGGGCACATGCCCCTCGTCTCAAAGTCCATGTAGCGTTGCAGCTCGCGCTCTGTAGCGGAACATGAATAGCCCTGTAAGGGGGATGAAAAGAGTAAGGGGACAGGAAGACAGCAAGTCATGAGTAAAAGAATCCTTTTGCCCCTTCCAGGCAAGTTCTTAGGACACATGCCCCTCGTCTCAAAATCCATGTAGTGCTGCAGCTCGCGCTCTGTAGCGGAACACGAACAACCCTGTAAGGGGGACGGACGGAAGAGGAAAGAAGGGGAAAGGATGGGTCTGATGCAATAAACCACGACACGACGTGCATAGATATATGTGTGTACATATATGTGTGCGTCTGGCAATGTAGATTGACGAAACTCAGATACCAAAACACCAACACAGACACAGGCACCCACAAACCCACGCACACAAATACTGACAGACAACCCCGGCCACACCCGCCCACCCACCTTCCAGCTGGGAACCTTCTTGGAAATTACAGGTCCTGTTTGCGGCTTGCAGCTGTGCAGCAGCTCCGTTGCCCTGCTGAGTGCCTGGAGGGAAGGGGGTGGTGGTGGGGGGGGAAGAGGGGGAGGAGGGGAGGACGGGGAGTGAGGGAGAAATATGTAAGGAAGGCTGTGTGAACAATCAGGGTCTGTCTGCGGCTTGCAGGTGTGCAGAAGCTCTGTCACCCTGCTGAATGCCTATAGGGAAGTGGGGATGGAAGGAATGGAAGGAAGGGCGTGTGTGGCGTATGCTTTTTGACACACACGCAGTGCTACCTTGTGATTACTTGTTGTTCAAGCAACTAGTGCACGGCACATGCACACACACGCACGCACGCACGCACGCACGCACGCACGCACGCGCGCGCGCGCGCGCGCGCACACACACACACACACACACACACACACAAGCACGCACCTCCTTGGTGATTGCTTTCTTGCCCCAATCCGCCCCCGACTCTGTCAGCTTCACGTCCAGTGCTGCCTTGTCCGCATTCACCTTCTCGTGGCGCTTCTGATGATGTGAAGGGGTGGGAGAAGGTTGAGAGGGAAAAAGAGGGGCGAAAAGGAGTGGAAACGAAAGAGCGGTACACGAGGATCTGCACCCTCATGTGCGGTGTCCCATCAACCCACCCACCCACCCACCCACCCACCCACCCAACCAGCCACTTTCCACCTCACCTGCAAGGCTTCATATTCCGCTTTCAACCGTTTCAGCTCGCCCTGCTTCTCCACCAGTCGGCCCTGCAGCACCATCACATTGTCATTGCCCTGCACTGCACGACACCGGCTCACCTGCAAAGCTTCATACTCCGCCTTGAGTCTCTTCAGCTCCACCTGCTTCTCCACCAGTCGGCCCTGCAGCACCATCACGTCACCCTTGCCTCTGAGCCCCTCCCATCCAGACTCACAGGACCGTACAGAACCCACCTGCAGAGCCTCGTATTCCGCCTTGAGCCTCTTCAGCTCGCCCTGCTTCTCCACAAGTCGGCTCTGAAGTTCCATCACATTGTCCACCTCTGTGCCCTCCTCTGTGCCTTTTTACCCTAGCCTCGTCATACCGGCCTGCACCGCACAGAACCCACCTGCAGAGCTTCATATTCAGCCTTGAGTCTCTTCAGCTCCCCCTGCTTCTCCACCAATCTACTCTGCAGCTCCATCACATCGTCCGCCTCTGTTCCCCTCCCCCCCGCGCCTCCCCTTCCCCTTCCGCCCCCTCCCCTTCCGCCCCTTCCCCCTCCCTCTTGCTGCCCCTCGCTACCTTGATCCTCCAGCTTGCTTGCTTCAACCCCTGCCAAGGCAAGGGTGGGAGGTAAGGTCATAGGAGAAAGGAGGAGGTTAGGAGAAAAGGAGGAATGCTGCCCCTCGCTGTCCTGATCCTCTAGCTTGCTCGCTTCAACCCCTGCTAAAGGCCAACGCGAGCAAGGGAGGGGAGGAGTGCAGATGAGGGAGGAAGGGCAAGAGCCGAGAGGAAAGGATCACTTAAAAACCCCTTACCCCTCCTCCCCCCTGCTGCCCCTCGCTGCCCTGATCGTCCAGCTTGCTTGCTTCAAACCCTTCCAAGGCGAGAGGGGGAGGGAAGGTCATAGGAGAAAGGGGGAGGTTAGGAAAGGAGGAGAAATGGTGATTCAACCCCCCCCTCCCTCTTCCCTGCCGCCCCTCGCTGCTCTGATCCTCTAGCTTGCTCGCTTCAACCCCTGGCAAGGCGAGCAAGGGAGGGAAGGTCATAAGAGAAACGAGGAGGTTAGAAGGGTAGGAGGAATGGTGATTCAGCAGAAAGGTGATTCCCTCCCCCCAACCCCTGCTAAGGCGAGAGGGGGAGGGAAGGTCATAGGCGAAAGGAATGGTGAATCAGCAGAATGTGCCAGTCGAAAATTCTCCGTTGATAAATCCCCCCTCCCTCCCTTCTGCTGCCCTGATCGCCCAGCTTGCTTGCTTCAACACCTGCCAAGGCGAGCAAAGGAGGGAAGGAGTGCGGATGAGGGTTAGTGGAGCAGGAATTATAAGTGATACATCAGTCCAACTCCCCGCCCCCCTGCTGCCCCTTGCTGCCCTGATCGCCCAGCTTGCTTGCTCCAACACCTGCCAAGGCGAGCGAGGGAGGGAAGGAGTGCGGATGAGGGGAGTGCATAGGATATGAGGGGATCACGGAAGGAGCCAGGAGTGAAGGTGATACATCAGTCCAACTCCCCGCCCCCCTGCTGCACCTCTCTGTCCTGATCCCCTAGCTTGCTTGCTTCAACACCTGCCAAGGCGAGCAAGAAAGAGACCATGGAAAATGAAAGGTTATTGAACCACTACCTACCTCAAAGAACACCTGCGAACCACTCTTGAAGTTCCTTCAGATGATACTTAGACTGGAAAACACGCCCCAACATCCCCCAACCCCCACCCCCCCCTTCTTTCGCCCAACAGTGATATGATACCTAACCGCACTACGCACTCTCAACAGCATGCACACCTCTTCACCGCACTGCACACCTGCGAACCATTCTTGAAGCTCCTTCAGCTGCTCCCTACACTGGGCACACGTCCCCCGCGCTCCCCCCTCCGCACTCTTGAGAGTTCTGCGGAGCGCAGGGGGTGTGATGGGAGAGCAAGGTGTGATGGGAGAGGAGCAACGGGATTAGATGGGGATGCTCCCTACACTGCGACTCGCACGTCCCCCGTGCCCCTCCCTCCGCACTCTTGAGAGTTCTGCGGAGCACCAGGGGGTATGATGGGAGAGCAAGGTGTGACGGGAGAGCAAGGTGTGATGGGAGAGCAAGGTGTGATGGGAGAGAAGCAACGGGGTTAGATGGGGGTGCTTCCTACACTGGGCACACGTCCCCCGCGCCCCTCCCTCTGCACTCTTGAGAGTTCTGCCCAGCACGAAGGGGTGTGATGGGAGAGGAGCAATGGGGTTCGATGGGGTGTGGATGCTCCCTACACTGCGACTCGCACGTCCCCCGTGCCCCTCCCTCTGCACTCTTGAGAGTTCTGCGGAGCACGAGGGGGTGTGATGGGAGAGGGGAAAAATGGAATAATCTCAGCAATAACCCCTCTTGAATTTGCATAGGATAAATTAATCTTCCCCCTTTCCCCTCTGCACTCTTGAGAGATCTGCGGAGCACAAGGGGGTGTGATGTGATGGGGGCACAAGGGGGTATGATGGGAGCGGAGCAACGGGGTCTGATGGGGATAATCCTGCAGCCGACTCACACGTCCCACCCACATGGCCCCCTACCCCCCCACCCTCTGCAGTCCTGAAAGATCTGGGGGACACGAGGGGGTATGATGGGAGAGGAGCAACGGGATTAGATGGGGATGCTCCCTACACTGCGACTCGCACGTCCCCTGCGCCCCTCCCTCTGCACTCTTGAGAGTTCTGCGGAGCACGAGGGGGTGTGATGGGAGAGGGGAAAAATGGAATAATCTCAGCAATAACCCCTCTTGAATTTGCATAGGGAGCGGAGCAACGGGGTCAGATGAGGATAATCCTGCAGCCGACTCACACGTCCCCCGCGCTGCGCCGTCTGCACTCTTGAGAGATCTGCGTGCGGAGCACAGGAGGGTGTGATGGGAATGAGAAGGAATAGGATACTCTCTGTGGTAACCCCTAGATTCCGTTTCAGTAGGATAAAATACTCTCCCCACTTTCCCGCCTGCACTCTTGAGAGATCTGCGGAGCACAGGGGGGTGCGATGGGAGAGGAGCAAGTAAACGTATGCAAGGGAGAGAAAATATACTCCTTCTGTTGACTCACACGTCCCCCGCGCTCCTCCCTCTGCACTCTTGAGAGATCTGCGGAGCACAGAGGGGTGTGATGGGAATAAGACGGAATGGGATACTCTTAGTAGTAACCCGCCTCCCCTCTCCCTCTGCAGTAACCACGCACAGCTGCCGCTGGCATTTGAGTCGACTCAATAGTGGCAAAGAAATCGATACCCTGTCACTGACACACTCTCCCCCTCTCCCTCTGCAGTAACCACGCACTGCTGCCGTTGACCCTCCGTCTCTGGTCGAATCCCACGGCAGACGCGGAAACTTAAGAAAAAGGATGATTGCTGTTACCGTAATCTTGCAGTAACCACGCACTGCTGCCGTTGGCCCCCCGTCTCTGGTCGAACCCTGCGGCAGACGCGGAAACTCACAATAACGAAGCAGTTGGGTTTCGGAAGTTTATACCGAGGACAAAAAATGTATCCCGGTACCGTTTAGCGGGAGATTCCTGCAGTAACGCGGCTCTGCTGTCGCTCGCCCTCCGTCTCTGGTCCAACCCTAAGGCAGACGAGGATAGCGACAGTCCACTAGCTGCTGCTGACGCGACACCAGGGAACTCGATCGGTCCGAACGAATGCGCTGCGGCTGCTGTTGCTACTTCTGCTTCTGCTTCTGCTGTTGACGAAAAGACAATAGCGAACAATAATAGCTGAGCTATACTACTGACGATCAATGGAGTGCGCAATGGCGGCATTGTGGGTTGAGACAGCCGCATCATACTATCGAGTCGCCCACTTTGTAGCCGTTGCTACGGATGTTATGTTACAGTGATGGTCTTGAAGCGGCTCCTAAGAGCACACCAAGCGAATAATGAAGTTACAGACTGAATCCGCGCGTGGAACACTTCGCTTGCTAGATTTCGCGAAGAATTTCACTTCGCTTGCTAGATTTCGCGAAGGATTTCACTTCGCAGACAGCCGCCGAGTCCCCTACGGATTTCACGCAACCCCCATGCTTCACCGCGCCTCGCTGATAGAACACCAGAGTTGCGGCTCGAGGTAGGTAAGACCGACTTAGGTCTTCACTACACAGGATGCTCGCTTGACTTGACCAAAATTTTCGGTCATTTGGGTGTCTAGTGCGCAGCCCTATTTCGCCAGCTCGCCAACGTTCGCCACGGGCAAAATCGGGACTGTAGTGGGCAGGTGAAGAAATGTAACCAGCTTCTTCAAAATATCTTACGAACGGACGGATGTCAGCGTGATAAGCTGTTTGTTTAACGGCTGCGATCAAAAGAGGGGCTTGTATTGAGCGTGCAACTGGCTGGTGCTACTTGCGGTTGGGCAGGCTGGTCGAGCACGGGCAGACCAAATGCGCGTGCACTGGTTGGGCATCCTGTGTATTTGGGTTTCATGTGTTTCTCCATATGTACCGTTATTGCAAGTGCCAGGGGTCGGCATGTCAAACTGAGAGTTGATAAATAAACGCGTTAGAGCATGGATAACAAGGTTTTGCAGGCACACTCAGTGTACAAAGGGCAGGAGCAAACTAAAGTGGCCCTGTAGTTGCTCAGCCATCAGCTGACGGTTGGAATGGCTTTGCTGAATAATTTATAGTTACAGTACTCGCAGCCCACTACTAGGTCCTGCTTTCACATTCACAGATCTCTTCCTTATTTTCCCACAGAGTGCATGGTTGTTATTTGGATGAGCCACAACCATATAAAACCTGGACAATAACTCACTAGACTGTTTTGTCACTTCCAGCACCTGTGATTTTGTCCATGGGCCGAAATGCACTGAGGCAGCAAAGCTGTAGCGCTTGAACAAGCCACTCAAGCTGTTTGTGATGTTCTTCCAGTGTATGGAGTATGGATTCTTCGGATATTTGGCAGAAATGCATGAAGGACCAGCCATGAGGTAGGGTTGAACGCCTCCAGATCGAATGTTGTCTGCACGTACTTTCACCACAAGGTAACTGTCAAGATAGTAGGCGAAAACGAGAAATAGGCAAAGAGGGGTTTCACTAGCAGTAGGTAGGATACATATAGGAAACCCTAGTTTGGGTTGTACTCACTATAGAGTATCCCACTGCAGGCTAGACAAACATAACATTCTGACACACCCCCATAGTCAAAGTGGGGTATAATCAGCACAACAAGCAGGCATAGCAATAGTTCACAATAATACGCAAAGCTAGAGACTATCACAGAGGGCAAGTGAGGAGGAGGAAAAACTGTGGGGGCGAGAAGATGGGAGGCGACGGCTGAAGCTGCAGACACACGGGCACCAGGAGTGCGCAGCACTGACGCTACCAGGCTAAACCCGGACTACACGGCGACAGGCGCAGCTGGCTCGCTGTGCTCCCAGGAGTGCTCACACTGTGGCTACCGGGCGCAGAGCCCCGGACTACTCAGGCCACAGCGGGTCGTGGCTCTCTGGACTACCAGGAGTGCTCACACTGTGGCTACCGGGCGCAGAGCCCCGGACTACTCAGGCCACAGGGGGTCGTGGCTCTCTGGACTTCAGGCGCTGCGGACGACAAGACGATTGCCTCCACTCAACTTCCTCCAGCTGTCCCAAAACCCTTTCACACACCCTCTGCTGTACCTCTAGCACTGCTCACACGCCACCCCCCTAGTACCACTCCGACGGCTCCAACACACCCACCCCCCTCAGCGGCAGCTGCAGCAGTGGGAGCCGGAGGAGGAGGAGGAGCAGGGGACGGCGCACACACCTATCACCCCCACACTCGCCACCCCCAAACCCTAAAACAGGAGCGCGGGCAGCAGCAGGGGTGGGGCGCGGTCAGCAGCTCGGGGGACGGCGTGCGCAGGTCGAACGAAACCGCGCGCGGGCTGCCCGGGCCGCGCGCGGGCCTGGCGCAGCCCGTACGGGCCGCGCGCGGGCCTGGCGCAGCCCGTACGGGCCGCGCGCGGGCCTGGCGCAGGCCGTACGGGCCGCGCGCGGGCCTGGCGCAGGCCGTACGGGCCGCGCGCGGGCCTGGCGCAGGTCGTACGGGCCGCGCGCGGCCTGCGCGGGGCCGAGGGGCGCTTCGACGGGCGACGGAGGCGTTTCGACGGGCGACGGGGGCGCTTCGACGGGCGACGGGGGGGGGGGGGGGGGGAGCGCTTCGACGGGCGACGGGGGGCGCTTCGACGGTGGGAAACCGCCGCGCGCCTCGGGGCGCACAGCGGGCAGAAAACCGCTGAGCTTTCGGAGCGCGCGGCGAGCAGAAAATCGTAGAAACCCTAAAAACGCGGCAGGCTGAAAACGTCACGCGCCCGAGGCGCGCGAGAAGCAGAACAGCAGCGGAAGCATCGGGTGGGCCCACCCACAGGATCGACCCAGGAGGGTCGACCTGCTCTGATAGCATGTCAAGATAGTAGGCGAAAACGAGAAATAGGCAAAGAGGGGTTTCACTAGCAGTAGGTAGGATACATATAGGAAACCCTAGTTTGGGTTAAACTCACTATAGAGTATCCCACTGCAGGCTAGACAAACATAACATTCTGACAGTAACATTCTGAAGCAGAGGACCTGCCGCCCCGCACATCATTGGGAGAATGGTAGACACAGGACACGATCCTCTGAAACATTAAGTCAAAGTTCTTCACTAAATATTTGGACCAGGATCAGGCGAAAACACAATACCGTATTCTCCCGGATATAAGACCCCCCGGAATACAGGACCCCCGGGTCTGTAATACGGGGGTGGGTCTTTTATTTTGGCAGGTTTCCACTTTACCCCCCTCTAGAGGGGTAAACATTACAAGACCCTCCCCCAAACGTGTACACTAGTGTTTTTTTTCTGATTTTGATGCATTTTCATGTGTTTTTCTATCATGATAAGGGTGTGAACACATATTTAGGCCCATTAGACCCACACAAGGTTGACTGTTCATGAAAAACAATAGCAAACATGGGAGAAAACAATAGCCAGATTTCAATCTTATGACCATAGCTAGATCTGAAGGAAAAGGCCACAGGCAGTTTTCAGTGTGATGTACCTTAATTTTGGATGCTCACATTTGCGGACCTACTGATGATGGAAAAAAAATCGCGAGGATCCCCATCTATGAAGCATTTGAATGCACATTTTAAAAATATGTCCATATGATAAGACCCGGGTACTATATCATTAGTTGCCTTTGACAAGACCCCCCCCCCCACTTTTTTCTTGAATTTTTCATAAGACCCTAGGGTCTTATATCCGGGAGAATACGGTATATTACAAATGAAGCACTGAATGGCAGACGAATGCAAATGCAAGAAGAGCTACACCAAACTGAATATCAAAAGCAAGAAATGAAAACTTCACTCACTCCAGTCCCTTGAACGAGTATTTTCCCGTTGCAGCCAGGTCACCAACGATCTTTCCATGGCTCCAGGTGGGTCTCAACTTGACCACATAGCGCACTGAAAATGGAATCAGGTGGAATGCACGGCACGCACAATGGGACGAAGGACTATCGCTCTTTTGAGACGTCTCAAAAGTCGTCAGTGGCTACGGGTGGGTCTCAACTTGGCCACATAGCGCACTGAAAATGGAATTGGGTGGAAAGAAAGCATGATGAGACAAAGAATTATCGACGCAGCTGGGTACGTTATCGTGCATTACAGTGGATGCTTTATGGCACAATCTAGCAGTAGACCAGATTTCCATGCGTGATACCTAGAAAAAGAATCAGGCGGAGTATTGAGTGAAACATTCTCGTGCTTGGGCTGATCGGAAGCACTCACAGAAAACTTTTCCTTTCGGAACATTCGAGATCTGTGTGGGCGACGCGACAGGAAGACCTTGTCAAGATAGCAGGCGAAAACGAGAAACAGCAAAGAGAGGTTTTCACTAGCAGGCAGTTGAGTACATATAGCAAACCCTAATTCGGGCTGTACTCGCTATAGAGTACCCCACTGCAGGCTAGACAAACATCACATTCTGACACACCCCCATAGTCAAAGTGGGGTACAATCAACACAACAAGCAGGCAAAGCAGTAGTTCACATTTGTAAGCAAAGCTAGAGACTATCACAGAGGGCAAGTGAGGAGGAGGAGAAACTGTGGGGCGAGAAGATAGGAGGCGACGGCTGAAACTGCAGACACACGGGCAACAGGAGTGCGCAGAACTGTCGCTACCAGGCTAAACCCGGACTACACGGCGACAGGCGCAGCTGGCTCTCTGTGCTCCCAGGAGTGCTCACACTGTGGCTACCGGGCGCAGAGCCCCGGACTACTCAGGCCACAGGGGGTCGTGGCTCTCTGGACTACCAGGAGTGCTCACACTGTGGCTACCGGGCGCAGAGCCCCGGACTACTCAGGCCACAGGGGGTCGTGGCTCTCTGGACTTCAGGCGCTGCGGACGACAAGACGACTGCCTCCACTCAACTTCCCCCAGCTGTCCCACACCCGTGTCACACACCCCCTGCTGCACCTCTAGCACTGCTCACACGCCACCCCCCTCGTACAACTCCGACGGCTCCAACACATCCACCCCCCTCAGCGGCAGCTGCAGCAGTGGGAGACGGAGGAGGAGGAGGAGCAGGGGACGGCTCACACACACGGCACCCCCATACTCTCCACCCCCAAACCCTAAAACAGGAGCGCGGGCAGCAGCAGGGGTGGGGCGCGGTCAGCAGCTCGGGGGACGGCGTGCGCAGGCCGAACGAACCGCGCGCGGGCCGCCCGGGCCGCGCGCGGGCCTAGCGCTGCCCGTACGGGCCGCGCGCGGGCCTGGCGCAGCCCGTACGGGCCGCGCGCGGGCCTGGCGCAGGCCGTACGGGCCGCGCGCGGGCCTGGCGCAGCCCGTACGGGCCGCGCGCGGGCCTGGCGCAGGTCGTACGGGCTGCGCGCGGCCCGCGCGGGGCCCAGGGGCGCTTCGACGGGCGACGGGGGGCGCTTCGACGGGCGACGGGGGGCGACGCGCGGGTCGACGGGGTAGGAAACCGCCGCGCGCCTCGGGGCGCACGGCGGGCAGAAAACCGCCGCGCGATTCGTGCGCGCGGCGAGCAGAAAACCGCCACGCGCCCCGAGCGCGTGGCGGGAAGAAAAATCCGTCGCGCGCCACGGGGCGCGCGACACACAAGACAGCAGCGGAAGCATCGGGCGGGACCACCCACAGGATCGACCCAGGAGGGTCGACCTGCTCTGATAGCATGTCAAGATAGCAGTCGAAAACGAGAAACAGCACAGAGAGGTTTTCACTAGCAGGCAGTTGAGTACATATAGCAAACCCTAATTTGGGCTGTACTCGCTATAGAGTACCCCACTGCAGGCTAGACAAACATCACATTCTGACAGACCTCCTATACACGATGACGTTGATGCAAGGGACGAGAGTAAGAAGGACTCCGGGAATGACGAGAGTAAGGGCGTTGGGAGAGACGGCGCAGCAGATGCTGCTGCACCGGCGGTTGTGCGGAACGGCACCGTTACTAGCACACCTGCAGACGGAGGCACAGGGCAGTGCGAGGTCTCGTTAGAAGCACGCTGCGTTTGAGCGGCAAAGAAACGAGCAGCGACAGGACAACGAGAAAATAAATCCAGGATCGCTTCGGGAAGCGAGCAAGAACGAGACTGAAACCCATAACCGAATGCGCGTTACGGTATCTGGCTAGTCGAGCACGATTCTACGTACAACGCAACTTCGGCAATTCTAGGACGGAACGTTGTTGCCGTAAGTGCGCACCATGCGCTGGTTCAATCGTGTGCACTTTGAAGGGCAGATGCGAACTTGGCTAAAGTGTGCCGCTGCATTGCTGGATTCCAAGTGCACCATTCATAGCACACGCGGCCAGCCATGCGTAGGGTTCTTCCATCATTCCACCAACAGAAAGGAAGAAGAGAGGCGAAATAGCAGTGCGGTTGGGGGGAGGGGTGGAAAAGGTTTGCTGGCGTGGTGTCCGATGGGGAACAGCGCTGACGAGATGAGCTGGCGAAATGAGGGGAGAGGCAGGTGTGGCAAACTTCAAAGGGCTCGCGCGAAATGCTGGCGACAACCTTCTTAGATAATCGAACTTGTCTAGCGTTTCGCCTTCCAAGAAGGTTCAGCTGGGAGGCATGAACCTGCACTTTCCAAAAGTTCTGCCTCCCGAGGGCGGTTCAGGCCTAGTTCAAGTATCAGACTGGTGAGCAGCGGTTCAAAACGATTGATCCAGATAGCCGCGCTTCAAAACGCACAAAATCGTTTTCAGCCGCAAACACTGAACTGAAAGTGAACGAGTTCGACCGCCCTGACACCTTTTGTGAACACCCCTTTTTTTACGAACCCAGGCGACGAACGGCTTACTATCCATGGCTTAGTGCATTTAGGACCTACAATTCTTCCGATTGATATTTAGTGTATAGTGTGTCCAGACCTGACTGAACAATGCATTCAATGAGCATTGGTGTTCAAGTTGGCAGGTACAAAAGGCCCGTTGTTGCTTTAGTTGCTAGCCATCTAATAATTGAATAAAGCAAGCTTTCCTCATTAGTTCCTGATTGTCAGAGGTCCACTGGTGATCCCCGATTGATCCTAGGGAAGGGTTACAGGCACGGCGGCCTGGGGGGTTATGGGCGCACTCACCCGCTACACAAACAAGCCCTTTTATCCCAGTGGTTAGTGGCTGGGATTCTGACATGGTATCAGAGCGAAGGTCTCGGGTTCGAATCCCGGTGTGTGCACCTCGGGCATCCCAGTGCGGGGGGGTGTCAGAGGTCCACTGGTGATCCCCGATTGATCCTAGGGAAGGGTTACAGGCACGGCGGCCTGGGGGGTTATGGGCGCACTCACCCGCTACACAAACAAGCCCTTTTATCCCAGTGGTTAGTGGCTGGGATTCTGACACTAATCACAAAGCTCGCAAGCCATCGCTAGAAGCGTAGCGTCCCTTCCGTATCCTCCCACAGAGAGCATGGTTGTTTTTTGGATGAGACACAACAAGATACAACCGGTTCTTCATCAAAATATCACTATACTGTTGCACAAATTCATGCACCAAGGATTTTGAAGCTGGGCCGCGAAGCACCAAGAGAGCAAAGCTGTAGAACTTGAACAAGCCACTCCAGCTGCTTGTGACGTTCTTCCAAAGTGGGGCATTCGTTAACTTGTAATATTTTCCAGCAAGGCACGAAGCGAAAGGCAAAAGCAAGGGCTGGATTCCTCCTGATCGGATGTTATCCACTCGTACCTTCTCCACAACGTAACATTCTGAAGGAGAGGACCTGCCAGCCACACATTGTTGGGAGGAGAATGGTAGATTTTTTGGTAGACTCAAAAGTCAACACGTTGTCAACTCCTATCTTCTCCACAATGTTACATTCTGGAGCAAAGGACCTGCCCGCGCCAACCATGTTCGGGAAAATGGTAGGCACAGGACAGGATCCCCATACATAGTAACAATGGATCAGGTTCAGGAGAATACACAATACACACGCAATATAATACAGATGAAGCACTGAATGCCAATTAAAGTGCAAATGCAAGAAGAGCTGCACCGGATTGGATATATACGAAAAAAACAAGCAACAAAACTTCACTCACTCCACTCCCTTCAACGAGTATTTTCCCGTAGCTGCCAGGTCACCAACAATATTTCCATTGCTACGGGGGGGGCTCAACTTGCAGGCATAGCGCACTGAAAATGGAATCGGGCGGCAGGCAAGCATAATGGGATAGAAAGGTTCATCTCTATACGATAATAGCAAAGCACTTGGGTGCGTTCTACTGTAACGAAAAAGGACATGTAGCCTGTGTTCTGCCGCATCTTGCTATGGCCCTGGAACGACCCTAAAATAATTATGCATGTGATAGTGCAGTAAACCAAAGAATTGAGCGAAACAAATTCGTGCTTGGGTTGAATAAAAGCACTCACTGAAAACTTTCCCTTTAGGAGCAGTCGCGCTCTGTGTGGACAACGCGACAGGGAGCCGATTTCAGGGTGTTCTACTTTTTTTTTTTTCCCCTTGCGTGGCTGACTGGAAGCACTCACTGAACACTTTTCCTTTCGGAGCAGTCGCGCTCTGTGTGGACGACGCGACAGGGAGACCGCCTGGAAGGAACGACTCATCGGAAGCTGCAAGGGACGAGATTGAGAAGGACTCCGGGAATGACGAGGATAAGAGGGACGCCGGGAACGACGGTGCAGCAGGCGTTGGAAGCGACGGTGCGGCATACGCTGCTGCACTGGCAGTTGTGAGGAACGTTATTAAGACACCTGCACAATTTACAGGGAGACACAGGACAGGGCGCGGTCTCGTTAGAAGCACGCTGCGTTTGAGCGGCAGAGGCTTGGATGCCCTTTGTGAAAGGGCGGGAATAGTGGGTGCCTTAGAAGCGATGTACTTGCGAAGGGGGAGGAAATAGTAGGTGCTCACAGATTAGTAGACAGCTAAAGGTAGTTCGCTCCATGATAAAGATGTCAAGAGACGAGCAAACTACAGATCCTAAAATTGTTAGCCGTCTCAATATAAAGGAATAAGATGTCACAGAAACGAGCAATTTCAAATACTGGAAAAAGAATCCAGGTACGCGTTGCAAAGTAAGTGAGCAAGAGGAGGATTGAAAACCGTTATCGAATGCGCGTAGCGGCCTCTGGCTGGCTGGCTGGTCATGCGGGAGAGAAATTCTTCAACGCGCTTCGTCAATTCTTGGAAACGGAACGTCGTCCGCGAGCACGAGTCACCGCGTGCTTTCCGTAGCCACAGTGACTGCTTCAAACATGTGCAAATCGAAGGCAAGACTGACTGGGAACATTGGAGTTTGGAAAGGCGAAGTCATCATCATGTCATACATCTGAACCAGCGCTTGAAACCGTGCGCCATTGCGTTGCTGGATTCCAAGCTTTGCATTGCTCAGCGCCGCTTCGCACATGGAGGCCATTTATAGGGTTCCTCCGCGCCACCATAAATTCCACTCCACCATCGCTGTGCCATAAACAGAAACAAAACAGGCGAAGGGAAAATCGCAGCACGGCTGGGGAGGAGGGAGAAAGGCGAGAAACGACTGTGGCCTTATGTCGCACAGGGGGGAAGAGCGCTGACGAGAATCAAAATGAGTTGGCGAACTGCCAGAGAAGCATGTGTGGCGAGGGTGGCTGGGCTTTCGCGAAATGCCGGCGACAATCTTCGCACACAATCTAACTCGTTGGCATGATTCTCTGGAGCTCCACGCCTAATCAGTTCTTCTCGGACCTAGTTTGTTTTCAGTACCAGATCCCAATCAACTGTCGGGTCCGGTTCAAAGTGGTGGATCAGGCAAACCGCTTCAAAACGCAGGGTGACGTCAGGTTATACATTTCTCATGGGTTAACAGTTCTTGTAACGTGATTCATAACGGTCAAACACGGTGAAAAGCGGTTTCGACCTTTACCGCTCTGCACCGTGTTGAACCGAAGTTTACTGCAGTGGACGTACAAAAAGTTGTACAACCTGACGACGCCCTAACATAACTATCCACCGCCAACACTGAATTGTATGGGAACGAAGTCTGACCCTTCCCGAAGTTTCTGAACACTGCCTCATGGGCTAGCCCAAGCAACGGGTGTGTGATGCCATCCATAGCTTTATCCAAAACACTGTAAAATGTGATCAGGGCCTACCATACCTCCACGCCATTAGGATTAGGAACCGCCAAGGTTCCAGACAGATTAGAAAACATATTCTATGGTGAAACCCGCATTTTAGGTTGGAGCTCGCACTGGTGACGTTGGATTAGGTTTATATATTTTAAGGTATCTTGTTTCTCCCTGTTCCGCTGGTTTGGGCTCGCAAAACCGTAAACTTTCGACCAAGTTTTTGTTTTGTACTTTCATTTTTTTTTCTTGTTAGCCGTCCACATGGCGGCAGCTATGCTTCCATACGCGAAACCGCGTTTCGACCAGAGTCACGCGCCGCGGATAGCGACGGATCGCATTGTGAAATCGAGGAGAAAATCAGGTAAGATATGACAGCACCGAAGAAAAGTTGTTACCTTACTACCTGATGCTGGATATGCGATAGATTTCCTTTGTCTTAAGGCTTTCAAATGCATCTCTTTTAGCTAGTATTCTGACATTTTTCTCTTGCGCTTTGTTTCATCCCGACCCTATTTTTTTTTGTCTTTCCCTTTTTCAGTAATCGTCTCATCATCGTTAGCTGCAGTGCCTCCCTCCTTCGGCGTTGCTTCCGTTCCCGCACGTCCCCTCTCCCTTCCTGCATTCCTCCCCTCCATGGCCGTTACAACTCTCGGCTTCTTCGCTCGGTACGGTCACAACAGATTCTAGGTACGGTTGCAACACCCAGCTTCTTCGCTGGGTTCATTTACGACTTTAGGGAGGCCCAGTTTCAATAGAACCCTTCTCTTTTCAACTCACGCACCCTGTTGTTCGAGGCGTCATGTCATAATCTTTGTCATGTACGAGTGGTCGTTTCTGGTGTCGGCTCCTGTGTCTTGCCCCTTTTCTTGTACCACGAGAGTAATGTATCACATCCCGTGTCATCCCCTGTGTCATACCGTGTGTACATCCCATTTCATCCCCCGTGGCATGCCGTGAGTCATGTTCCGTGTCAATTCCACTCCCCAGGTTGCTGGGCGGCGACAAGAAGGAAGAAGCAGAGGGATCATCCCGAGGCAGCAGCAGCGGCGGCCCGGAGAGTGACGACGACTACAATGACGACTCAGGGGAAGAGGACGGGGACGAGGATGAGGAAGAAGAGGAGGGAGTGTATGGTGAGGTGGTGCTGGTAGAGTCGAAGGCAGAGGATGGGAGCAGCAGCAAGATAGTGTTTTCAGCGGGGGGTGAGGTGGACGTGTATGCGTTGGAGCGGCTGTGCGAGAAGGTGGGGTGGCCGAAACGGCCCCCTGAGAAGGTGGAGGCGGCGCTGCGGAACAGTTACCTGGTTACCGCACTCCACCTGGTTACCACTCCGCCAGCTGCTCCAGGTAGGTTTCACCAGGGGGGGAAAGGGGGCGAGGTGGACGTGTATGCGTCGGAGAGGTGGTGCTGGTAGAGAGTAAGGCAGAGGATGGGAGCAGCAGCAAGATAGTGTTTTCAGCGGGGGGTGAGGTGGATGTTTACGCGTTGGAGCGGCTGTGCGAGAAGGTGGGGTGGCCGAAACGACCCCCTGAGAAGGTGGAGGCGGCACTGTGGAACAGTTACCTGGTTACCGCGCTGCATCTGGTTACCACTCCGCTCGGTGCTGCAGGTAGGTGCTGCATAACAGTTGCCTGGTTGCCGCACTGCACCTGGTTACCACTTCTGGTGCTAGGTAGGTGCTGCATAATTGTCACCTGGTCACCATAAACACTTCCTGACGCCGCAGGCTCGTTGCAGCAACAGGAGTAGTTGGCTTGGGGGCAGAATGCACGAGGAACGTTCCTGGCAGATGACTTAATCCTACCTCCCTCCCTCCCTCCCTCCCTCCCTCCCTCCCTCCCTCCCTCCCTCCCTCCCTCCCTCCCTCCCTCCCTCCCTCCCTCCCTCCCTCCATCTCTCCTTCCACCTCGGGTTATCTCTGCCTCTCTCCCACAGAGGGGGAGGAGGGCGGGGAGAGGGAGCTGATAGGAATGGCCCGTGCCACGTCAGACCACACATTCAACGCCACCATTTGGGACGTGCTTGTTGACCCAAGATTCCAGGTACTGTCTTTGCCGTTGCTGCGTTACAGTGTTGCTACATCAAGCACGTGTCTGCACTCTGTTGGAATCACATGCATGCAATGCACATTCTTTCTCGTCAGGCCACACGTTCAACGCCACCATCTGGGACGTGCTGGTTGATCCGAGATTCCAGGTACAATTATTGCTGCTTCAATTCAAAGCACATGTCTTGCGCACTTTGTTGGGATTACACTCGATACACATTCGATCACGTCAGGCCACACGTTCAACGCCACCATCTGGGGCGTGCTGGTGGATCCGAGACTCCTAGTACAGTGGCGCTTTCAGTGAAAACACACATATGGCAGCGCACCACATGTGCGAATGTTGTTGAAACCATACCCGGTTTACACTCTTCCAGGTACATGCTGGTGGATCCGAGATTCCAGGTACAGTGTTGTTTGCTGTCTGCTTCTGCTGAAAGTGCAACATGTGCCAGTGCTGTTGAAGTCACACCTGCACATTTCTTTGCGTCAGGGCGCACGTTCAATGCCACCATCTGGGACGTGCTGGTGGGTCCGAGATTTCAGGTAGGTACTGTTGGGCTTTCAGTCAAAACACGTCCTGGTGGACCCAACATTCCAGGTACTGTTAGGCTTTCAGTCCAGCACATGTCAGTGGACCACGTGTCACTCCAGCATGTGACAGTGTTGTTGAAAACACGCCCAGAATTCATTCTTTCACAGTCAGGCCACACGTTCGGTGCCACCATCTGGGACGTGCTGCTGGGTTCGTAATTCCAGGTGCTGTGATGCTGTTGAAACACCTGTGATGCTGTTAAAGCACCTGTGATGCTGTTGAAACACCTGTGATGCTGTTGAAACACCTGTGACGCTGTTAAAACACCTGTGATGCTGTGATGCTATCAGTACAACACCTGTCAGTGTTGTTAAACATACGTTCGGGCTTATATGCTTATATGTAGGTATATGCACCCACTCCGGCCCATCAATGCACGTATTTATTTGCACATGGTCTACGCCTGGATGTTTTGCAACGAGTTATTGGCATCATTTGACTATCTGTAAACTCACATCCATGCGTCAATTACCTTGGACAGGGTCAAGGCCTGGGCAAGGCTCTAGTAAAGCAAACGGTTCGGGCGCTTTTGCGGCGGGATATTGGCAACATCACCCTATTTGCGGACTCACAAGGTACTGTACCGATGTCAATACTATCTGCAAGTTGTAGTGCAGTAGTTGTGTGTGTTCGACCTACGATTTTTTTTTTTTTTTAAGCAATAGCAATATATCGTTCCTTCTATTTTGTGCTATATTTGTTCATTCAGTGGTGGACTTCTACAAGAACATGGGCTTCGAAGCTGACCCAGAGGGAATAAAGGCCATGTTCTGGTATCCCAGGTTCTAATAGATTTGCATGAGAGATGCTGGAAGTAGTAAGATGGTTTTGGCATGCTAATCTGCTAGCGATTGTGTGGATGCCTTTTAGAAGTGTACACTCCGAAATAAAAGGCTATTGAAGGACACTGCGTCCCTTTTCGAGAGCCACAAACGAGTGGTCTTACTCGTCCCTTTTCGCGCCGCCTTACATACAGTCGATGCTCAGCCTATCACAAAAATTTGCTCATCACAATTAGAAAATCAGTCACTCGCGAACGTTTTGCCTGTGAGTGGTGATTGTGCTGATTTCGGGGCAAGTCGAGGAAGAAAAACATCTACAGTTCATAAACAACAACGGCTGCCTGTCATCAGAATTGTTTACCTGGTTACGAACTTAAACCCCTAGACTCGTTTCACATTCCAATTTCATTTTACAATCACATTTTTGCCCGTGGCGACAAGGGCGAATGTGGCGAAATACCCAAACTCGTTTCACTTACATACCGCCCGCCTACCTGGTGTTCTTGAAATGAGCACCGACTGTACAGGGGGGCAACTTTGAAGGACGAATGGTCCGCCTCCGCCGCAGCAAAACATTCATTTGAAGGGGCGAGCTCGAAGAGACAAGTCAAACCCGAGGATGTGCTGTGCTGCACAGTGCACTGCACCCCTCTTCCTCACACAAGACACGACAATTCCAAGAAAACTGCAGCATCGGGGCTGTACTGTACTTCTGGCGAGGGGAGGAGAACGACCAATGGAATGGAGTCGAGGAGAAGTGGGTTAAATTTGTTTTTCTGGTCGTAACCAGAGTCGAGGAGAAGTGGGACCGCATGCCTCGAGTTCTGTTTTGTTCCCTTTCTGTTCTTGCATCATAGAAATGAGCCTTGTGGATTCTGGCGATTGCTGTTGCCCATGGATTTTTCCAGTCCTTGATATGTTTCAGGTCATCTCAATCAAACCCTGTTTCAGAGCTACTTCTCGATTTGTCCCGACATTTTTCAACCCCCTCCCTCACCCAAACATATTTCCATGAGTGTGAGGATATTCAGAAATTTTTTATGGGGCACAGCCCTTGAAGCAACTGGTGAATGCTAGTTTTCTTTTGCCCAGGGAAATAAAGGAGAGTTACGTACACGGACCCACAGAAAATGTCTGCCACCGGAGCAGATGAACGGTCAGGGTGAAAACGGTCAGGGAGCATGGTCAGACAGGAAAGGCGATGAAGACAGCCGCAGAGCCTCTGAGGGATTGTTCGTTGTTTTGACACCAGTGTCATTTTGCCATTTTGACACGAGCATACATTGTTGGCAGAGTGTCAAAGTTTCGCAGATTGATAACGAGTAAAACTAGTCGGATACCTTCTGACTCTGACAGAGTCAATGCCTACGAACCAATCAGGATCGTCGCAGCTGCAATCTCATCACCCCTATCACCCAACAAAATCGCACCGCTTCCTACATGAGACCTAACAGCTAGTTGAGAATGTCGCTGGATTGGACATGCACCAATCATAGAATACACTAGTAGGTCCCAGCTAATCAGAATGCGTCGTTGATGATTCTACGTGCGCTTCGAGTTGACACTGATGCTACAGTGATTGACACGCAAAATCACTAGCGCTTTGGGTTGACACGCATAAACAGCTGGTGTCAAAACTACGAACAAGATCTGAACAACTTCACAGCCCACGTTTCTAGGTTGCTGCTGCCAACGCGGCAATGGCTGCAATGGTCGCTTCACTGTGTTGGTGATCGCTCGCTCTGAAATTGTGTTTCCACATCACCTTTCGTCAAGAGTTATCTGGAAAGACATGAGAGAGACACGAGTTAGGTTACGGAATTTGAAAGCGTAACCATTATTATCTGCTGCCTTGTTCCGCAGCTGTGCTATGACTCAATTCATGTTGAAGGAATTTCCAACTTCTACTAACCTCGTCCAACGAGTATGTTCGGCGCTGGCTTGTAGCTTTCCATTCATCTGTTTTAGCGACCAGCGGAAATGGAAAGCGTCAGTTACTTGGACCAGGCCGAACCGCGCGTCCTGTTAGGGTTCCCGTCGCAAAGGAGACAGAATGAGTTGCAATGCCGTCTACCGCAGCAGCAACAGCAGCAGCAGCAGCAACTTCATATGGAATCGAAATTGGTAACAGACAGCAAATCAAATCGCCACGTGGGATGGCGAGAGCTTCAGGAGATGCTCAGGCGGGAACCTGGGACTGACGGTCCGGAATCGCAAGATTTCATCGCAGAATCTTTTTCGTCAGACGTCGGAACGCAAGTCCCGGCGGATGATACATCTCGAGACAAAGATAAGCGAAGGAGAGGGGAAGAGGAGGCGACGCGGGTCACGATTTTTGAGGCGACTCGAACGACGCAGGGTAGAGGAGAGGAGAAACAAGGACAGTGTAGTCTGAAGCAGTCACAGAGACAGCAGCTGCAGCAGCAGCAGAGACAGAATAGCGTAAAGGAACAAACGCAGAGTTCAGCAAACCCTAGCAGTGCGAGTGCGAGCGAAATTCTGGAGATTGAGGAGGAGGGGATGGGAGAGGAAGCCGCAGATTTGTACGGCACGGATGACGTTTGGGAGGAGTTGCGAGGGGATCATCGGTCGCAATGGCAGGATCAACGGTCAGAGGAACGCCAACTGTCCCAGGATCATCATCAACGGTCACAAGCGCACAGCTTAAAGCCACGTTCCCTGTCGGAGTCGGCGCCGCCTACGTTGATCAAGCCTGGTCGTTTCAGTCGGCTAGCCGTCAAAGTTGGCGGCTCCCCAGACGGTCCCTCTCCCGCCTCGCCGGTATACTCGCCAGGGCCAATCACCGCGCCGTCTTCTTTTACCAGAGGGAGATTCTCGAGGCAATCGAATCTATCGCGTGACTCTCAGTCGCCAAGACAGTCGCCAAAAGAGTCGCCGAAAGAGTCGCCGAAAGTGTCGCCCAGTGAACGACTTGGTAATTCCTCTGCCGATATTCCGTTGCCTGTTTCACGTCGCAAGGCTACATCCGGTGGAATGGCGACATTCGCGCAGCAGACTGCAGAAGCGGCGACTCGTGCAACGGCGAACTTGCGACGTGCGGGGTCGGCCATGCGACGGCACTCCAGGCAGCATTCCTGGTCGCAGGCGAACCCGTTAGTGGCAGATTCGTTTGACTGTCAGTCCAGCGTATCGTCCAACTTTAGCGAAAGCATAAGTAGCGTTACCAGCAGTAAGGCGGAATCTCTTCGCACCTGTCGCTCCAGTAAAGAGTATCGCCACGCTCCCAGCCGATCGATGGACGTCACGGGTATTTATGCTAGTAACGCGTATTACGATAGTGAGAGCATTAGCGATGCGGGGAGTTCGGTTAATCAGGGGGGAGGCGACGGTCGGTACAGCAGGCAGGGGGATTTTAGTCAGGGGGATTTCCGTCAGGGTGATTTTAGTCAGGGGGGTTTCCGTCAGGGGGACGTCAGTCAGGGCAATGGCATCCGGAGTAGTAATCGCTTGGGGAGAGAGTATAGTCGCTCCGCGAAAGAGCATCGGCACGTTCCTAGCCGTTCGATGGACGTCACGGGGATCTACGCGAGTATTGTAGAGGACGAACGTTCGCGGAAGCCCCCCGTTTCCCCCCGATCCCCGCGCGGTGGCTTCCGCTCCGCGGCTTCCGCCGCCCAACGCGGGGAGAGGGGCCGGTTTGCTCCCCCCTCCCCCAGAACTTCCCCCAGAAGCCCCCGCAGCCCTCGCTTCCGCCCATCCGACCCTTCCGCCGCATCCGCCGTTTCCTCTTGCGACAGGCGGCAGCCGCTTGCACCGCCATGCGACAGTGAGCGTGCGACGGTCGACTCGGACGAGGAATTCGTTCAAATGCTGCGCGACGTCGCGGCGACGCAAAACGGCGCAGCAGCATCCGCCGCCGCCGCTCCCCCTGCCGCTGCAGGAACGCGTTTCGCGACGTGTCGTCGGGATGTGACAGATCAGCGCGTACGCGCAAACGTAAACGTAAACGTAGACTCTCGCGGTGACTGTCTCCCTTCCGTAGGCGTAGCTTCTCTCCCGTCCGTCGGCGTTGACTCTCGTCCATCCGTAGGCGTTGACTCTCTCCCCTCCCTAGGCGTCGCATCTCTCCCGTCCGTCGATTCCGACGAGGATTTCTTGGAAGCGATTTGCAAAGCGGCGGCGTTCCAGCGACGCGGCTCGCCTCTGCGCCCTTCCTTCAGCCATTGGGCGGCGGCCGACGCAGGGGTAGACTGCCGCCCAAATGCGGTAGAAGACTGCCGCCCAAATGTGAGGTTAGATTGCCGCCCAGATCCCGGGGTAGATTGCCGGCCATCAGTGGATTCGGACGAGGATTTTCTGGAGGTGATTTTCAATGCCGGCTCCGCCGCCGCCGCCGCCGCCGCCGCCGCCTCCGCCGCTGGCGGCGCGGCGACGCAGCAGCAGCGCGTCGGTCCGTCGCGCTCGGCCGTGGCAGTGACGCTACAGCAGCAGCAGCAGTCACCACAGCAGACGCAGCAACAATTAATAGAGTCACAAGGGTCGCAGGAGGGTCACAAGGCGAATGAGGCGGAAAAAATTCAGGAGTCTCAGCGGGTGAAGCAGACGCAGGATACGCAAAGAACGCAGGAGGCGCAGCGGGTAAAGCAGTCCCTAGACGTGCTGGCGCGACTCAAGGCGGACTCGCGCCCCTCAGTCGACTCAGACGACGATTTCGTAGAGGTGTTTGGGCAGACGCAGGAGGGTCAAAAGGCTAATGCGACCCAAAGAACGCAGGAGGCGCAGCGGGTAAAGCAGTCTCTAGACGTGTTAGCGCGACTCAAGGCTGACTCGCGTCCATCAGTTGACTCGGACGACGATTTTGTGGAGGTTTTCGGGCAGACTGTGTGGGAGCGGCAGGGGGGGCCGAGCGCGTTGACTAGGGTCAACGACGAGGCGGACAGGCACGGGCACAGGACAGAGGTCAGCGCGTTGACTATGGTCAACGACCAGACGGGCAGCCACGGGCACAGGGCGGAGGCGAGCGCGTTGACTGGGGTCAACGACGAGGCGGACAGCCGTGGGCACAAGACAGAAGCGGATAGGATAAAAGCGGAGGCGGATAAACACAGGGCGGAGGCGGCAAGGGCAGCGGCGCAGCTGCAGCGGCTGCTGGAGGGCTCGCAGCAGCGGCGGCGGTTCTCCGCCCTGCACCACCGGTCGCTCTCCTCTCTGGTCAACGGGGTCAACGCGGTCAACACAGTCAACTCGATCAACGCAGTCAGCGTGGTCAGCGGGGTCAATGGGGTTAGTGGGTTGTGTGAGGGAGAGGGAGATGGGGCAACAGAGCAGCAGTCGCAGCAGCGGCAGTTGCAGCAGCAGCAGCAGAGGCAGAGGCACCTCGCGTTGCACCATAGGTCACGTTCTTACACGTCAAACGCGGTCAACGCGGTGAATGGGGTGTCTGAGGCGGTCAATGCAGTCAATGGGGTCAATGGGGCGTGTGAGATGCCCCATCATCAGGTGAGAGGAGAGCTACAGCTGCAGCAGCACCAGCCGCCGCAACAACAGCCGGTGAAAACAGCAGCAGCAGCAGCAGCAGATGCAGCAGCAACAACAGCAAGCGAAGTCACAGCAGCAGCAGCAGCAGCAGCAGTTGCAGCAGCATCAGGAGCCACAGCAGAAGAAGCATCAGAGGCTTACTACCTTGCACCACCGCTCACGTTCAGCTGTGAATGCAGTGAACCTAGTCAAAGCCGTGAATGTAGCATTCGAGGGGTTTCCACAGGGCGAAAGAGAGCTAGGTCCGGACCAGCAGCAGCAGAAACAGCAGCGGTATCAGAGGCAATCCGCGTTACACCATCGCTCGCGTTCAGCTGTGAATGCCTCTGCCTTAACAGGCCTCGCATCTGCAAGTTCGGCAGCCGCAGGTTCGGCAATTGCAGGTTCGGAGTCTTCAGGTTCGGCAAGCATGCATTCACCCTCCATCGTCATTAAAGGGCGCCCTTCAGCAGTTTCCTCCTCCTCACCCTCCCTTCTTCCGTCACTCTCTCCCTCACACTCACCCTCACTCTCCCCAACCATCTCCCCCTCTCAATCCATCATCTCCCCCTCCCAATCCATCGTCTCCCTGTCCCAGTCACAACCACACGGCATTTCCCCCTCACAATCCGTCGCCTCCCGCTCACACTCACTCTCCCCCTCACACTCCATTGCATCCCCATCACAATCACACGCACTCTCCCCCTCCCAATCCGCCGCCTCATCCCCGCGCGAACCTGCATTTTCCTCCTCCGCTTTCCCCCCTTCCCCACGCGGACGCGCTCTTCCCCCCGGTTTCCCCCCTTCCCCACGGGGGCGCGCGCTCCCCCTCGCTTTCCCCCCTTCCCCACGCAAAACTGCCGCCCATGCCTCCTTATCCTCCCCCCGCGCCATTGGCCCCCGCGCTGCCCCCTCCTCCCCCCGTGCCACTGCCCTCCGCCCTGCCCCCTCCTCTCCCTGCGCCAGTGCCCTCCGCCCTGCCCCCTCCTCACCTCGTGGAGCTGTATTCGCGCCCATTTCTTCTCCTGCTGTTCCTCCTCCTTATCCTTCTCTTCTTCCTCCTGCTCCTGCTGCTGCTGCTGCTGCTGCTGCTGCTGACAGGCCAGTTTCATACGCATTAGAAGCCCACCCGCCTGCGTTAATAGACTCATCAGCCTTATCATCCGCCAGTATGCGCTTTCCTCGGGACCTTACTTTCACCGTAAGCCCTCAGGTGTCCCCTCAGGTGTCTCCTCAGGAGTCCCCTCAGGTTTCCCCTCAGGTGTCCCCTCAGGTGTCCCCTCAGGTGTCCGCTCAGGTGACTCCTCAGGTGTCTCCTCCTCGGGTTCCTCGCTCGCAGTCCACAACACATCAGCCCAGCCCCAGCTTCTCCCAGGAGTCTCAGATCCTCGTTATAAGCTCAAACGGGCAGTTTCAGATAAGATCGCGTCGCGGGTCCCCCTCCCAATCCCCACCCCTCTCATGGCCCCTCTCCCTCGCCCCTTCTCACACTCGCTCTTTATCCGACCTACCTTCCAAATTCTTACCTTCACTCGCCCTTCCATCCCCTTCCCTGTCTCAATCATCACCATCCTCCATTACCCTTCCTCCTCCCACCAATCAATTCCCCCCCAGTGCTCAACGCTCTTCCCCTTCCCCTCTTCCCCCTTCCGCCTCTCCTTCCCCTCCTCCCTCCTCCCGCTCCTCCCTTTCGTCTTCTTCCTCTCTCACCTTTCCTCAAGCCCTCTCTTTCTCCCAGTCACCACCCTCCACCTCTTTTCACCCCTCCCAATCGCTTCCTCCACTCAAGAAATCCTCATCTCGTGATAATCTATCGCCAGCCGAAATCCGACCTCCAATCGAAAGCCTATCGCCAATCGATAACTTATCGCCAACCAATAACTTATCGTCGAACCATCTACCATCAGAATACCAGGACCTATCACCACCCTATGATCATTCCCCTTCTTCGAGCGCCCAGTCAACTCGAACCCCATCGCACTCTCACTCACTCTCCTCTCCTCCTTCCCTCTTTCTTCTCAACCCCCACCTTCTGACCCACCACCACTCCTCTCCCTCCCTCTCTCAACTCCCCTCCCACTCACCAGCACTCCTCCCATCCCTTCACCAAAAGTTCACCTCACCCGAAAAGAATTCCCCCACCCACTCCTCTCCCTCCCTCTCTCAACTCCCCTCCCACTTACCATCACTCGTCCAGCCCCTTCACCAAAAGGCCACCTCACCCAAAGAGTATTCCCCCACCCATCTATCTCCCCCCAAGCCTTCTTCCAAGCCCAACCCTCTTTCCTCCCCCGAGCCTACTTCCCAACCTCCCTCCCCTCCCAAGCCTTCTTCCAAGCCCCTCTCCCCTCCCAAGCCTTCTTCCGAGCCTTCTTCCAAGCCTCTCTACGTGCCTCGTGCTCTCACTCTTCGCAGCACAGGTCTGCCCCAATCTGAGCCACCCAGCCTAAGCACGCTTAGCCATGCCACACTTAACCAACCAGTGCTAAACCAAGCAGCACTTAACCAAGTGCTGGTCTCTGCTTGCCAGGAGCTGCGTGCACTTAATCAAAAGCCGTCGCCACTTAGCCAAGAAACCAGCTCTGTTACTCAAGAGCCAGTCCTGTCGCAGCAGCGTTTAGCTAAGCAACAGATTTTTCACCACCGAGCGCCTTCTCTCTCATCGTGTTTGCCCGCTGATCAGACTCAGACTTCCTCTCGTGAACCTCACTCACACTGTGATCCACCTGCTGACCCACACACTCACCCACACACGGATCGACACACTCACTCACACACTGATCCACACATTCACTCACACACTGATCCACACATTCACTCACAGGGACAATCATCTGGGCCAAAGATAGGGAAGGTAACCAGGAAGAGCAAGAGTTTTGGTGCCAGTACTGGCAACAGCAGCAACAGCAGCAGCAGCAACAGCAGCAGCAGCAGCAGCAACAACAGTTACACCAGCAGCAACAGCAGCAGCCGCAGCAGCAGCAGCACTGGAACTGTCAATAGCAAGCCACGTTTTGAGACGTCTCAAAATCCTGAGATGACTCAAAGCAAGATCAGCGCCCAAGTCCTTGGTAGCACCAGGAGCAGCACTGGCACCACCAATAGCAAGGCACCCAATTGGAGTTGCAGCAGGATTGCCATTGGCACAGCAGCTGAAAGCAAGTCGTCTCAAAGCAAGACCGGAACTACCTGTAGCAAGTCACCCAATTGGAGTTGCAGCAGCATTGCTATTGGCACAGCAGCTGAAAGCAAGACCTGCACCCAAGTCACCGACAGCACCAGGAGCAGCACTGGAACCACCAGTAGCAAGTCACTTAGTCGAAGCTGCAGCAGCATTGTCATTGGCACAGCAACGTCTCAAAGCAAGACCAGCGCCCAAGTCCCTGGTAGCACTAGGAGCAGCACTGGAACCGCCAATAGCAAATCATCTAATTGGAGCTGCAGCAGCATTGTCATTGGAACGGCAGCTGAAAGGGATTTGCGTGTGAATGGAAGCCGCAGTTTCAAGTCAAGGCCTGCTGGGAGGCTTTCACAGGGAGAAGTGGCACCCGGGGAGGCTGCGGGCGAGTCTATCTTTGAGCCGACTCAAGAAAGGGACTTACGTGTAAGTGGAAGCCGCAGTTTCAGCTCTTTCAGAGCAAGGCCTGCTGGGGGGCTTTCACAGGGAGAAGTGACACCAGGAGAGGCAGCGACGGCTGAGCTGTTAGGGGTCCCTGAGAGCAGAAGCAAGCATACCAGGGGAAACCTTTCGTTAAGCGATTCTTTTAGCAAAAAGTTTCGGGGAGAATTACAGCAGCCTGCTCCTCTGGCTGCTGGTGAGACTGTATCAGCTGCAAGTGAGGATTCAACTCAGCAGCAGCAGCAGCAAAAGGGGGTGTCCTTCCATCAGAATATGCTGAGTCGACGGCCATCGCGGTTACTTCTACCCGACGCGGATAATGCGCTCCTCTCCGCTCCAATTCGTCGTTTCGACCTGAGCGACCCACTCCTTCCTCAGACCCAACCTGTGTTGCAGTTGCAACCCATTGGCCCTCTGCAATCCGCCCGAAACCCTTGTCGCTCGCTCCGATCGCAGTCCTGCCGGTTCTCCTCCGAGGTGGTTACAAAGGCGGAGAAGAAGCTTATAAGGGGGATGGATGACCCGCAGGGGAGAGCTGCGTATTGGATGGGTTCGCGCTACAGTGGAAAGTTTGAACGCTTTTCTCCTGAGAAGGTGGTGGTGAATGCAGTTAGCGAAGCTGGATGTCATATGGGTGGTGGCTCAGGGTCAGGTGAATCTGAACGGGTCTATCAGGTGTTTCAGGAGGGTGACTCAGGTAAATTATTCATTGAGAGAGGAGCTTTGGCCAAGGCATTTCCTAGGTCAAGATCAGCTGTAAAGCCTTCCTAATTTCCCTTGTGTTCCTGTCACATAAAGAATTCCGGTACTGCAATCACAATACACCCTCGTGGGCAAGCTTTTTGTCTTCTAAGACCTAGAAACAGTATCTGTGCTTGATTTCCATGCACACCCCCAGAGGCAGAACATTGGGTGTCTGGATTGAACAAGCAAACCATCAGGTAGCTAACCAGCCATTCACCAGGAGAATAACCTGGCCATTCAAAGATGCCCAACCAGTCTAAGATGCCCATGCAAAGGGCCCTGTCAAAGAGCAAAACACTGGAAAAACGAGTTTCTGCCTGGTAGTCACTCTGGGCTGGAAGAGTGACAGGAAGAAACAGTAATTACGGTAACTTCAGGCAAATTGAAGTTTCCACTACGGTATTAGTAAAAACATGAACTGGCCAAAGCCTATACGGAAATCTATATAAAGCCTACGGTAGGTACAATGTATAAGCTTCTGAGGGATGTAGCCACGAAACTGGTCATCCTGCGTCTGCAGAGCATTTTAACACACAGGTACCCTCTACCGCTGTGCGTACGCATCTCCGTGCAACAAAGCGAGTCGCTTTTCCCTGTGACAGCGCGAAAACTCGCGCGGCAGTGCTGATTTTGCTGTCTACAAAGCCACTCCGTCAAGTGTGGGAGGGAAAACGACGGCGTCTGTAGTATGCACGATAAGCGTGCCTGGTTTGACGTAAAAGTTGAGCTTAGTGATTGTCATCGTGCTACCCGTCTTCCCCTGCAGCACCACCTGCCCCTTCTTGTTGTTCGCCAGCTTCTGCAGCGTCATTGGCTTGCCCGACTTAGTGCTCGCGAGAGTCGTGATCATCGCGAAAATGGGAAGTTCAGAAAGCAAATCGAAATAGACTTTTAATCAACCATCCCGATATTTTTGCCCGGCACTTTTGAGTCAAGGTTTTAGGGCATGTTCCTACGGCCCCTTATCAGGGACACCTCATATCAGCTTCGCATTTTTGCCTGGTAAAATTCGCGAAGGTTTTTGGGTTTAGGGAAATTTCAGTGTGTTGTGACGCGAGCCTGATAAGAGGTTGGCCTGATAAGGGGCCGTAGGAACATGCCCTTAGATCTGCATGGCGACAGTCACTTACAAAGTAACTTTGCGTCCACTTTCCCGCGACATTCTGTACATATGTGTGCATCAAATTTGCCACTGCACCCGCATCGTCGCAGTTGGGGCACAGTCACGGGCAGCGCCACACAAAAGTTCAGCTAACCATACTGCCCCAACCAACTAGAAAGCGACGAGTACGCAACCCCAACTGCCACTCCGTACGCGCACACCCACGTGGCACCCTGTTTCAACCCGCACGGCCACGTCAGCGTACATGCACCCAAAACGTACACGCCCCCTAACAGTTGGATGAACACTCGGGTCACGCAATCGACACGGTTCACGTGTCGCCTGTACAAAAATTCGCACACCATGTTACGACTTCGCAAACACTAAGTCGCCCATGCTCGCGCAAACACCGCGCGCGGTTCTTCACCGTACATCTGATTGACGCACATCCAGTACACAGTTGACAGTTGGAGGCAATCCACAGGGGCGCTAACCGCAAATCACGCCGCTGATTCCCACTAGCGTGCTACCACGTGGCTTCACTCCACTTGCGCATTCACCGTCATTAACGGGCACGACAACGCATACTGACCGTACACCCGTCGCGTCACAACCGACTCGTACACTTCGCCAGCTATCTCGCCAACCAGTGGTTTTGCACACGCTACTACCTGACGACGCCATCTGTGTCGTCCATCTGTATACATCGTATCCACCACCGAGCTGACACGTCACGCACAATTAATCGATCCACCACGTACACTTGCCGTCCGATCGTGATCTCACACATACAGTAACCATTGGACCATCATATCGTTGCTCACCTTCGCAACGTCTTCGCGAATCAATCACGACCGTACAGCTGTTGCACTCTAACCGCCTATCTCAGTTGCGACCCTCCCCGTCAACCCCATATGCGGACGGTGGCACGCGTACTTGAGCGCTTGCAACCCTTGTGTGCAATTGGTTGGTCCTCATTTCTTATCCATGTCATCCAATCAGTTGTCCTCGCGTGCGCACCGCGGATACTTTTATGTCCACACATTGCCGTGATGCCTGTCACGCACCGTGAAAAGCGCCGCAAAGTGCGGCGCGGTCTACGCCATCCATCACACCTGGTTGACGGTCTAGCCGCTGTATTTCGCAACCTGGTGTGTCCTTGTTGTCCTGACAAATGCGTCGATACCCCAATGAATACTTCTCCCATTAACAACACACACACACACACTAACATACAACGCAGCCATGCATAGAAATAACCCCCCTAGCTTCAACGCCCACACATGCAACAACCAGCGCCCACTAAAATGCCTGCTCAAGATGTCAGAATGTTATTATTGTCTAGCCTGTAGTGGGGTGCTCTGTAGCGAGTACAACCCTTCTAGGGTTTGCTATTTGTATCCCCATTCTTGCTAGTTCAGTCCTCTCTTTTTTGCCTAATTCTTCTCAACATGCTATCAGAGCAGGTCGACCCTCCTGGGTCGATCCTGTGGGTGGGCCCACCACCTAATGCTTCCGCTGCTGTACTTCCTGCCGGGCGCCTCGAGCGCGCGACGACTTCTTCCTGCGCGACGAATTTTTTCTAGGGTTTCGGCGGTTTTCATCCCGCCGTGCGCTCGGGGCGCGCGGCGGTTTTCTGCACGCCGTGCGCCCCGAGGCGCGCGGCGGTTTCCCACCGTCGAAGCGCCCTCCCCCCGTCGCCGTCGACCCCCCGCGTCGCCCCGCAGCCCCGCGCGTCGCCCCCGACGTCTCGTCGCGACACCTTGGGGAGCCGCGCGCGGCCCCCCGCTACCTCGTCGCGACGCCGTGGGGAGCTGCGCGCGGCCCCCGCTGCCTCGTCGCGACGCCTTAGGGAGCCGCGCGCGGCCCCCCGCTGCCCCGTCGAGGCGCCCTGGGGAGCCGCGCGCGGCCCCCGCTGCCCAGAGGTGGCGCCCTGGGGGTCGCGCGCCTTCCCCCTCGCCGTCCCCCGCGCTCCTTCTCCCTTTCGCCCGTTTTAGGGTTTGGGGGTGGGGAGTGTGGGGGTGGCGGCTGTGGGGGTGTCGGTTGTGCGTTACTCTACCTACTCCTCCTCCTCCCTAGTCTCCCTCTACTGCAGCTGCCGCTGAGGGGGGTGGTGTGTGGGAGTCTAGGGTTTGGGGTTTAAGGGGGGGTACCGTGGGAGTGGAGCTAGGGGTGAAGCAAGGGGTGTGTGTCGAGGGGTGTGGGACTGTTGGGGGAGGTTGAGCGGAGACTGCCGTCGTGTCGTCCGCAGCACCTGTATTCCGGGGTTCCGCGGACCTCCGGTAGCTCAGAGAGCCGGCTGCACCTGTCGCCCGTGGGTCCGCTGCACCCTCCGCAGCGACTATTACCCCTGTAGTCCGGGGCTCTGCTTCCGGTAGCCACTAGCGTTGCGCCAGAGCCGTCTGATGCCCGTGTGTCTGCAGCTTCAGTCGTCGCCTCCACTCCTTTCTCCTCTCGCCAGCCCTCCTCCTCCTCATTTGTCCTCTGTGACCGCCTCTAGCTTTGCTCATAACTTATAAACTGTTGCTTCTTGAACTTGTGCTCAGAATGTGTGGTGACATCGTGATCCACCCTGAGCTTGTACTGCTTTGCTTGCTCTGCTGATTACACCCCACTTTGGCTATGGGGGTGTGTCAGAATGTTATATTTGTCTAGCCTGCAGTGGGGTGCTCTGTAGCGAGTACAACCCTTCTAGGGTTTTCTATTTGTATCCCCATTCTTGCTAGTTCAACCCTCTCTCTTTTTGCCTAATTTTCTCGACAAGACGCGGTCATACCATGTTTTGCTATATTTGTATGTTGTGTTAAATATATGGGGGTGTATACGTGCATTGCGCGACTACACATAGGAAATTTCCGACCAACTTTGTGTTCGTTGTGTTTGAATGACATAAGTTCACGCCTTCGCGGACGACACAACGGGACGTGCGTACTTATTTAAACATAAAAAAAAAACAAATAGAGACACTGCTTTTAGTAAATAGTTCATTCTTATGGTAGGGTGTATATTGATAAAGTGTAACACATGGGCGATTGTTCCCTGCACAAGGTTCACGCCTTCCTGCACATGTGTGTGCGGTAAATTGGTCCTTTGAGTTATATTAGAGCGCACATGAGGTACTGAACGGGGTTTTTACTGCTGGGCCCCCTAGGGTTTCAAGGCTGTAAGATGACGGGAAACAGTTGCCTGGTGTGCGAGACGGTGTTTAAGGACGACAGCAGGTTACAGTCTCATGTCGCCAATGGTGCAGTTTGTCGCGCCGAGTTGAAGAGGAAACGAGAGAGTCTGTTGTTGGCTGCATATTTGGAAGCCCTTGCATGTGACGGATAGAGTAGACCTAACACACCACCGGCCTCCCGTCTTAAGGATAATGATGGCGGTTTTGTATCTGTTGCCCCAACGGCTTCGATCCCCGAAGTCAGTCTTGTTGACGACGCGGATACACCAGCTGACGGCGAAACAGCCGAGTCTTCGGAGGACAGCGTGAGGGCGGAGATTTTCGATACTCTGACTGAGTTGTACCTTTTCTTCCGTGACGCCGATCTTTCGCACAGGGAGGTTAACCGTCTGTTACACATTTTCCGCAATCCGCGCTTCAACCTACGGGCCCTCAGACGATGGCGCAACTGGGTGGACGTGCGCCGCTGGGGCATGGCGCGAGCTCCGGCCGACATGGTCCCTTGGAAAACGGAGGAAATAGTGGTGCGGGGCCCCAAAGGGATGCAGATGAAGCTGCTACTGCACTTCCGCGACACAGAGCTGGTTCGTAATAGGAGCCCAACTCAGCTCGCGACGTCGTGATTACGTCACGCCCTTAACCACCGTTGTCCACATACTCCCGCTCACACCTGGTTCCACCTCGATGCCCGCAGATTTTGAAAAAGCTGGTGCGTACGTTCTCATCGAAGAAGGGTTTCGTTTGGAAACCAAGGAAGATTCATCGAAAGAAGAATAACGAGATGGTATTTGAAGGACCTGAGACGGGTGATTAGATGCACGCTGCTCAGATACGCGTAGCGTTTAGACTCTCCCCATGCCTTGTGTATTACAACATGCTACATGGAGGTGAACAACCACAGCTCACCTGCACGTGTTGTGTACATGGCAGAAGGAGATTAATGACGAGGATGCACTCATTCTAGGCGTGCTGATATACAGTGATAGCACCCAGGCATCACGGAACGGATAGCAGGAGGAACGCGTGGCCGGTGCTGATCTCACTTATCAACATACCGGAGGAATTGCGTGGAGTGGAGCCTGGACGCACATTGGCGGCGGTGCTTCCTTTCCCACCTGAGTGGGCATCGCCTACGGAGAAGACGCGCGTCTTCCAGGAGGCACTGAAGATCATCCTCGCGCCCATCATGCGAGAGTCTGCAAGGTACTAGGGGGAGAGGGGGGTGGTGTTGAATACGATACACGTATGAGCCCGTGGTCGGCACCCCAGCAAGTAGTGAGTTGTGAGAGGACACCTTGTTTTGTACACGTGCCATCCCTGACTGCACACCATGTGTGCATCTATACACTGCGCAGCGCGCCAGTTCGCTTCTTCTACTGCACAGACGCGGACGGGAAGGTGCACAAGGCGGTCCCTTGCCTGTACGGATACCCTGCCGACTTCCCGGAATCCAGCAGAGCATCTGCGACGCTTCAGCAAGGGTCGCATCGACCCTGCGCTAACTGCTATGCAGACAAGGGGGAGATGACCAAGATGGTGGGGAAGGTAGATCCACGTACCCCCGAGCAGCAGAGGGACATTGTCCGCCAGATCCTGGCGTGTAAGAAGAAAGGCGACGCTGACGAAGTGCGGAGGTTGTGGTCAACCCATCCGATCGAGGTGTGTTTGGAGTTGGATAGTATCCTTGCTGTTTTATTACAGGGGGAACGTGTTGACACCATCGTGTCCTCTGTTGGACCGTGCAGTGCATGCTTCACAGGTGGAATTTCGCAGACACAGAGTGGGGCAACGTGTATCTGGCATGCCTCGTTGACACATTGCATGTTCTGGACTCTGGTGTGCTGATCCACATGATGGACACCTACATAGAGCCGCTCGGGAAGGTTGAGATGCGGCTGCTTGAACGGTGAGATGGGTGTAGTTGGGTGGGTGAGCTGGGCATGATCAGTATGGTTGTATGACACCATGTGTGCCGCTACATGAGCTCCTCGAATCCGTGATGTGCGCAGATGCAAGAAGGAGTTCAAGGGCATAACGCCTAGCGTTCTCCTCCGAATCCCAGGGGGCTCATCGTTCTTCAGTTCAGGCGCGAATTACGCCGCTTTCGAGCACAGGAGTATGATGCAGATAATGCCGATATTGGTGGCTGACGAGAGTGCGCTGAAGGGTGGAGAGGAGGGAGAGCTGCGTGCTTTGCAGGTCAAAGCGTTCCGGCTGTTTGCTGTGTTTTACAAGGCGTTTCTGGGGGTTGACAGGCACACACATACAACAATTGCGATTGCCCGTCAGCATGCGATAGCGTGAGTACATGAATGCGTACGGCACCGTGGTTGGTCGGGTTGTTGGGAGCCTATCCGGTTTGATTGTGCGGCCAACGTGTTGTGATACACGATGGGTCATCGAGTGTTGTCTGCTTTCGTGGACGGTGTGGCAGGTTGGTGGAGTTGCTACCGATAGCATTTCCAAAGCAGGCATCCCACTGGAGACTCCCAAAGATACACATCATAAGGCATTTACTGGACAACGTTGTGCACCGTGGGATGCCGCACCATTATTCCACGGAAATGTGGGAGCGCACGCACAAGGGCACGGTTAAGGGTCCAGTAAGAGGGAGCAACTAGAGCGACATTCGACGCCGAATTGTGGAGGAGGAGGTGCAGCGAGAGGTGTACCGTGAGGTGGCTGTAGACGCGGGGGGTGGGCGACAATACGCGTCCGCCTTGCGCGAGGTGCGTACTGGTGTTGTGGGTTCTATGATGTGCACATAGAGTATACCGTATAGCGGTTTACCATGGACTTGGGTGCCTCAAGCAGTATGCGGTTTGTTGTGAGAATGTGGGCGTCACATGCAGGCAGTCAAGACGAGGAAACCGGTGCTTACAAAGAAGTATCGGATCATGCGCATAGTCGGAGTGTCGGATCCGGTGTACGCTGAGTACACCGCCGCGCTTGGAGACGAGATGAAGGAGATGGCCGATGAGTTCAAGGCGTTGGGGCTGTCTACCAACAACGTGCAGGTGAGGTGTTTATGTTGTAGCTGTACATGACGTACCCGGGGTTGTCACGCTGGTTTGCACTGAACTCATGATGCTAATGGTGCTGGATTGGGTACCCTGGTGTGACAGGTCCACACGGCGGTGGCCATTCCGCGCACAAGAGGCGGAGAGCTCGTAGCAAAAGGGACATTTGTGAAGGCGTCTCCCCGAGAGAAGTGGTATTCGGACGTGGCACTTCTGAACAACAAGAAGGGGGACTGGTATGCAAGATGTTTGTGCATCTTCAGGGCGGTGGACCGTGATGGGGAGTGGAAGGGGTACGCATATGTGAGGTACTACGAGAAGGCGGGAAGCTGCAAGCTTACAGGGTGCACGCAGCTTCACAAGAAAGTACAGAAGGTGAAGTACTCGGTGGTGGAGCTGGGCAGCCTGCAGAGAGTTGTGCACGTGGTCCCCTCGTACAGCAACAATAAGGTGCAATTAGTGAACAGGTTTTTACTTTGTGAGTGACGATGCATGTTGGAAGGGTGGAACGGCAGTGCTGATCCACGCAGTGGCAAACCGCACGCTCTCCTTTTTTTGCTGTGTGGAAGGCATGATTTGTGGGTACAGGATTGCAGTAGGTGCACGAAAGTGTGCGGGAATTGATGGGTTTGTATGTAGGGCGTGTTGCCGTTGGTGACACGCCATAGACTCGGATGATCTAATATGAACACTTGTCCATGTGATTGCTAGTGCGTATTGTGTATGCGAATGCCGCACTCCTGTCATATGATAAAAGTAGTTGTTGGTGGCTAAACATAATCCTAATGTGCTGGCATTTTGGAAACCATGTCAATAACGGACACTGGTACAGGTGACGTTTGTGCGGTCGAGGTTGACGCGCTTCAATGTCTGGTGGTGTACACGACCGAGCACAGGCCGTTGGCTGGTCGGATATGGGTGACGCGTACGTGGCGTCGAGGGTGCAAGATGGCCTATCTGAACGTTACAGATGGGCGTTTCACATGTGTGCGTTATCTTCGAGCGGCGCAGGGGTAGTGTTAGGTTGGTTGTGTTGCGCATGTCAACCGCAGTACGTAGTGTGCGTACAGGGGCAAAATGGGGGTACGTTCCGGTAGAGTGAAACATATATAGTACGGGGTCTTCCGGCCTTCAACGCATAATTGCCAACCTGGTTGTCAGAGTGCTACAATGGGTGACCTGAAGGGACTGCTGGCTACCGCGCACCCGGACGACGTGTTCTCCTTCCATGAGATTAATATCCTTCCAAGCCGCCTTCCGAAGACATACATTCCGGATAAGCGCAATGGGGCGGAGCGGATTGTAAGCGTCGGCATCCTTTACAACGCGACGGGGAGTTGTTCCGCGGTGCCTCTGGTGGTTCTATCGCCGTTCGAAAGGCCCGAGCGCAGGCGGGGGAGTGCGGCATGTCGCAAGGTGGCCGTCCGGTATACTCACCGCGGGCGGTTGACGCCGGAGGTGAGTCACCATGTCCAATTCGCGTGAATTGTGCTGGTTTAATTTGTGCCGCATATGTGTGCATACCGCGATTCTGATGGTGATGTGCTCTTGGGTGTCGTGTGATATGCGCACAGGTGTTCACGGAGTTCGTGGAGACCGTCAATGGTGTGCACTTCAGCCGTGATCGCAACACCTTCATCCTAACCACTCACGAGGCGCATCGCATCACCGTCACGGAGCACGGCTTCAGTGTGCAGCACCTCACGAACACCTGAATCGTCAACATCCGTGGGTCGGTTCCTGAAGGGGGGCTTCCGCACCTGCAGGGAGTGGAGGGTGCGCTGAAGGGCCATTACCGCATTATGCTGATGAAGCGTGCAATAGCGGCGAAGCGGTTCCAGTTCGACTATTCGGCTTCCATCGCCGACGTGGATTATGGCCTCATGCTCGAGTGGCTGGGAGAATCGTGGACTCGTGTGCGCGCAGCAACCATGCAGAGGAGCTGGTGGCGCGCCGGATGCGTTCCCCCGAGCTGGCCGCCACTGATGGCGTACCTAAGCGACACGAGCGCAACGGGCATGTTTGAGCCCCTCATTGCGATATGCGTCGAGCTGCAGTTGCTCATCGAGAAGTTCAAGATGCGGCCTGCGTGCTACATGACGGCGGCGGAGTTCATGAACTGCGACGCGGGGCTCTGCGTGGAGCAGGGGTTCAGGGCCACGCCTGCTGCAAGCGTGTCTGACGACTCGTCGGGCAAGATGAGCCTGCCGGATGGCCCATTGCTGCGTGACGAGCGCAGTAGGAGGCGCGTGACTCGCAACGTCACAAACGCGTACGTGGAGCGTGCCGATGAGCTCGGCATTCCCCCGGCCCTCGTGCCAGCAGAGGTCGGAGCATCTAACCAGGAGGTGATTTCCCGCCTCGATAGGACGCCTGTCAAGCATGCACGCGCGGGGCTGCGCACTGAGGACGTGGCAGACCCAGCGGTGCGCAAGAGTGAGGACGACGAGTGATGCAGTTGTTTGCAGCGGGACCAAGGAGTGGGAGTTGTGGGTGTGCGGGACAGTACGACTGGTTGACGGGGGCGGGGTGGTCTTGTTGATGTAATAGTGGTTGTTATTGGAGTGAACATTGAGTGGAATTATGTTTGGCAGTTGTGTGTAAGCGTCAACTTAGTTTGCGGTCACATGTTATACAAGGACTGAACGGACGAACCGCACGTACCATAACGGGGACATTGGTTCGAGAAATGTGACAACGCGAGTGCGACTCGGGGTGTAGGCGTGCGCTTCTGGTTTCTGCAACCTTTGCGGCCTTGTTACTGCATAGTCACCATTTTGCGGATGGTGTACACATGATGCCCGGTTGAGCCCCCCAACTTTGGCCTACCCCATGTGCGTATAAGTGATTCTGCATTTCGCGGTGGTTTCGTCAATTCGCATCGGGCAAAAAGGGCTTATATAAAAATTTTGTAACTGTTGACTGCAGTCTCATCAGTCAGACTTCCGTTTCTGTGGCTCTTATTGGTCGACGTGCTTGTAACGTAGGTGCAACTTCGCGGCAAGAAACCCAAGGGTGCAAGGTTTCTGGAATGTGCAAGGCAATTTCGCGTGCACGGTTGGGCATCGACTGTACGCGTGCGTTTCCGGTGTGCGGAATGTTGCGATTTGAGTGCGTTGTTTTCCCGCAGCTTTCCGCAACATTCTCGCAAGGCCGACGCAGAAAAACCTTCGGGGGCCAAAAAACGCAGCTTTCCTTTTTCGCGATGATGTTGCTCCCCTCGGGTAGGCTCTTGAGCGCATCGGCGGGAATCACCTTCTTGAATGCCGAGAATCCGACGAGCACCATCAGTTGCTTGGATGAGTAGTTGGTAATCTTTAACTTTCCAATCCCATCGTTGGACGGAACCAGCATGGTGAGAGGCTTGGAGAGAGCGTCCTTTACTTGTTTCATCTTGCCTGGTGGCGGGGAGAGGGGGTGGGAATGGAAAGTCAGTTGAGCGTAGGTGACAGAATTGGTAGTAGTAACACGCTCAGGGTGGCTTGGTATCGACGTGAGGTCGTCACGACGAGACAAAACGAGGGACGCCTCGGAGCAAAATGTTTTTGGAACCGAAAAGGTTTGAAGTTGGTGATTCAGCCTTGAAGTTCGTGACTCGTCGTCTTACCGTAAGCGTTGACGAGGGAGACGAAGCTGGTGTAACCCGAATTGTTGAGCTTCTGGATCGCCTCGTCGAACGGCGTCAGCGGCGTCTGCTGTTGTTCCTGCCTTCGCTGGAGGCGCGGCAATTTCTTTAGGCGACGGGGTTTGTGCTGTGCACACAAAGGCCAAGCTCACGAGAGCAAGCAGCATAAGGGATAGACGTAACACCGCCATGTTTGACTGGGAGAGAGAGGAAAACGAGCTTTTATACTCTAAAGCGGTGGAAGCTGCAGTGGCCGAACTCGACGTATGGAAAGTGAGAAATGTGGAAAGTATTTTCCAACGAGGCGGAGTGTGAATTTGTGACGAGTGGCGAATTGAAATGAAAGCCTGAATTTGTAGCAGCACGGGAGCATCGAATTCAACATGCGTATTCTGTCGGTGGAAATTTCATAACATTTCCTGAATTATCGGAAAACGCGTCTCGGGCGGGTAAGTTCTGCTCCCTGCAAACCGCGGGTGCTGCTGCTGACGCTGTCTGTGCGCGACATTGTCCGAAGAATGCGGCGATGCGCCCGGGGAAAGTTGCACTGAACACCACCAATCAGAGCTCTTCCTGGATGTAACCTGTGCGACGTGGGTTGGGTTCGGACGGTGGATTTGGTTCGCTCTTCCCTCCTCAAAACGAGATGCTGTCGGTTTTGCGACATCCACGAGAGGACGCGGCGATCGAACGGACACAGTTCACGGCTGTCGTGTCGACAGGCACGGGACTGTCGGTGTGCGAAATCATTACGGCGGGACAGAGTTGATTTCTGTTGAAATGTTCGCATCAACTCTTTGAACCGCGGCTCACCGAGCGGGCTGCAGAAGTTACCACGGACTTCAAAAGATAGAATGAACAATGTCGGCGACATCTCAAATAACTGTGTAACAATATCAACGATCACTGTTGCGTCAAATCGACGGCGCGCTCCAATAGCGCGTAACTTCGCCAAGAACCATGGTTGGCGGATTGACGAAAGCCATAAACTGCAAATGGATACATTGTTACCTCGACAGAGAATCGCTGTCGCGGCCCAGTTACGTCTCACAGTGCCTGATGTGAGTGCAGGAGGGCTGCAAAACCCTACAGAGCCTGCTTTACGGGCAGGCACGGTTTCCTCGCTGTTGTGCAGAACCAAATGTGCAGATGAGATGCACACGACAGTCTTGTTGGTTTGTTTACTTGAACGGGTTCAGTGCGCAGTTGTTTGGGGGGTGGCGATTCTGAATTAGCTTGACACGTTTTAACGCCATAATGTGCTCTTTCGTGTGGTATCCCGTGCACTAATATCACCATTCACTAAGATAACCTCATGGCCAGACGTCTCCTGCACCTCCTACACTGGCACCTCCACAAACACTTGCCAAAGAGAGCAATCCAGAAGTTGGGAAACACGGTGAACCGAACATCAAGAATTATGGTCACAGCTTGAAAGCGTCACTCTGGACCAGAAATTCAAAGAAACGGTCATTCAGAAATTCATATTACGAACACCCTACCCAGCAGATCGTTTCAAGCTAAAACGCTACTGGATAAACGCCTTCACTAACGTGTCTACTACATTTTGCTTATGAGCGTCGTCCAGCGGTGGGCGTACGCTGTAAGTAATCCTAGATCAGTATCGGCTGCGGCGCATGAACCCGCCGAAAGCGGCGGACGCGCTCGCATGTCCGCTTATTTGCGCGTCGCGGCGCGGCAGGCGGCTGCTGTTCTCCCCTAACGAAGCCCCGTTACCTGCTTACTGTCTCTTCACAAAACGGTGCCCTGGAGCGTGGCGGGGAACGCAACAGCATCCGTGGTGTGCACGACGAGCTTGTTAGGCTTTAAGTAGAAGTTAAGCTTGGTGATCGTCATCGTGCTGCCCTTCTTCCCCTGCAGCACCACCTGCCCCTTCTTGTTGTTCGCGAGCTTCTGCAGCGTCATTGGCTTGCCCGCCTTGGTGCTCGCGAGAGTCGTGATGTTGCTGCCCACGGGCAGGGCTTGCAGCGCGTCGGAGGGGATGACTTTCTTGAAGGCGGAGAATCCGACGACCACCATGAGTTCTGTGGACTTGTACTTGGTGATTTGGAGCTTGCTGATCGCCGCGTTTGACGGCACCAGCATGGTGAGAGGCTTCGAGAGAGCCGCTTTCACCTCCTTCATCTTGCCTGATGGGGAGGGGAGAGGGGAAGGGGAAGAGCGAGTGGGAGGGAGGGCGAATGGATGAGCGGAAAGAGTGGTTGAGCGGGTTCCGCGGCCAGAGCGGAAGGCTTGGAGATACCCGCCTTGACCTCCTTCATCTTGTCTGTTGGGAAATGAGTCGCGCGGGTGGGATAGAGAGGGGGAGAATATGATCGACGAGGAAGGAGAATTGAGTTGTGACGAGTCGCTTTGAAACGTAGTGAAATCGGGAATCGAAGCAATGTAAAGTCGGTAACTCAGTTATGAAGCTCGTGGCTCGTCGCGGTACTTTGCGGTTCGTACCGTAGGCGTTAACGAGGGAGACGAAGCTGGTGTAACCCGAATTGTTGAGCTTCTGGATCGCCTCGTCGAACGGCGTCTGCGGCGCCTTTCCGGCGGGCGGAGATGGTGCTCCTACGGCGGTCTTCCCGGGAGTTGTCTTGGGCGAAGTTGTTGTTTTGGGCGCGGGTGATTGAGCCGAACAGACAACGGCAAAGCCCACGAGAGCTAGGACGAGAAGAGCGGATCGAGAAACGGCCATGATTGCAGAAAGAAGGAATAGTGACCAACTATTTGCGAAGAAGTAATCGAAGTGTTGTGTGGAGGAATTGCGGGGACTCTTTGAAAGCGGAGCACAGAAATGTGAACTGGTGATGGTTTGCGAAGTGGGAGCCTGAATTTGTACCTCCCAGTCTCTCGCATTCAACTTCAGTGATTTTCTGTGGAATTTTGGAAACGTTTGCTGAGCTTCGGGCAGCGCGTCTCGTGAAAAGTAGTTGCTCGCTGGCAAAGCGATTGGACAGGGCACGCTCCGGAAATTTCTAACGGCCCTCCGGGCTTCGCGCGGGACATTTTCTGGAGGATGAGATGCGATGCGAATAGAGAAACTTGCACACGACGAATCAGAGCTCCTCAGTGAAATCCACGCGACAACGCTGGATTGATTGTAAGCCTTGCGACGTGGGCGTGGACGGTGGCGTCCAAATTCATTTCCCTCCTTCCCTCGTCAAAACGTGACGATGTCGGTTTTGCGATGGCCTGGTGTGGACGCTGCGATCAAACGACGGAGCTCACAATCGCCGACAGGCAATGGACTGTCGCTGTGCGACGTAGATTGAATCTGCGCATTTACGCTGTGTCAGAACATATGGGTCCTGGTTTCAAAACAAGGAGTATTGTAGCAGTACAGCTTATGTCGATGACGTGTGAAACTTCTACGATTGCCCACAGTTATGGCGTCGGATTTACGACATTCGTCAACCGCAACAGTTCGATCGTCAGTGGTTTTGCGAGCGGGCGAATACACGGAAGAATCGTAACGGCAAGTTGAGATTCTGTTCGGGCACGTCGTCCGCCACTTGATATCGAAAGTAACTTCTGTTCGTGTCGCGCGCAGTCGTTTCGGGTCGCACAGCAGTGGATGATATCTTTCGCCCTTCGAGCTTGACTAGACTGCGGGAGCCGTTATCTCCGCCGCGTTCAACGCTGAGTTGTGTGGGTTCGGTCGGAAGCCGAAACTCGAGCACCCGAGACGCGACTCGACACCCGAAATTTCTCAAATGTTGAGTCGATTTGGGATTGGGATAAAAACTCGAAATTGGATCAACCTTTCATCATTCCTCAGTTCAGCAACCATCACCCCTTTATCAACTCGGTTTGCAACCTGCAAACAACTACGAGTTGATCGCAACATCCCTGATCGAATTCATTTCTCACCCTCTCTCTCAGCCATGGCACGTTCTCAATCCGCCCTTCTGCTGCTAGCACTCATTGGTCTTGCCGTCGTCTGCTCGGCTCAATCACCCGCGCCGAAAACAACAACTTCGCCCAAGACAACTCCCGGGAAGGCCGTGGGAGCACCATCTCCGCCTGCAGGGAAGGCGCCGCAGACGCCGTTCGACGAGGCGATCCAGAAGCTCAACAATTCGGGTTACACCAACTTCGTCTCCCTCGTCAATGCTTACGGTGAGAACTGAGAAACGCGTAAGCGAAGCACTTCGGGCGCCCGCGGATGCGCACAACACCAAAACACTTACCTTTCTAAGCAGCAGACTAAATATCTCAAAACGCGCACCTCCACCTTTCCCCATTCCACTTCCAGGCAAAATCAAGGAGGTTAAAGCCGCACTCTCCAAGCCGCTGACGATGCTTGTGCCTAGCAACGATGCAATCAGCAAGGTGAAAATCACGTCCTACAAAACCACGGAGCTCGCAGCGCTTGTCGGATTCAGCGCGTTCAAGGAGGTCATCCCAGGCGACGTGCTCAAATCGCTGCCCGAGGGAAAAAACATCACCACGCTGACCACGTTCAAAAACGGCAAGCCAATGACGCTGCAGAAGCTGGCGAACAACAAGAAGGGCCAGGTGGTGCTTCAGGGAAAGAAGGGCAGTACGATGGCAATCACCAAGCTAAACTTTTACGTCAAAACTGGAAAGCTTATCGTGCACACCACGGATGCCATCGCGTTTCCCACTACTCTTGACGGGAAAGTAATGTAGACGAAATGACACTATTTTGTGTCGAGTAACGGAGACTACTGTAGCGGGCATCCTGATTGGACTCTAGACGATAGGGATGCTGTAACCATATACGGAATGACCCCATAGTGTAATGGATGGGGTGAATTCATATACTGAAATTACGCAAGTTTATTCAGCATCTGGCCTGAAATTTCAACTGCAATCAGCCGTGTACTATCCTACAATTAGCGGCAGAAGTGCATAGATCTCAAACCACACCTTCAGCAGCCTGGGCATCCGAATTTACTGCCATTCCTAAAGGCCACAAAGGTAGGAAGAAACATTCCATTCCAGTGAGAATATTCAGATTTTAGAGATTCTGGCAGTCCCATCCCTGCTGCTTGATGATATGAACACTGCCTTGGTTTGTTAGCCGGTGTCATCATTTCTCCGCTCAGTTGTCTTGATGAGAAAACCATCAGTTTTTTCCGGGGCATTCACAGGGAATCCACTGAAGTGTATCATCGCTGTAGTGGCCCATCTCCCTTCTGTAGTCAGGCATCTGCTACAAGTTTTGGTTAGCATCCTTCGTGAATTGAATCATCTTAGCTCAAGGAATGGAACGTTTATTCCTAAAACAGCATATCCTGGCAACCTTGAAGCCTGTCTGGTAAAATGAGCCAGTAGAATGACTCATGGGGTTGTTTCCCAACCAACCTCTCACAAAATGTTGCTCAAGGCTCAGTCCTTATAACTCATAGCTCACAGCTCATTGCTCATTACTCATAGCTCATCCTTCACTTCCTCCCCTGCTGCTTCTGCAGCCCCCTCAGTTGCTGCTCCTGATTCCTTCTCCTTGGCGGGCAGTTCAAACTTGATTGCAGCGTTCTCAACAATCACCTTAATGAACTGCTTCAGCTTCGTGGCTTGCACTTTCACCTGCGGTTTAACACAGAACATGGGAAGTCGAAGCGATGAATTTAAGTACCAAGCTTCCATGAATCATCTAAAGAAAAAAAAGAATTGGTATGGTATAGAGAGGAAAGGGATGCCTAGCCTATGGGGAGTGGGTTCAAGGGAGTGAGGCACTGGGTCAATTTTTTGTTGTCCGGGTAGAAAAAGATGGTTTGAGAGAAAGGGGAGAAAGGGCAGAGGGGAGGAAGAGGGTTGATGAGAGCTAAGGGAAGCATGAGTAGGAGTGGAGAGAGAGGGAAGGCTTGAGAGAGCTAAGGGTGGGGAGAGAGGGGGATTTGAGAGGGCAAGGCAGTTTTGGCTTATTTGGATGGGAAAAAAGATAGTTGGGGAAGGAGAGGGGAAGAGGATAGAAAAGAAGGGGGCGAAAGGAGGGAGGTGTGAGAGGAAAGCATGATGGGCTTACTGGGTCGGACTTCTTATTGGCTGGGTAGAAGAAGATAGTTGGGAAACCCTCAACCTGCATTCAGGAAGGATGACACGCGGGCAGAGAGGGGTTGAGACACAGGGAGAAGGTGAAACGTGGGCAGAGAGGGAGGTTGAGACATAGGGAGAAGGTGAAACGTGGGCAGAAAAGGTAAGAGAAAGCAGCAAGCGTGACACCCAGGCAGAGAATTCGACACAAAGGCAGAAAAGAGAGGATGTAACGTGTCCAGAGAGAGTGACACATAGGCAGAGGGGATGAGAAATCAGGTGACACAAAGTGCGAAGACAGGCAAAAAGGCGATAGAGTGACTCGCACGATTCCCCCCCCCCACCTCCAGGCCAGGATACTCGTTGGCCGTGCCATCCATCTTGGCAAACACAACGGACTCCACCGACGCACATGACTAGCTAGCTGAACCACACACATGGCACATGCCACCCTTGGGTGCACTGCCCTAACAACCACGCACCTCCAGGCCAGGGTACTCGTTGGCAGTGCCGTCCATCTTGGCGATCACCACAGAGTCCACCGACGCGAATCGCTTCCCCAGCTTCTTGTAGGTGGGCTCGAGGGACTTGCAGTGGCCGCACCAGGGGGCGTACACCTGAAGGGAAGAGAGGAGAGAGGATAGAAAGGGATATAATTGTCTTAAAGCAATGAAGCTTCTTGTAGGTGGGCTCAAAAGACTTGCAGTGGCCACACCAGGGGGCGTACACCTGAGGGGAAGAGACGGACAGGAATAGAAAGGGAACGATGGGAACGATAAAGTCCCTCCAGGGACTTGCAGTGGCCACACTAGGGGGCATAGACCTGGAGAAGAGAGGGAGATTATGGAAAAGAGCAGAAGAATGGACATTGTGGGTGGGGGACAAGCCTTGGGATTCTTGAAGGTGGGCTCGAGCGACTTGCAGTGGCTGCACCAGGGGGAATAGACCTGGAGAAGAGAGGGAGATTATGGAAAAGAGCAGAAGAATGGACATTGTGGGTGGGGGACAAGTCTTAGGATTCTTGAAGGTGGGCTCGAGCGACTTGCAGTGGCCGCACCAGGGGGCGCACACCTGGGGGAGCAGAGGGATGGGGCGAATAAGGGACAGAACCGTGGTTAAGACTCAGGGTTCGTGTAGGTGGGCCCGAGCGACTTGCAGTGGCCACACCAGGGGGCGTAGACCTGAAGGCAAACAGAGGGACATCATGGAAAGAAGAGAAGGGAAAAGGACATGGTGGGTGAAGGTTAAGACTCAGGGTTTGTACAGGTGGGCTGGAGCGACTTGCAGTGGCCGCACCAGGGGGCGTAGACCTGAGGGCAAACAGAGGGACATCATGGAAAGAAGAGAAGGCAAGAAGACATGGTGAGTGAAGGTTAAGACTTCAGCTTCTTGTAGGTGGGCTCGAGTGACTTGCAGTGCCCGCACCAGGGGGCGTACACCTGAGGGGAGAGAGGAGAGAGGATAGGAAGGGACATATTTGTCATAAAGCATTGAAGCTTCTTGTAGGTGGGCTCGAGGGACTTGCAGTGGCCGCACCAGGGGGCGTAGACCTGAAGGTAAACAGGGGGACATCATGGAAAGAAGAGAAGGCAAGAAGACATGGTGAGTGAAGGTTAAGACTTCAGCTTCTTGTAGGTGGGCTCGAGTGACTTGCAGTGCCCGCACCAGGGGGCGTACACCTGAAGGCAAACAGAGGGGAGTTGTTAAACAGGGGACATAACTGGGGTCAAGTCAGTTGGAAGCCCCCCTAACTGGGATGAGACTTCAGCTTCTTGTAGGTGGGCTCGAGGGACTTGCAGTGGCCGCACCAGGGGGCGTACACCTGGGGGGAAGAGGGGAGGAGAAAGGAACGCGCATCTTGGCAATCACAACAGTGTCCACCCAACCAACCTCCCCTCTAATCAATCTACTCTTCTCAGCCCCCATCAGGCAACCTCACCTCCACCGCCTCTCTCTCACCACCAGCCGCACGTCCTTGGACTTGTCCGGCACAATCTTCTCACTTCCCACCCAAACCAGCCTTCCCTCAGTTCACCTTACTCATCCTCCCCACCAACAAGTACCCCTCTTACTACCCCTCCCCTAGCCCCTGTCTCACCTCCAGCAGCACATCCTTGGACTCGTCCAGCACAATCTTCTCAAAAGTATCGCCCACCACCACAGTTACAGGGCCGTCGTTCTGGGAGACAGGGTGGACAGAGGGATGACGGGACAGAGGTGTAGAGGGCATTGAGGCAAGGAGCGTCTTCACCCACCACCACAGTCACGGGGCCATCGTTCTGGGAGACATGGGGAGAGAACGAGGGGGTACGGAAACAAGGAAGCATTGGGAGGCTTATTGTCGTGCCAACACAACAATCTTCTCAAAAGTATCGCCCACCACCACAGTCACAGGGCCATCGTTCTGGGAGACATGGGGAGAGAGAAACGAGGGGGTACGGAAACAAGGAAGCATTGGGAGGCTTATTGTCGTGCCAACACAACAATCTTCTCAAAAGTATCGGCCATCACCACAGTCACAGGGCCATCGTTCTGGGAGACATGGGGAGAAAGGGGATGACGGGACAGAGGCGTAGTGGGCGGGGGGACGAGAACGCGTAAGGCGCCTTAAAAGACAGATCAGGGAAAGCAGGTCTCCTCAAACGTGTCGCCCACCACCACAGTCACAGGGCCGTCGTTCTGGGGTACAGGGTGGACAGAGGGATAGTTGGACAGGGATGAAGAGGGCATGGGGACAAGGAAGCATAAGGGGCCTGTTCTGCCTGGTTATACACAGCTACTCTTCCCAAACCCAACACCACAGTCACAGGGCCTTCGTTCTGATAAGGAGGGGGGTAGGGGGATAGGGCGATAGTGGGGTGGGGCAACGGATGCATAGGGGGAATCAGGGATGGAAGAGCATCGACTTCATGGCATATCAGACCAAAAGCCTCTCTCTGGCTTAATTAAAGCTTGAAATCTAGGCCCTTCTGAACTGACCTTCTCTTGGCAAAGCTCGGACTTGTGAAAGGGCATCGAATCCCCTCTTCTAGTTTTGGCCTTTGTCCCAAATTGTAGCCTATAAGTTAGCAGCCCACACGACTGATATCTTGCAGTCCAGGCCGCTCACTGACTGACCTTCTCAGGAGCAGGTTCGGACTTGTAGAAGGGCTTCAAATCCCCGTCCTTGTAGTTTAGGACCCCAGCCTACGACCTGTCAATCTACAAGCCTTTAAACCCTCCACACTGACCTTCTCAGGAGCAGGCTCGGACTTGTAAAAGGGCTTCAAATCCCCAGCGAGGAAGCTCTTGGCGAATGCCTGGAGGAAGGGTAAAGGGAGAAGGTGATGTACAGGTTATGTGAAACCTAAATCGTCTTGGGAACAGGCTCGGACTTGTAAAAGGGCTTCAAATCCCCGGCGAGAAAGCTCTTGGCGAATGCCTGGAGGAAGGGCAAAGGGAGAGGGTAAAATGTACATGTTATATGGACTCTTCAAGAGCTTTTGTGGCGCTTCCCCCACCCCAGAAATAGGCGACTCACAAGGAAGTTTTGGCGAATGCCTGGAGCAAGGGCAAGGGAGAAGGTGATTAGTGTTCATGCTTTATATTCTGGTTACCGGGTTGTGGAACAGGCCAACCACGTTACATGGCTTGTTAATGGGGTTCGACTTTACGGAACACTGAACAGGGTGGACAAATTACCATTCTTGGGGTAGCTCGAGATTTGGAATTCCTCAACATAATGCTGGCCTCTGTAAATGCCTCCTTCATGCGGTCTTTGAGCCCCCCAGCATTTGACGCAGGGTCATTGCTTCCCCACCACCTTCCTTCCTGTTCGCCTCTACCTCACCTTGATGCTGGCGACGGTAATCGCCTCCTTCATACGGTACTTCAGCCCCCCACCGTCTAACAATAATATCTTGACTCTCTTTCACCGTGGTTGTCATCTATCCCCCCACCATCATGCTTCCTCACCTTCATGCTGGCCTCAGTGATCGCCTTCATGCGGTACTTGAGGCCTCCAGCGGCTGACGCGGTTAATCTTCCCTACCACCCACCTTCACGCTTCCCCACCGCCCCTCACCTTCATGCTGGCCTCAGTGATCGCCTCCTTCATGCGGTACTTGAGCCCCCCAGCGGTTGACGCTGGGCTGAGTGCAGGCCTGAGCTGCACACTCATTACTCGCACCTGGATCCTCACCCACCTTGATGCTGGCCTCAGTAATCGCTTCCTTCAAACAGTACTTGAGCCCCCCAGCCACTGACGCGGGGCTGAGTGCTGCCCTGAGCTGCGCCGTCTACCTTCAAGGGTGTTGCAATCCGTCCTCACCTTCATGCTGGCCTCAGTGATCGCCTCCTTCATACGGTACTTGAGCCCTCCAGCGGTTAACGCAGGCCTGAGTACTGGCCTGAGCTGCACGCTCATTCCTCCCTCACAGCTCGCCCACCTTCAATTTCGCCACATCCTCACCTTCATGCTGGCCTCAGTGATCGCCTCCTTCATACGATACTTGAGCCCCCCAGCGGTTGACGCGGGGTCCTCCTCATCTCCCATAAAGAATCCCATCACCTGCAGAGCAGTCACGGGGCAGACAAGCAGGCAAGTAGGCAGGCAGGCAGGAAGAGACAGGGAGGAGAAAGGGCGCAGGGGTCAAAAACTTGAGTCACTCGTCCCTGGCGGTTGACTCGGGGTCCTCCTCATCACCCATAAAGAACCCCATCACCTGCAGAATAGGCACGGGGTTGAAAGGAGGAGACAAGAGAGACAGGGCGCACCCCCAAAAGAATGGCACATTTAAACACTGTGTGCACCGTAATGCACTGCGCTGTATAGATCTACACCGCACTGCACTGCATTGCTCTGCATTGCACAGCGCAGCACTGATCTGCATTGCACTGCACTGCGCCGCACTACATCTGCGTTTCACCGCAGTGCATCGCACTGCACTCACCGAGGTGTCCTTGGGATCCGTGCCGAAGTACTCGTGCACTGGCTGTGACTCCGAGTCCGACCCGTTGACAAACACAAACACCAGCTCGCCCTTTAACTGCTTCGCTGCTGCTCCTCTGCTCTACTCATTACACTGCACCACACTGCACTCACCGAGGTGTCCTTGGGATCCGTGCCAAAGTACTCGTGCACTGGCTGTGACTCCGAGTCCGACCCGTTGACAAACACAAACACCAGCTCGCCCTTGAACTTCCACCACACTGCACTGCACCGCACCTAAGTTGGATCTTACGTTTACGGTTCCTTACGTTTTCGTAAAATTACGACAATTTTTACGTTTACGAACGGTGGCCCTGATTCGGCCTTACGTTTACGGTCACCTCAAAACTTTTTTGAGCTGCCCAAGGGAAAAGAAATGACCAGAGTATTAGGGGGATTCATTGGGTAAACCATGAATCTGAATTCTCGATTCAGATCCAAGTTCGACAAGGGTGGTGTCAACCTAGCAGCTCGTTCGTAATCTATCGTGTTTCTCTCCTACTAACCAGGTCAACGCTGAATCTGAAACTTTCACGGACTCAAAAGGCCCTCCATACGTAGTAAAGTCGCTATTCTAGAAAAACACACGTCGGATTAGTAGTAAGGATCTAGTACACATACAAAATCCTGGAAAAAAAAGCTCTAAACTTTTTTTTCCTGCCCGCCTCATACTTACGCGTAATTTACGTTTTCGTTTACGTTTACGCGAAATTTACGTTTACGTGACCTCCAAAAACGTAAGAGCCCAACTTAGCACCGCACTGAACCACACTGTCCTTGCATTGCAGCGCACTGCACCGCACTGCACTCACCGAGGTGTCCTTGGGATCCGTGCCAAAGTACTCGTGCACTGGCTGTGACTCCGAGTCTGACCCGTTGACAAACACAAACACCAGCTCGCCCTCGAACTTCCACCACACTGCATAGCACCGCATTGCACTGCACTACACCTGAGTTTCACCGCACTGCACCGCACTGCACTCACCGAGGTGTCCTTGGGATCCGTTCCAAAGTACTCGTGCACTGGCTGTGACTCCGAGTCCGACCCGTTGACAAACACAAACACCAGCTCGCCCTTGAACTGCTTCGCTGCTGCCGCCACGGCCGGCACGACCTTGAGGTACTCCTCGTGAGGCGCGAATAGCATCACCTGAGAGAGGGGCAAGAGAGGTATGGGCGAGGAAGCAAACGAGACAGCAATCAGAGATGTCATGAGCTGCTGCCGCCACGGCTGGCACGATCCTGAGGTACTCCTCGTGTGGGGCGAACAGCATCACCTGCGACAAGAAGAGGGGGGAGAGAGGGAGTTGGGGAGGAAGCGAGTGTGAGGGAAGCAGGCAAGACAGGGACGACAGCCGGCACAGAATTGAGGTACTCCTTGTGTTTGGTGCTGCTTGTACCAAACAACACATCATACCTTCTTCTTGATATCGCCAGCGAAGATACGAGAGGACTCTTCTAAAAATGAGATGAGCAGCGGGAGCTCCTACATCATACCATATAGATCTCATCTGCCGCTCATGCAATAAATGTCGTATCCGCCACGTCATGACGTACCTGCTTCTTGATATCCCCAGCGAAGATGCTGGCAGAGGTCTCCTCAGAGAAGGTGATGAGCAGCGGCAGCTTGTTGGGTGCCGTACATGCACACAAACAGAGTGTAACTTCCGTCCCAAGGCGTACGTCAGAGTTTCTATGTTGTGTATACTACACACCGTACCTGCTTCTTGATGTCGCCAGCGAAGATGCTGGCGGAGGTCTCCTCTGAGAAGGTGATGAGCAGAGGCAGCTTGTTGGCCGTCACGAACGCGGCAATGGCCTCCTTGGTGTACTCCCCGTCTGCAGCCACACGGGCAGAAAGGGCATTCAGAGAGAGAGTGAGGGAGAGAGGGCAGGAGAAGGTGATGAGCAGCCAAAGGCGAATATTGCCACACAGAACGTACCAAAGGTGACGAATTTCTCCTCTTCCTTCTTCGCGATCGCGACTGCGGGCTCTTGTCCTTGGCCAGGCCGAACGCAGCAGCGGCGTCGGCGTCACTCACTGGTGGACACTAGCAGCTAGTCGCGATTTGGCACTAACAGCGACAACAAGGACGGAGACGCTGCTAAAACGTACGTAACAAAACGAACGTACGTACGTACGTAAGCAACAAGGACACAGCCGCTGCCAGAACGTACCAAAAGTGACGAATTTCTCCTCTTCCTTCTTAACTCTCGCGACGGCGGGCTTCTTGTCCTTGGCAACGCAGCAGCGACGTCGGCGTCAGTAGTGGGTAACTACTACTAGAAGCGACAACAAGGAGGGAGACGCGGATACGCTGCTAGGACGTACCGAAGACGACAAATTTCTCCTCTTCCTTCTTAACGATCGCGACTGCAGGCTTCTTGTCCTTGGCCAGACCGAATGCAGCAGCGACGTCGGCGTCAGTCGTCAGCACGAACTCCACGCCGTCAGTCTCCTTGGCCGCTTCGTTAAATGCAACAGCCTCTGGTGCCTGAATCCCGGTAAACATAAGCAATGGTTTGAGAAATAACAATGACTGATAGATTACACTAGAACGTTGAAAAATACTAATATTTTTCACGAAACACGAAGTTACACGCGGAAAATTCCGCAGAAAAAACGAATCGGGGTTCGAGCTTACATCGGAAGAAGCGAAAAACCCAACAGCAACCGCCGCGGAGGACTCGATGAAAGGAGCCGCTTTGGCGACGTCGGCAGCAGTGAAGGTGGCCACTCCCATGCCGATCTTCTTCTTCACCCAGGAGACGATTTCAGCGCTGGAAGGGAGAGACAGGATTGATAGTATAGAATAGAAAAAGGAGGCAAAACGTGCCTTTTTACGTCTCACGGAGGAATTTGAATCAGGGAAATTTGAAAAGGAAGAAAACACCTCATGTCTTTAGTTGATTCAGATCATTCCCTGATTTGCAATCTGCAGCTTACCTTGTCCGGCCGCCATTGAACGGCTTCGATTCTCCGTCAGAAATGAACACAATCGTAGGAAATCCCTCCACGTTGTATTTCTCGCTGAGATCCGCATACTTGGTCGCATCCACTTTCGCCAGAACCACTCCAAACTCCTTCAAAATCGCCGCTGCGCTCTTATACTCCGGAGCCAGGGACTTGCAATGGCCACACCAGGGGGCGTAGAATTCAACCAAGATATGCTTGTTATCTTTAAGAGCCTGCGGGAAAGTCGCATCCGTCAATGCGATCACGTCGCCGTCGTCGCCTTCGGGGATTTCGGAGTCGTCAGCTTCTAACGGCTCTTCGTCGTCGCCGGCCGAGTAACTCTCGTCGTCCACTACGTGAGCTCGCGAAAGGAACGAGGCTTGCTTCGCGAACGGCTGCGCGATGAGCAGCAGCGCGAGGAGGAGAAAGAACAAGCTCCTCATTATGTTCAGCTGTGAGATCCTGTAATCGCTGTTATTGCTAGCGGTCTAACACGACTACCACACAGATTGTGGTGATGGTCAAACGGCCAGAAAGCCCAACGTTAACAAAGTGTTTCAAGACCGTTAGCTATGGCCGTTACAACCTGAAATTGCTGCGGCAGGATAGCTAAACCGGCCACTGATGGCCTTCCCTTCAGGCTGTCTCTTGAAATGCTGATTGCACCTAACAGGTAGAATAGCTGCCAGGAAAGCAAGTCTGATTCTTTATTCGGATCATGGAAATCGCTTTTGTTCTCGAAGGGGAGTGGAGTGCCAAGCATAGTAACCAAGCCTGTTAGCCGATTGCGGTTCTGCTGGGTTCTTCACGATTCTACACGGCAATCGCTCGTCACCGCTTCGGAATGCAACGCACCGAAGTAGAACTTGGGAAACGGGAAGATCTCGAGGATTTGGTTTGGTGGAGCGGGAGATCCCAAGGAAGCGGCGGGAAACTGGAAATATCGGAAACTTGTTCTGATTGGGTGACGGTTGTCAGGCCCCAGAATTGTACAGAAGGGCGCCGACATTGTCATACAGTATGATCCGCTACTGATTCTCGCTTGCACAAAATTGAATTACCAGAAAATGAATTCAGAAACACATTGTAAAGTCTGGGGCAAGGGAGAAGAGTGCCAATGTAGCAGTCAGCTCCACGACTACAAAAAAAGATATGGTCAAAAGCCGGCTGTGTGCTTGGTGCCATTTGAGCACCGAAGAGATAGCTTCACACTAATATCGCAGCTGTTCAATTATACCTGGAGGGATTTTGCTCATTGATACTAGATGCCCTAACAAGTTTGGCTCGATCAGCGGCGCTCATAATAGCACCTTCCATTGAGAACTAGTCTGTCATGTAGAAATCTATGGAGGCAAATGATCCCTGAATCTTCCCAAGAACTGCCAAAAACCAAGAATAGTAGTGAGTGTAGCACACACAATAATAATGAACTCACTCCCAAATCGAAGGCAACCAATGAACTCACTCCCAAATCAAAGGCATCCACTCATTGGATACAGCAGCAAAATTACTTGGGACTTTCAAGCGCTGGGATGAAGCACTGCAATTTAGCGCACCTGGCGCATGTACGGTTGATCCAGCAGCCATCCGAGCACGGGAATCCGTTGCACAAAAACGAGAAGAGTGGGAAGAAAGCCGCTGCCAGGCGATAGAGCAAGAGGAAGCGTAAGAAGAGTAAGAGGAGGAAGCGGAAAAAAACCAGGAGGAAAAGGAAGAGGATGAGCAGGAGCAGGAGCAGGAGCAGGAGAAGAAGCAGGGGCGAGGGAGAGAGAGAGAAGCAGGACCCCCAGGATTAAGGAGAGAGAACGTCTTAGGAGGACATGATTATGAGCCACCAGAGCATATGTCACTTTTTTTTCTCGATGCATCTCAAGACAAAGTCAGGAAAATATGGCTTAAGAGTCAACTCAAAGTCACCTACGGAGCAGAAGTTAGTGGAATATGGCTTCTAGTCGAACTCCAAGGGGTTAAAGGATCACATATTCAAAGGAGGGGAGACATTCGTAACAGTAGCCCAGTGCATGTACACTTTAGGAACCTCATATGAAACAATACCAAATGCTGTCATGTCTACCTGAAGACTAGAAAGAAGCCATATGCTTGAATTGCCATCCCATTGATTATCTAGCTTCTAAGTTGACACACAATACACGCAATACACACAATAGACCTAGAAATTCATGCCTACCTGAAGAGTAGAACGAAGCCATATGCTTGGATTGCCATGCCAACGATTGTCCAGCCAATCACAACAAGGACCAACCCGGAGAGGAAAAAAGCTGAGCCCTGTTGGAGAGAAGAAAGGAGAGCACGTCAAACATCTTCGAATGAAGCTGTGTGCTTGGATTGCCATGCCAACCATAGTCCAGCCAACCAACGAGCAGGGGGGGGACATGGAAAATCAGTAATGCATAAATATGCTTGGATTGCCATGCAAACCAACGAGGGGAAATGATGTCAGGCAACATTGTCCAATGGCTGCACCGAAGAGCAGGGGCAGGAATAACGATTCTTCACGTGTGAGGTGACTTCTCAGTCAACTGATAAGATTTTAGCCTTTGAGGGAGTAGCAGGAGCAGGTAACGATTCTTTGCAAATCCTTCACATTTCAACAAGGGTCTCAGAAAAGAAAAGGAGGCCCTGCTCCTCCACATTCTGGAAGGCAAAAAACCGGTCATGAAACAACAGACGGGCGCTAGGACTATAATGACAAACAATCCGTTTCGATCCCAAATGGGGCAATGCATGTGCAAAGACCAGGAGGGGTAAATGGAGGGAGTTCGGAAGGCCCACAATCTTACCTTTCTGTTTCTCCGCCTGGTGAAAAAGGAGATGGTGGATTGCAGGCCTATCGTGAGCGTCACACCCGCAAGAAACAAGATCTGCCACAAGCAGTCAGGAAGGATTGAGGCTATTACTGGTCCAGCCATTCTCTTTTGGTTCCCTTCACGATTGAAGCTATGCGTGATGCAATGTAGCGAAGGAAAAAAAACAAAACAAAAGTGACCGGTCTGCGAGATTGTTTGTATGGAATCCAGAGGGGAGAGAAGACAAGCTGCATTCACATTCCTAGCTGGATAATCGCATCCCCCGAGCCACACCCACATTCCCATGGCAAATAGTCCTTGGTCAGAGCAGACCATAAACTCAGAGATCGTAGTCACATCAGCCAGAAGAGTTATCACATTTTCTATCAGTCGATGGCATATCCCATGCCGCACTCACATTCTCCATTTATCAAAGAACGAAATGACGCCGAGGTCGTACTCACATTATCAGAAATATCATCACATTCTCCGCAATAAAATTGCACTTCCCATGCCGTACTCACATTTCCCATGGCTAGTAGCCCTTTATCAAAGAAGAAGACGACTCCGAGGAACGAGAAGAGCACGCCAAACGCAGTCAGCCCAATGCCGATGTCTGCACCCTCCCCTCAATCCCCCCCAAAAAGGGTTTCCCATGCCGTACTCACATTTCCCATGGCTAGCAGCCCTTTATCAAAGAAGAAAATGACTCCGAGAAACGAGAAGAGCACGCCAAACGCAGTCAACCCAATGCCGATCTCTGCAAGACGCGCAATTAGTAAATTCGAAACACACCGAAGAGTCCGTGAGACCAGAACAGTCCAGAAAGCCAAGCGCAGCGCAAATCACACCGTCCTATGCGACAAGCGAACTCGGGATCGACGGGTAACCACCAAGTCGCGCAGATCCTAGTGTAAGCGACAAACGTACTCTTCATATCGGTCATCTCGAGCGAAGCCATTGTGTCGAAAGGCTAATCTGATAATTGCTGGGTCCAGTCAAATTATGTCGCAGAATCGAATCAGAAGATTCGTCCCTCAAACTTGATCCCCTATCGCTCTATAACGAACTGACAATCAGCCGGTAACGGTTCCAGCCAGCCAATCCAAGCACTAGGAAATATTGGATTCTTCCCCGAAAGCAGCTTCGCCGATCCCCAGCGTGAGCATGCAACGGAAGAACAGCGACCGAGCTACGTAACCCTAATCATCGACTACGACCCATCGGTATCTTGAGAGTATAAGGGATCATAAACACGCGTTCTCGGTCCACGCGCGTTGTCTCCTAGCTGCTTGGCTACAAGGCAAAACGCGATGTCAAGAGGAATTGAGAATAGATCGAGTGAGCAAGACGCAATGCTAAAGGAACCAGCTGGAAGCAGAGATCGTGTCGAGTGAAAATAATCGGAACAGGTAAATACTTCGGATCATACTATCCGCTCATTGGCTCCGTGATCTGTTCTGCTCTGCTCTCTCTCGAGAAACCGAAGGTGTTGGGAAACTGGTACTCAGCGGTATTTCCTAGGTTAGGACCAGCTGAAAAGCCTTATGCCAAAAGTCTTGCCACCAAAGCGTATTTCTCTTGACGAAATCGTTGCAGTGCAATCACTTAGCAAAGAGACCACAAAAGCGCGTCATTCTCCGCGCCTGACAAAGAGTGTGAACGTACCAGTTGCGAAACTCGCCACTCGTTATGGCGGGAGGACTGAAAGTGCTGTCACACTGTGACAGGATGCTTAGAGCGTAAAGCGAATAACTACATTATTGAGAAAGCTTGCTTTCTGTTCTTGCAAGGCAACGTGCTTCATTTCAATGGGTTATTACAACATTCTCGTCCAACGATCAATGACACATGATAGTACCGATGGGGGGGCGGGTGGGAAGTGGAACGGAAGTTCCGAAACGAAGACGTGGGTGGAGGCCAAATGGCCTCCAACCCTCGTTATGTACTCGGAGTGAAGTTCAGCAGTTGCCTTGCTGCGTTATAGGCAGCTGCGCGTTCACAATATATATTTTTGGAAAGTGTATACACTTTCAAAAAATTTCATATTGAGAAAGCTTGCTTTCTGTTTCTTGCAAGGCAACGTGCTTCATTTCAATGGGTCTTCTGAGACATGTGCGAGTGGAGAGGCGAACGTGGGTTGTGTTGGTCGCGTCGATGTTGACGTCGAAGAATGAAAGTTGTTGGTCGTAGCGCCGTGTCGCTGAAGTGAAAGTTGCTTTTTCTTGGACGTCGGTGTGGTGGATGCATGTGGTTGAAGTTAGTTGCTTGTGTTGGCAGTTGAAGCAGAGTAGCTCGTCGTATAGGATTGTCCACGTGTCGAGTGCAGTGATACACTATCGGTGTGATGCAATAATAGGTGGTGCAGCAGGTGGGTGCTGTGCGTGTCAAACTGTAATGGTGCTTGTGCGGTGTAGGCTGTAGATGGGTAGCCCATATAGGGTACAACCCAGTTTAGGGTTAGCACTTGTACCCACGTGTCTGCTCAATGCAATAATTTTTGTTCGTTAGTTTCTGAAAGGGCATTCCCCGCTACGGATACTAAAGCTCTGGCTACCTTAAGTTTGCAGTGTTCTCAAATGGCGGCAAGATTTCCCGCGTGTCAGGCACCACGGCCAAGCTGCAATCTCCACAAATGTCATTGGTGCTCAAATTGTAGGTCTGTCCTCACCCATTATCTTCCTTACACCTCTTCATAGTAGAACCATGCATTTTAGTGAGACCATATTTTCCAATGTGGCTCCTACGACATGTATTTTTAGCGAGAATCATATTTTTCCAATGCGGCATAGATCAAGAGGAGTTTGTACTTGTTGCACTAGTGTCTTAGGATGTTGGGTTGCCAAAAGCAGATACGGTACATATACGGTAGTTGCATGTCATACTTTATACCGTAGGTGTCTTACGGTAACAAGTCCCCCAAGAAAGGTGCCTACACTATTTGTGACCATCCGGAATTTGTTTGGGACACAACATTTTTTTTTTTAAGATATTGTCGTAACAACCAAGGGCGACATGAAACCACATAGAGTAAATGCCTGCAATGAGCATCATCCATGCTCTGTGTAATGGCCCTTTGCCAACTGCAATCCTCTTTCCCCCCTAAGGGAACACCCTATGGTCAGCACGGGACCCCTGGTCCCCTTCCCCCCATAGGGAACGGCCCTATGGCCAGCACGGGACCCTCGGTCCCCTGCCCCCCATGGGGAACGGCCCTATGGCCAGCAAGGGACCCTCGGTCCCCTCCCCCCCGTGGGGAACGGCCCTATGGCCAGCACGGGACCCTCGGTCCCCTTCCCCCCGTGGGGAACGGCCCTATGGCCAGCACGGGACCCTCGGTCCCCTTCCCCCCGTGGGGAACGGCCCTATGGCCAGCACGGGACCCTCGGTCCCCTTCCCCCCGTGGGGAACGGCCCTATGGCCCGCACGGGACCCTCGGTCCCCTTCCCCCCGTGGGGAACGGCCCTATGGCCAGCACGGGACCCTCGGTCCCCTTCCCCCCATGGGGAACGGCCCTATGGCCAGCACGGGACCCTCGGTCCCCTTCCCCCCATGGGGAACGGCCCTATGGCCAGCACGGGACCCCCGGTCCCCTTCCCCCCATGGGGACGGTCGTGGAGATGCAACGATTGACGATGTGGCCATCATTGCCCGCATTGTCACGAGTGATGCCCTCGTGCCGCGTCGGCTTCCTCGCATTCCATTTACTGCGACCAAGAAAATAAACAAGCCGAAGAAACATGAGTTTATGTGTTAAAAAACGGACAACACATACCGGTAGAAGATTACTCAAGAGGTGTGTGTGCCTTGGCAGTTTTGTATATGGTACGCGTCACTACAATTGACGCCCGTCATGTCTGGCGATTACGTCGCTCGTGAAGCTTGTGGCGATTTAGTTGGAAGGCGCCGCCAATTACGACGATCTCGACACCAGGCGCGCCATCGGCGAGCTCGTCGCGAGGCGCGAATGTTGCAATTTCGTCGCTAGGGGCGCGCCTTTGGCGATTTCGTAGCCAGGTGCGCCCGTGGCGATTTCGTCTCCAGGCGCGCCAGTGGCGATTTCGTCGCCAGGCGCGTTACTCGCCAATCGCGCCAGCGGCGATCTCGTCCCAGACGCACCAGTGGCACGTTCGCCACTTGCTCTGGGCCCCACTGAGCCCTGTATCGCGCCCCAGAAGTGAAGTCGCGGACGCGACCCCCTTGCCTTTGATGGCGCTGGAACTTCGTTTTAGGAGCTCGATCTAAGAGAGAGGGAGAGCAATAAAATAAAATAAAATAAAATAAAAGCATATGTGTATAACATCACCACTCCGAGCCTCTTAATTTTCTGGAGGTAAGCTGTGGAAACTAGTAGGCATGACTGAGGTGAGAACGGGAAAACTAGAACACGACCAGGTAGTTGGTAGTTGGACGAGAATGAAGTGGAACGGAAGTTCCGAAACGAAGACGTGGGTGGAGGCCAAATGGCCTCCAACCCTCGTTATGTACTCGGAATGAAGTTCAGCAGTTGCCTTGCTGCGTTATAGGCAGCTGCGCGTTCACAATATATATTTTTGGAAAGTGTATACACTTTCAGAAAATTCCATGTGTGAACACAACATACAATAAATATGGATATGTCAGCTCCTAGTCTCTAGGGTTGCAGATATAAAAATACATCATACGATGTGTTTGCATCCCCAATAAAATAAGTTATCTAATGTTGTTAATTCAAAAAATACATTGATGTGAACATTCATTTATTGTCTCGTGACAAAGCTGACTAACTATCAAATGGTATCTTGTGGCTCTAACCCAAACCTTTTCCGTAACAGTTACTAAACGCACTTCGGCTTATTTCGCCAATTATCCAGTCTCACCCAACGGAACATTTTGGACCGACAATGATTTTCTCATTGGTTGGCGCCATCGCCCACATGCCCGTAGATTGCGCTTGAGCCATTTTTGTAGCAGATCTGTGGCGATCCGCAGCCTCACTCAATTCTTTGTGCCCAACGTGCTCGCCTCGACGCGACCCCGATGTTCCCGCTTGCCGACCCTGCGAACCGCGATGGCGCCAAATTTTGCAGGCGAAAATTCGCCAGTCCGCGAGACCCGCTCGGCAAATTCTTTGGGCCTTCTCTCGCAACGCAACTCCAGCTGCCGCAGGAACCAAACCCGAATTCCGACCATTCTTCATCCATACAAATTAGGAGCTGTCAACCCTCAATCTCACCATTCATCACCCGTCGTTTCTCGCTCTTACTTCCAAAGCACACAGCTTGACAGCTCTTGTGCCGCTCCAGCTCGTTTTCTTCCCTCGCCTGGTCCGTTCGGATTCATCCAGAGCTCCAGACAAATTCGCAAGAGAAGTCCGGCGGTGTCAATCGGTGAATCCTTCGTTCCGTAACCATGGCCGTTTCTCGATCCACTCTGCTGCTGGTTGCTCTTGTGGGCTTGGCTGTTGTCTGCTCGGCTCAAACACCTGCGCCCAAAACAACAACTTCACCCAAGACCGCCGTGGGAGCACCATCTCCGCCCGCCGGGAAGGCGCCGCAGACGCCGTTCGACGAGGCGATCCAGAAGCTCAACAAATCGGGTTACACCAGCTTCGTCTCGCTCGTCAACGCATACGGTACGAACCGCCAAGCACCTCGAATAGCCGAGAGTCACGAACTTCTTGGCTCAGTCTCCGACTTTCACACGTTCAGGTTATTTGTTCCAAGGCGTACCACTGTGTCCCGATATTCTTCCCACTGATCCATTTTCTCGCTCACTCTCTCGAAGCCTTCCGCTCTGGCCGCAAAACCCGGTCAACCTCTCATCCATCGGCCCTCCTTCCCACTCGCTCTTCCCCTCTCCCCTCTCCCCTATCCAACAGGCAAGCTGAAGCAGGTCAAGGCGGCTCTCTCCAAGCCTCTCACCATGCTGGTGCCTTCAAACGACGCCATCGCCAAAATCAAGATCACCAGCTACAAGACAACCGAGCTGGCGGTGATCGTCGGATTCTCCGCCTTCAAGAAGGTGATTCCCTCCGATGCGCTCAAGAGCCTTCCCGTGGGCAGCAACATCACGACTCTCGCGGTCACCAAGTCGGGCAAGCCAATGACGCTGCAGAAGCTGGCGAACAACAAGAAGGGGCAGGTGGTGCTGCAGGGGAAGAAGGGTAGCGTCGTGACCCTCACCAAGCTCAACTTCTACGTCAAGCCGTCCGTACTCGTCGTGCACACCACGGATGCTGTCGTCTTCCCCGACACGCTCAAGGGCGACGTTATGTAGACGGCAAAGCAGCATTGGCGCAGCAGCGGCGCAGCATTGGCGCAGTCACAGGGAACTTCAATAAGTGAGGCATGCGAATCGGTAACGACTTAGTTGCTCATTCAGGGTTAGCTGCTAGGATAGGACTACGGATAGAAGAATGTGTCCTGTCCATGTGAATTTTATACGAATCGAGATTTGTGCAAATAAAAAAAAAAACAGCGAGGAATAATTGAGGGGGGAATCTGCACCGACCAACATATAATCTTCCGAGGCTTGAGATTGGTTCAATATGATTTAGACTTCAAAAATTTGAGAATTATTATTGACCTCACCAGGCTCACAACAAGTCTAACCGGAATGAGCGCAATCCTCCCTCATGTCCCGTCGAACCTCCCTCTGGTGCCGTTGCCCTAGCTATCTCCCTTCCCCCTCGCGATCTTCTCGTGTTTCTTATCATAATAAAACTATCAAGAGTCGTATGTGAAGCATGATTTTCCAGTGGTACTACTGACAAATTTAATCATCATGTAGTCAGAGTATAGCAAAAATAGATAGCAAGCGTTACAATTCCACTCGCTCCGGCCTCTCGTGATCAACTAGTAAATCTGCATCTTCGCCATCCGCCGAATCCGCTGGTTTGCCCCCAGCGAGCTATCGATTATTAGCGCCAACGCATGAGCAAAAGCTTGAAACTCGCAGCATGTGCACCCTGTCTATCGCGTCACTTCATTCCAGCGGGAAACACAATCGCATCCGTCGTGTGCACGGCCAGCTTCCCAACTTTTAGGTAAAAGTCGCCCTTGGTAATCATCAGCTTGCTCCCAGGCTTTCCCTGGATCGCCACCCAGCGCGCCTTAGGCGGGGAGAGCTTCGTGAGCATCAGCGTCTTCTGTGACTTGACGTCTGTTGCGAGCGTCGCGAGCGTCGCGTTCTTCGCGAGGCTTCGCAGCTTCTGGAAGGGAACGGCGCCTTTGATGGCGTTGAACATGACGAGCGTGGAGAGCTGCGCTGTAGAGTAACTCGTTATCTTGACTTTGGCAATGGCGGCGTTGCTCGGGACGAGCATGGTGAGTGGCTTGGACAGAGCCGCCTTGACCTGCTTCATCTTGCCTGGAAGGAAGGCACGGAAGGGAATGGAACAGGTTAGGGGAAATCAAACCAGTTAGAAATGGGCGAAAGTCGTTGCGCAGCGCAAAATGCGGGGAAACCCGAACGGAGAAATGCAGTTGAGGAGAAAAAGGCGAAAGCGAAAGTGGGGGTGAGAGGGGCCAACCATAAGCGTTGACGAGGGAGACGAAGCTGGTGTAACCCGAACTGTTCAGTTTCTGAATGGCTTCGTCAAACGGCGAGAGGGGCATGGGCGACAGAGCAGAGGCGAAAATCGCACATCCAGCGAGAACGACGAGGGTCAGAGCCGTACGAGAGATGGGGATCGCCATGGCGTGCAATGCTCTCGCTCAGTCGCTGAGGGCTGGGTAATTCGTCGCAGAAGAGTATGATGAGTTGAACTTGCGATGAATGAGCCAAGCACTTACGGCGCTTTTATGCTTACTGAGGAAGAATTTGACTCCCCAGCTCTGCTGCGACGCTTGCGACAAAGTGGCCGACACATTCCGAGCGTTACAGCACCGCCCTTGCGGCCTGCGCCGACGATGTGCTCGGTGAACGACGTCGTTCAAATACTTTGTCCTGCTCCAAACAGGGGGAGGCGGCGCTCTAACGACCAATTTTGAAGTCGTCCGTCGCAGATGGTTTCGTCGCAGGTGCGACAGAGTGCAGTTACCAAGTACTCGATATAAACAAAGGTAGGAAGCGGATATCTATATTGTAAGACCATGCTGCACTATGCATGCTATTGTTCAAATATACCATGACAAAACCAAAAACCCTTCATTTTCCCTGGTTTTCCACATCGCGACAATCGACATTACTTTGTCTGGTTTACTGAGACCCAGATTGTTTCTCTCGATTTTTTGGCAGATCTCGCGTTTCGAACACCAAAAAATCGGTGTGGCACATTAGCTACTGTGCGAGTACTCACAGTAGTAGCTACTCTCTCCAAGTCGGCAATAGCCTAGATCCGAGCCTGCATTCCGGTGCCCCGCTCTCTCCCCACTTCTCCTTCCAACTCCATTTCCCCCTTTCTTTCCCCCGGATACCCCCTTGCGGGCGAGTGTTCTCTCCCGCCGTCCCGCGGATATCCGTGCGCCAGTATGTCTGCGTTAGGCCTTTCCGCCGCTGCCCCCGCCTCCGCGCGCCTGAGCGTCTCCGCGGAACCCGCGCACTTGCGCCTGCGGGGGGCACGCGCCAATCCATCCGCATGGAAGATCACGCCCCTATCCTCGCTGGCGTCATCCCGATCAACGACAGCGCAGCGACGCGCAGGCCTCGCGATCCGCGCTTCTGCTGCCGCGGGAGCGGACGGCGCGGCGGGAGATGCGGCGGGAAGTGCGGCGCAGGGCGGGATGACGTACAAGGACGCGGGCGTGGATATCGATGCGGGTGCTGAGCTGGTGAGGCGCATCGCCAAGATGACGCCTGGCATTGGCGGATTTGGCGGGCTGTACCCGTTTGGTGAGATCCGATATTTGATAGAGCACTCACATTGTGGTCCTCGCGAATTTTCTCCTGAATTTGTTGTGTGCTGTTGTTGTTTTATTCCGGTTATTTCAATCACATCGTGTTTCGTTAGAAGTAAATCTTGGTTTTTTTACTGTTTCAGGGGACCACTATCTTGTAGCGGGTACGGACGGGGTGGGCACGAAGCTGAAGCTGGCCTTTGCAATGGACAAGCACGACACAATCGGCATCGACCTGGTGAGTGACTGCCGCTGACTAACGTTGACTGGCGTTGACTGACTCCAATGACTCCCGTTGACTGGCGTTCGCAATGGACAAGCACGACACCATCGGTATTGACCTGGTGGTACTGCCGTTGACTCCCGTTGACTGACTCCAATGACTCCTGTTGACTGTCGTTCGCAATGGACAGCATCGGCATCGACCTGGTGAGGCTGGCATTGACTGGCATTGACTGGCATTGACTCCCGTTAACTGGCGTTGACCGCCATGACGTGGCAATGAGGTCAATGACATCAGCGCGTCCGGCCCCCGTCCCCTCTTCTTCCACTGCTCCGCTTGCCGCTCCTCAATCACCTCCCACACACCCCACCCCACCCCACCCCACCCCACCCCACCCCACCCCACCCCACCCCACCCCACCCCGTCACACCCCACCTCACCCCACCCCGCCAGGTGACGATGAGCGTCAACGAAATGATAGCCTCAGGGGCTCGCCCCCTCTTCTTCCTCTGCTCCGTGTGCCGCTCCCCAAATACCACTCCACGCACCCCACCCCACCCCACCCCACCCCACCCCACCCCAGCTCATCCCACCACACCCCACCAGGTAGCGATGAGCGTCAGGGGCTCGCCCTCTCTTCTTCCTCTGCTCGCACTCATCGCAGTCTTACCCCTGCCATCCCATCCCACCCCACCCCACCCCACCCCACCGCACCCCACCGCACCCCACCGCACCCCACCAGGTGGCAATGAGTGTCAACGACATCATCACATCCGGTGCTAAACCCCTCTTCTTCCTCGATTACTTTGCTTCCAGCAAGCTGGAAGTGGATCAGGCAGAACAAGTGAGTGGTGTTGCGCGGTGCAGAGCGTTTACTTTCTAGTGCTGTGCGGTGCTGATGGTTGCTGAGGCGTGGGCTCACCCGCGCTTCTTCCTCGATTACTTTGCTTCCAGCAAGCTGGAGGTGGACCAGGCAGAACAAGTGAGATGCAGAGTGGTTCCCTGTGGTACTGTGCGGTGCTGTGCGGTGCTGAAGGGTGTACAGGTATTGTAGCACTCTCGCCCGCTCTTCTTCCTCAACTACTTTGCCTCCAGCAAGCTGGAGGTGGACCAGGCAGAGCAGGTGAGATGAAGGGATGCTGTGCGGTGCTGTGGGGTATTGTGTGGTACTGAGCGTCTAGTTTTGAGGGGTTGTCGCAGGCGTCAGCTAGCCACGTTACTAGTTCCCAGGCGTCAGCAGGGGTGGTACATCCTCGACTACTTTCCAGCAAGCTGGAGGTGGACCAGGCCGAGCAGGTGAGATTCAGAGTGGTGCTGTGCGGTGCTGTGTGGTATTGACTGGTGTAGTGGGCTAGCCACGCTACGCTCTACTTCCTCAACTACTTTCCAGCAAGCTGGAGGTGGACCAGGCCGAGCAGGTGCGTGGGATGCAGAACGGTACTGTGTGGTCATCAAGGGCATCGTGGACGGGTGCAAGCAGTCCGGCTGCGTGCTGCTGCTGCTGATGCGCTTGTGTTGGAATGCGATTCCCACGCCCATGTGGTGACCTTCCTCCTCTCTCCCCCGTCTCACCATCAGGTCATCAAGGGGATAGCGGACGGGTGCAAGCAGTCCGACTGTGTGCTGCTTGTGTGGGTATGCAGTGCAGTACACATGTGCTCACCTCCCTCCCCTGTTTGCCGCAACCACCACCCCCATCGCCCCATTAGGTCATCAAGGGCATTGTGGACGGGTGCAAGCAGTCCGACTGTGTGCTGCTGCCCCTGTGCTGCTGCTGGCCTTGTGCTATGTTGGTATGCAGTTCACACGTGGTAACATCTCTCCTCTCCTTGCTACCCCCATCTCCCCATCAGGTCATCAAGGGCATCGTGGACGGGTGCAAGCAGTCCGACTGTGTGCTGCTGCTGCTCCTGATGGTGATGTTCTTGTGCTTTGTTTGCAACACCCATTTGGTAACCTCCCTCCTTTCCACCCCACCATTTCCCTTTCCACCACCCCCATTTCGCCCCCCCATCAGGTCATCAAGGGTATTGTGGATGGATGCAAGCAATCCGACTGCGTGCTGCTGGGAGGGGAGGTGCGTGAGAGATGGAGAAGAGGGGGAAAAGGGGACAGAAGTGAGGAAGTGGGGAGGGAGGACCGGTCATGGATGTGTGTGTGAGGGATTGGGGTTGGATGGGTGCAAGCAATCCGACTGTTTGCTGCTGGGAGGGGAGGTGCGTGGGAGACAAGGGGAGGAGGGGCGGCAAAGTTGGGGATAAGGGGTGAGGGAAGGGTTGGGCGGGGGGAATGGGGGAGGGGGGAGTGGTTAAAGCTAGGTGTAAGTTTGGCAATGGTGTGTGTCGGGGGTTAGTGTTGGCTGGGTGTAAGTAGTAGTGGGTTTGGGAGTGTGCGCTGCTGGGAGGGAAGGTGCATGGGAGATGCAGAACAGAAGAGGGAAGAAAGGGGATGTGGGATGGGAACATGCTGAGTGGTTTACCCTAGACTTGTAAGTATTGGGTGGGTGTGTAAGACGGCTGAAATGCCAGGTTTCTATGCTGACAAGGAGTATGATCTGAGCTTGTTCGCAGTGGGGGCGGTGAAGATTCACTGAATCTTCCTTTGTTCCCCCTCTCCTCTCCCCCATGTTTTTTCCACCAATCAGACGGCGGAAATGCCCGGGTTCTATGCCGACAAGGAGTACGATCTGAGCGGGTTCGCGGTGGGGGCGGTGAAGAAAGCTGAGCTTATCGACGGGTCGAGGATAAAGAAAGGCGACAAAATCATTGGTTTGCCGTCTTCTGGCCTGCACTCTAACGGGTTCTCCCTCGCACGCAGGTGAGGGTAGCGAGCAGCAGCAGAGAAAGTGCCCTGGTTGTGTGGGTGTATGGTTGTGGCACAGCAGAGCTTGTAGACCGATCCGGTATAAAGAGGCGATAAGATCATCGGTTTGCCATCTTCGAGACTTCACTCCAATGGCTTCTCCCTCGCACGCAGGTGAGTCAAAGGTTGTTGTGATTGGATCAAGCATAGGGAAAGTATAAGGAAGGGCTTTAAGATCATCGGTCTGCGCTCCTCGGGACTACACTCTAACGGGTTCTCCCTCGCACGCAGGTGCGCATGTGGTTGTTGTGGTCGTGGCAGGAAGGTGGGGCGAAGGTTGGGTTGTGTGGTTGTGCAGAGTACTGTCCTCGGGACTACACTCCAACTGCTTCTCCCTCGCACGCAGGTGGGCATGTGGTTGTGTGGGTTCTATGCTGACGGGGAAGTGTGACCTTAGTGGGTTTGCAGTGTGGGTGGTCCAGAAAGCAGAGCTTATAGACGGATCCGGTATAAGGAAGGTATAGACGGATCGGATCATCGGTTTGCCGTTCTCGCATGTGCACGCAGGTATTGTGGTTGTGGACAAAACTTCAAGACGTGTCTAATATCTCAGGGACTTCTCGAATTGTCCTAGTCTCAAAATTTCGGGACCATGTCCCTCCCTCCTTCCCTCTGTCTCATCACGGTCTCCCAATTCCCTCTCCTCGCCTCGCTCCTTCCCTCCCCTCCCTCCTTCCCCCTCCTCCTGTCCCCCTTCCCCCTTCCAGAGTGGTGGACGCCAGTGGCGCTTCCCTCTCAGACCCCCTCCCAGGCGCCCCTGCGGGTGTGACTATAGGGGGCGCGCTGCTAGAGCCCACTGTGATATACGTGCGGCAGGTGCTGGAGATTATAAAGGGGGGCGGCGTGCATGGGATTGCACATATTACTGGAGGAGGCTTCACTGAGAACATTCCCAGAATTTTCCCTGAGGGGTTGGCTGCGAAGGCGGATATGACTGCGTGGGAGGAGCCGCCAATTTTCAAGTGGCTCAGAAAGGTAAGCTGTTCTGTTCGGTCTTGTGCATAATGTCTTGTGGGTTTCTAATGTTCATTTTGCATTACGAGTGATTTTTGTGTTCCTTCTGCGGCAGTTGTAAGGAATTATGTTGTTTGTCTTCTTTTCTCAATTGCCTGCTAATTTAGGGTGTTTTTGCCTCTTCTTTCTCCCCTTGGCTCATTCTCTGCAGGCTGGCAATATCGCTGAAGATGAGATGCGCCGTGTTTTCAACCTTGGAATTGGCATGGTGCTTATAGTGGATACGGATGCTTCAAAGCGCATTCTAGAAAGCAACCCATCAGCCGTGCTTGTAGGCGAAGTGGTGGAGGGTGAGGGTGTTTTCTTCTCCTAACATTACCTTGAAAACCATTTTAGAATTTGAGTTGACTTTCGTTTCTGAACATATCCGCTCTGCTTGATTTGAGCTCCTTCATAAGATTCATGGTCTCTGACAATATCGAGGATGACCTAACGGTCTGACAATTCGAGATTCCCGCGCAAACGCGATCTGCGTCCGTCCCGGCTTCGGCTGAATTTGTTTCCTTTCGTGAAGGGAAGCGAAAGTCCATGCCTTGCTTCCATTCCAATCCAAGTTCCAACCGCATGCACGCTTCAGCCTGGTATAGCTTCCTATCATATTCTGACGCTTCAGGGCTTGCGTAGTGTAATGTTGTCCCTGAGAACTGTACCTTAATCTCTGAGCTTCCAATTGTGTCCTGACGCCGTAATGGTGGCGTCAGTTGTTGGCTGAAGGATGCGCTTCGTTTGATCTTCCAGTTCCCGTATCATATCAGAGTAGTATCTTAGAGTACGTCGTGAAGGTGTTGCTCTACCCATGTGGGACCTGTTCGAGTAGCGGATGTGAGCATAATCCATCACTTCGCAACGCCTAGAATGTTGTGTGTAGGAGGGTCCTGCGCGATAATAGTTGCAGATAAGTTATGTTGCCGTCCCGTTGCTGATAGTTTGTTGTAGCTAACTGAACTTCTGACAACGTACATTGAAGCTAAGCAGAGTCAAACGAATGTATAAGTAGCTGCTAGCTAGGAGCATTTTAGGAGCTTCTTCAGCTGGCTTAGCGCGGCCGCCAATGCGTCTTAGACCACGCGAGACGGCACCTACATTCGTGCTTAAGAGATTACATTCGTCCTCGTTACATTTGCCTTTTCGAATTTCGTTAACTACTTTCGCTCTGCTACTGTAGTTCCTCCCATGCGGTCCAAGGGTGGTAGGCGGCATAGCCGGTGAGTTGAGATTCGTCACGGTGCACTAATCCATTTATCGTCAGTCATTATCTAATCTGCGATTTTCGCTAATACTTTATTGCCGTTGATTTACTGCGGTCCAAAACGTACCAAATGTACGTCCTATGAAAATATGCTTTCACATAGACTAGAAAATGGACGCACCTGTTACACACGCCATCGATGTACCATGCTTAGGAGACATGCACACGTAAACGCACGTCATTATGTTGCATCATAATACGTTAACATTGTTAAGCTCATCATTCTGTGCATTCGTCATCCTGGTTTTCGCAGGCACTTCGCGGACAGGCGGTCGTTCTTCGCCTCATACTGCACCCTCGAACGCGTGCTGCTGCTCGTGCTGCTCGTCGCTTTTGCCTTCAATATCATCCCAAGGTCAGAATGTTTTGGGTTCAACTCTGCTCGTTTTAATTCCTTGTTCTTCCTGGTATCTTTCGAGTCAACTCAGAAATCACCAATCAGCTCTACTCGTCTTGCTCGGCGCCTCTGCCTTCAACAACATCTCAAGGTCAAATCTAACTCCTGACGTTTTCAAAAGCGCGTACGCAACGTTCCATAACATTCCATTATGTTCCTTTCAACGTCATTTCCTTTCCACTCCATGCCATGCCATCCAATTTCTTTACGTTTTCCGCCATTCCTTTCCTCTACACCATGCAATGCCATTCCTTTCCACTTACGGCTGTACCATCTCATACTATGCTGTGCCTTTCCTTTCCACCCATACCGTGCCATATTAATCCATGCCATGTCTTGTTGCCGCACCAGACCCAACTTCAGGCGAGGTCTTGAAGATAAAGACACCTTCCCTGGCCTTCGGACCTCCTCCTCAGAATCGGGCGGGAAAGCCAAGGCCGAGCCTGAGGAAGAGGATCGGGTGTATGACTGGGTGAATGGCGAGTTCAAGTCGCGATCAGGCTCGGCAGAGGATGAGAGTGAGGGGTACTGGGAAGAGGAGGGTGATGAAGGAGAGGAGCTGAGTAGGATAGGAGAGAAATGGGTCGACGTGGCAAGGAGACGCAGAGAGAAGGGAGGAGGCGGGGAGCTACGGGGATGGGGAGAAGGAGAGCACGAAGTGGATTCGGAAGGGGGGGGTTATATGGGGAAGAAAAGGGGGAATAAAGGGAGAGGGAGGGGGAAGAAGAAGCGGCGACTGCCAAACGAGAAGCTGAGAAAGCAGCATGAGGAGGAGCAGCGGCACAGAGTGAGAGGAGAGGGGACAGGAGGAGGGGGGGGAGAGGGGGAGGGGGGTGAATACGCTGAAGGGATAAGCAGTGGTGGTAGTTATCACGGCCCTGGGGGGGAGGTCTGGGGGGCGGATGATTATGGGGGGAAGTGGGGGTTCGGTTGGGGGGGAGAGGAGGTGGGTTTGGAGAGTTTGAGGGAGGAGGATTTGCAGGGTGAGAGTGAGGAGGAGAGGGAGGAGAGGAGGGTGTTGGAGGAGGATGGGCTGCCGCCTCTGCAGGAGGGGAGTGGGGGAGTGTGGAATGAGAAGGAGAGACGGCTGTGGGAACAGGTGAGGGGATGCGGCTGAGGTGGGTTGATAAGCTGAAAGAATTGATTTGATGTGGCTGGGAAAGGAATAACGTGAAGTTGTCTGACTGGCTAGTGATGGAATGAACAAAGTGATAGACTTTTGTTGTCTCCTGAAGCCCTTCTTCCCTCCCTCACAAACCTTTCCTCCCAGCCTCCGTCCCTTGGGTTGAAGTCATGCCTGTGCCACTCCCCCACCTTCCACTCATGTTGTCCCTTTTCCCCGCTCTCCTCCCGTTTCCCCACCCCACTCTCTCCCGCTCCCCCCTCCAACCGCCTCCCTCCCTGACGCACCCTCCCTCCCAGCCTCCTTCCCTGGGTCTGAAACCGTGCCTACGCCACTCCCCCACCTACCGGAACCACTCCATAGAGGCTTTGAACCGAGGGCGATACCTGATGGCCGTGGTGACAGGAGGACTCAACCAGATGCGGCTGCAGATAGGGAACGCGGTGGTCATTGCTCGCATTCTCAGGGCCGTGCTGGTGGTGCCGGTGCTGCAGGAAAACAACATCTGGCACGATAGGAGGTAAAATGGGGGGGGGGCAGGGGAGTCTGAGGGCTGTGCGTATGGTGCTGGTGGGCAAGAGAAGGGAAGGGAGGGAGGCGGGTGGGGAGAAGGGTATGAAGGGATGAGAAGTACCCAAACAGAGAGCGCTTGAATGTGAGTTCCATTTTCTCTTGGCCTCGCTCTTATTGTGTGTTATGCAACAAGACTTTTGCGGTAACCACCCCTTGCTTCCCTGTAACCCTGAACCCTTATTCTCATATGTGCAGTGAGTTTTCCGAGATATTTGACGTGCCTCACTTCCAGCGGGTGTTACGGAACGAGGTGAGGGTGGTAACCACCCTGCCGCCCCACTACTTGCGAGCCGCACCTGACGAGAAGCTTCCTCCCACGGGCTCCACACCGGAATGGATAATTTCGCACCTCCTTCCACCTGTAGGTGCCACTACTCCCACCACACTACTTGTGTTTTGCACATTTTTAATGTTAGTCGCGTTCTGAGTGTTACACACTTGGAATGATAAGCACACTCTGAGATTGTAAGTGTGTTGTGTTGTTACACACACACAATGTGGGATCTTCTCACCCTTCTAGTCCCATCAGCTTCCCTGCCACTCCATCCCTGTTGCACCCATTTTTACTTGCCTCCAATAGTCTTCAAAACAATATTTATTTACTTATCCTACCCCGTTACACCCACCAGCTTCGCCGGCAGCACGTACTCCTTATAAGAGGCCTCGACCAGGCCATAACGCCCGACCTCCCTCGGGAACTCCAGAAGCTGCGCTGCAAGGTCGAATTTCATGCGCTGCGGTTCATCCCACCAATCCTAGCCCTTGGTCAGAAGCTCGTATCACGGATGGCTGCATCTGGACCGTTCATCGCATTACATCTACGGCTCGAGCCAGATGTCTGGATCCGGACCGGATGCTACCCGAGGCTCGGGCCGGAGCTAGATGCAGCGGTGGATCGGGAGAGGGTGGGCCGGCCCGACCTGCTGACGGGGCGGCTGAATTTGACTGCAGAGGAGAGATTCGCCGCTGGGTTGTGCCCTTTGACTGCTGACGTGATTGTGCGGTGAGTTGCGGTGTGGTGCGGTTGTAGAGGGGTGTGGTGAGTTGCGGAGTGCTGTGGTGTGGTACTTCTCCCTTGCCTCTCTTCTTCACTCCTTCACCTCCCCCAATCTAACTTAACCCTACCTTCTCCTCCCCACCCCCCTGTTCGCTCACGCGCTTCCCTCTTCACTTCACTCCTCCCCTCTCCCATCCCACACCAGTCTCCTCAAGTCGTTCGGAGCGACCAATCGCACGCGGGTGTTCTGGGCGGGGGCGGAGCCAATGGGAGGCGCACAGCTGGCGCTGGCGCCGCTCTGGATGTCCTTCTCTGCGGTGCGCAGCAAGGAGAGCCTGGCGCTGCCGGGGGAGCTGGAGGTGTTTTCACGGCAGGCCAACGTGCTTGCCGCTTTGGACTTTATTATCTGTGCCAGCAGCAACGTGTTCATGCCATCACATGGCGGGAACATGGCGCATGTCATTCAGGTATGGTGCGAGCCTAATGATCGTGAAGGGTATGTGCTTTGGGGCATGCGCTTGTGGACTTGTGTGCGAGCAGCAATGTGTTCATGCTGTTATATGGAGGGAACATGGCACTCGGAATTCAGGTACAGTGATGAGACTTTCATCTACTGTACTTTTGTTATGGGGCATGTGGGGTATGCGGGGGACTGTTGCACGCATTTCATTTGCTTGCGATTGCAATCTTATTACCTCTCTTCGCTCCCCCCAGGCACCATGTATTGACCACATGACTGCCTTGAAATCAAGTTTGATGCTCGTGCTGCCCCCTTCTTTGCAATTTCTTTCAGGGGCATCGTGCCTATTTTGGGCACAGAAAGACAATAATGCCCAATAAACGGAAGATTGTCAAGTTATTGTTGGATGAGCAATCAGGGGCTGTGAATGGACGACGATTGACAGAAGAGGAATTTGAGAAAGCAATGGTGGAGATGCATCATGACTCGATCGGAGAACCACAGTTGCGCACTCATAAAAAGGGCAAGGATGCCATTATGTACCCAGTGCCTGATTGCATGTGTAAACGGAACTCGCTGTAGAAGGATTCGTGTCGTTCATTAGGAATTTTCATTCAGTAATAGGTTTACGCTACATTGTGCACAACCCTGACTTTTGGAACCACTGGCCTGTATAGTGTATAGTGTGCCTAATTTAGGCCACGTCTGTTTATTCCACTTGCATTGACATTTCTTCTCTATATCGTGTTTCCCGTGATCTTATTACTGATAATTCATTAGGTAAAAGTGTAGGTATTTGCCTGCCACTGTCGAGTCGTCAGTAACAAGAATCTGCGGCGCCTGCGATGAAACCATTTGCGCCTGACGACTTCAAAACTGTCGTCTGAATGTCGCCTCCCCCTGGTTCGAGCAGCGTACAGTGTTTGAACGACGTCGTTCACACAGCACAGTGTCGGCTCAGGGCGGTGCTGTAACGCTCGAATTGTGTCGGCTACATTGTCGCAAGCGTCGCAGCTGATTGGAACGACGGTTGTCAAATTCTTCCTCTCACGACAAGCATATAAGCGTCGCAAGCACGACCATCATTCATCGCCAACTCCAGTTCAACTCCCAACAGCTGCTCTCTGCGACGAAATCATCCACATCCTTCAGCCACCAAACAAAGGCTTTCTGCGCCATGGCGATTCCTATCTCTCGCTCAACCCTGTTCTTTGTCGTTCTCGCTGGATGCGCAATATTCGCCTCTGCTCTGTCGCCCATGCCTCTCTCGCCGTTTGACGAAGCCGTTCAGAAGCTGAACAATTCGGGTTACACCAGCTTCGTCTCCCTCGTCAACGCTTATGGTACGCCCCTCTCGCCTCCATTTTTGCGTTCACCTTTTTCTCCTCAACTGCATTTCCCTGCTCACTCTGGTTTTCCTTCTTCACAATTTAGTTTCCCCGCATTCTGCGCTGCGCAACTAATTTCGCGCATTTCTCTCTGAGTTATTCAAATCCCTAACCTGTTCCGTTCCCCCCACCTTCCTTCCCCATCGCAGGCAAGATGAAGCAGGTCAAGGCGGCTCTTTCGAAGCCCCTCACCATGCTCGTCCCCAGCAACGCTGCGATCGCCAAGGTCAAAATAACGAGTTACTCTACAGCGCAGCTCTCCACGCTCGTCATGTTCAACGCCATCAAAGGCGTCGTTCCCTTCCAGAAGCTGCGAAGCCTCGCGAAGAATGCGACGCTCGCGACTCTCGCTACGGACGCCAAGTCCCAGAAGACACTGATGCTCACGAAGCTCTCCCCGCCCAAGGCGCACTGGGTTGCGATTCAGGGCAAGCCCGGGAGCAAGTTGATGATCACTAAGGGCGACTTTTACCTAAAAGTCGGAAAGCTGGCTGTGCACACGACGGACGCGATAGTGTTCCCCGCTGGACTGAAGTGACGTGTTAATGAAGAAAGCAGGTCATAAATCAGTGGCATGTGCAGCCCTACTCGGAGGCGTTTCCTAGGTCTCCTAGCTTCAAGCGTTGGCGTGAATAATGGTGTTGAGTCATCTTTTGGAAGAGGAAGGAACGGGTACGTTCACTTCACTAGAACTAAAATGTACGGCGCTGGTTGATGGAAGTTTGCTTTAGAAAGAGTTTTTATGAATTATAGCATCTTTCACATTTGCTGTACTTTCGTTTCTCTTTGCCAGACCAACTAAATGAGGAAACGAGGCTTGCACTATCTATGCTCCGCGAGGTTCGGAATGCTGGTCAGGCTGACACGAAGCGAAAGCCCGGAGCAAGACTAGAGGCTGGAATAAACAGTGCTGTACGCGAGGCTCGAGTGTCGCGAAGTAAGAATACGATCAGACCTTTATATGTGAGCTGTATATTCGATATTGTTAGCTTCGAAAATAGCTCTTGGTCATGTCCCCTTTTACACCACCTCGTCGTCACTTGTGGTCTGTCCTGCGTCGCATGCGAACTCCTCGTGGTCGTTCCACACGGCGTCGTTGAACGCATTTACGTCGCACAGCCTGTCAGTTTTCGCAGAGTCAGGAATGAGCCGCTCGCGGCTTTTCCGCACTGAAAAACGGTAGACCCTGTTTACCGTAGTTGCCGGATACCCTAAGACGTAACCAGACACGCCTTTCCTGCTGCGAATCCGGTCCTATCCAGTACGCGAGTCCACATTGGCGACTCTGTCCGAGAGGTTGACTCTGTCGCGCAAGTCGCCATGCGACTTGTGAAGCCGTCGTGGGTGTCGCACGGCGGGCAGGCGATTTTCGCCATTCACGTGCACCCAGACGGGACAAGATTCGCCACTGGCGGAGGAGACCACAAGGTGAGCGAGTGGGTAGGCACATTAGGGTTACAAGGTGTTACATGAGGTGGGGGGGGGGGGGGGGGGGGAGCGGGAGGAGAAGAGGGGGGGGAAGAGGATGGTGGGGGGAAAGGCTACAGGGAAGGGGAGGGTTACACAAGGGCGCCCATCTTTTCTCACACTCTCTGCCTTGCTGCCAACTCAAGCTGCCTGAAAGCTGCTTTCACATCTCCCCGCTCTCCCCCCCCACCTCCCCCCCTTCCCCTTCGCCCCCCCCCACCCTCCCACCCACATCTCCCCTTATTCCAGGCCGTCGGAGCCTTCCTCCCTTGCTCTCCTATAAAATTGAGTCCAATGCTGCACTGCCTTCCTCCTTTGCCTTGCTTACCCCACCTCCCCTTGTTGATACCCTCTTGCTTACTCGCCCCACTTCCTTCCCCCTCTTCCAGGCCGTCATCTGGAGCCTCCCTCCGTTGCTCTCCCCTGATGCTGAGTCCGATGCTGCTCTGCCTTCCCACTTCCCATCCCTCCCTCTCTCATTACCCCTTTTCTCATCCCTCGCTCCCTCACAGGCCGTCATCTGGAGCCTTCCTCCGCTGCTCTCCCCTGATGCAGAGTCAGATGCATCTCTGCCTTCCCGCCTCGCCACTCTCTGCGACCATTTCGGGGCGGTCAGCTCTATCAGGTGGGTCAGGAGGTAGTGTCAGGTGGGTCAGGAGGCAGTATCAGGTGGTTTCAACAGAGACTCAGGTGGGTTAGAGGTCTGACGGGTTGGTTTCAGCAAAGTCGCTGATGGGTTAAGAGTGCAGGGAATGAATCCCTGGTGGGATAGGGAAAAGGTGAGGAAGGTTGATCAGACAGTGCATGTGTACAGCACGAGGGATGTGCGGGGGAGATGGAGCGGTGAGCGTTGTTTGCATTGCATGTGTTGTGTATCATTCCCACCTTGCTTGCGTCCTCCATGCCTTTCCTTCTCACAGGTGGTCCCATAATGGCTTGCATCTGGCAACAGCGGCGGACGATCAGACAGTGCATGTGTACGGCAGGAGGGAGGGGCGGGGGAGCGTGGTGTTTGGGGAGATGGAAGGGAGGGGAGAGCACTAAGGTTTCAACCCCCTCCTTTCCTGTCCCTCCCTTTCAGATGGTCCCATAACGGTTTACACTTAGCAACAGCAGCGGACGATCAGACAGTGCATGTGTACGGCAGGAGGGAGGGGCGGGGGAGCGTTGTGTTTGGGGAGATGGACGCCCCTAATGTGGAGAACTGGACACTTATGCACTCTTTGAGAGGGCACACAGGAGAAGTGGTGCGTTCCTTCCTTTGTTAGCCCTGCTGCTGCCCTTGCAAGTGCCATCCATTTGTAAGGCAGAGAGGGGAGCGTGGTGTTTGGGGAGATGGACGCCCCCAACGTGGAGAACTGGACGCTCATGCACTCGCTGCGAGGCCACACAGGGGAAGTGGTGAGTCTCTTCCTTTGTTAGCCCTGCTGCTGCCTTCCAAGTGCCCAGCCAGCCATGTGTGAGGCAGAGGGGGGAGCGTGGTGTTTGGGGGGATGGACGCCCCTAATGTGGAGAACTGGACGCTCATGCACTCGCTGCGAGGCCACACAGGGGAAGTGGTGAGTCCGTTTGCTAGCCTTGTTGCCCTTCCAAGTGCCAATCTCACCATGTAAGGCAGAGAGGGGAGCGTGGTGTTCGGTGAGATGGACGCTCCCAACGTGGAGAACTGGACACTCATGCATTCGCTGCGAGGTCACACGGGGGAAGTGGTGAGACCTGCCTTGACAGCACCGTGCGCATCTGGTGTGGTCCTGCTGCCTGAACAAAACAGGCACTCGTTCAAGTGACTTGAAAGGAAGTAAACTGTCACTCGTCCCTCCTGCCACTCCATCTCCAGGTCGATGTGGACTGGTCACCTGACGACTCACTAATCGCCACCTGCAGCCTCGACAGCACAGTGCGGATCTGGCAGCCAATGACGGGCCGACAGGTGGCGGTGCTGACGGGGCACAGCAGCTTCGTGAAGGGCGTCGCGTGGGACCCCATTGGCCGGTTCCTCGGCAGTCAATCAGACGACAAGAGCGTGATCGTGTGGCGGGTGAATGATTGGTCGGTTGCAAAGCGAGTGGAGGGACCTTTCCCAAAATCTGTGAGTCATGGAAGGGGAGGGCCAGCTGTTTCAAGCAAGTCGTGTGTGAGTCAGTCAGACAGTGGTGAGTGTGGCGGGTCAACAATTGGTCAGTGGCGAAACGCGTGGAGGGGCCATATCCCATGTCAGTAATTCATTCATGGGTGGACTGCTCTTGGGATAGAAGCATTTGTAGGATGAGCAGGGGAAGGGAAAGGGGTAGGTAGCCAATCAGACGAGTCAACGATTGGTCTGATCGTGTGGCGAGTGAACGATTGGTTGTGAAGCGAGTGGAGGAGCCCTATCCCAAGTCCGTGAGTCATGGGAGGGAGGGTGGGCTGATTCGAGATAGACGCAATACTGAATCGATATTCGAGCCGAGCTGAGACTTGGAGACTGGGAATATTACATGGGCAAAGTGACGAGCCGAGTTATACTCGGCTCGTCAGAGGGCATGCTCGCCGAGCATTTGTCTCGAGCCGAGCAATGCTCTGGCGAGCATTTTCGTACTTTTGCCAGACTCTAGACTCGTTGATTTAGGGTATGCTCGGGCGAGTATGTGAGAATACTCGCCCGAGCACTGAAATACTCGACTCGCCCCTATGTACCTGCACATGTTGCCCTTCTAATACAAAGGACATGGAAAAAACCAATCCGCCAGGCGTGCCCATGGATTTTTTGGGCCATGGTGTAGCACGGGAAGTCTAGGGAAGCAATAGAAAGCCCAGGGATACCGCGAGGAGGCCTGGTGATAATCCAGCTCGTGGTGGACCCGGGTATCCTATTAACGCCCAACGACACCCCCTGCATATCACTCTTTTCATGCACTCCAAGCTAGCACCAATACCATCTAAACATCGCTGTGCATGTGATAATTTAACTAGGGGCCAGGTCTAGCGCCCTGGTGAGCGTGCGCTTGGTGAGAAACAACATGCAGTTTAGCAACAACCAAATCGCTATAAATATGACCCGCCCCGTCGCCTTACCCTTCCCCTTACGCTTACCGCGACCAGCTGACACAAGCCTGTTTTTGGACGCCAATTCTTTATCGCGAGCGGGAGGCATTGTAGAATATACTAATGTTGTGACAAGCGCGTACGTGAGAAACGACACAATAAACTAGTACAGCTTAACAGTAGTACAAAACCCCACGGAACCAAGCGCGACCTATTTTAAGAGGCCAATGGCGATGCTAACATGGCGCGGGCTAAGCTTAGGGAGTTGCGTGGGTAGGGTGACGACTAGGCAGTGATTAATTGAGCCGTTGAATGTGACAGGAAACATCCATCAGCTGACGGTTTGATTGTGCAAATGTTGTCGAACCTGTAGGCAAAATGGTTGGGATCATTTGCCGGGTTCAGATCTGGGGTCAAAATTTCCCGCCAAATTTGACCCCCGGGAAAATTCTACGCGACGAGTATTACATGCTCGACGAGCATAAAAAAACTCGTCGAGCATAAAACGAGCACGCAAATGCTCGTCTTAGCGAGCGAGCATTACTCGGCTCGACTCGGCCGAGTAATTTTGCAAAAAAATCATGCTCGTTACTCGGCCCCCAACGAGCATTTCGAACGAGTAGAGCAAAAACCCTACACTCGTTGCCCTGGGAGGCACATTCTTCGGCCGCTCCTCCTTCTCCCCCCTGCGCCTCCTGCCTTACTACCCTCTCCATGCCTACTCAACAACCCATCCATTTCTCTGCCCATTCCCTCCTGCGTCCTCGCCCCTTTTTCCTCGCCCCTTTTTCCTCCCTTTTCCTCCTCTCTTTCCCCCCCTGTGCCTCCTACATCACTACACTCCACCATGCCTTCTCATCAACCCAGCTATTCGTCCTCCTCCCATTCCCTCTGCTTCGGCACGTCTCCTCTCCACCCCCCCCTCTCACCCCCATCTAGTGGGAGATACTTTTTTCCGCTGCCTGTCCTTCTCCCCATGCGCCTCCTACATCACTCCACTCCACCATGCCTTCTCATCAACTCATCTATTCGTCCTCCTCCCATTCCCTTCTGCTTCCACACCTCTCCACCCCCCCTCTCTGCCCCATCAGGTCGGAGCGACTTTCTTTCGCCGCCTCTCCTTCTCCCCCTGCGGCTCCTACCTCACTACAGTCCACGCCTTTGCCGACCCAAACCACACTGCGGCGATCCTAGATCGCACGCTCGGGTGGGCCAAGACTCTGGACTACGTCGGGCATACCGGACCTGTCACCGTGGCTCGGTACAGCCCCGTGCTTTACCGAACCTCGCTGGAGGGTGGGAAGCCTGGGAAGGGTGGTTCGGAGGGTGAGGGGAGGAGGATAGGTGTTGCTAAAAGGGAAGGAGAGGAGGATGAGGGGGGAGAGAGGGAGGAGGAGGGAAAGGCAGAGGAGGAGGGGAAGGTAGAGAAGAGGGGGGAGGTAGACAAGGGGAAGGCAGAAACTGGGGGAGGGGCAGGTGACGTTGGTGCTGCTGGTGGCACTGATGCTGCTGGTGCAGCTAATACGTCTGATGCAGGGGCTGCTGGTGGTTATACTGCTGCAACTGGTGCTGCTGGTGTTGGTACTGCTGCTGCTGCTCCTGCTGCAGCTGATGCTGCTTCTGGTGGCGCTGCCGCTGCTGCCACCGCCGCTGCTGCTGCTGCTGCTGCTGATGGTGGTGGCACTGCCGCTGTATCTACTGCTGCTGATGGTGGTGGTGCTTCTGATGGTGCTGCTGCTGCTACTCCTGTTGCCACTGCTTCCGCTGCTACTGATGGTTCTGCTGCTTTGAACGACAATGATATTGGTAAACGAGGGCTTGCAGCAGTTTCAGCACTCTATGGCGCTGCTGATGGTGCTGATGGTGCTAAGTCTGCTACTGCTGCTGCTACTCCTGCTGCCACTGCTCCCGCTGGCACTGATGGTTCTGCCGCTTTGAACGACAATGATATTGGCAAACGCGGGCTTGCAGCAGTGTCAGCGCTCTATCTGGTCACAGAAAAGGCATCTGAGCCGACTCAGAAGGAATTGACTTCTGAGGCGACTCAGAAGGAATTGACTTCTGAGGCGACTCAGATCAAAGAGCAGACTTTCGAGTCGACTCATAACGACAATGCTTGTGGCAAGCGAAGGCTTGCAGCAGTTTCGGCTCTCTATCTGGTCACAGAGAAGGGGAAAGCGGGGGGAGGAGAGGGTATGGGAGGGGGAGGAAAGGACGGGAGTGGATTGTCGGGCTGGAAAGGCGAGGAGGGGAGGGAAGCTGGTGTGTGGAAGAAGGGAGAGGAGGAGAGCGAGAGGGAGAGAGTGTGGGAGCAGGAGGTGCGGGAGAGGGAGAGGGAGAAGGAGCGAGTGAGGGTGGAGGAGGAGAGGAGGAGGGAGAGGGAGAGGGAGAGAGTGAGGGAGGAGGCGGTGGGGATGATGAGGAGTGGGCCGTATGGGTGGATAGCACTGGGCGGCATGGATCGGAAGGTTACGCTGTGGCCCACGTACCGCCCTTCACCGCTCTTCACCGCGAAGAATCTCTTCAAACAGCCTGTCTTGGACATTGCATGGTATGTTGTGGTGTGGTATGGTGCAGTGCGGTGTGGTGTGGTACGGTGAGGGATAGCATGGTGTGGTCAGGTACAGTGTGGTGTGGTGTGATATGGTAATGTATAGTGTGGTAGAATACGGGCCATATGGAGTGGGCCATGAGGAGTGGGCCGTATGGGTGGATAGCACTGGGCGGCATGGGCGCCCTTCACCGCTCTTCACCGCGAAGAACCTCTTCAAGAATACGGGCGGTGGGGATGATGAGGAGTGGGCCGTATGGGTGGATAGCACTGGGCGGCATGGATCGAAGGTTACTCTGTGGCCCACGTACCGGCCGTCACCGCTCTTCACCGCGAAGAATCTCTTCAAACAGCCTGTGCTGGACATTGCATGGTATAATGTGGTATGGTATGGTATGGTATGGTATGGTATGGTATGGTATGGTATGGTATGGTATGGTATGGTATGGTATGGTATGGTATGGTATGGTATGGTATGGTATGGTATGGTATAGTAAGGTATGATATGGTATGGTATGGTGCAGTGCAGTGAATGTGGTGTGGTATGGTTTGGAATGGTATGGTGTGGTGTGGTATAGTGTGGTGTGGTGTGGTGTGGTGTGATGTGGTGAGGTATAGCATGGTAGGGTGCGGTTCGGTATGGTCTGGTATGGTATGCACATGCTCTGTTGCTCTCTTCTTCTCCCTCCCTCCTCACCTTCTCCTGCTCACGTTCCCCCTCCTCCCCACATGCTACCTTTCCCCATGCAGGTCCCCATGCGGCATGCACATGCTTTGCTGCTCTTTAACTCCCTTTCACTTCTCTTCTCCTTCATCATCCCTCATTTCGGCTCGTTTGCTCTGTTCTCCGCCTCTTCAGTTCCCCATGCGGCATGCACATGCTCTGCTGCTCGGCCGACGGCACTGTAGCAGCCTTCCTCGTCAAATTTCCCTTCTTACTCATCTATCTCTTTATTCTCCTCCTCTCTTCCTTGCTTCTTCAGGTCCCCATGCGGCATGCACATGCTCTGCTGCTCTGCTCTGGCGTGAGCCTTCAGAGAGCAATCACCCCTTCATCTACCCCACCCCCCCCCTCTGCGCCCCTTCCTCTTACCCCTCCAACAGGTCCCCATGCGGCATGCACATGCTCTGCTGCTCTGCTCTGGCGTGAGCCTTCAGAGAGCAATCACCCCTTCATCTACCCCACCCCCCCCCTCTGCGCCCCTTCCTCTTACCCCTCCAACAGGTCCCCATGCGGCATGCACATGCTCTGCTGCTCTGCCGACGGCACTGTAGCAGTCTTCCTCTTCGACCAATCAGAGCTCGGCATCCCTCTGACGCGCCGAGAGATGGACGGCCGGATCGCCAGCCTGTACGGCCACCGCCACGTGGCGGCCTCCCATTCGCTCGTGGAGGACCCGGAACTGCTGGCACTCCAGCAGCAGTTGGAAAAAGAAGAGGCTGCTGCTGCTGCTTCTGCCGCCGCTGCTGCTGTTGCTGCTGCTGCTGCCACAACTGCTGCAGCCGCCACTGCCACAACTGCTGCAGCTGCTGCAGCGTTTGGGAATCCTAGTGTCAGAGCGGGTGGGTCAGCCGTTGGTGCTGCTGCTGCTGTAGAGATGAGTTCTGAGAGTGTGAAAAGGCAGCAGGTGGTGGTGCGGAGGAAGGATGGGCGGAAAAGAATCACTCCTGTTGCTATCACTTCTATTGTGGCTGAACCTCCTCCTGTAGTGCCAGATGTAGCTCCCTCTGCTGTGAGAGAAGCAGCAGCACCATCAGTGGGAGAAGCAGCAGTAGCAGCACCATCAGCAGCAGGAGCACCAGTGACAGAAGCAGCGGCTGCAGCAGCAACAGCAGCTGCAGCAGAAGCAGTGACAGTACCAGCAGTGACAGCAGCACCAGCGACAGCAGCAGCAGCGACAGCAGCACCAGTGACAGCAGCAGCAGCAGCAGCAGCGGCAGTGGTATCAGCAGGGGCAGGCGCAGCAGCAGTACCAGCAAAAGCACTGGTGGAAGCAACGTCACCAGCAACAAGAGCAGCAGCAGCAGCACCAACAGTGGCAGCTGCGTTACCACCAGCACCAGCAGCACCAGCAGCACCGGCAGCACCAGCACCAGCCAGAGCAGCAACAGGAGCAGTACCAGTGACACCAGCAGCTGTAGCAAGGACGGACTCTAGGCTACAGCAGCAGCAACAGGGTGGTAATCAGCAGATTGGTAACCAGCAAGAGAGGGAGAACAAGAGGCAAAAGCTGGGGGAGAGGCTTGGTGCAGGAGGAGTAGATGGGGGAGGGTTTAACCACGTGGGTTGGAGGCTTGGAGATGGGGTAGGCTCGGGGAGAAATTACTTGGATAGGCCTGGGGTGGCAGGAAGGGAGGAGGAAGCTGCTGGGTTAGCCAGAAAGGGTCGTACCTCAGGATTGGTGGTAAGGGTGGAAGGGAGGGGTGCGTATGGGTTAGGCGGTGGTTCAGAAGGGTGGGAGGCTGGTGGGGAAGGAGAGGGAGCAGGAAGGAGAAAGGGAGGGGGAGAGGGAGAGGGGGCAGGAGAAGGGAATGTGGGGAGGGTGGTGTATGGGAGTGTGATTGCCGATGCGATGGCCTTGCAGAGAGCTGCTTCTGCTGGTGCTGGCGGTGCTGCTGCTGCTGGTGCTGGCGGGCGGCTTTGCAATGGTGGCAGCAGGGTGGTGCTGGAAGCAAGAATGCAAGCAGACACAGGTGAGGGGGTGGTGGATGGGAGAAGGGAAGGTGGGGAGGGTGGTGTATGGGAGAAGGGGAGGGTGGTGTATGGGAGAAGGGGAGGGTGGTGTATGGGAGTGTGGCTGTGGATGACGTGGCCTTGCAAAGGGCTGGTGGTGCTGCTGCTGGCCTGCTGCTCTGTTCTCTCAATGGCCACGTGGTGTTGGGGGGGCCACTCCATTCCCCCGTCACTGCCGTTGCCAGCTGCCCACCCACCACTGCCTCTCTTCTCCCTTGCTCTCTCTCCCCACCTTCTCCCCCACCTCTCCCAATCCAGATACCTCTCCCTCTGACCTCCTCTGCTCACTAAACGGTCATGTGCTGTGGCGGGACCGCCTACCTTCCCCCGTCACTGCCATTGCTGGTTGCCAAACCCACCCTCTCCCTGCCTTCTCGCCCCCTTTTTTGCGCACCTTCTCCCCCATCCCCCCACCAACCAGTCACCTCTCCCTCTGACCTCCTCTGTTCCCTCAACGGCCATGTGTTGTGGCGGCATCGACTCCCTTCCCCCGTCACTGCCGTTGCTGGCTGTCTCCCAAACCCTCTCCCTGCCACTCCCAACCATCTCTCCCACTCTCTCCCACCCACACCAGACACTTCCATATCTGACCTCCTCTGCTCCCTCAACGGCCATGTGCTGTGGCGGGACCGACTCCCTTCCCCCGTCACTGCCACTGCGAGCTGTCCCACCCTCTTCCTGCCCTTTTGTCCACCTCCTCGTTTTTTGCCCACCTCCTCGTTTTTTTCCCACCTTCTCCCCCATCTCCCCCACCAGATGCATCGCCCTCTGACCTCCACTGTTCCCTCAACGGTCATGTGTTGTGGCGAGGCCGACTCCCTTCCTTATTCACTGCCATGGTCGTTTGTCCGGTGCCCACCTCAACCTCCCTGCCTCTGCCCCTCCCGTCTCTCCCCCTTCTTTCCCCAACCAGACACTTCCCCGTCTGACCTCCTTTGTTCGCTCAACGGGCAAGTGCTGTGGCGGGACCGGCTCCCTTCCCCCGTCACTGCCATTGCGGGCTGTGACCCCTCTGTTTCCTCCCATCATCCCTCAACACTCTCACCCTCACCCGGATCCTCTCTCTGGGCCGTGGCCTGTGCCAACCACTCGCTCCTGGTGAGTCTTCCTCTCCCTCTTCTTCTCCCCTGCGTCTTTCCCCCATCACTGCCATTGCTGCCTCTCTCCTTCCATTCCCCCACTGCTCCCTCTTCCCATCCCTCCACTCCACCCTCTCATCCTCGCCTGGAACCTCCCTTTGGGCCGTGGCCTGTGCCAATGCCAACCACTCGCTCCTGGTGAGGCATCGTTCTTCTTCCCTCTTTCTCTCACACTCCGCACCCTCACATTACGATTCTCACTCCCTCACTCCAATTTTTACCTGCTGTTGGCTGTCGCCTCCTTTCCGAAATTCTTCACGTACCTTCCTACCGTTCCTCACCCCTTACTACCGTTCACCCTTCCGTACCGTTTCCCACCCCTCCCTATTGTTCCTCACCCCTTCCTACCGTTACTCACCCCTTACCACCGTTCCCAACACAGATATTGTCCTCTGCCGGCCGTCGCCTGCTTCCCGAAATCCTCCTTGATTCCCCCGCCGTCCTTCTCTCCTGGTCCACTGCTGAACCTCCACTCCAACCACCGTTCCTCACCCCTTGCTACTGCGCTTCACCCTGTCTTACCATTCCTCACCCCTCCCCACCGTTCCGTTCCCAACACAGATCCTTTCTTCTGCCGGCCGTCGCCTGCTTCCCGAAATCCTTCTCGATTCTCCCGCCGTCCTTCTCTCCTGGTCCGCTGCCGAACCTGAACTTCCATCTCGGTTCGGCGCCGAACCTCCACCTTGGTCCGGCACCGGGCCTCCATCTTGGTCCGGCGCCGAGCCTAAGAACCAGGCCTGGTTCGGAGTTTCCAGACACCAGCGGCTCGTGTTTAAGACTCCCCTGGAACAGCTATGGGATCGGCAAGGGGAGAGGGGGAGTGGGATGTGGGGAGGACGAGGGGAGGGGGGAAATGGGGTGGGGAGAGGTCGAGGGGAGAGGGGGAGTGGGGAGCAGGGAGGGCGAGGGGAAGGGGGGATGGTGGGGCCGATGCTGCTGGTGGTGACAAGGGGAGGGGGAGTGCGCGTGTGGGATATGGGGAGGCTGCAACTGCTAGTGGATGGTGATATGGGCGCACTGGGCTGTGAGGCAAGAGGAGGTGAGATAGAGGGGAAGGTGGGATGGGAGCTTGCCCTTTGCTTGCAGTAAGGGGTAGAAACAGCTGCTACAGCGGGAAAGGGGAGTGCAGTGCGCGTGTGGGATATGGGGAGGCTGCAACTGCTAGTGGATGGTGATATGGGCGCACTGGGCTGTGAGGCGACACAAGGTAAGATACAACAGGAGTTGATTGACAGGATTGCTCTTAACACAGTGGGCGGGAGAGTGCGCGTGTGGGATATGGGGCGGCTGCAACTGCTGGTGGATGGCGATGTGGGCACACTGGGGTCAGAGGCAACGCAAGGTGAGGAAGGAGGGCAGAAGTGGGCACTGGTCGAACCTTTGCTTGCATTAAGTGGTAGAACCGGTTACCATGGCGGGAGGGGGAGTGCGCGTGTGGGATATGGGGTGGCACGTGTGGGATATGGGGTGGCGCGTGTGGGATATGGGGTGGCTGCAGCTTCTAGTGGATTCTCACATGGGCGGCGCACCGGAGGCAACCGGAGGTGAGAAAGTAGGCTGTGGTAACTCTTCTCTTGAGAAAGTCTTTTCTCCTCCACCCCTCTCTGCATGCCTGGATGCCTCTCTCTCTCCCTTCCCCACCCCTCATTTCACCCCAACCCCGTGGCGCCCCCACCCCTTCTTGCCCCCTCCAGGCACACTCCGCATGGCATCTGCACGTCTGGATGCCTCTCTCTTCCTTCCCCACCCCTCTACATCCTGCCTCGTTCGCCCGTTTGATCATATCCCCTCCCTCCTTCTGTTCCCCCCATCCATCCCCACAATCCCACCAGGCACACTACAAATAGCATCAGCGCGCCTCCTCCCCCCGTGCACCCCTGTGGTAACCCTATTATCTGGACGATCCTTCCTCCTCCACCCCTCCCTGCACGCCTGGATGCCTCTCTCTCGCCCCCACCCTTCTTCGCGCCTTTCCTCCAATTGGAGGCCGCCACCTGGCACGTTTCAAGCTGGGGGGTTCCGAGATTCCAGCAGGGACGGTGCTGCTGGTGTTGCTGGTGGTGCTTTGACTTTCCTTTCAAGGTTAGTAGTCTGTTGCTGGTGCTTCTGATGGTGGTACTGGTGCGGCTCATGGTGCTGCTGGTGCTGCTGGTGTGACGTCCTCTGTTCTTTCAATTCCCTTGTTTTCTTTCTAGGCAATTCTCCCATTCCACACGCCTTGCTTCATCCATCACCTTATTTTCTGCTTCCCACCAGTTTACCCTTCACCCAACCTTCCCCTCCTCTGCATTAGCCATTCCTCTGTCTCCCACTCATCCCCTTATCTCTCACCTCTCCCGTCCCTCTCTTTCATTACCTCAAGCAGGCAAGCACCTGGGGAGGAGGTTTTTGAGAATTCTCAAAAACCAGTTTGAGAATTCTCAAAAACCAGTTTGAGAATTCTCAAAAAACAGTTTGAGAATTCTCAAAAACCCGCTCATCCCCTTCTCTCTCACCTCTCCCGTCCCTCTCTTTCATTACCTCAAGCAGGCAAACGCATGGGGAGGAGGCACACGCCACAAGAGCCCACCTGGAAAACGCCCTGGCGGCCTGCCGTCTGTTGAAATCACCTGACGAGTTCAGGAGACTCCTGGCGGAATACGTGCGTCTGCTCATCAAGTGAGTGGCCAAAACCGGAAATATGAGATTTCATTTTTCCAATCCAGTTTCCTTTTAGTTTCCTTAGTTTCATTCTGCTTTTTCCAGTGCATGCCTTTCAGCTATGCCCTTTGTACAAAGAAGAATGGTTCCTCTCCCTTACTCATCTGTTTCATTCTTTCTGACAGATGAGGGTGATGAGAGTTGTCTGAGGGAGGTGTGCCAGGAGCTGGTGTGCTTTTATTGACATTCAAGTGTGTTTTGATAGAGTGGGCTTGTACGAAGCGAAATGGTTTCCCCCCCTCCCTCATATTTTGCATTCTTTCCTTGCCAGAGAGGGTGACGAGGGTCGGCTGAGGGAGGTGTGCCAGGAGCTGCTAGGGTCAGTGGTCACTGGAGCGTTTGATAAAGGCCTCCCAGGGCTGCTTTGAGTCGCCTCACCCACCTTTCCTTCCACTCCCCCGTTCCTCTGCTTCCTTCTGTTCCTTCCTTGCCAGGGAGGGTGATGAGGGTCGGCTGAGGGAGGTGTGCCAGGAGCTTCTAGGGCCAGTTGACGCCGGGGAACATGCGGTTACCACATGGGCGGACATGGTTACCAATAACCGGGCGGGAACAGTTATTCAGCGCAATGCTCAAGTAGATGAGGTGAGTGATTGGGGTTTTGATGATTTACCTGTGCGGGTTTTGTTGAGGCCAGCTTGGGACTTGAGCGTGTCAGCTTGTAGATGATAATTGAGTGCAAAAAAAGTTTGTCTTTGCATGCACGCACTATGAAGTGTAGGAAATTGCAAATAACAAGTTAATCACTTGTGGAGAATTAGTTTTTAGGCCTCAGCAGCACCGTGAGAAGTTGTCAAGGCCGCCATTTATGTGTGCTTCCTTACCTATGTTGTGCTTCTTTCCGACTTCCTTGACTTGCGTTAACAGGAGCTGAGAAGAAAGCGTGGCCTTTTACGAACTGTGGTCTTTCCAGCCTTACTCTCGAGCAAAGGGATGCAACGGGTGCTGTTAGAGTACATGGATCTAGTAAAGGAAGCAGAGGCAGGATGAAGTTTCACAAATGGTGATGTATGACAAATGGTTATTACAATCCTCACTGCATGTCTTGCGCTTTTTGAAAAAGAGGGCTGTAGTGTACTTCCGAATCGCGCTGATGAATGTTGAAAGCGTGCCCCTGGTCGCCGACGGGCTTCCTTCGTCACCTTTTTTCGCGGATTTCAGCTCGCCGCACGATGGGAACTCGCTGAGCTCGCAGACGGCTGGCGGTAGCACTCAATTTTCGCCAGGCGACATTTTCCATCCTTCGCCGTCAGGTCAGTGGTCGTTATTCGTTGTACTGGTTCCCATTTTCTCGCGCAAACCCCGCTCCCTCCACATTTTTCGCCCTCCGGACGCGGCGCGCTGAACGGAGCTGAACTGGCGGCTCGAAATTGCAAATTGGCAGGCGAAATTTTGGGGGACGGCACATTACGTTTTTCTAGCTCCTCTCCCAAACCACCAACACCTTGAACTCCCCCCCTCCGTCAAACCGACAGCCAACTTTGTTCGGACCCCAATTTGGTACCAGCCCAACAACCGCTTCCGTCGGAGCCTTGGGTTTAGGCCCCTCATAAAAGCGCCTAGACCTCTCATCATCGAAGCATATTCTAGCCGTTATCAACATAGCCTCACGCATTCTTCTACCCCGGCGTTGTAGTTTCCCGTGGAAGTTACAATTTACGGCAAAGGAACTAGCTTCTCGACTTAGCCTCGCTCGCTCTCTGTTTTGGTCTCTAAGCCTTCGATTTCTCAGTCTCACGATGTCGTCCTCTGCATTCCTTGCAAGGCCAGCTTCGCGCCTGATTCTTGCGACAGTCATCTTATCGTTCGTCCTTTCTGCGGCATGGGCGGCGCCATTAACGGCGGCCAAAAAGCCGAAGCAGACGGTTCCGCTGCCGCCATTCTACGAGGAGGCCCTCCAGAAGCTCAACGCGTCGGGTTTCACGAGTTTCGTGTCGCTCTTCACCATGTATGGTACGTATCGGCTTTCACTATGCTCCTGTGATGCGGTATCGAGCTGTTCAGTGCGCCAGTGGTGCGGTAGTGAGTGGTGCAGTGCGCCAGTGGTGTGGTGGTGAGTGGTGCAGTTCTGTAGCCATATTACAACGAAGAGGCACTCCAGAATCTCAACGTCTCAGATTTCACGAGTTTCGTGTCGCTCTTCACCATGTATGGTACGTACCGCCGTTAATGATGCGCCAGTAGTGCGGCGGTAGCGAGTGGTGCAGTGTGCCATTGGTGCGGTACGCGAACGGCGCGGTGTGTATTGCGTCGACTCAAGGAAGTCGGACTTACCCCTTACCCCTCGCAGGCAAGACAAAGCAGGTGAAAGATTTCGTTACAAAGAACTCAGTGACCGTTCTCGTACCCACTAACGACTTCCGCCTCTCCCCTTCCGCCAACCCTTTCCCTCCCCCCACCCCACCCCCCCCCTTCCCACCAGGCAAGACAAAGCAGATGAACGACTTCGTTACGAAGAACTCTGTGACCGTTCTTGTACCTACTAACGACGCTATCACTAGCGCGAACCTGACTGGCTACCCCATGGAGAAATTGCTCACGATTGTCGCCTTCCAAGTCATCAAGGGAGTGAAAACGAAGACCGAGTTACAAATGTTACCACCTGGCACCCCAGTGCTGACCATTTCGATGAACGCGCAGAAGAAGCCACTCTTTTTGACGAAGGTTTCGCCAGCGTCGCCGAAGAAGCGGGTTAGCCTACGCGGGAAGGCTGGCCCTAATAAGAGCGTGGTGACTATAATGGGTCCGGATTTCTACTTCAAGGCGGGTAAACTTTCTGTTCACACTACGAACAACGTGGTGCTGCCGGAAGGGTACTAGATAAAACAGTAAACGATACAGCTCACAGTGTAGTGTATGATACACTGTGGCTGATACGAGGTTGCGATACAGGGTTGCGTCAATATGGCGTGGAGGCGCCATAACCCAGCTTATAGCGAGGATAAGCTCTGCTAGGTGCTACATTGCACCTTGTACAAGAGCACTGGTGGCCATGCTTGTGCCACATACACTGATTGTTGCTGTCATTAGTTCGAAATATGTTCCCTAACCATTTCAATATAAACATCAGTTCTTATTTTTGGGGGCTCACGGGTGTGACTAGGAGAATGACTAGGGCCTCCAAGAGTGTATTGAAACAGGAAACCCTCAACAAACACAATCCATGAACTAGTATAGACCCAATTGCTGCTACAACAAACAAGTGAAACAGACCCAAGATAGCGCATGTAAGCGAATGTGTAGAGTGCTCAAGGTGAATGCTAGAACACCTGGCACTCACTGCCAGGCTTGAACCTACTGTAGACTGTACCGGTAGCTATGTCCACAAGCCTTCTGTAGACTACACCTACCGGCGGCCATCCACGTTAGCAATGTAGCAGAACTAATCTACTGTACACTTGGCAGCACTACTGTATGCTGCATCTGGAGCCTTGTGAAGTTGTGTAACATTTCCATACGCACTCTGTTCAATCAGATCCATTTCCACTTCTGCATTCAAATGCAAAGTACCAATCAGCACTGTACACTCGGCCCTACTGTATGCTGCATCTGGAGCCTTGTGACAGTTGTGTAACATTTCCATATGCACTCCTTTCGATTAGATCCATGTCAGCTTCTGGATGCAAAAGGCATGTTTGCAAAGGGATTATGGGATGGGCGCGGGGGAAAAGAGGGGCGAGGGATCCATGAGATTCTGGATTCGCAAAATACGCGAGATTTCACTTCAGGACAAGACAGACCCAGGCAGATTTGGGAAGACAGATTAGGTTTGAGGGTAGTATGGAGGAAGGGGGTCAGAGAGGTGAGATTCTGACAGGAGATTGCACGCGATATGCAAAAATAATAGAGTGACAGTAGGAGGGAGGAGGAAGGGGACCATGAGAAGAATGGGAGTGGATTATCTCAGGTTGCATGAAAAAGGAGGGTGGTGTATGAGGCATGAGGAACAAATGTGGCCAGGACAAAAAAGAAGAATATATGTACCATATGAAAAAAAAAACATAGGATTATTTATATATATAAATATATATAGCAGAAACAGGTGTTCCTAAAGGCTAAGTCACTCACTTACTATGCTCTCTCCCAAAAATTCAATGCACCCCCGCTATTACCCTTCCCCCATTCACACCTCCTCAACTCTTCCCCTCGTATTCCCGCCAGCCAGCACACCTGAAAATTCCCTGTCAAGAATCCGAACGTCCCGAGACGACCGGGGTGACTTGCAGAGAAATGTCTGTAAGGGGTACAGGGTGTACAAGTGGAGAGCCAATGCGATATAGAATGTAAGGTCTTGGCGGGTATGGGGCAAGGAGCATGGGAGATGCTCGCTAGCAGGTTGAAGTAAAGGGCATAGGGGTATGGTAGAGAGGCATATGGAGCATGAGGAATGGCTTGTAAGGGGTCTCGAAGACATACTAAAGCGCTGTGGTGGGTGGGGTATGGAGCACGAGGAATGGATGGCAAAGGGTTTGGAATACATGTTGTGGCTGTGGTGGAATGGGCTATTTATGATGAGGAATGGCTGGTAAAGGGTCTGGGAGACATACTATAGGGCTGTGGTGGGACGGGGCATGGAGTATGAAAATTGACTGGGAGGGTTAGTGAGTAGTTGGAATACTCATAGTAGGGGTATGGTGGGTATGGTGCGTGGTGCAAGGGTGCGTTAAGGCATGGTGTGTTTGGGATACGGGATATGGGTTATAACATAACACTATCACACCACAACAGGCATTGCCAACAAAAACACCCTACTCGGCCGTGCTTCACCGCACAGCACCGCACTGAGAGCAAGCTATACACACCTGGCGAAGGGTGCCAATAAGAGTCTCCCATTGGGGTGTGGCGAGAGAAAATGGACGCATATATGCATGCAGTACTGTGCATCACCGCGCACGCAGCACCACTCACGTGCACAAACACACTGCATTCTACCGCACCATACCGCACAGCACCGCACAAAAAGCCCACCTGGCGAATGGTGCAGTTTTCCACTGAGCTGTCGCCTCCCTGGAATCACGGGGCGAAAGGGAGACAGGGGGAATGCGGGGGGGGGGGGGGGAAGGAGGAGGGAGGAGATGGGAGAGAGAGGGAATCCATTATCCATTCGTGAGGCCGCTCAAAAATACACTGAGCTGTCGCCTCCCTGGAATCATGGGGCGAAAGGGAGACGGGGGGAATGCGGGGGGGGAGAGAGGAGGAGGGGAGACGTGGGAGGAGAGGGGGGAAGAGGGGTTAAGTAGGGGAAGAGGAGGGAGGAAGGTGGGGAAAGGAGGAAAGGGGGTGGAAAGCGGTGTAGACGTTTGAAGGGAAGCAGTGGGGACAGAGGTGTCAGACAAGCATGTTTCCTTTGAGGGGGAAGGTGGGGAAGGTGGGGGAAGGCGTGGGAAGGGGTGGAAAGCGGTGCAGACAGGGAAGCAGTGGGGTCAGAGCTGTCAGATAAGCATTTTTCCGGTGAGGGGAAGGGGGATGACGGAGGAAAAGGGGGGATGACGTGAGGGGGAAGGGGGATGATGTGAGGGGAAGGGGGATGATGTGAGGGTAAGGGGGATGATGTGAGGGGGAAGGGGGATGATGTGAGGGGGAAGGGGGATGATGTGAGGAGGGGGATGACGTGAGGGGGAAGGGGGATGACGTGAGGGGGAAGGGGGATGACGCGAGGAGAAAGGGGGATGATGTGAGGGGGGAGGGGGATGACGTGAGGTGGAAGGGGGATGATGTGAGGGGGAGGGGGGAGGATGTGAGGTGGAATGGGGATATGTGAGGTGTAAGTGGGAATGACGTGAGGGGGAGGGGGGATGACGTGGGAAGGAAACAGTGGATGACGCAAGAGAGGGGGAACACATGGGGAGCGAGACGTGCGGGGAAAAAGGGGAGGGGGAGAAACGCACGACCCTATTTCGGAAAAGAAGGAGAGTGCAAACTACAGTTTCGCATCCCCCTTTCCCTCACGACACATGTGAGGCGGGGGACACACACACCCGGCGTGGGGCGTGCGGGGAAACAGAGGAGGCGGAGAAACGCACGACCCTATTTCGGAAAAGAAGGTACTGCAAACTGCGTAAGACGTCGCGTCGCATCGCGTCTCACCTTATTTCGAGGGACGATACGGTCGAACTCGAAGCAGAAAGGGCCGTCGCACGAGTCGAAAGCGCGGAAGACTACATTCCCTTCGCTATCCCGGCGCCATCGTTCCGGATCGCGGCCTTTAACTACGTCCGCCTTATTCCAGCACGCATCTTTAACTTCGCGAGAGAATTTCTTTGGCATAGACCGCTTTCGCGACGGCCGGGTTAGATCGGTATTCATCGGTTTAAGCTCCCGTTCGTCTGACGGCTCCGGTGGGCTCGACATTAGACCGAAGCTGTCATCCACGTTCGGTTTTCCCGAGCCCGACTGATCCGTCCAACCCTGTCGTCATCGAGGTATCGTCAGGCTGTTGCTGGAAGATAAGGGATCATGGCGATAACCCTGGAGGATTGATTCGATTTTCATGACATCTGAATATTTTTCGATTTTCTGGAACAAGTTCCATTACTTCGCTTGCGCGTTTCCTGGCGAGCAGCGAATGTCGCTTGCCCTTCGTGCTGTCGCACTAGGTCGTGAAGATTGAAACGAGTCTGTTTGCGATAATTATTGCTGTATTCTTGTTACACTCGTGACAACACCGAACCTGGAGGTTCAGAATCATTGCCCGCAACGCGCACCAGAAGAGAACCAGCAGAAGCTTGTAAAACCGAACCAAACTGACTGGCCTGGCAAGCCAGCAGGCACGCCCCTACCTCATCTGTTGTCGTCAAGTTGTGGCTAGGTTCGATTTTCTACTACACTAAACCGCGCTAGAAACAACGAAACCTGCCAGAACCGTGCAAACATAAATTCGGGTCGAAGAACTGGAAGACAAGTAGCTAGCAGGGGCGATTAGCAGGGAATGCCTTGTTCACGTTCCTTCCGATACTTCTTCGTCGAGTCCTTCTAGAAACCATTACTACTTTTCCTGTTCCTTACGCTTCACTAGCGGTATTATCTCCAGCTCTTAACGATGGCTCGTAATAACAATGACGTCTCTAAGGAAAGAGAACGCCAAACTCCCTCGCGTGGAGCGGAGGGAGAGACAGGCTCTCGTCATAATGACGAACTGAATGGAAGGGAGAAATCGTCGGCGAGGAGACGTAGCGTGTCTGGAGGAAGGAGCTGCAATGAAGTCAAGCGCCAGCGACGAGACTCACGGGATTCTGAAGATATTTCAGTGGCTAGTCCGCCGAGAGCGGACTCTCCGTCAAGTCAAGGTACTTTCTGATGTATAAATCTCACGCATTTGCATGTAATGTTCAATATTTCGATTTGTTTTTTTATTATTCATGACCATGAATATTCTGCAGGTTTCATACATAATCTTGACATTGTTCATTAATCCAACAGAAAGTCGATCAAGGACTCAACCCATGTCGCGCGCTTGGCAACAGCGAGGGGACGAGATCATGCGGGGTATGACGCTGATGTCCGACAGAATAAAAAAAAAAACTGCAATTCATGATGAGAGAATGAGAGAAACATTCAACGAGTTCATGGCCGATATAGAACGCCAGCCTTTATCGTCAAGGCGTCGCAAAGAAGCAAAATTTCTATGCTTCATGATGATGGCCTTCATGATGTGGCAGAACATAGTTCTACAAGCTTCTGCCATGGCTATCTATGCAGTGCTGGCACTGCACGAGGAGTTTCTTAATGATGATGAAGATTTTCTTTCAAACGAAGGCTTCCTCTCAGATGATGGTTCCCTTCCTGAAGACAATCTCGCTGTTGGGAGCAATCCTGCTGTTGAGACTGCTTAGGTTCCCTCTAGTGGTGTAATGACATCGGTTGGCTTTTTAGGAACTCTACCCCTGCTCTGCCTTCGGCAGGGCAACTTCCCTGGTCGTTTTGCTGATCAAGTGTGCGTCTATTGCTGGTCCCCTCTTGAAGAAAATATGGACAAGTGGGAAGAGGCGACTACATTTGCTTGTTTGGTCCCCATTTAATTACCGTGTATAGTGGCGTTGTGTTATTGTGGTGGAATGGATATACTGGTAGTGGAGGAGTCCTGTTAGCTTTCTGTTTTTAATCACTTGCTAGTAATCTTGAAGTTTCTTTACCCCAGCTGCTGGTTTGCAGGTCAATTCTAGGCTAGAATCCAAGGTTTCTTGCACGCTGCAGAATGGCACCAGAATCACTACTGATTCTGAATTACCAGCAGCCACAAAATATACCATCAATTTTGTTAGGCAGAGGTGTTCGGAACTACTCCGTGCCTTTGTTCGCGGAACAGCTCCCTCGTCTTGTACCGAAGGTGAAAAGCGCGGGAAGCGTTTCCGTCTCTCCAACCGGATCAAAACTCGAAGCGCATGATGTTGGAGCAGAAAATCAGGCCGTTAGGGCAGGCGTCACCAAGAAGCTGATTTATTGGGAAAGGTATGTGCTGTCTGTCCATGCTATGACAATTACTTGGATTCTCGCTAGCACATCAGACCTCCGAGGTATAGAGTCTAGAAACCGTTAGTTTTTAGCCTAGTTCTTGGTGCTTTACTAGAGGTCGCATTTCTAAGCCGAAACGATGGCGCGCAGCCATGAGACAGTTCCCGAAAGTGTATTAATGTAAATTTTTTAAAGTGTGTAACACTTTTCAAAATTGTGTATTGTGAATAGCGAAGCGAATTGTACCGAAGCAAAGGCTTCGGCGAAACGCTAATTCCCCTCTTTTTCGGTATAAAAGAGGGGGCGAAGGCCATTTGGCCTTCACCCACGTTTTCATTTCGAACTTTCAATTTCAAGTTTCGAGATTTTCTTCGTCCAAGCTGGCGAGGACCAAGACTCTGCCTCGCTTCACCTCTCCGTCGACGCTTCTCTCCGACATTCTCGATCGGAACTTAGCAACGATGGCGCCGGCGAGCAACAATACCCCCGGGGCTAAGGAGTCGCCTGCTCGTCAATCGACGGGACTTGAAAAAACGCCTCGGGAAAACGCCGCTGAAAAAAGAAAGCGCCATGCCGAGAATCACGCCGAAGCGACCCACACGGGGGTCGACGTGTTGCTCGGTGAGGGCGGAACAGTCGCGCGACCGTCCCAGCCACGCGCGACCCACACGCAGGCTCATGGGCCTGCACGCGGCGACAATGATGGCGATTTCGTCGCCATCCCTGCCGCCGCCACTGCAGATCCGAGCGGATCTCGCGCCCCCCCGAAACGCAGGGCGACAGATTCGGCCGCGTCAGACGGGGCGGGCGCGAATCTTTCGCCCCCGCAACTTGCGGCACTGCTGGCGCTCCTCCAGAAGCAGGTCTCGACTCCTGCAAAAGCGCCTACAGCAACAAATGAAGAAGAAATTTCTGCATCCGCTAAGACTGCAAACGTGCGCAACAACATTTCTACCTCCGCACGTGTCGCCACACCCACCCGCGCCGACAAAGAAAAGGCGCCTGCCATCAAAGACGAACCGGCTGCCCCCACTGACATCGACTCCGACTCTGACAGTGACGAGGGTGAGGAGCCAAACAACCTCATTCCGAATTTGCCTAACGATCTTCTTCCCCCTCTCCCCTCTTCTCATCCCTCGACCGCGGCCGCTGCCTTCAACCGCAAAGGCGTCCGCGACCAAGCTGAGGTCTTCGAAGCGCTCCAGATTTACTTGGCGCACGTGGACCACAAAATCCGCGGCGGCGACACTACCGGCGCGCTCAAGACCGTCGCCCAAGCCCAAGAACTTATCAAGCGTCGTTTCGACGTGTTGGTTGTCGCCGACCACGCCGGCTTCGACGTAGCTGAGCGCTACCAATTGCTGAAGACTACAGCGGTGCTTACCTCGCGCTCCTTCAAGATGGCAGTGGCGGACATGGCGGCGCTCAAGCGTGTGAAGACCGGCCTCCCTCGCGGAAGCCGCTCTTTCTCCCGCGAATCCGTCGCCTTCATGCCGAAGGGCATGGGAGGAGGAACCGGCTGCCGCGGCTTCAAGGGCACCTGCTTCCGCTGCGGCCAGCAGGGACACATGGCCAGCGCGTGTCCCCATGGAGGCCATGGGGGCAATGGGCCCGCACCGGTGGTGTGAGCGAAGCCCGAATGTCCCTTGTCACCTCTCCTCCCTCTTTGCTCCAAGGTGACCCCCGCCTTGATTGCCTTTGAGAAAGGAGTTGGTGAAAGGGTAGGGCAGGACCAGTGGGTCCTTGAATAGGCTGTTTAGCCTTGGCTAGATGCAAGGATTGCTCTAGGCTTTTGAGTGTGTGTGTGTGGTGTGCGCGTGTGCGTGTGTGCATTCACGCTTGAGCCCGAGGGGCCTTAATGTGTAATACTATATTGGAATTATACTCCAGGCTGCTGGCCTTGTGGTACACGGTCCCTATCAAGCCATGGCATGGTTTAAAAAGAGAGAGAGAGAGAGAGAGAGAGAGAGAGAGAGAGAGAGAGAGAGAGAGAGAGAAGGAAAGAGAGAGAGGGAGAGAGAGGAGAGGGAAGGGACTTGACTACACTTCGAACACCAATGGTGCGAAGGTTATTGGTTACGCCTCGAGTGAGGGAACGAGAACCAAGGGCATCCTAATGTGGAGAGTTCCGCAAGGAGAAAACTCAAATATGCGGGAGGGAGAAAGAGAGAAGGAGAGAAGAGAGGGCAAGATGTGACATCGCCCGTATAGCCTCTCGTGACCGCTAAAAAAAAAAAAAAGGGGCCAAGCGGTGAAGGGGAGGGTGAGCCTCTGCAATTCATAGCCCCGAGCACGCAGGTCAAAAAAAAAAAAAAAAAAAAAAACAAGGGAGAGGGAGAAGGGAGCGAACACGAACGAGGGCGAGACACCAAGCCTAACAAGAGGGTGAGGTTATTGGTCAAGCATTATCGTGCGCATCACGACTCACATGGGAACGCAAGCAGGTCGTTCTCATGCCCACCCGTTCATGCGCATCCTTGTGGACGTGCACAAGCATGTACGAAGCCGTTTGGGTATCGAGCATACACAAGTCGTCCCACGATGCCAACTAGACCGGTACTCTCATTTTTCTTTTCTCGATCACAATGCGTATCTTGTGGCTCGAACCAAAGGATTGACGCGCCAATTCTGTTGCCCCAAACTTATCGCCACTGCAGGCGCCTACCCTTCACGACCGGGTGAATGGAGTAAACCCATGGAGCACGCGATCACCGACAAGGAAGTCACCACCATGGGGGGTCGACTGCGCCAAGCCTTCGCTTGGTGGGCCTCATGGTGCGAGAGCAGCCTCATCCTGTCGGTCATTTCCAACGGATACTGGCTCCCTTGGAAAGCGTTGCCACCACCTTCATTTCGCGACAAGAATCACGCCGGTGTCGAGCGACACAACGAGTTCACACGTTCAGCAATCTCTGACCTGCTCTCATCTGGTGCAGCAGCAGTTGCAGCTGGCCTAACCGCAGTGGCATGCACTAGTCCACTCAACGTCGTGGAGCAACGCGACAAGTGTCGCCTCATCCTGGACTTGAGGAAAGTCAATCAGTACCTCGTCATCCCCAAATTCAAGTACGAAGGCTTGGTCCGAGTCGCCGAATTGGCGCAACCGGGCGACTGGATGTTCTCAATCGACCTGAAGTCTGGATACCATCACGTCGATATCCACCCGTCATGCTGGAAGTTCCTCGGTTTTCATTTCAACGGCATGGATTACTACTTCAAGTCGTTACCGTTCGGTCTCGCAACAGCACCCTTCCTGTTCACCCAGTTGATCAAACAACTGGCTCGAAGATGGCGAGCGCAAGGCACCCGAGTCATTCCATATGTGGACGATATCTTATTCCTCTGCAGTTCGGAGGAGGACGCATGCGCGACTCGTGATGCAATCATTCGTGACCTACGACAGTCGGGCCTTGTCATCAATGCCAAAAAGTCGCACCTTACCCCGACCCAGAAACTGCAATTTCTTGGGATGGAGTTGGACACCCAATCTGGGAGATTTACCATCGGCCCCGAACGTCGGGCACAACTCATGCACACGCTCCAGGTGCTTATATCTGCTTACGAGCGACGACAACGGATACCAATCCGCCTTGTCGCACGGGTTACCGGCATTCTCGCTTCCATGGCGCTAGCCCTTGGCACAACGGCATGCGCATTCAGTCACCAACTCCTAGAGCTCATCAATGCAGCAACGTCATGGAATGCCAGGACACACCTAACCCTGGAGGCTCGGGACGAGCTCAAATTCTGGCTAGAGAACTTTGATCGTTTCAACGGGGCGCCATTTCACATGCCCCACAGCATCGACACAGTGATTCATGTCGACGCAAGTGCTCACATTTGGGGTGCGACCCTAGCTTCCTTCCCAGGTGAAAACATACAAGGTAGCAGCCCTATGCCACACGAGCTCCTCTCCACTTCAAGCACACGCCGTGAACTCGAAGGTGTGCTCTGGGCTCTGAGTGCATTCTCAAGTCAAATCCAAGGCCGCCATGTGCTCATGCGCGTCGACAACCAGGGCGTATTCTTCATTCTTCGAAAAGGCGGTTCCGGGCAACCCGAACTCACCCTTTTGTGCAAATCCATCATCGCACACTGCATGGCGAATGAAATCAGGCTGGCAATCGAATGGATTCCCCGAGCTCTCAACGCGGATGCGGACGCTCTCTCTAAGTTAGAAGACAACGACGACTATTCCTTGAAACTCCCCTGGTTCCGGCTACTGGAGAGGCGCTGGGGTCCATATACCATCGACCTTTTTGCAAATGCCAGTAACGCGCAACTCTCGCGTTTCTTTTCAAAGGTTCCCCATCCACGCGCAACGGCCGTCAATGCCTTCTCCCAGAACTGGGGGGCAGAACACGGTTTTGCATTCCCCCCACCGCACCTGGTTCCCGCCACCCTGCGCCATGCCGCGCGCACGTCTGCCACGCTGACATTGGTCATTCCTGAATGGACAGGAGCATCATGGTGGCCCCTGATCCGGCCTTCCCCTAGGACCTGGGCACCCGGCATATCATCATGTCTTCATCTTGCTAGCGGTCGCCAGTATCTGCATGTGGGTTCGCATATTAGCGCATTCTCAGGAGTTGGTCTCCCGGTTAGTAGAATCCTTGCACTACAACTTAACTTCCATCATTAATGTACCGCCGATCTTTTCTTGATGATGACAGATATGATTCCGAAGCTGCATCAACAGCTACTTTTAATGACAGCCCAAACACGGTCCGTCTCAACAATCAACACATACGAACCTTATTGGGCGAAGTTCAGGAGTTTTTGTGTTAAGGCAAAAGTGGCATTTCTGCCTGCCGCAGACCTAACAGTTGCACTCTACCTGGTACATGCGATCAACCACAAGGCCACCGTCTCTAGCGTCCAGCTCACATGTGCCGCGATAAGCTTCGCCCACCGCATGACAGGCTCTGCCAATCCCACATGCGGCCCCTTCACGACACAAGTACGCGATTACGCCAAACGACACTGCCCCCGGCCAGCACGGGTGAAAGAACCCGTCTCCCTCCATCAGGTCCACGCCATGGCTAGGCCATTTCTCCAATCGAGCCAACCGGGCACATATCAGAAAGGCCTCATCGTGCTACTCATGTACTCTGCATTCCTACGCTTCTCAGACTTGGTGGCAATCCAATGGGAGGACATCCAATTCGAGGAAACAGCAATGTGGCTATTGATCCCACACTCAAAGACTGATCAGGAGGGTAAGGGTGTGTGGGTTCCCGTCGCCGCATCGGACGGACCATTCTGCCCGGTAAGGTGCACCCGCAATTTCATCCGGCTAGCACACTACGGGCCGACCAGCACAGGGCCGCTGATACGAGTCTTTCGCGGATCATCACCGCCATCCTCATCCGACACTGCCCCGTCTTACACTACAATCCGCACATGGTGCATGCAAGCGTTCGAAGCCGCTGGGATCGATTCAACACACCTTGGCACACACTCTTTTCGCAAAGGCGCAGCCACGGTTGCAGCTAGTGCGGGAGTCCCGGATCGCGTCTTCAAACGGCTCGGGCGCTGCAAAGCGAGACAGCAAAGGATTTATACATGACCATCTCGCAGGATCACCTAATCGCAGCATCTCGCAACATCCAAGACGAAGCTCGTGCGCCGTCAACCTCACAGCATCATCGCGCCATTACGAGGCACCGCCGACCTCCCCTCCCCATGTCTCAGAAGTCCCAGTTGAAATGAGACGTTGCATTTGCAAGGCAAATCGCAAGTGTTCACAATATGTAAAATTTTTAAAGTGTGTAACACTTTTCAAAATTGTGTATTGTGAATAGCGAAGCGAATTGTACCGAAGCAAAGGCTTCGGCAAAACACTAATTCCCCTCTTTTTCGGTATAAAAGAGGGGGCGAAGGCCATTTGGCCTTCACCCACGTTTTCATTTCGAACTTTCAATTTCAAGTTTCCCGCTCCCCCCACCCTAGCATGAGATGCATGGTAGCTCTATATGTTGTACAATGCTTGGACGATAAAAAATCTTGTACTTGCCAGTTGAAATGAGACGTTGCATTTGCCCAGTTGAAATGAGACGTTGCATTTGCAAGGCAAATCGCAAGTGTTCACAATACAGATGAAAGTGAAAGCCAGGCTCCCTCATCGGCGAGGAGACTGAGTATCGCTGGTGAACGGAGCTGCATTGCTGCCACGCGCCGGCGAGGAGACTCACGGGCCGCTGGAAACTTTCCAGTGGCTCACCCACTTCGAGCGGACTCGCTTCCATCTCAAGGTACTTACCCATTATGTATCCCTCGCATGTTTTATGAGGAAGGCTAAGAAGGATTCCTTCAGTGTCCGTTGGAAAGCTACAAATTGATCCGACCTTTGTCTTTTTGATTGTTTTATTCAAACTCTCGTGACATTGTTCATTCACGCAACAGAAAATAGACCAAGGACTCAGCCCAGCATGTGGACTGGGCAACAGCGCGAGGAAGAGATAAAGCAGGGTGCGAGGCTGATTGTTGAGACGATTGAAGAACTCAATGCATTCCACACTGCGAAAATGACGGAATACGAAAACCGTTTCATGGCTGCTATGGAAAACCTGCAGTTAACTAGAACGAGCCCCAATGCAGCAAAAGCGGCGGTGCTTGTAGGCGTCGTGATTCAACAGGCATTGATGATGTGGGATAACGAATTTCTGGACATTTGTGAGATGGGTGCCTTGGGATGGCTGGCACTGCAGAAGCAGGATTCATTCACAGATGATGAGGACTTCCTTTCAGATGAAGAGTTTTTTCTTTCAGATGAAGACTCCTCCTCTCAAGATAATGCATCTGTAGGGTCTACCTGACACAAGAAGATGGCTGTACAGGTACAGTAGGTCTAGTGCGGCTTTGGAAGGGCAATTTCCATGGGCAGCACCTTTTGCTGATTTTGCATGTGTTGCTGCTGGTCCCCTCTCATTTGAACGTGAGCGCCTGGGGAAAAACGCTAGTTAAACTTTCCCACTGATGCTTTGGTTTGTAATAAACAGTGGGACTGGCTGGCTGCTTAGTTGGCTATCATCTTTCTGTTCCCTTCTGCTTCTACCGTCATTCCATTCTCCTGTGCTGGCCCCCTTCTACCAGCTACTACCACTCTCCCTTCCATTCTAAAGTGAGGGGACCTTCACTCAGGTACCGGTAACAGAAACAGAACATTCACAAGTACCGTATCAGTACCAGCTCCACTCCTGCCTGTTTTCTGAAGTGTTCAACATCTGTACCTTGGCAAGGGCATATCGGAATCATAAGAGGAGGTTCGGCATAACATACAGGTGTGCATGCATGGGTAGTAACGATATGGGCTCTCAAAATGCTGAAGTGTTTTTTTTAGAATTCTCAAAAAAACACTTCAGTACCTTGGCAAGGGCATATCGTAACCATAAGAGGAGGTTCGGCATAACATACAGGTGTGCATGCATGGGTAGAAACGATATGGGCTCTCAAAATGTCTCCTCTCCAGTCTCAAAAGCATACAGTAGCGTCAGCTCTCCAATCAGCCTGACCGAATTAAACGGGCCCACAGCTGCCTTCACCTCCCCAGCGGCCTCTTCCTTTTTCCTCACTAAAGTCTGCTCCATTACAGACAACTCGTCACCACCCCCGTCACTAATCAAACCCTTGTCATCCTCCTCACTGACCACAGCAGAAGCTGAAGCACCAGCAGCGCTACCAAATGGAAGAACATCAATGTCGCCTCCACCAGTTAAACCTTCACTCAGCAGTCCCTGTCCTGTCATTTCTTGCCGCTCTTGCTGCTTCATCAGCTCTTCATCCCGTGCTAGCGCCCTCTGCTCTTCAGCTTCGGACCACACCAAATCCTCATCTTCCTCCTCCCCCTCCTCCGCTTCTGAATTCCTCTCTTCTCCCTTCTCTTCACCCTCTCCCTCCTCTCCGCTCTCTCCCTCGTCCTCTTCATCCTCCTCCGTCTGATCCTGCTCTCCCCATTCATCTTCATTACTATCACCATCGCTTTTGTCACCGCTCCTATTGTCACCATCGCCTGCCACAATGTATCCTCCTGTTGAAGCAGCAGACAGGCCCAGCACATCCCAGTCAGCGCTGAGCTGGAGGCGTGCCACGTGGCGCAGGATGGAAGCCTGCTGCCGCCACGTGGCGGCCTCGTACGCTGCCAGCACAGCAGCACGCGTGGCTGTAGCTGGCAAACCAAGCGCCTGCTTCAGGTTGCTCACAAGCACGTGTGACTGCAGCGATTGTGACTGTAACGATTGTGACTGTGACTGCGGTTCTAGGGGAGGGAAGAGCTGCGGGAAGAGGTGCTGAAAGAAAGGCTTCTGTGGTTCAAAGCGGACCTGCAGCAGCGGAGAGGAGAGCAGAGCAGGGGAGGCATCAAAACACCAGAGATAAGATAGTGGTTCTACAGGAGGGAAGAGCTCAGGGAAAAGGCGCTGGAAGAAAGGCTTCTGTGGTTCAAAGCGTACCTGCAGCAGCGCAGAGGAAGGAAAAATGAGTACCAGGGACAAGATACTCCTGCTTGGACGATTATCTGTACACCAGGATTCTGCTTGGATAATGCCGGCTAGCGAACAGCAGGTCTGGTCAGTACGAGGTCATGCACTGAGCCACGTCACGTCGCTCCACACTCTCTCTCAGCACCCAACCTCCCCGCTCTAAACCCACACAGCACATACCTCGAAAGCTGGATGCCTGGTGAACACCAGGTCCGGTCAGTACCAGGCGACACACTGAGCCTAGGCTTGGGCATTTGACCCGAACTGGTCGGGTAACCCGACCCGACCCGACCTTTTTGGCGGGTCGGGTAATTAGTTTTGATTGGACTACCCGGGCGGGTCGGGTATGTATACCCACGTCGGGTAACAGATACCCGATACCCGACCCGGGTGATCAAACTCGGGTATTTGGTACCCTATACCCGACTTGGTCATACATGGATCTGGCTTGCAAAATGTAGTAAAAAGCGCCTAACTATACATTTTCAACAAGGAGTTTAGGTAGTTAAAGGGAGCGCGCCAGCATACTGTGTGAAATGTAAGATAAATAGAAAGTTTTATAACACTGTATTTACGGGTATACCCGGCCCGACCTCGGGTTATAAATACCCGAGGAGTACAAAGCGGGTCGGGTAACTAACCTGACCCTAAATACCCGAGGTCGGGTATACCCGACTTGACCCCACCCTACCCTCGGGTAGCCCCAAACGGGTCGGGTCGGGTCGGGTCGGGTCGGGTCGGGTCGGGCCAATGCCCAAGCCTAACTGAGCCACGTCACACATGCCCTCTCAACTGCTCTGCACCTTCATACACTGCTCTCAACCCACATGTTACGTACCTCAAAAGCTGGATGGCGGGTAAACACGAGGTCTGGTCGGTACCAGGCCACGCACTGAGCCATGTCACTCCACGCCCTATCTGCACCGCTCTAAACTGACCTATAAATCAGTACATACCTCAAAGGCAGGATGGCGAGTAAAGATGAGGTCTGGTCGGTACCAGGCTACGCACTGAGCCACGTCACTCCACGCCCTCTTGGGTATCCGCCCCATCAGCCACCTCTGCACCCAGATCTTTCCACACACACTTATGTACCTCGTTCAACCGCTCTGAACCTCGTCCCACCACCTTGACATACCTCAAAAGCTGGATGGCGGGTAAACACCAGGTCTGGTCGGTACCAGGCAACGCACTGAGCCACATCACTCCACGCCCTCTTGGGTAGCCGTCCCATCAGCCACCTCTGCACGTGCTCATCGATTTTCTGGCTTGTCAACCACACTCCTGCTGGGTCTGAAGCGACTGCTGACTTTTGAGGCGCCTCAAAATTCCTCTGCACGTGCTCATGCATTTTCTGGCTTGAAAACCAGACTTCTGCTGGGTTTGCAGGAGCATCAGGAGTAGATCTCCCAGCAGTATCCGCCGGTTTTTTAAACGACTCAAAAACAGTCTCACGAGTAGATCTCCCAGCATCATCCACCGTCCCTGCAGCAGAATCTGCTTCTCTGGCTGTATTTGCTTCTTCAAGAACCCCTGCTGTGTCACCAGCAGCATCACTGAGAGCTCCTGTGTGGTCTGTCAGTTGAGCAGCTGTGGTAGCTGCTGTGGTTGCAGCGTCGTGAATGGCGGTGGCGAGGGTGAGAGGCGGCAGGGCGAGCTGGGCGACGAGCGTCCACTGCAGCCACGGGGGCTGGCGGGGGAGGGGAGAGGGGTGGCAGGGGAGGAGAGAATCAGGATTGAGCAGAGCGGATCTCGTGAAGGGCAGTGGTGAGGGTGAGAGGGGGAAGGGCGATCTGGGCTACAAGGGACCACTGCAGCCACGGGGGCTGGTGGTAGGGAGAGGAGGAGGATGGACAAGAGGAGAGAGGAACAGAGGGTGCAAAATGTTGGGTTGGAGCATAGTGACAGCATAGAAGATGCACCCGCGTGAAGGATGAGTTAATGGGAACAATAAGTGACAGCATATAAGAAAGAAAGGCACGACAATGACTCTTCTTTGGATTAATTAATCTTTTTTCTTAATGGAAACTACAAGTCCAGAAGGACCTTAAAACTAGAAACAATCACTCGAGATTTGGGCCGAGATTTGAGTGGCGTCTGCTTCTTGCGTGCAAACACAACAGCAGGTCTGGCTCACAACCCGCTGTTGGCTCCAAGGCTGGTGTGGTTGGTGTGGAGAGGAAGGAGTCAAGGGATTTCTCACCTGGGATGTGACTCGAGATCTGGGCTCCCCCGATGCGCCTGATTCGAGTGGCGTCTGCTTCTTGCGTGCAAACACGAACAGCAGGTCTGGCTCACAAGCCGCTGCTGGCTCCAAGGCTGGTGTGGTTGCAGCGGTTGCAGCATTTGCAGTGGTTGGAGTGGAGAGGAAGGAGTCGAGGGCTTTTTCGTAGCGAGCGCACATGTGGTTCTGCTCTGCACTCTCCTGCTCTGCATGGTGGGGGAAGGTGGGTGAAACACAGTGGGCAAGAGTGGCTACAGCATAAGATGTGGTTGCAGAGGTTGGACAAGAGAGAAAGGAGTCGAGGGCTTTCTTGTAGCCAGCGCACATGTGGTTCTGCTCCGCGCTCTCCTGCTCTGTTGGGTGGAGGTGAAGAGGGGAGAGAGAGGGAAGAGAGAGAGGAGGGGGGGGGGGGGGGGTGGCTTATGATATAGATGGGGAATCGGAAGAAAGGAGTCAAGGTCCACCCCTCGACCATCGGCGAAAGGGGCCCTCTGTGCTTGCCCACCATCGGCGCCTTTCCCCCATAGGGCCAATAAGCACCATACCGATACACATCCATTGTCACCGCTCTGCAACCCGCTGTCACCGCTCTGCACCCACCTTCATCGCTCTGAACCGAGCTGAACTCTGAGATCACCCACTCGTCTGTAATCTTCGCCTTCTTCTGCTTCCCCAACATAGGCGCCCTTACATATACACACTCACACCCACTGTCACCGCTCTGAACCCACCTTCATCGGTCTGAACCGAACTGTATTCCGAGATCACCCATTCATCTGTAATTTTCGCCTTCTTATGCTTCCCCACCATCGGCGCCCTCCCCCCATAGGGCCCATAGGGACCGTACAGATACTTCTGCCTCACTCCCTCCCCTACTACCATTGTCACCGCTCTGCACTCCCCGTGCCGCTCTGGACTGTATGTCACCACACTGAACCCACCTTCATCGCTCTGAACCGAGCTGAATTCCGAGATTACCCATTCGTCCGTGATCTTCGCTTTCTTGTGCTTCCCCACCATCGGAGCCCTCCCTCCATACGGGCCATAGGGACCATATAAGTACTTCTGCCTCACTCCCTCCCTGCTCCACTCCACCCTCCCCCTCACACTCCCCCTCCCCTCGCTCCTCCCCCTCTCACTCCTTTCCATCCTCCCTTTCCTTCTTTCTCCCCCATCCTCCTCCTCCTCCTCCTCCTCCTCTTCTTCCTCCTCCTCTTCTTCCCACCACTCATTGCTTCTCCCACCAATCCACTCTTTCCTTCTCGCTCTTGCTGCTGCTGCCTCCTCTGCTGCTGCTCTTGCATCAGCCTCTGTTGAAAAAGAGAAGGGGGGTTTTATAAAAACGAAGTCGAAGAAAGTTGACATAAAAGGGCTGTATAGAAGAGAAACAAAAAGTGTAGGAAAGAAAAGGAAATCAGGCAGGGGGAAGGGTGGGAGAGGCAGAAGGTGTAATGGGTGATTAGGGATCTGCCTAATCAGAAGGTGCATCTGCCTCTCTCTTTCACAGCTTCATCCCTCCCTCCCATAACCTCCCGCTATAACCCCCTCTTTTTCCCTCCTCTCCTCCTCTCCTCCCCTAACCCACCACCAGTGCTCACCTGCCTGTCTCTGCATTTCGCCTCTCCGCCTTTCACACCTTCTTCGACTCCTCCCCCTCATACGCGCCCAACAATTCTGCGTCGTCCTCTCCTCTCGTTCCCACTGGCATGCCTGTCGCTGCCTTTCACACCCTCTCCCCCCAACCCACCCTACTCACCTGCCTGTCTCTGCATCTGTCTTTCAGCTTTCCACACTTTCTTCGACTCCTCCCCCTCATACGCGCTCAGCAAATCAGCGTCCTCCCCTCCTCCGCCGCCCCGCCCCCCTCTCACACCCGGCCTTGGCCCATCCCTTAAACCCCCGCTTAAACCCCTTCCTAAACCTTCGCTTAAACCCCCTCTTGAACCTCCTCCTAAACCTCCTAAAACCCGATCTGAGCCACCTATAATCCCTCCACCTCCCCTGCTCCTTTCTCCTGCTCCTCCCCCTCCCCTTTCATCTCCCCTTCCCCTTCCCCCTGCAATCCGCCCGCGCGTTCCGCTGATCTCTCCCCTCTCCCGCGCACTCCCCATATCCCCATCCGCTACAATAAACCACGAACCCTCGTCGTTAAACCCCGTGTCCTCCAAGTCACGGCTGCTGCCACGTGGGCCCTGTCCACGTCCTCGTCCGGCCTGCTGACGTGGCAGATTCGCTGTTCCGTCGCCTCCCCTACTACCAGAATCCCGCCTGTTTCCGCTTCCCCCCGCATCAGATTCCTCTCCCACCGGATTTCCCCTACCCCGCCCTCTCCCCCTTCCGCTATCCGCGTTTCCCCCGCCCCGCCCTCTCCCACTTCCGCCACGTGCCCCTCCTTCCCCCGACGGTGCTCGCCCTCCCCTTCCGCCAGATCTTCCGCCCTCTGCTCGCCTTTCCGCGCGGATCCGGAAGCTTGCAGGTGAAGGGGGAAGACCAATTCCCCATGCTCCCGGAGCAGCCCTAAATTCAGAGAAGAGCGGACATTTTCGATTTCTGAGAGTGTCGAGCAATCTCAAGGGGGTTCCGGGGGAACGAAAATGACGTACGGGGGTGCTCGAATGGCGCAAGCCAACAAGCGGAAGCAGTGCGCGCGGCGGTGAGGGGGAGACAAGCGCGCCCATGGCGCCGCGTGCTCAGACGCTAAAATCAGCAAGCGAGCTGCGATGGTTACAAGGCGTCTGGCAAATAGTCGGGAAATGGCACGGTTGCTGTACTCGCTACAATGCTGAAGGGTGCACAATCCAGAAGTGTGAAAACGCCACACTTACATCATTCAGTGAAGAAAGGTGCATTTTACTTGATTTGATAATATATATAATTTATTATGAAAATATTTTACGAATCTGGCAGCATGCCTGCCTACCCCGTTATGGGAGCGATATCCCACTTCCAGTTATTCAACCTTTTCCCGCTTTATATGCAAAGAATCGTTTTCGTAGCCTATGTTTATATTACAATTACTACCGGTAAGCGGTCTCCCTTATCGCGGTTTTGTCCAGTGGCTCAAGTTTCTCCACGACGCCGCAAATCACGGTTGACCGTCCGTTGATGTCAATTCCACTCGCAGAAGCACACGTAGCATCCGACTCCAATGCACGAATTCGGAACGGTATGAGGTACTTCGCTTGATGTTCCAAAAGCTCCTACAATTGATGCTCACCCCATGCACGCGAATTTGCCTTGCGCCGGATGGATACGCTGCACCCGAGGTTGTTTCCCCAGCCTTATGCACCTACATTACAAGCGCGTCAAGCAGAAGAGACCGAAGTCAAGCAGAAGAGACTGAAGTCAAACTAGGTAACTAGGTAGCAGAGTCTTGTTTATAAGCACATGCGAATTCTTTTTAGCTAGCTGCGAATTGACGAAACTTATGCGAAATGCTCGTGACAGCTTATACGCCCCCTTCATAAGGCAACCGGGAGGGGCTCAAACAGGCATCAATTGTACTCTCTCCTGCAAGTAGCGTCACCATCAGTCTTGTGGTCTCCGCGAGCGCCGCACGCGCAGGCTTGCATTTGGATAGCTGGATCGCTGTATTTCAATTGTGATTCGTGAGCCGTGGTTCCATACTGATTTTAAAAAACTCCTATTCGGCCCACACTTTCCAAGCAAGGAGCGCGTCGTTTGCTTTTTAGGAGCTAGCATGGCGCATACAGGTTGCATCACTCGCGCTTCGTACTTAATTCGCGCGTCGCCGCTCGTTCCCGAGCACGCGGCGGCGCGTTTACACAATAGCGTTCCTGCTGTAAAGCGTCTCGGAAATTCCAATACCACAGTGTCACTCTCACACCCTCCGCGGAATCCCGCTCCTCTCGCCGTTTCCATCGCCGCGATTCCCGCAGCTGCAATCCTCGCCGCATTGCCGGCGTCCGCGGCGGCGGCGCTTGCGGAGGAATCACCCGCTACCGACAAAGTGCGATCCGCCGTCGGGAGCTTACTAATCGCAGCGGAGGATTTAGAACGCGCCGCCGCGTCGGCAGCCGGAGTAGATAAGGCGCGATCCGCGGTGGGAAGTCTAGTTTCCGCCGCGGAGGATTTAAAACGCGCGGCAGTTTCCGCGTACCGCGATGTGGCCGGCGCGGGATCCGCGGGGGGGGATACCGCGCAGTTTGATTCCGCGGTGGGGGATATAGTCTCCGCGACGGGGGATCTCGAACGCGCCGCTGTTGGCATTTTCGGAAAGGCTGTGTCAGCAGAAGAGAGCGTGTCGGAACAGGTGGGTGCCACTCTTGACCTGTGGCAATTTTTGGACGCGCTGTGTCAGCACAAGAGAGCGTGTCGGAGCAAGGGGTTAATAGGAAGTCAGGGTTACTATGGGGTTACCCTGTTTGGCGGGGGAAGGGGGGGGCGGGGGGGGGGGAGGGGGGGTTGAGGCGGAAGAGAGAGTGTCGGAGCAGGTGGGTGAGGGGAAGACAAGGGAGGGGGGGATTACGCACAGGTTTGTTCCGCCGGCGAAGTTGAACAGTATTGACACTAACGAGAAAGTGATTCAACAAGAAAGTGACACTAACGAGAAAGTGACACTAACAAGAATGTGACAAACGAGAAAGTGACTCCCACTCGTTTGAAGTTTGTGAAGCTTCTGAATTCATGTTCCATTTTGTCTCTTTTTGTATTTTTTGTTCGTTTCACGCGAACCAGGTGGGCAAGCTGCTTGGTTCGGGTGCGGAAGCGACGCAGAAGCTTCTGGAATCCAGCGGGGAAGCGCTGCAGGCGGACACGGCAGGCGTGGCGAGGATGATTGGCGATGCTGCCGGTGCAGGGATGGAGGCGATTGAAAGACTACTGGGAGAGGGGACCCCTTCACTGGATGGCGTTTGGTCGGTGAGTGAATGGGAGGTGGCGTTGTGTGTGAGTGAATGGGAGGTGGCATTGTGTGTGAGTGAATGGGAGGTGGCATTGTGTGTGAGTGAATGGGAGGTGGCATTGTGTGTGAGTGAATGGGAGGTGGCATTGTGTGTGAGTGAATGGGAGGTGGCATTGTGTGTGAGTGAATGGGAGGTGGCATTGTGTGTGAGTGAATGGGAGGTGGCATTGTGTGTGAGTGAATGGGAGGTGGCATTGTGTGTGAGTGAATGGGAGGTGGCATTGTGTGTGAGTGAATGGGAGGTGGCATTGTGTGTGAGTGAATGGGAGGTGGCATTGTGTGTGAGTGAATGGGAGGTGGCATTGTGTGTGAGTGAATGGGAGGTGGCATTGTGTGTGAGTGAATGGGAGGTGGCATTGTGTGTGAGTGAATGGGAGGTGGCATTGTGTGTGAGTGAATGGGAGGTGGCATTGTGTGTGAGTGAATGGGAGGTGGCATTGTGTGTGAGTGAATGGGAGGTGGCATTGTGTGTGAGTGAATGGGAGGTGGCATTGTGTGTGAGTGAATGGGAGGTGGCATTGTGTGTGAGTGAATGGGAGGTGGCATTGTGTGTGAGTGAATGGGAGGTGGCATTGTGTGTGAGTGAATGGGAGGTGGCATTGTGTGTGAGTGAATGGGAGGTGGCATTGTGTGTGAGTGAATGGGAGGTGGCATTGTGTGTGAGTGAATGGGAGGTGGCATTGTGTGTGAGTGAATGGGAGGTGGCATTGTGTGTGAGTGAATGGGAGGTGGCATTGTGTGTGAGTGAATGGGAGGTGGCATTGTGTGTGAGTGAATGGGAGGTGGCATTGTGTGTGAGTGAATGGGAGGTGGCATTGTGTGTGAGTGAATGGGAGGTGGCATTGTGTGTGAGTGAATGGGAGGTGGCATTGTGTGTGAGTGAATGGGAGGTGGCATTGTGTGTGAGTGAATGGGAGGTGGCATTGTGTGTGAGTGAATGGGAGGTGGCATTGTGTGTGAGTGAATGGGAGGTGGCATTGTGTGTGAGTGAATGGGAGGTGGCATTGTGTGTGAGTGAATGGGAGGTGGCATTGTGTGTGAGTGAATGGGAGGTGGCATTGTGTGTGAGTGAATGGGAGGTGGCATTGTGTGTGAGTGAATGGGAGGTGGCATTGTGTGTGAGTGAATGGGAGGTGGCATTGTGTGTGAGTGAATGGGAGGTGGCATTGTGTGTGAGTGAATGGGAGGTGGCATTGTGTGTGAGTGAATGGGAGGTGGCGTTGTGTGTGAGTGAATGGGAGGTGGCATTGTGTGTGAGTGAATGGGAGGTGGCATTGTGTGTGAGTGAATGGGAGGTGGCATTGTGTGTGAGTGAATGGGAGGTGGCGTTGTGTGTGAGTGAATGGGAGGTGGCATTGTGTGTGAGTGAATGGGAGGTGGCATTGTGTGTGCGTGAATGGGAGGTGGCATTGTGTGTGAGTGAATGGGAGATGCATGGCTGGGAGGATGATTGGCAATGCTGCCGGTGTAGGAATGTAGGCTTTTGAGAGAATGCTGGGAGAGGGGACTCCATCACTGGATGGCGTTTGGTCGGTGAGTGAACAGGGAATTGGGGGTGGGTGGGGGTAAGACACGGGGAGGTGTCAGCCGGTGAAGAGCAATGCAGGCGGACACGGGACGGGTGGCGAGGATGATTGGCGACGCTGCTGCTGCGGCAGAAATGGAGGCGATTGGGAAACTGATGGGGATACCTGCACTGGATGGCATGTGGTCGGTGAGTGAATGGGAGAGTGGTTGGCTGGGAAGCTGGTGGGGCGCTGGGATCCGGCAGGGAAGCGCTACAGGCGGACACGGCTGGTGAGTTGGGGGTAAGACACGGGGAGGTGTGAACGGGCAGGGAAGCATTGCAGGCGGACACGGCAGGGATGGCGAGGATGATTGGCGACGCCGCTGGTTCAGGAATGGAGGCAATTGAACTGCTGCTTGGGGAGGGGGCTCCTGCACTGGATGGTGTTTGGTCGGTGAGTGAGTGGGAAAGTGAGTGGATGGTTGGGAGGGTGGTGGTGTGGTGAATGGAAGGATGGAGGCGTTTGAAATTCTGCTGGGGGAGTGGATATTTGCACTGGATGGCATTTGGTCGATGAGTGAATGGGAGAGTGGATGGTTGGGAGGGCGGTGGTGTGGTGGTGGTGATGCTGCAGAGATGCAGGTGACTGCGCATGAGTGTTCTTAGAAATGTGGTTCTTGCCGAGATGTTGCCGTGCCGTGCCGTGGGGCCTTTTTTTGAGGCGCCTCAAAACAAGGCTTGACATGGAGGCTTTTGGTGGGTGATTCGTGAGTTTAAGGAAGACATGTGCCTTTGTCCATGTCTCTGTTACATTCTTGCATGCCCCAGACTTGAAAATTCAGCTCATTATCCATTTCTCCTACCCCCTAGAATAGTAAAGTGTTGATTTTGTTGGCCTGATTTCTGTTCGTGTCTCCCCCCCACCTCTTCCCCCTTCCTTCCCCCCTGCCACTCCCCTTTATCATCTTGCAAATTCATTCCAGCTGTCCCTGCCTACAAACGGAACCATTTTCAACACTGTCTCATCAGCATCCGCGTTTGTAACAGCTCCTCTAAGCACAGCATGGGAAGCAGTGCAGCTCACTTCAACAAGCTCAGGTCTCCAAACAGTTGCTTTCTATGTCTCCATGAGTATCTTCCTGCTGGCACTGGCCAATCAGCCAAGAGAATAGAACAGCAGTGCATGATACAAATAGATTAGTTTCAGAAAGCCATACGTACGTTGAACAGTGAAGCAACCTGAGCAGATGAGTAGTAGAGGTTTTTGTATGTCATGCAATATGTATATCAGATGCAAAATGGGATTCCTTTGCCGCCTGCACTGTACTTATTTCAACCTAGCAGTCTAACCACCTGACGCGAGTATTTTGTAGTATCACAAACTCGCATGCGGGTGAGGTGGTTCCCTCGCGCTGTACCGTTTCAAAACGAGAAGCACCGAAGAAAAGCACTGCGCGTGACACGCCAGATCCTTCAGAATTCTGATCAGAATTCCTCGTCAATATCGAGGCGGGGTGTTTCACAACGACTACCTAGCTCGTCTGGTTTTCTGAATCATTTCTTTTCTACTGGCAGCTATGGCTGCTGCTGCCGCTAGTGCAACGCTCCCGTACAACGGTTGTTTGTCCGCTAGACAGTTAGCACCGTCTCCATCTGGTCGGGTAACCAGAAGCCACGGGTTGCTCGCTTGTCTTCGCTCTTCTCGTCTGTTACATTCGCGATTACAGTCGCGTCGCTCCGTGACGACACTCCGGAAGCAGCTTATAACGAGGACAAGTCCGAGTAGTACGGTTGTTTGCTCGTTCCACGAGTCGCAGATGGGTCAGCCAGACGCGATCAGCGATTTCGAAAAGAGCATTTCGGACGCGGAGTTGCGAGGCATGGTGGACGAGTCGCTAGTTTGGTCGTCTCTCAACGGACTGGTCGTCGGCGATCAGACGGTCGAGGTAGGCTCAAGGGAAGATCGGACGGTCGGGACGAAAGTTGGACGTTTCTCAAACGTTCAGAGGGTTCCGTAGGCTGTTTTAGGCTGTTTTTGAGTCAGCGATTTCGAGCAGAGCATTTCGGACGCGGAGTTGCGAGGGATGGTGGACGAGTCGCTGGTTTGGTCGTCGCTCAACGGTCTGGTCGTCGGCGATCAGACGGTGAAGGTAGGCTTAAAGGAGGATCGGACGGTCGAGGTTGCGAGGGATGGTGGACGAGTCGCTGATTTGGTCGTCACTCAACGGTCTGGTCGTCGGTGATCAGACGATCGAGGTAGGTTCACTGGAAGATCGGACGGTCGAGAAGAGCATACCGGATTTCGAGTTGCGAGGCATGGTGGATGAGTCGCTCCTGTGGTCGTCGCTCAACGGTCGGATCGTCGGCGATCGGACGGCCGAGCTAGGCTCGAAGGAAGATCGGACGGTTGAGGTAGTTCAACGCGGAGATCGGACCGTTGAGGTTGGACTGAAGATTGGTCGCTCCAATTCATTTTTTCCCCGTATCATTAGTCGACCAGTACTGCTTTATTCGACAGGACGCGGGGATTGGACGATCAATATAGGCCGTTTTTTGCATTTCGTCAACACATTTCCAGTCTTGTGTTCTTAGTGTCATGCCCCTCCCATACTCCTCACACAACCCATCCCCTCCCATTCTACGTCTTCCTTCCTGCTGCTTCAGGTATCGGGCTCTGATCCTGGATACGGCTTGGTTCCTGCGCCAGTGACGCTGGTCCCCACGCCCTTCCCAGCACACCAATACCATACATGCATCCCCACCCACCTATCCATTCTGTGCTGCTTCAGGTATCGGGCTCTGATCCTGGATACGGCTTGGTTCCTGCGCCAGTGACGCTGGTCCCCACGCTTCCCTTCCCAGCACACCATTCACGCGCAACCCCACCAACTCTTCCCTTCCCACAACTTCCTCCTTTCTCTTCCAGGACTCGGGATCTGTTCCGGGATCTGGTTTGGTCCCCGCACCAGTGACCTTTCTCCCACATTCTTCCTTACCAGCACGCCACCATTATCCACCCGCACAAATATTCTCCTTCTCATGACACCCCCCCTGCTCTGCTCCAGGACTCAGGCTCTGTTCCGGGACCCGGCCTCATCCCCGCGCCAGTGACGCTGCTCCCCACGCCCTTCCCAGCACACCATTTCCATTCACCACCCGCCCCCACCAACCTTGTCCATTCTGTGCTGTTGTGTCCAGGACTCGGGCTCTGTTCCGGGATCGGGCTTGGTCCCCGCGCCAGTGACGCTGCTCCCCACGCCCTTCCCAGCGCACCATTTCCATCGAGCCGTGGAGCTCGCCCCTCTCTTCAACGCCCTTGTCGATGCTGTCAGTCAGGATGCCGACTTCTTACAGTCCACTCTCGCAAGGTGAGTGATTTAGGCTGGTGAGTTCTCTCTCGTAGTGTACTTGCAGTGGCAGGGGTTCTGAGTTGCCTCAGGAGCCACCCAGCTCGCCCCTCTCTCCAACGCCCTGGTGGACGCCGTCAGTCAGGACTCTCGCTAGGTGAGTGAGGGGCTGTCATCGTGTGGTAACCACACACCTCTGCTACCTGAGCCAGTGACTTTGCTCCCCGCGCCACGCCCTCAACAGCGCGCCATTTCCATCGAGCCGTGGAGCTCGCCCCTCTCTTCAACGCCCTGGTGGACGCCGTCAGTCAGGACGCTGACTTCCTGCAATCCACACTCGCAAGGTGAGAAATCTAGGCTGGTGTGGTGTAATAACCACAGATGTTTGGTTCCCACGCCAGTGACTTTGCTCCCCGCGCCACGCCCTCAACAGCGCGCCATTTCCATCGAGCCGTGGAGCTCGCCTTTCACTTCGACGATCTTGTTGACGCCGTCAGTCAGGATGCAGGCTTCATGCAATTCTCTCTCGCAAGGTGAGTTCCATGGCAGGCAGGCAGCGTAACTGCAGCCGTTGGAGTTCTTTCAGTGGCCTCGGATGTGTCTTCGGCTCGCCCCTCTGTTCAACGATCTTGTTGATGCCGTCAATGCAGGCTTCGTGCAATTCTCTCTCGCAAGGTGAGTTCCATGGCAGGCAGGCAGCGTAACTGCAGCCGTTGGAGTTCTTTCGAGTTACCTCAGACGTGTCTGCAGCTCGCCCCTCTCTTCACCGCCCTGGTGGACGCTGTCAGTCAGGACGGACGCCACCGACTTGACTTCCTGCAATCCACTCTCGCAAGGTGAGCTCACTCTAGCAGGCAGTGCACCTGCAGTGACTGGAATTCTTTCGAGCTGCCTCAGAAGTGACCTCTGCTCGCCCCTCTCTTCAACGCCCTCGTATACGCCGTCAGTCAGGACCCCACCGACTTGACTTCCTGCCTCTCATCCCCCGGAACACACTCCTTCTGTGCGCCTCAGAACACACTCCGTGTGGGAACACTACCGGGAACTTTGACTCCCTCACAGCACAGCACCACGCATCTCCTTGTCTCACTCACCGGTGAATCGGTCTCCCCTTCACCCGAATAAGCTCAGCACCACTGAATGCATTTTCATGCCGTGCCACCCATCCCCCCGTTTCAGTGCAGGGCGGTCTGACTCCTTCACAGCCGGTCTTCTCCGGATACACGCGGAGATACTCAAGCAGGGGATTCAGCAGGTGAGCATTGCATTCTGCTGCAATGTGGTAACAGTGTACCATACGTGTCAGGCTGCCTGAAGCAAGCTGCACTCATGCAAACCGCACATAGCAGCTGCTCTCTCCTCCAAAAGCACGTGGAGATACTCACGCAGGGGATCCAGCAGGTGAGCTGCTTACGAGCGAGCTGCACACGAGTGGCATCTAAACTGTTGGTCGGTCGGGTCTGTTTTTTGCGATTTCTCAAATAACGGATATCCAATGTATGTATATCGGTCAGGTACGGATATTCGTACGTACATTAGAGGACTCAGTCTGCCCATCTGCTTCGAATCAGCAGATGAGCAGCCTGCAAAGCAGCACACAAGCAAGCAAGCAGCATCAGAAGAAGACCGAAAAGTAGGTCAGGTATGAGTGCAAGCACAAAGGGGTCAGCTGATCTGGTACATTGCGATATTGGCAATTGATCTTCTCAGATTACATGCGGAGATGATGGCGGGGAGGGTACAGGCACCTTGCCCCGCGCCCCTTTCTAACTCTCTCCACCCCTCTCTACCTACCCCTCTCCACCCCTTTCCGTCCCACTCCATTCCCAGCCCATACGGCTGGGCATGCACATTTCGGACTATGCTGGACACAGTGACAGGGGGCGTGCTGCAGGTGGAGCTCAAGACCAGATTACCAGTCAGTCACCGCTAAAGTCAACCCCTCTTCACCCCTCTGCCTCTCCACCCCTCTGCACCGCTCTCCACCGCTCTGTTTCCAGCCCATACGGCTCGGAATGCACAGGTCGGACTACATGCTGGACTCAGTGACAGGGGGCGTGCTGAGGGTGATGCCAGTGCAAGTATCCTTCCCTAACCCTTTTCACCCTTCGCAACCCCTGCCTGCCCTTCCCCACCGCCCTCCGCCCCTCTCCACCTCTCTCCACTGCTCTCAGCCCATAAGGCTGGGCATGCACAGGTCAGACTACATGCTGGAGACCGTCACAGGGGCCGTGCTGCAGGTGGAGCTCAACACCAGATTACCAGTCACCTCCATACCAATTTCAACCCGTCTCCACCCGTCTCCACCCCTCTCCATCCCTCTTGTCTTCTTCCCACCGCTCTCCACCGCTCTCCACTGTTTCCCAGCCCATACGTCTGGGCATGCACAGGTCAGACTACATGCTGGAGACCGTCACAGGGGCCGTGCTGCAGGTGGAGCTCAATACCAGATTAACAGCCATTCCTCTCCCATCCCTCCCTCCTACCCCTCTCCACCGCTCTCGACCCCTCCCATCCAGCCCATAAGACTAGGCATGCACAGATCCGACTACATGCTGGATACAGTTACAGGAAGCGTGCTGCAGGTGGAGCTCAACACCAGTGATTGCTCCCCATCCACCCTCACCCTTCTCCACCCCTCTCCATCCCTCTCGTCCTCTCCCCACCGCTCTCCACCGCTCGCCAGCCCATACGACTGGGCATGCACAGATCTGACTACATGCTGGATACAGTTACAGGAAGCGTGCTGCAGGTGGAGCTCAACACGTAGTCAACAGTGGTTTCTCCCCATCCCTCCTCACCCTTCTCCGCCCATCCTCACCCCTCTCCACTGCCTCTCCACCACCCTCCACCGATCTCCACCTCTCTCAACCCCCCAGCCCATACGGCTGGGCATGCACAGGTCGGACTACATGCTGGACACAGTGACAGGGGGCGTGCTGCAGGTGGAGCTCAACACCATCTCCTCGTCCTTCCCTGGGCTAACTTCAAGGGTCACGGACCTGCATAGGTATGCAAGAGGAACGATTAGCGGCGGTAGAGGGTATTGCAGTGCAGGTTCTGGCTGGCCGGTATAGCTGGACACAGTGACAGGGGGCGTGCTGCAGGTGGAGCTCAACACCGTATCCTCGTCCTTCCCTGGGCTCACTTCCCGAGTCACAGACCTACACAGGGTAGGCAGCTGGGAGGGTGTTGGGCAGGTACAAGTGTTGTAGGCATTACGAGAGGCAGGTTGGCAGTGCAAGGGGCGTGCTGCAGGTGGAGCTCTACACCATCTCCTCCTCCTTCCCTGGACTCACCTCCCGAGTCACAGACCTGCACAGGTGAGAAGGGAGCAAAGCGCAGGAGGGTTGGAATAGACAGGGCAGAGTGCGTAGCAGGGCTGGTGTTACTGGGAAAGACTTGACAGGGGGCGTGCTGCAGGTGGAGCCCAACACCTTCTCCTCCTCCTTCCCTGGACTCACTCACCACAACTCAGCAGCAACAGACATGAGAACACCCCCACCCACTCACTGCACGGTCTTTACCTACTCTTTCTATCCCTGACTATCCCCTCCCAGGCACATGGTGGGCATGTATGGCGAAAAGGCGGGTCTGTCGGTAGATGTTGTGCCTCTCAACACGGCAGCAACAGGCACAATAACACCTCCACCCACTCACTGCACGGTCTTTCCGTACTCTTTCCGTCCCTGGCTATCCCCTCCCTCCGTCCCTGCCATGCACATGGTGGGGATGTACGGTGAAAAGGCAGGTCTGTCAGTGGATGCTGTGCCCCTCCATATAATTGCCACAGGCGTGATATCACCTCACCCGCTGCACCCTCTTCCCCTGCCCTTTCTGTTGCTGCTGTCACCTCCCCCTGCCAGGCACATGGTGGGGATGTATGGCGAGAAGGCAGGTCTGTCAGTGGATGCTGTGCCTCTCAACATGGCAGCAACGGATGGGATGGTGTACTCCCGAACCCACCGTTCCCCACCCCTCCCCACCCCATGATGCGCTCCCTCCTCCTTCCGCCACCCTTGGCTCACCTCCCCCTGCCAGGCACATGGTGGGTATGTATGGCGAGAAGGCGGGTCTGTCAGTGGGTGCTGCGCCCCTCAACACGGCAGCGACGAATGTAGTGCCATGTTCCTTAAACCCACCTACCTACCCCCTTCCATTTGCCCTTCTTTCTTGATCTCCTTCCCTCCCTGCCAGGCACATGGTGGGGATGTACGGCGAGAAGGCGGGTCTGTCGGTGGATGCTGTCCCCCTCAACATGGCAGCAACGGACATGGCAGATGCGCTGGCAGCGGCATGGAGGGAATATGGCGATGAGAGGTAGGTGGGTCATGCTGTCATATGGTAGTGCTGGTTGCTGTGTGGTAGGGATGGGTGCTGCGTGTGCGTGTCAACATGGCAGCAACAGACATGGCAGATGCGCTGGCAGCGGCATGGAGGGAATACGGGGATGAGAGGTAATTAGGGCTGGGTGCTCTTCGGTAGGGTTGGGTGTGGTAAATCTGGGTGCTGTTTGTGCCTCTCAACACGGCAGCAACAACAGACATGGCAGATGCGCTGGCTACTTCTTGGAGGGAACATGGGTAGGTGGGTCATGCTGTTGTGTGGTAGGGATGGGTGCTCTGTGTGCGTGACAACATGGCAGCAACGGACATGGCAGATGCGCTGGCAGCGGCATGGAGGGAATATGGTGATGAGAGGTAGGTGGGTCACGATGCTGTGCTGTGGTACGACTGGGTGGGTACTGTAGGGTGCTGTGCTGTAGGGATGGATGCTGTGTGGTAGGGACGGCAGCAACGGACATGGTGGTGCCGTGTGGTAGGGCTGGGTGCCGTGTGGTAGGGCTGGGTGCAGTGAGCTTAAACCAGTGCAAAAGCCAGAATGCAACATGTACGAGAAGCACTGACTGGCACAGCACGTGTGGGTCTCCATGCCTCCACGTTCCCCCTTACCTTTCTACTTGCCCTCTCCCTACCCTACCAACCCACCCCAAAACAGAACAGCTCTCTAATCCTGTTGATGGTGTAGAAGCCAGAGCGGAACGACTCAAAAATCATCTCCCTAATCCTGATGGTGGTGTAGAAGCCAGAGCGGAATCTGTACGACCAGCACTGCCTGGCACACAGCAAGTGTGGGCCCCATCCCTCTTCACCTCCCCCATTACCTTTCTACTTGCCCTCTCCCTACCAACCCACCCCAAAACAGAGCATCCCTCTAATCCTGATGGTGGTGCAAAAGCCAGAGCGCAACATGTACGACCAGCACTGCTTGACGCAGCACCTGTGTCCCTCACCCACCACTCTTCACCTTCCCCCACCCGACTTCACTTTCTCTCCCTCCCAACACCCCAAATCAGAGAAGCTCTCAAATATTGATGGTGGTGCAAACGCCAGAGCGCAACATATACAGCACTGCTTGTCGCAGCACGTGTGCTTCCCACCCCACCTCTCTTCACCTTCCCAAACCCAAACCCTCTTTACTTGTTCTCTCCCCACCACCACACAAACCACACATCCCCAGAGCAGTTCTCTGATCCTGATGGTGGTGCAGAAGCCAGAGCGCAACATGTACGACCAGCACTGCTTGTCACAGCTCGTGTGGCAGAGGCATGGGATCAGAGTGCTGAGGAGGAGTTTGAAGGAGGTGCAGCAGCAGGGAGCAGTAACAGACGCTGGAGAATTGACAATGTGAGTGAGTGGATTTGTGTCTGGGTGTGTATGTGTGAGTGTGTGTGCGTGTGTGTGAGTGTGTGTGTGTGCACATGGGTACAAGAGGGCGGTCTTCTGAGTTGACTCAAAATTCGGCTCATTACACGTGGTTTACATGTCGAGTAATTGTGTGTGAGTTAGCTAGTGTATGTAAGAGGGTGGGCAAGCCAAAGCTGGCATGTACGGCGACCAGCACTCCCTAGAGCAGCACATGCGGTTCTGTCATTGTAGGGTATGGTGTTTGTGTGTAACAGTCGGTCGGTGATGGCATCGCATAACGCGGGTGTTCTACCGTGCAGGCTAGGCCCCAGTGTTGAAATCATGTTTTTAGAGTTCTCAAAAGTGATCTCAACATAGCTTCTGTGCAGTCCACGGCCCCAGTGACTATCCAACGGTCCAACCAATTGTGCTTTGAGCAAAGGAGACGGACGAGGTGTCTCAACGGTCCAACCAGTGACTCAAAGCACTCACCTCTTCCGTCTCTCTTCTCCTCCTCCCCCCCCTATCCCACGCACCAGGGACGGCCATCGGATATCAGTGGTGTATTACCGTGCGGGCTACGGCCCCAGTGATTACCCAAGTATACCTTATTATAAGTCAACTCAAACCACACCCCGCTTTGCCTGCGTTCTCCCTCTCGCCTATCCCACGCACCAGGGACGGCCATCGCATATCAGTGGTGTATTACCGTGCAGGCTACGGCCCCAGTGATTACCCAACCGATCTGGTAAGTTCAGCGTTCATTGGCAGCTCAGCTTTCATTCAGAGCCCTCCTCTCATTCACATGCTGTCATTCATAGATTTCCCTTATCCCCACCGTGCAGGCTATGGTCCCCACTTCCCCTGCACAGCACTCCTCCATACCGCCCCTCTCCCTTCTTCATCACAGGATTGAGAAGCGCGCTTGCTGCTTGAGTGATCGTCAGCAGACAAAGTGCTCCACCATCGCGTACCACCTTGCTTCAGTTCACCTCAACCCCTCTGTACCTGATTGTTCTGTCCTCCATTCCTCCATATTGCTCTCTCTAATCTCAGGAATGGGATTCTCACCTGCTCCTTGAGCGGTCATCAGCAGTGAAGTGCCCCACCATCGCATACCACCTTGCCTTAACCCCGCTTCCCCTCTACCACACTCCTCCATACCACCCCTCTGCCTCTCTCATTCCAGGAGTGGGAGGCCCGCTTGCTGCTCGAGCGATCGTCAACAGTCAAGTGCCCCACCATTGCGTACCACCTTGCAGGGGCAAAGAAGGTGCAGCAGCAGCTGGCACAGCCTGGCGTGCTGGAGAGGTGAGGGCAGAGGAGAACATAAGGGAGAGGAGGAAAAAGGGGCGGGAGAAGGGTGGGGAGGGTTGGGTTGGGGGGGGGACAGTTAGGGGATTGAGTGTTAATCAGTTGCCCCACCATCGTACGTAACTGGGTCAGCCCCAACTTTCAGCAGAAGCTGGGTCAGCATGGGGGGCTGGAAAGGAGAAGGATCACTTCAGATGGTTAAACAATAGCAGCAGCTTTTGAAGCACCTCACAAGCTGGCGAGGTGAGGCGAGGTGAGTGTGATAAGGTGAGGTATGGTAAGTGAAGGTGAGGGTTTGGAGCAGCCATTTCTCAAGCAGTCCTGCATTGATATGGATCATAGGGTACAAGCAAGCCATCTCTCATCTCTCTTTCCCTCTCCTTCTCCCCCACCTCAAGCAGGTTCGTTTCAGACGAGGCGTCTCTGCAAGCCATGCGGCAATGCTTCACCGGGCTGTGAGGGTTCAGAGCTCTCGTCTCTCTTTCCCTCTTCCCCCCCCCCCCCCCTCTCCGCCTCAACCAGGTTCGTTTCAGACGAGGCGTCTCTGCAGGCCATGCGGCAATGCTTCGCTGGGCTGTGGAGTTTGGAGGAGGATGATAAAGCAGGGAAAGGGGAAGGGGGAGTTGATGGTGGGGCAGCACGGAACGCAATCATTGCAAAAGCGATCCGGGAACCATCAGAGTTTGTGCTGAAGCCTCAACGAGAGGGAGGAGGTGAGCTATTGAGCGTTCAGAAATGTGTGGAGGCTTTTGAGATGTCTCAGAACCCGATTGGCTAATTGTCTAAGTTTTTTTGAACGATATATGTTTTTTTACTGGACAAAAACATTGTACATGGTATTTGAGTCGTTGTTAATCGTTCATTTGCACTGCCTTGACCGGTAAACCCTTTAACCGCTTTGCAACCCAATCCACCCCTCTGTGCAGGCAACAACATCTACGACGAGGAAATTACCAGGAAGCTTACAGAGCTGACAGAAGCAGGGGAGGCGGGGAGGCAGGAGCTAGCCGCGTTCATTCTCATGCAGAGACTCTTCCCCCCCATGCACCGCTCAGTTCTCATCCGGAGGTGCCAGTGGAGTTGGAACGATACGCTCTCCGAGCTTGGAGTGTATGGCACATATTTGAGGTGTGTGTGTGTGTGCATGCGAGCATGATTCGAACCGCAGTTGCTAGCAGCGTTCATCCTCATGCAGCGCCTCTTCCCTCCCGTGCACCGCTCCGTATTAATTCGTCGCTGCCAATGGAGTTGGAATGACACGCTTTCAGAGCTAGGAATCTATGGCACGTACCTGAGGTGAGTGCTAGTGTGCCTGGGTGCAGAAGCGGGGGAGGCAGGGAGGCAGGAGCTAGCCGCGTTCATCCTCATGCAGCGACTCTTCCCTCATGTGCACCGCTCAGTATTAATTCGTCGCTGCCAGTGGAGTTGGAATGACACGCTTTCAGAGCTAGGAATCTATGGCACGTACCTGAGGTGAGTGCTAGTGTGCCTGGGTGCAGAAGCAGGGGAGGCGGGGAGGCAGGAGCTAGCAGCGTTCATCCTCATGCAGAGGCTCTTTCCCCCCGTCCACCGCTCGGTGCTCATCCGGAGGTGCCAGCACAGCTGGAACGACACACTCTCTGAACTTGGAGTGTATGGGACTTATTTGAGGTGCGTTGGTCGAACCTCAGGAGCTAGCAGCGTTCATCCTCATGCGGCGGCTCTTTCCCCCCTGTGCACCGATCGGTTCTCATCCGGAGGTGCCAGCACAGTTGGAACGACACGCTGTCCGAGCTGGGCTTGTATGGGACTTACTTGAGGTATGTGTTGGTGCATGTGGATATGGGTGCAGCAGCAAGGGAGCTAGCAGTGTTCATCCTCATGCAGAGGCTCTTCCCTCCCGTGCACCGCTCGGTTCTTATCCGGCGCTGCCAGCACAGTTGGAACGACACGCTGTCCGAGCTGGGCGTGTATGGGACTTACTTGAGGTATGTGTTGGTGCATGTGGATATGGGTGCAGCAGCAAGGGAGCTAGCAGCTTTCATCCTCATGCAGAGGCTCTTTCCACCTGTCCACCGATCGGTTCTCATCCGGCGCTGCCAGTGGAGTTGGAACGACACACTGTCCGAGCTTGGAGTGTATGGCACGTACCTGAGGTGAGCGGGAATGGTTCCGGGTCAGCAGCAGGGGAGGCAGGTAGGGGGGGGCAGGAAGGCAGGTAGGCGGGCGGGGAGGCGGGAGCTAGCAGCGTTCATCCTCATGCAGCGCCTCTTCCCCCCCGTGCACCGCTCCGTGCTCATTCGCCGCTGCCAGCACAGCTGGAACGATACGCTCTCTGAACTGGACTTATTTGAGGTACGTATGTTTGTCCGCAGGGGCACCATCAGGGCTGGCAGATAGGGGACAGGGTGATTATCCTCTCAGCGTATGTTTTTTCAGAATTCTCAAAAAACGTAGGCTGGCAGGTAGGGGACAGGTTGGTTATCCTCTCAGCAGCAAGCCACCTACTGCGCACCAAGACTTGCACATTTCCTGCTGCTCAACCTGCCTTCCCCCCCCCCGCCCTGCCCTCCCACCCCTCTCCTCCTCCTTTCCTTTGGTTTCAGGAACGGGGACAGGGTGGTTATCTTCTCAGCAGCAAGAGCCACCTATTGCGCATCAAGACTTGCATATTTGCTTCTCGTCGTCAGCACCCACCTTCCCTCGTCCCCCCTGCCTCCCTCTCTTCTTCCCCTTCCCCTTCAGAAATGGAGACAGGGTGGTTATCAACACAGCAGCAGGCCACCTGTTGCAGACAACGGCCTGCAAACGTATTTCTTATCAGAACCCATCTTCTCTCAACCTCCCTCTTCCCCGTCGTCCCCTTATCAACGCAGCAGCAGGCCACCTATCGCGCACCAAAACAATCATAAGCTCTCTCCACTGCTTCCCCTTCCCTCCGTCTTGTTTCTTCTCCAGAAATGGAGACAGGGTGGTTATCAACGCAGCAGCAGGCCACCTATTGCGCACCAAAACAGCAACTTCGAACGAGGGAGGGGTGGCCTCTGGATTTGCAGTGCTTGATTCTCCGTACCTTGTCTGAGGAGACACATTTGTTGCTTTATGGTGTCTATGTTTAGTGTACCACTTTCTACACTTTTCGCAGTGTTGCGCGCAAATACCATACTGCATGTATGGGTTGCAAATGAAGCAAAGGCAGCGCAGTGTCAATTCTTTACTCTGGATGAAAGGGGGGATGAAGGCACTATATCTTACTCAAGCCCCTCTGTTATAATGTCACGTTCTGAACAAAAGTTACCGGGGGCACATCTACGATGTTCCCCCTCTTTCCGCAAATAACATGTCCCACCACAATCACCTGTTTCCCACCACCGGTAGCCCATGACAGATGGAAGTATCGTCGCATTCTTGATACCGAAGCCCTGCTCTAATCCTGTTAATATCAGCTGTAAAAGACGATGCATCAGTCCCCAGAAACACATCCGCCATAACGCATATCGCCTTATCGAGTACGGCTTGTACTGTAGTCATGTGGGTGAAATGGGCCTGAGCAAGCACTGCCGCCCAGCCCTCGCCTGCCAGGCTCGTCGGCTGCCGAACCAATCTCAGGTTCGGGATGGAGGCACGGATAACTTGCTCCAGCTGCTTCACCTGCAGGAAAGGCGCATTGTTGAGATGGTGTGGGGCGGAAAAACGAAACCAGATGGAGAAAATGCATGAATGACAGTACGGATGAGCACCAAGTTACTGGTACCATCTAGTCATTCACATGCCTTGAATGAAGGCTGTATCTCGCTCTCCTCCTCCTCATTTGTCTCGCTCACCTCCTCGTCGTTCGTGTCAGTCGCAAGGAACAGTGTTGTCAAATTGCCCGATCGAATCATCTTCCTCGCTATGCTATGCACCAAGCAGTGAACTGTATCACATGAGCAGATTCCATGTCTCTCTCTCTCTCTCACCTCCTCGTCATTCGTGTCAGTCGCCAGGAACAGAGTTGTCAAATTGCCCGATCGAATCATCTTCCTCGCCACGCATCAAGCAGCAATCTGGCTATCCACATGCCTTGAAAGCTGTGCCTCTCTCTTTCTCACCTCCTCGTCATTCGTGTCGGTCGCCAGGAACAAAGTTGTCAAGTTGCCCGACCAAATCATCTTTCTCGCCGCCATGCATCAAGCAGCAAACTGGCTATCCACATGCCTTGAAAGCTGTGCCTCTCTCTTTCTCACCTCCTCGTCGTTCGTGTCGGTCGCCAGGAACAGCGTTGTCAAATTGCCCGAACGAATCATCTTCCTCGCTATGCTATGCACCAAGCAGTGAACTGTATATACGAGCAGATTCGTTGTCCATCTCTCTCACCTCCTCCTCATTTGTGTCGGTCGCCAGGAACAGCGTTGTCAAGTTGCCCGACCAAATCATCTTCCTAGCCACGCATCTCCCTGTCTGCTCTACCGTCAGCAGCAGAGTGGCTATCCACATGCCTTGAAAGCTGTGATTCTCTCACCTCCTCGTCGTTTGTGTCGGTAGCAAGGAACAGAGTCGTCAAGTTGCCCGAACGAATCATCTTCCTCGCCACACAGCTTCCTGTCTGCTCCACCGTCAGATGTGCGTAGTTTTTTATCAGGTCCGTCCGTCTCCAGTGAACCGCCATGTACCGTCCAAACGCTAATCTACCACCCTCGCCTTCACCACTGCTGCTGTTGCTGCTGCCATTTTTCACTTCCCATTCCCGGGGCAGCCCCTGCAAAACTTTCGTCCTCACAAACGCGTCGGCAGCTTCTAAAATCGCAGGATGCGGTTGGATGGCCAGAGGGTTCGGGCAGCCCGGGGAACGAATAAACGGAAGCTCGAGATTGTTCATTCGTGATCCATTCGCTTGCATGGAAGCATCCAGAATTGCCGAACCTAGGTCGTCGAACGTGATTAGCCGAGCCTCGGGCCGAAGCATGGAATCCACCAATCGGAAATCGGTGATGTTGACCGCATGGCTGGACAGGAATCCCCCGGACGTCCACGTCAGGTTCGGCGAGAAGCCGATGCTGGTGTAGTTCGGCATGTGCTTCGGAATACCCACAGGATCCTGGTCATAACAACGACCGTACAAACACACAATCTGGTCCAGACTTACCGTATCGCTCCCCCCCGCGCCCTTTTCCAGCTCTAGTAACTCATCCCGTGAGATGACAGTGCGAGGGCCGTAGCAGCGGCGTGTGTGGTTGAGATCGAAGTATGCGCGGCGCTCGTAGTTACGGCTGATCTCGTCGGCATGCAGAGGGACGACGAGCGTGCGGTTCAGATAACCTGCTGCTAGCAGGTACTTGTTCATGCACCGCACTCGGTTGCTCATCTGGTGGGGTATGGTGGGAAGGGGTGGAGGGTGGTTGATTTTGTCGGCATGCAGAGGCACCACCAGCATGCGGTTCAAGTAGCCCGCTGCCAGGAGGTACTTGTTCATGCACCGCACTCGGTTGCTCATCTGGTGGTGTATGGTGAGAAGGGTCGGGGTGGGGTGGGTAGATGGTAACACTATGAGCTTGAGTCGCGGTTCAAGTAGCCCGCTGCTAATAGGTACTTGTTCATGCACCGCACTCGGTTGCTCATCTGGTGGAGTGCGGTGGAGAGGGGTGGGCACGGTGCAATGGGGTGGATTGTGGTGGGGTTGAGGGGGGGGAGGAGGGGGTTGGGGGAGGGGGGGTGGAAAGAAGTTAACACTATCAGTGTGAGTTTCGGTTGAAGAAGCCCGCTGCCAGAAGGTACTTGTTCATGCACCACACCCGGTTGCTCATTTGGTGGAGTGGAGTGCAGTGGAGGTGGGATCGGGTGAAGTGGGAATGTGTGGGGTGGGATAGGATGGGGTCGAATGTGATGAGCAGAATCGAAAGCAACTAGTCAGGGCATGTATTTGCTTGCCAGGCTGCTGCGGCTGCCAGGCAATGTGAAACACCCATACCATACATGCACCGCTCTCCACTCTTCCCAACACCTCACCTGGTTCCTATAACAATCTATCAACACGTATTTGCCAGGCTGCGGCTGCCAGGCAATATAAGAGTGAGACACCCATACACCGCTCTCCACTCATCCCAACCCAAGTCCCTGACCTGGTTCCTGTAGCAATCCATCAACACGTATTTGCCAGGCTGCGGCTCCCACGCAATCGGCCCCATCCCATACAGCTTGCCGTAGTTCTGAATCTTGTCACACACTCCATTCTTCCCTTCTCTCCCTTCCGTTTACCTGGTTCCTGTAGCAGTCCATGAGCACGTATTTCCCAGGCTGCGGCTCCCAAGCTATCGGACCCATCCCATCCACCGCTCTCCACTCCTCCAAACCCCCTTCTCACCTGGTTCCTATAGCAGTCCATGAGCACGTATTTCCCAGGCTGCGGCTCCCACGAAATCGGTCCCATCCCATACAGCTTGCCATAGTTCTGAGCCTTGTCATTCACTCCGTTCTCAAATGGTCTTGTCACACACTCCCCTCTCGAGCAATCCATTCACAAACGGTCCTACTTACCTGGTTCCTATAACAGTCCATGAGCACGTATTTGCCAGGCTGCGGCTCCCACGCAATCGGCCCCATCCCATACAGCTTGGCATAGTTCTGAGTCTTGTCACACACCCCTGCTGCTGCCAGGCAATAAGACAAACACCCATACCATGAACCGCTCTCCACTCCTCCCAACCCCCTCCTTACCTGGTTCCTGTAGCAGTCCATGAGCACGTATTTGCCAGGCTGTGGCTCCCAAGCAATAGGTCCCATCCCATACAGCTTGCCATAGTTCTGAGCCTTGTCACACACCCCTGCTGCTACTTTCCGCCTGGCCGCCTCATCCTTCTCCTCCTTACTCACTGGCTTCACCCTGCAGCAGGCACAGGGACGGAGAGAGGCAGAGAGGGGTAGAGAGGGGCAGAGAGGGGCAGAGAGGGGCAGAGAGGGGCAGAGAGGGGCAGAGAGGGACAGAGGGACATGTATCACCATACAGCTTGGCATAGTTCTGAGCCTTGTCCCACACCCCTGCTGCTACTTTCCGCCTGGCCGCCTCGTCCTTCTCCTCCTTACTCACTGGCTTCACCCTGCAGCAGCCACAGGGACGGAGAGAGGGGCAGAGAGGGATAGAGAGACATGTATCACCATACAGCTTGCTGTAGTTCTGAGTCTTCTCACACACCCCTGCTGCTACTTTCTGCCTGGCCGCCTCGTCCTTCTCCTCCTTACTCACTGGCTTCACCCTGCAGCAGGCACAGGGGACGGACAGAGAGGGACAGAGAGGGACAGAGAGGGACAGAGAGGGGCAGAGAGGGACAGAGAGGGATAGAGAGGGGCAGAGAGGGACAGAGAGGGATAGAGAGGGGCATAGGGACTGGTATCCTCATACAGCTTCCCATAATTCTGAGCCTTGTCACACATCCCCGCTGCTACTTTCTTCCTTGCCGCCTCGTCCTTCTCCTCCTTACTCACTGGCTTCACCCTGGGAGCACAGGCGTGAGAGGGGGACATAGGGAAGGAGAGAGGGACAGAGAGACGTGTATCAAGTTGGCTAGTCACACACTGCATCCGCCATTGTTTTTCCTTCTTGACCCACTTACACTCCTCTCTCGTCGTGCTCCTTTTGCCTTTTCTTGACCCGCTTGCACTCCTCTCTCCTCATGCTCCTCCCCCGGCAAAAAACGAACTAACTCACCAGTCAATTCTGATGGGTCGGTTAGTGGCACCCACCACATCCGCCGCAGTGCTTCCTTCTTAACCCACCTGCACTCCTCTGTCTGTTCTCATACCCCTTGTTCTCCCCGATAACAACTCATTTGAACTCACCAGTCGGTTCAAAATGGGTCGGCTAGTGAAACCCACAACACCCGCCACACTGCTTCCTTCTTGACCCGCTTGCACTCCTCTCCTCACACTCCTTGTTCTTTCCAATAACAACTCATTTGAACTCACCAGTCGGTTCTGATGGGTCGGTTAGTGCAACCCACAACACCCGCCACAGTGCTTCCTTCTTGACCCACTTGCACTCCTCTCCTCACACTCCTTGTTCTTTCCAATAACAACTCATTTGAACTCACCAGTCGGTTCTGATGGGTCGGTTAGTGAAACCCACAACACCCGCCACAGTGCTTCCTTCTTGACCCACTTGCACTCCTCTCCTCACACTCCTTGTTCTTTCCAATAACAACTCATTTGAACTCACCAGTCGGTTCTGATGGGTCGGTTAGTGCAACCCACAACACCCGCCACAGTGCTTCCTTCTTGACCCACTTGCACTCCTCTCCTCACACTCCTTGTTCTTTCCAATAACAACTCATTTGAACTCACCAGTCGGTTCTGATGGGTCGGTTAGTGCAACCCACAACACCCGCCACAGTGCTTCCTTCTTGACCCACTTGCACTCCTCTCCTCACACTCCTTGTTCTTTCCAATAACAACTCATTTGAACTCACCAGTCGGTTCTGATGGGTCGGTTAGTGCAACCCACAACACCCGCCACAGTGCTTCCTTCTTGACCCACTTGCACTCCTCTCCTCACACTCCTTGTTCTTTCCAATAACAACTCATTTGAACTCACCAGTCGGTTCTGATGGGTCGGTTAGTGCCACCCACTGCACCTGCTGCACTCGCTGCACTGCTTCCTTCTTGACCCGCTTGCACCCCTGTCCTCATACTCGTTAATCTCCACGATAACAACTCATTTGACTCACCAGTCGGTTCTGATGGGTCGGTTAGTGGCACCCACTTCACCCGCCGTCACAGTGCTTCCTTCTTGACCAGCTTGCACTCCCCCACTCCCTCCTTCCGTGCTTGTGCCTTCCGGGCCCTTCCCTCCACCCTCGCTCTTTCCTCCCTCGGTTGTCCGAGCATCGTCTGCTGACGAAGGTGATGACGTCAGAATCTGAGTCAGCTGGCTTCGTATGGCCGACACCCTCTGTAACAGCTCGGTAACATTCCCCTGTTCCGCTAAATTGTCCTGAATTTCTTTCTCGATAGCCCCAACCCGGCCTATTATAGATTCTTCCACTATCGAGTCTTGCAATAACCGTCTTCTCTTCCATCTCTCCAACACAACTCCCATCCCCGCCGTATCTCGACCTAATGCCAATCTCGGTACTCCCGATGGCATCGCATTGGGCCCTTCATTAAAGCCAACCTCTCCATCCAGTTCCCGTCCATTTGCGAACCCCGGATCCTGCCATTGTAACGAGACGATTGTAACGAGGATAGCACACGCTATCCGTATGCAATATCTCATGCTCACATCGACCGAGAACTAGCAGCTAAGAAGAGGGCTGGCAAAGTGAAGGATTACGCGCAGGAACGAAACGTGTATGACAGAAGCAGTGGTGCCAGTTATCAGCTCTCCGCCACTGTCATCAGCATGATACCGTTACCAGCTTCAAATAGAAATGCTGACAACTACCGTCCTCATTGCGCCAATCGCCTTGTGCAACCAGCAACCATCGCTTCTCACTGACGATTCCTTCCTAATCATCCTGCCAGCGAAGTTCTGCTTCGGCGATTGTCATGCTGCTGCACCTGACTGAAGTAGGTGGTGTGGTGGGAAGAAGGGTGTGTGCAAGCAGGAGTATACTGGAATGCGGTTCTGTACGCTATATAAATTCTACAAAACATTCGAGAAGGGTTGGGTAGGGTCCGGAGCGATCTGAACATCATTTGTCATTCGCCATTACAGCAAATGCGTTATTGCCTGTCCGATTATTGATGTATCTGTTTTACCTGTATTTCTTTCAGTTGCAATTCCCATTCTATTGTAAATATTCCTAAAGCACCTGGGTGGTTGGGTGCATTTATCCACTGAAATCATCGGTTTTGCTTTTAAACATGGTTGCTATACAACGGAACTGTGGTGTGATAAATACCAGTTTCTGCAGCCAAAATGGTAATGGGACATGGGAATCACATCACCGCTCACCAACAAGAGCTTGCCCCTGACAAATGGGTGTATCATCACATACTTGAAACCTAAGCCCTGCTCGAATCCTGGTAATATCCAATGAGAACGACGATGCATCTGTACCTGAAAACACATCTGCCATAGCGCATATCACCTTATCAAGCATAGCTTGTACAGTGAACATGTGGGTGAAATGGGCCTGAGCAAGCACCGCCGCCCAGTCCTCGCCTGTCAGGAATGTCGGCTGCCGAACCAGCCTCAGGTTCGGAATGTAGATACGCATGATCTTCTCAAGTTCGTTCACCTGTAGGAAAAAATGGGAGGGGTTAAAGCCAGGATCTCAAGTAAGAGAAATTGGCTTCAATTGCAAAACACTTGCAGCTCGAGTCACCCTGTTTGTGTAGGCGAAATTCAGTGGTTGGGTTGGAGGTTCAGCGAGCGACAGATTTCCGTTTTGCCCGTGAATCTCTATTGCAAAACAGATTTCTGTACATGAGATTTTTCGGAGGTAGGACACATTGCTGGGAAATGAGCTTCGGAACCCAACCTGATTTCCGTGCCTAGGTGGTTCGGAAGCAGCCAACGATTTTTGTTCGCTTCGCATCCCTCGTTTCAGCTCTCGTGAAGGACTCTACCTCGTCAACCAATCAAAGCCTAGCGCAATTCACTGACTGCAAAATATCCAAACTACATGAGATCCCGGCTTTAAAGATGTGAGAATGTTTTGAGAGCCTCAAAAACAGGTGCACTGCACAGAGGCAAAAGGGCATCGATAATAGGAAGAACAACCGAGGGCTAGGTACAGAATACCACCATTGTCTGAACTCATCCTACAAACAAACATGAATACAAATTGATAAATAAGTTTGCTCACCTCACCTTGAAAGCAGTAGACCGTATCAGTATGCATGTTCCTCACCCCATCTTCGTTCGCTTCAATTGCAAACAGAGTTGGCGAGTAATGAATCATGAGTCCTCCTAAATTAATCAACCTTTCTATTGGACAGTACAATCTTACCACTATATGTAGGTCACTCACCTCCTCATCATTCGTGTCAGTCGCAAGAAACAGAGTTGTCAAGTTGCCCGACCGAATCATCTTCCTAGCCACGCATCTCCCTGTCTGCTCCACCGTCAGATGTGACAGCGGATCCTTGAAACTTTTAATTAGGTCCGTCCGTCTCCAGTGAATCGCCATGTACCGTCCGACTGGCAGACTGCTGTTCCCCTCCCCACTGCTGCTGCCATTGCTGCTGCTGTTGCTGGCACTGTTGCTATTTTCAGTGCTGCTGCGTCCGTCACTGGTGCTGCTGTCACCGTCACTGGTGCTGATATTCTTCACTTCCCACTCCCTTGGCAGCCCTTGCAAAAGCCTCGACCGCACAAACGCATCTGCTGCTTCAAAAATCACAGGATGAGGTTGGATGGCGAGAGGATTCGGGCAGCCCGGAACACGAGCAAACGGAAGGTCCAGATTGTTCATAAACCTGCCATCCTCCGTCCTGGAAGCGTCTAGAGTCAACGAACCTAGGTCACTGAAGGTGATGAGCCGAGCCGAGGGCAGAAGCATGGAATCTACATGGTGGAAATCGGTAATGTTGATTGGATGGCTCTGGACAAACCCGCCGTTCGTCCACTTTAGGCTCGGCGAGTAGCCGATGCCGGTTAGGTTCGGCATTCGGTCCGGGACGCCCATGTGGTCCTGATTGTAACACCGACCAATCAAACAGACGATTTGATCCACATTCACCGTCACATTTCCCCCTCCTTCTCCTCCTCCTCCCCCTCCCACTCCCCCTTCTCCCCCTCCTGCACCGCCCATCCTCCTCTGCCTCTCCTCTTCTAAAAGCTCATCCCGAGAGATGACAGTGCGAGGGCCGAAGCAGCGGCGTGTGTGGTTGACATCAAAGTATGCGCGGCGCTCGTAATTATAAGTAATTTCGTCGGCATGCAGAGGCACGACGAGCGTGCGGTTTAAGTAGCCCGCTGCGAGGAGGTAATTCTTGATGCAACGGACTCGATTGCTCATCTAGTGGGGTGGGGACGGGTGGAGTGCAGTTGAAAGGGATGGGGAAGGGTGGGGTGAGGTGGGGAGGGGTGGAGAGGGGTGGAGAGGAATGGGGAGGGGTTGATCAGCGTGTGTAGTTGACGTCAAAGTATGCGCGGCAGACATAGTTGTAGGTGATTTCATCGGCATGCAGAGGGATGACGAGCATGCGGTTTAAGTAGCCCGCTGCAAGGAGGTAGTTCTTGATGCAACGGACTCGGTTGCTCATCTGGTGGAGTGGGGTGGAATGCGGTGGGTTGAAGTGCGGTGGGGTGGGGTGGAGTGGGCAGGGGTACCACTATCACGGTGAGTCTAGATGGGTAACATGACAAGTCACAGCAGTTCAAGTAGCCCTCTGCCAGGAGGTAGTTCTTGAGACCATGTACTCGGTTGCTCATCTGGTTCTGAGGGGAGAGGAGGGAGGACTGGTTGGTCAAAAATAACAGCTGGACTAGGCACAATCACAAGGCTCTTCTCACACACGGCATTCTCTCTCTATCCATTTACCCAGCACATTCCCTCACCTGGTTCCTGTGGCAGTACATGAGAAAGTATTTGTCGGGCTGCGGCTGCCACGCAATGTGAGACACCCGCACCATACACCGCTCTCCACTCCTCTCAACCCATCACATAGTCCCACATCCCTCACCTGGTTTCTATGGCAATCCATGAGAACGTATTTGTCGGGCTGCGGCTGCCATGCTATCGGTCCTTCCCCGTAAAGTTTAGCATAAGATTTTGTCACACACGCCTGCTGCCACCTTCGCCTTGTCCTCCTCGTCCTTCTCCTTTTGGGTAACTGGCTTCACCCTGTGGGCATCAGCGGAAGAGAGACGGAGAGGGATAGGGAGACGTGTGTCATATTCCGGTTTCGCGTCGCTCTGGATATTGTCACACACGCCTGCTGCCACCTTTGTCTTGTCCTCCTCGTCCTTCTCCTTCTGAGTCACTGGCTTCACCCTGGGGGCATAGATGGGAGGGGCAAATAGAGTAGGCACTTTCAGCAGCTGTCAACCCAAGCTGCTGCCACCTTCGCCTTGTCCTCCTCGTCCTTCTCCTTCTGAGTAACTGGCTTCACCCTATGGGCAGGAAAACACAGAGAGAGGAAAAGGCAGAGGAAGATGGAGGGAAAAAGGCTCCGGTATCGGCAAGAACCAAAAAAATGGCCCTTGCCATATTATTTCTGAGTTAGAGGCTGTTGCCTGCAGAGGCAGAGCCAGAATGAGTGGAGAACAAGCAACACGACAAATCAACTGGTGGGAGGGTGGTACTCTGGCTGATGCGATGCGACACTCACAAACTCACATACTCGCTCACTGTCGCTCACTCACTCACTCATTCACTCACTCACTCACTCACCCAAACACTCACTCGCTCGCTCACTCACTCAAACACTCACTCACTCACTAAGTCACTTGCTCACTCCCTTACTCACGCTCACTCGCTCACTCTCCCATTCACTCACTCCCCCATTCACTCACCAGTCTAGTCTGATTGGTCGACTGGCAGCTGTGGTATCAGAAGTAACACTTTTCTCCTCGTTTCCACTCGCTTTCCCCACCTTCTCAGACCCATTAGCTCCCAAGACCGCATTAGACCCATCCTCATGCCCTTCTTCGGACCCTCTTTCCGTCTCTCCTCCTGCACCTGCTTCCGCGCTCGTGCCTTCCGGGGCAGTCTGGCCCACTTTTGCTGGCGACGACGATGACGTCAGGAGCTCGCTCGTCCCATTTCCGCTGTTGACGTCACCGCTTGTCCCACTGACGTCGCTGCTAGTGCTGCTGATATCCCCCTTACTAGCCTCCCCCTGTTCCGCTAAGGTTTCCTGAATCTCTTTCTCAATGGTCTCAACCCGGCCTATTCCAGATTCGTCCACAACCGGGTCTTGCAATAACCGTCTCCTTTGCAAATTCTTCATTCCAGCTCCCACCTCTGCCGTATCTTTAGCCAATCTAGTTCCTCCTGAAAACGCTCCCGCCTCAGACCAACCGTTTTCTGTTCGCAGCACCGGCAACCCAATGCTATTTTCCACGGATCCTGCATTAGATCCTTTTGAGATGTCAGTTCTTTTTAAAATGCTGTATCCAACCTCTCCAGCCAGTTCCCTTCCAGTTGCGAACCCCTGATCCTGCCATTGTATCGAGACGACCGTAACGAGGATAGCACACGCTATCCGTAGCCGACGGCTCATGCTGTCATCTGCTGCTCTCCGCCGGTTCTCCTAGGCGTTTCACTACTTTATCGTGTACGCACTAGTCAATGCAAGCTATTGGCAATGGTGAAACGCTAAGAAGGGAACTGACGGTGCGTAGACCATGACCATAAGAGAATATGTACGGCGGATAAAATTTACGGACAGGGCCGTCCTATTGCCGCAAATTCCGGTTTCCTAACCATCAAAACAATACTGTGCTACTAATGCATGTTCACTTCGCTCAGAATACATTTATGTATCTACTAGATCGTTTCATGCCGTCTTCATCACGCCAATCGCGCGACACTACCAGCCATAGTCCGACTGACTACCAGTCTCCCAACCCAATAATGTCATGGAGACACTGGCCCTCCGACGGAAGGATGCACCCTCCCAAACCAACAATCACTGCGCGCCAGTAGGACAAACAAGCTCATACTAGTACGGTTTATTCTTTTTCAGAGCTTTTCCAGACGATGACAAAGTGGTTCAGTATGGTTTTACGCATTCATAAGCTTTCACCGCTTGCCAGGTTGTTGCTGGTCAGGTTTGTGTGTGGTCGTCATTTCGCCAATCGCGTGAGGGCCAGCCCATCAGCCCACCACAACCGTACAAATGTCCGCACAGAGAGGATTCCAGGGGAGAGCTGGAGCGAAGGCTGTGATCTTGCCGAACCTGACTGAAAGTTCGAACCTTTATAACGGTTCATCACGGTAGAATACAACTAGAAGAGTTTGCCACGGTGCAAAGCGGTTTGAGTTCGAACTTTGTCAGGTTCGGCAAGATCACACGCGCCCTTACGTTGTGGTATTTCTTTGTTCCAGGTTCGTTTGACATGGTTGAATACGGTCACTTAAGTTTTGGCGCGGTTTCCTGATTGCGCACCGAAATGGTCCGCTGGGGACCACCTCCCTCCTCGGGATTGCAAAAAACTGTAAAGCGTTCTACTAGGGAGGTTACCATCGTTTACATCCAGAATCCATCAATCATAACAAAACTAACTATTGTTGCATTTAAAACACAACTGTGTCCAGCATCGTGCCGAGAGTCTGCACGATATTGGACGACATGAGTGTCGACACATGCTCCTCCAGGTGCTTCTTTGCGTCCTGCCTCCCCACACTCGCAATCGCAAACTTCTCGCTCGATAAAGTATCCTCCTCTTGCACGGCCTTGTTGTATTTCTGAGCCAACTCCAGCATGTCCTGTTTGGTACGGGCGCGAGGAAGACGGAGGGGGAGAGGAAGGGAGAGCCAGGTTGGGGACTGCGGGAGGGAGAAGAGGGAACAACGTATCCTCCTCTTGCACTGCCTTGTATTTCTGAGCCAACTCCAACCTGTTGAGCAAGGGCATCACAGGGAGAGGAGGGAATGGGGTGAAGGGAGGTGTGAGGAAGGGGGAAGGGGGGAAGGGGATAAGGGGAAAGGGGTTGGGGAATGGGAGAAGGAGAAGAGGGAACAACGCTGTTACGCCTCCAACGCTCACCTGCACGATCTGCTCGTCCTTCTTGTTGTGGCTCTCAAACTGCTGCAGCGTCAGCCCGTGCGCCCACTTCTCATAGCTGTTTCCATTCCTCCATACAAAACAATAGTAAGTAGGTCACTAGCGTTCCTCAGCTCAACCCCTCACCTGCACGATCTGCTCGTTCTTCTTGTTGTGGCTCTCAAACGGCTGCAGCGTCAGTCCGTGTGCCCACTTCTTCTTGTGCAGGTTGAGCAGCATCTTCTCCTCCAGCTCGTTCTTGCGGTAGTTGATGCCGATGGAGTAGTAGTGCCGGTTCAGACCATGGATCAAAGCCTATGGGGTACAGGAAGACAGGAAGCAACGGAACAAGGGAGAAAGGGAAGCAGCAAGGAAAGGAGGGGGGAAAAGGTGGGGACGAAAATGGGGCAGGACGGGAAGAAGGGACCTCATTCTTGTGCAGGTTGAGCAGCATCTTCTCCTCCAGCTCGTTCTTGCGGTAGTTGATGCCGATGGAGTAATAGTGCCGGTTCAACCCATGAATCAGCGCCTGGGGAATCACAGGCAGGGAAAAACGGAGGTGAGTGCATGCGGGGTCGGAGGGGGGAAGGGGGGGGGGGACTTCGCTTGTCTTCTCAGTTGATGCCAACAGAGTAGTAGTGCCGGTTCAACCCATGAGTCAGCCCCTGTGGGGAAGCATACAGAGACGGGTACGGGTTGGGTGAGAGGCAGGGTCCTTGTTCCTCTGCAAAGTTGATGCCCACCCTGTGGGTCAGTCCCTGCGAGAGGAGTAGCAGTGTGGGTTCATTCATACAGTGGATCGGCGCCAGGAGAGTTGCAAGCAGACAAGGATGATGAGTCAAAATGAGTACTTGAAATGAAGGCTTGTGAAGATGCCCCAGGTTAGAGGTGGTCTGCCTGGGCTGGGTTCCTGCCCCAGCATCATGGTCTGTGAGTTGATGAGGCGGAACGTGTCGATGGCCACCTTGCTCTTGACTGACAGCCCAGGCGTGCCCTGCTGGTGCCTGTGTCAGGCAAGCCTCAATCTTGAGGCACTCATACCTGGACGTTTGAGAATTCTCAAAAGTCACCTTGCTCTTGACTGACAGCCCAGGCGTGCCCTGCTGGTGCCTGTGTCGGTCAAGCCTGCCGCTCCGCTCAACAACCTCATACCTGGATGGACGGCTTGTGGAGATGCCCCAGGTTAGAAGTGGTTTGGCGCGGTTCCTGCCCCAGCATCATGGTCTGAGGGTTGATGAGGCGGAACGCATCAATCACCACCTTGCCCTTGACTGACTGAATCGGGTCCACCACCACTGCCACTGCCCGCTGGTTGAGTGCCTCAAAGCTCTGAAGGGATGGACGGTGAGAGAAAGCAAGAGGGGTTGGTGAGGCGGAATGCGTCGATGACCACCTTGCCGTTCACGGACTGAATGGGATCCACCACCACTGCCACTGCCCGCTGGTTAAGTGCTTCAAAGCTCTGTAAGGAGACGTGAGGAAGGGAAAGAGTGAGGGAGGGAAAGAGGGAGGGAGGAAAAGAGGGAGGGAGGAAAAGAGGGAGGGAGGAAAAGAGGGAGGGAGGAACGAGAGGAAGAGGAGCTGATGAGGGAGAAGGCGTCGATAACGACCTTGCCCTTGACGGACTGAATCGGATCCACCACCACTGCCACTGCTCGCTGGTTCAGCGCTTCAAAGCTCTGAATAGTGAGGGAGGGACGAGAGGAAGGGGAAGAAGGGTTAACGAAGGGGAACGCGTCGATGACCACCTTGCCCTTCACGGACTGAATCGGATCCACCACCACTGCCACTGCCCGCTGGTTCAGCGCTTCAAAGCTCTGATGGGAGGTTGAGGCGGGTGAAGGGGAGGAAGAGGGGTTGAAAACATGAAGAGCGTCAATGACCACCTTGCCCTTGACTGACTGAATTGGGTCCACCACCTCTGCTATTGCCATTACCCGCTGGACTATGCTGCGCATTGCATGGGAAGCGTGTATCTGCTGTGTGTTGACATCAACGCATGACAGCCAGCAGCCAAAGCCTGTTGAGTGCACCTAGGCACTACCTGCTGAGCTGTGCAGTGTGTTGCAAGCTGTGCGCCGCATGGGTAGCGTGTCTATGCTGAGTGTTGATGCCCACGCCTGACACGACGCTTGAGAGCCAGCTATGAACATGAACAACCAGGGTGCATTTCTGTAGATTTTTTTGAGAATTCTAAAAAAAAAACCTACAGCGCCTGACACGACGCTTGAGAGCCAGCTATGAACATGAACAACCAGGGTGCATTTCTCCAAAAAGGGCTTCTGTTGGAAGAGCCTACTTTTGAGTCGACTCAACACGGCTTTTGAGGCTGCTTATTTCGAGTCGACTCGAGCCAGCTATGAACAACCAGGGTGCATTTCTCCAAAAAAGGGCTACGGTTGAAAGAGCATACCTGCTGGGTGTTAATGTCGACGCCAGAGAGCCAGCAGCCAAAGCCTGGATGCGAGTGGTACCAGCCAACCACCATCTCAGGTCTGGAGAAAGGAAGAGGGAGAAGGTGGGGGTGAAGAGGAGGGAAGGGATGGATTGGAGTGTGCAGGGGAAAGGGAGAGTGCCACGTATTGCCAGGATGCGGGTAGCACTGGCACAGCACACCACCATCTCACGCCGGGTGAAGAGATGGGAGAGTGGGGTTGGAGAGAGGGGGGACGAGGGAGGGAGAGACGGGGGATGAAAGAGAGAAAGAAGGGAAAAATCCCCGAAGGAACTGGATCATATCGCCTCTAGGTGCGACTTTTTAAGCCCATGGAACTGGCTTTCATCAAAAGTAAGGAATTGGATCATATTACCTCTGGTTGCGAGTGCAGGAAGATGGAATGGTTTGACAGGGATTAATTTAGGTGCCTTTCTCAGTCAAGATTCCACACATTAAAGGCACAGACTACCTGCCCTCCTTCCACAAGAGCATGTCTTTCACCTGCCTGTCCGGTCCAGCACATCTTCTACCTGCCCATTGGTGTGAAAGCATATTTTTTTCACCTGCCCGTCTGCTTGAGCATGTCGAGCATCTTCGTCTGGAAAACTGGATCCACCGCCTCCACACTCACGCCTGTTCCGCTCTGAGGCATGGCGAACACATCAACCACCCTCACGGTATAATCGTCTACAAACTCGCCCAGCATGAGACCCATGACTTCCATGGGCACTCCCGCTCGCCCTGACAGAATGAGGAGGGGAAAGGAGAGAGCATACGGGAGGGAAGTGTTGATATGGGGCATGAGGCATGGCGAACACGTCCACCATCCTCACGGTATAATCGTCAACGAACTCGCCCAGCATGAGACCCATGACTTCCATAAGCACTCCGGCACGACCTGGCTGCAGGAATGGAAAGGCGGATGGGGCAAGTCGTTTTACGAAACTGCGAGATCGAGCAACGAGACACCTGCTCCGACGTGTCGACCATCGGAGCGTCTATACTCGTTATAATCTGACGGAACACCATGCTTAAGCACGCACCGTGTTTAAACATCTTCAGTAGCGCGAGCGACGAGATGTACACCTGCTCCGACGTGTCAACTAAGCGAACGTCTTTACTTGCTACTAATCTGACGCACCGTGTTTAAGCATCTTCAGTAGCGCGAGCGACGAGATGTACACCTGCTCCGACGTGTCGACCGTCAGAGCGTCTATACTCGTGTCTGACCATGCTCAAGCACGCACCGTGTTTAAGCATCTTCAGTAGCGCGAGCGACGAGATGTAAACCTGCTCCGACGTGTCAATTAAGCGAACGTCTTTACTTGCTACTAATCTGACGCACCGTGTTTAAGCATCTTCAGTAGCGCGAGTGACGAGATGTACACCTGCTCCGACGTGTCGACCATCGGAGCGTCCGGCTGAGGCCCCATGCCTCCACCCGCGCTCTGGAATATCCGCTGAAGCCGCTCCATGATCTAAACCGGGCAAACGACCGCCGTCCGATCTGGATTTGCGATCTCCACGCGCGAAACCTGACAAACGACGGCCGTCAAATCTAGACTGGAGAATTCACGGATTTGGTGCTCAGCGCGATGCCGGAAGATGCAACCGAATTTGCAGAAGGCGCCGCACGAATTAGTCTGGAAGTAGTGGCTAGTACGGATATGTATACCTGGTGGTGCCTGGAATGTGCGTCCTGATGAATACCCCTGGATCTATTTGACTTCGGTGCTGGATTGCCAAAAGTTTGGGATTGCTCAAACCCTACTCGACCAATCTAGAAGCTGAATTGACCGTTGTACAACGTACTACATCTTATTGAGCCGCGCACTGATGCTCCCCCTTCCGACAGCTCCTGTGACCAGCTCAAGTGGTTTGTGCTACCGCATTCGCGATACGGAGGGACTCGAGATGCACTACACATAAGAAAAGCAAAACATTGCATGTGGCTACCATGATGCACAATATTCCATTCATAGGGAGGACGGGACGATGATGAACGATTCATTTGTAGTTTGTCAATGCATTTTATTCAATTCATTATGCTAAAAGCTTTTGCAAAACCGAAGACTAAGTCAACTCATCTACCCGCCATCCCCCAGGCCCTTCGCACGCAGCACCTCTCCTCCCCACCACCACTAGACCCTCCACTGAGACCCTTCCCCCCACATTTCCCAACCCACCCATTCTTATAAGCCCTTTGGTGCAGAGTTAGATGGATGGATTACCCTTCAAGCATGGAGATCGCTCCGGATGCTCGGCCACTTGTAATGAGGTCCCTAATCAAGAATATTTTCTGCTCCGGGTTTGGAATGAAGCCTTCGGGGTCCAGGACACGCGGAACGATGCGATCGCACACCAGCGCAGCCGGTGTTGTTATGTCCTGTCAAAATCGCACCGGAAAAATATTAAGATAATGACATTTACATAGGTTGTGCATATACGCTCATTACATGGTTTAGGGCATGTACACATAAAAGCGCAGATATTTCAAAGTTGGATGGGAAGTGGTTATATAACACTCCATAAACCCACCCAAACTCACATGTATCGATTGTAACACATCTTCCTTGCGGGAATATCCGCTCCGTCATACGTAACCAGCAGCACCCATGCATGCGCTCTCCTCAACTCACCTTATACCGATTGAAATTTATCTTCCTCGTATAGATATCCACACCATCATCCATCGGAACAGCAGCATGCGGCTGTAGCACGTCCACGCGCCTGGGGTTGAAGAGTAACCGGCGGTGACAGGCAGCGGCCAGACACACAGTTGCTGACTACTGAGCCAAACAATCCAAGCGTGCACCCACCCCAACTCACCTTGTATCTATTGAAATTGACCTTCCTTGCAGAGATATCCACACCATCATCCGCCGGCTTTACAGCAGCGTGTGGCTGTAGCACCTCCACGCGCCTGGGGTTGAAGAGCAAGCGGCGGTAACCAGCAGCGCCCAGGCAGTGGTCAATGGCTGAGGCGTTGGTGGTGGCGTGGGAGCAGGTGGGGGTGGGCATGCGATACACCATCTGCTGCGCCAGCCACTCCCCCCCTGCTAAAAGACACAAGGGATCGACAGGGAAGAGGAAGAATGTCTCAATGGTATCAATGGGTTCAGTGTGGTACTGAAGTGGTGGTGGCGTGGGAGCAGGTGGGGGTGGGCATGCGATACACCATCTGCTGTGCCAGCCACTCCCCCCCTGATGGGGTAAGGGAAAGGGAGAGAAGGCAGCGGTATTGTGAGTGGTATTATTGGGTTTAAAGCGATGCTTCTGTGGCGGTGGTGGCGTGGGAGCAGGTGGGGGTGGGCATGCGATACACCATCTGCTGTGCCAGCCACTCCCCCCCTGCCACTGGGGATTATCGCAGATGGGAGGGAAGAGGGAGAAGGCAGGGGGATTATGAGTGGTGTCAGTGGGTTCTGTACGGTACTGCAGTGGTGGTGGCGTGGGAGCAGGTGGGGGTGGGCATGCGATACACCATCTGCTGTGCCAGCCACTCCCCCCTGCCACAGGGGTAAGGGAAAGGGAGAGAAGGTAGGGGTGTTAAGAGCATATCAGTGGGTTCAGAGCGGTGCTTGTGTGTTGGTGCTTGTTGCGGTGCTTGTGTGTTGGTGGTAGCGTGGGAGCAGGTGGGGTTGGGCAGAGACAGCCAGCCGTTGAAGGCAAACGGGAGCTCCACCAACCAGTGGGTGGGAGATTGGAAAGCCAAAGGCTACATTCACCTCAGCCTCTACTCACCAGCGGCAGCAGAAGAAGCAGTATCATTAGCAGTACCAGCAGGAGGGGCACACAACTTGATGTTCCACTCATACGACCCCACTGACAGCCACGGAGCGTCCTCATTATCCTCCAGTGTCATTCGCAGCGACAGGCGGCCATTGAGGACAAACGGGAGCTCCTCCAATGTGATGAAAGTGGCCCATCGCGAGGTGAATCGCGCGCGGTAGAGGCAGTCGTTCGTTACAAGCACATCCAGCTGTGCCGAGAGGCTAGAAGAGGGGGGCAATGCAAGGAAGGCAATGACACATGAACCAGCGGGAGGTGAGGCGTGTGCGGTAGAGGCAGTCGTTCGTTACAAGCACGTCCAGCTGTGCCGAGAGGCTAGAGAGGGGGGCAATGCACGGAAGGCAATGACACATGAACCAGCGGGAGGTGAGGCGTGTGCGGTAGAGGCAGTCGTTCGTTACAAGCACATCAAGCTGTGCCGGGAGGCTAGAAGTGGGGGGCAATGCAAGGAAGGCAATGACACATGAACCAGCGGGAGGTGAATCGCGTGCGGTAGAGGCAGTCATTCGTTACAAGCACGTCTAGCTGTGCTGAAAGGCTGCGGTGGAGGTGGGATGGCAGAAAAGGATAGGGAGGAGAAGGGGAATACAAAGAAGATGGTCGTTCGTTACAAGCACGTCCAGCTGTGCGGAGAGGCTGTAGAGGGGGTGGGTGGGTGAGATGGCAGAAAACTGGAGATAAGGGGACTGGAAGAAGGACGCATAAGGACGGAGACATGGACGGTTGTGATGTGACCATCTCTGCGTGAGGCCTTGAGAAATTACAAAAACAGGCGACAGAGAGGAAGAGCACGTAAGAATGGAGGGAGAAAGGGCTTATAAGAAGGAAAGGAGAAGGGCTCACAAAAAGAAGGCTCGTTTTAGTAAGAGAGCCTTTGAGAAAGGGCTCGTAGTATTGTGCATTTAGCAGTCGTACATTTTTTCACTTACTGTGACAAGCCCATAAGTGGTACGATCTCGACCATCCCTGCACTGATGTACGGCCTTAAAGCCTGCCTCAAAGGCTCGTCCATGCCTCCCCCATCGTACACGAGAAAGCTGTCGGCACCGTAATAAGCGAAGAGCTGAATCTGCTCCAACACTCGCTCTGGCCGCACCTGAAGGAGTGAAGAGGGGTAAGAAGAAGGTTGGGGGGGGGGAGGGAGGTTGGGGGAGAGAAGGGAGAAATCGGGGATGCATGGAGAGAGGGACACACATAGCAAACGAGAAAGCTGCCAGCGACGTAATAGGTAAGGAGCCGAATCTTCTCCAACACTCGCTCTGGTTGCACCTGGAGCAGGTGGACAGGGAAAGCGAGGGGGGAATGGAGCAAGGGAGATACAGACAGCAAGTCAACAGCGAGTCAACAAGAGTCAACAAGAGTCAAGCTCATCCGCGCCTCCCTCATCGTACATAAGGAAGCTATCAACAAAACTCAAGCTGTCAGTGATGAGTTGAGTGCAGAAAGTCAATTAACCAGCGGGGAAGCAGCGTGGGAGGATCAAGACTCAGCAGCGTGACAGAACCAGAGGCACATAGCGACCCACATCAGAGACCATAACTGCACTGTACCACACTGCATTTGTACTCACCGGTTGGGTGATGAGTTGAGTTGAGTGCAGACTGTGAGCCAGCGGGGAAGAGGCGTGGCGGGGTTAAGAACCAAAAGGCCATCCGAAGAAGAGGTAAGATTCGAACCAGAGACCTTATCCTGGAGACTCTCATGGCACACCACACCACAGCAGAGCAGAGCAGAGCACACTACCGCACCGCACCGCACTACCGCACCGCAGAGCACTCACCGGTTGGGTGATGAGTTGAGTGCAGACAGTGAGCCAGCGGGGGAGCGGCGTGGGGGGGTTAAGAAGCCCATCCGAAGCAGAGGTACATAGCGACTCACATCAGACACCATAACCGCACTGTACCGCACGGGAAATTGCACTCACCGTTTGGATAATAAGTTGAGTGCAGACTGTGAGCCAGCGTGGGAGCGGCATGGGGGGGTTAAGAACCAGAAGCCCATCCAAACCCATAACTGCATAGCAACCCATATTAGAGCACATTCCCGCATGGTACCGCACTGTGATTGCACTAACTGGTTGTGTGATGAGTTGAGTGCAGACTGTGAACCAGAGTGGGAGCGGCGTGGTGGGGTCAAGGACCAGCATGCCATTCTGAACCCATAATAGCTTAGCAACCCATATTAGAGTTCATTACCGCATGGTACCGCACTGTATTTGCACTCACTGGTTGGGTGATGAGTTGAGTGCAGACTGTGAGCCAGCATGGGAGCGGCGTGGGAGGGTCAAGAACCAGAAGCCCATCCAAACCCATAACTGCATAGCAACCCATATTAGAGCACATTACCGCAAGGTACCACACTGTATCTGCACTCACTTGCTGGGTGATGTGTTGAGTGCAGACAGTGAGCCAGCGGGGGAGCGGTGTGGGGGGGTTAAGAACCAGAAGCCCATCCGAAGCAGAGGTACGATTCGAAATGAAGACCATTTCTGGGAGATTCTCCCTCCTTAGAAGCACCTCGTCGCCGTGTATAGTGGCAAAGAGAACACCAGCTGCAAGGAGATTGCAACAAAGGGCAGGTGGGTAGGATTTGAGGTGAAATATTTTCCCTCCTTATAAGCACCGCGTCGCCGTGTATAGTGGCAAAGAGCACCCCAGTTGCCAGGAGATTGCAACAAAGGGCAGGAGGGTAAGTTCTGGGACGGAAGATTCTCCCTCTTTATGAGCACCTCGTCGCCGTGTATAGTGGCAAAGAGAACACCAGCTGCCAGGAGATTGCAACAAAGGGCAGGTGGGTAGACTTTTGAGCCGACTTAAATTTCCCTCCTTTTAAGCACCTCGTCGCCGTGTGTAGTGACAAAGAGGTGTCCCGGCTGCCAGGAGATTGCAACAGAGAGCAGGTGGGCAAGTCCTGGGAGAAAAAAAGAAACAGAGGACTATTAGCTTGACAATACATAGGAGAGAGTTGGCTGCTGCTGCTAATAGTTTGCTCAACAAATTAGCAGCAGCCATACAGGTGGATTGTTATTTACATCCCATTTTGGTCAGCAGTTAGGGTAATTTTGAAGGAAAATCAGTAAAAAATCACGAGAGGAAGTAACTGCGCGAAACCAAAAGCCTTTTGCGCCATCAATTGCCCCACTCGCCAGAGTCAGCAGGAGTGGGAGCAGACAGAATGCACACTGCATAACCATCACACTCATACAGTGACACCGTGCTGCTGCTGCATTCATTGTCGTAGTTTCTCCTTTGGCATCTCTAACCTCAGCTTCAATTAGGGGAAAGTCACTCACCAACGTCAACAGGAGTGGGAGCAGACAGCATGCACACTGTAAACCATCACACTCATACAGTGACACTGTGCTGCTGCTGCTGCTGCTGCTGCTGCTGCTGCTGCATTCATTGTCGTATTGTAGTTTCTCCTTTGGCATCTCTAACCTCAGCTTCTATTAGGGGCAGAGTGTTGCTGTACGAGTCAGCAACACTCTATTAGGAGAAAGTCACTCACCAGAGTCAGCAGGAGTGGGAGCATTCAGCGTGCACTGTATAATCACAGTCTCATACAGCAACACTCTGCTGGGATCCCCAGGTGGTAACCCATTCACCTTAAGCCCTTTGGTATCCTCCGGAAAATAGTAAACCAGCGTTCCCTGGGATACCAACGAGGGAGAGGGGAGGGGCGGGTGGAAGGAGGAGTGGTGGCAAGAGGGTTGACTATAATCACAGTCTCGTACAGCAACACTCTGCTGGGATCCCCAGGCGGTAATTCGTTCACTTTAAACCCTTTGGTAACCTCTGGAAAATAATACACCAGAGTTCCCTGGAATCATGAAGACAAGAGAGGGGAGGGGGAGGCAAGGCAAGGCGCGAGTCACTCTGCCAGCCAGTAGTTCGAGATCATGCCATGTGTCATCATGTTGACCTTACCCAATTTCACTAGGAACATGCCATGTGTCATTAACTCCAGTCAATAGGATCCTGCCACGTGTCCTTACTGGAATAACCCTGGGTCCGTCCAGGGAGATCCACAGGCATGTCTCCTCCCTGCTTCGGGCAACCAAGCGGTGAGGTGAGGTGTAGTGCAGTGCGGTGCAGTGCTAATGGATGGATGGACCCTCCAGTGCTCACCGATCTTTTTTTTTTAAATCGCAATATTTTCATATTGATAAAGGATAAGAATTTTCCAGCAGTTCCTTATTGCCCTGGGCCCTTCAAGTGAGATCCACTGGCACGTCTCCTCCCTGGCCCCCCACAGGTACCTCCCTGCCCGTGAGACAGCACAGCAATCAAGCAGCTGTGCGGTGCGGTGCAGTTCGGTGCAGATGGGAAGTGCTCACCGGAATAGCCCTGGGCCCTTCAAGGGAGATCCACAGGCACGTCTCCTCCCTGGCCCCCCACAGGTACCTCCCTGCCCGTGCGCCCAGCCCCACGACTGCAAAGGCGGAGGCGTGCAGGCGGTGGGACGAGGCGAAGATGAAGGTGGGCATGCCGCGTGGGGTGAAGAGGCCTGGGGGGAGTGGGGGAAGAAAGGAGGGGATATAGACAAGGGGAGGACAGGGGGGGGAGTGAGGTGCGCCGAGCCCCACGACTGCAAAGGCGGAGGCGTGCAGGCGGTGGGACGAGGCGAAGATGAAGGTGGGGATGCCTTTGGGTTGGAAGAGGGCTGGGGGAGAGAGGGGGAGGGGATGGAGAAAAGGAAGGTGGGGGTATTAACGATTGGTGGACAGGGGAGGGGAGATTGGTGCCCGCGCGCCCAGCCCCACAACTGCAAAGGCGGAGGCGTGTAGGTGGTGGGATGAAGCGAAGATGAACGTGGGCATGCCGCGTGGGGTGAAGAGGCCTGCAGGGAAGGAAGGAGGGAAAGATGGGAGGGGGAGAAAGGGTGTCACGACAGTGGTGGAACAAGGAATAGGGGAATGAGGTAATATCTTGCTTTTGAGTCGACTCAAAATAAGGTAGTACTTTGAGCTGACTGGGAGACACATGGAGGCGTGGAGGCGTGGAGGCGGCGGTGGGATGAGGCGAATATGAACGTTGGCATGTCGTGTGGGGTGAAGAGGCCTGGGGGAATAGGAGGGGAGAGTGGAGTGGGATGGGTGGTTCACGACTCAATGGGGGAAATGTGACTGCATCGAATGACACTGAGGACAGAGTGGCTCTAACGCAGGATGGTTGCGTGGTTGGCCCCAAAGGTGGTTACCCTGGTCTCTGGTATTGAGAGACGAGGGATTGCTGCTTCCTCTTAGAGACATCAATGACAGGAATGACTCTCTGGTCGGACGTTCCGGGTTACTCTGAGGGCTATTTACGGGCTGGTAGGGTAGCGGGGAGGCTGGTAGAGTAGCTGGGTGAGAGTCTGGCGCTCCTTGGAAGGAAATGTAATTATATTGAAGGCTCAGATCGGACGGCAGAGTGACTGTAATGCAGTATATATTGGATTACCTTGAGGGTTATTTGCCGGCTGGAAGGGTAGTTGGGTAAGGCTCTGAAACTTAGTGAGATCGTGATTCCCTACCATGACACGGATGACAGAGTGACAGTAACGGAGACAGTTAGGGTTACCTTGAGGGTTGTTCGCTGGTTGATAGGGTAGCTGGGTGAGGCTCTGGCACTCCTTAGCGAGAAATGTGATTCCATTGAGCGAGACTGACGGGAAGAGTGACTTAAACGGGGTCGGTATAATCGAGGGAAGGGTGGGATTGGGGAGGTACGAGAGCGAACGGCGGTGCCATATGTTGTGCGAGACGAGCACGAGGAGGCATAGGACGAATGAATAATGGAAGAGCGGTGACATTGTGTCTAGGCTCGCTGCTTATAACCGGTCACTGCTTAAAACGGATTCGCAGAAGTTATTGCTCCAAATAACCTCTTGTCAGTCCCCTTAGCCCTCCCTAACGTCCATTACCCTCCTGAATCAACTCCAATATGACTCTACCTATAGTCTACTACAGCATAGCTACGAATAACCGCTCAACACAGACGCCATTGTGCCCGTTGTTCCTAGGTTTCCCCCCACAACGAGAATTTAGGACCAACAGTATGAAATTGGGTTGGTTGGGTTGGGACCCAAAAATACGTGCACCTAACAGTGTACACACCCTCTTTCTTTTGCTCATTTGTAGGCAAATATTCACCACTACATCTACGTTCGCTACCAGATTTTACTGTTCAGGGTTGTGAATTTGAAGAAAACTGATTCCAAATAACCGCAAGAAATCCATTATGATTGCTTTGTAACGGGCAGCCGGTAGTTTTCGTTATCCTGGTTGAAACTTTAAACCACATCAGCTGCTCTGACACACGCTTTGGAACTTCCTTGCCAGTACCCACGCGCGAAGCAACCCGTGTTCGAGTCTTCACAAATCTATTTCTCGGCTGCTCCTCTCCCATTCCCATTCCCGTGCATCTCCAGTTCTTAGCTCCATCGTATTCTCAGCTCCTTCCTCTTTTTCGTCTAGTTTGGTCTATTACTTCTCCTAGTCGATCTCGTAAATGATAGATTTCGCGTTACTTTTCAGTGTTCGTCGCGTTGTGTCTTCCGCCAGCTAAGTAACAGTGCAGTACTACGTGCCACCTTAGTAAGCAGCGAAAGTTCTTTCTTGTCGGGACCCAGAACTTCGTAGCTTTCCGTCGTTTGTACGCAGCACGGCTTGCTCTCACTCATTCCGTAGCTCCTCCCTTCAAATCAAGCACCAGACCTCCAAAGCCACGTCAGCATCCATGTCGACGTCCACGTCATCTGCAGTATCTCCACCGGCGGAATTGTACGAGCAATCTGTGGCGATCCTGACCCGTTTAACGGAGAAATGGAGCAACATGGAGGAGGAGGAAGCGAGGATTCGACGAGCGACGGAGGCTACCAAGAGGCTCGTGGGTGTCTGCGCTGAGAGGGATCGAGCCATGGCCAGCCTGATCGACCGTACGTACTATGAACTCTGCGTTTAGTCATGCTTTAGAAATCTCAAAAGGTTTTGTGCGAATCCGAGAGGTTCTGTGAGAGTCCATGAGGTTTTGATCGAGCAATCCGTGGTGATTCTGACCGGTTTGAAGGAGGGATGGAGCTTCGTGGAGGAAGAGGAAGCGAGGACTCGACGAGCAACGGAAGCTACCAAGAGGCTCGTGGGTGTCTGCGCTGAGAGGGAACGAGCCATGGGCAGCCTGATCGACCGTACGTATGGCATCGTGGCTAGCGTCAAGACAGTATTTATTCAAACGACTCGTTTTTACTTCTCGTCCAAAAAAAAAAAAAAAAAAAAAGAGGAATTATGGACCGTTATGGATAGAGAAGAAGTTCATCGACGGTAGATATCCCATATTGACGAAAGTATCCGTTCCGGGTTGAGGGAGCAGCAGGTGGTGTCCGACATGAGGGCAAAAAGCGAGGCAGTCGTAAGAAGGAATGCACCTCCCGTTTGCCTCTCCCCCAGATGCTCGCAGCAGGTGGTGTCGGAAATGAGGGAGGGAGTGGGGGAGCTGCAGAGGAACCTGGAGGGGGAAGGATGCAATTCGTGACAGCAATAACAACGGAGGAATGACCGCGTGCCCTGTGTGTTGTATCACCCCTTTCACCCCTCCCTTGCTGCCCTCGCAGGCTCACAGCAGGTGGTGTCGGAGATGAGGGAGCGAGTGGGGGAGCTGCAGAGGGACTTGGAGGAGGATACAGCGAGGGTGGACGAGGCAAAGGAGCAGAAGAGCGAGCAGGAGGCGGAGATCAATGCGCTCGTGGAAAAGGTGTGCGTGGGGGACGTCATGTGTGTGTGTTTCATAGACTTCATATTGAGTTCAGTGGTAAGTTTTTCCAAGTTAAACGCTACAGAGGGACTTGGAGGAGGATGCAGCAAGGGTGTGCACGAGGCGGAAATTAACGGTTTTGTGGAAAAGGTGTGCATGGGAGAGATAAGTCATGAAGTGTGCGTTGAGTCTGAGTCAAAAACGGTACAGAAACTTGGAGGCAATGATAAGGCATTTCACGAATCCATTCTAAACTCGCCTCCATTCCCTCTTGGCTGGCGCATGCTTCTCTCTGTTCCACTGCAGGTGAAGGAGTATCAGGCGAGAATCAGCAAGCTCATGCGAAGGCAAGAAGAGCTTCGGGAGAAGCGAGCAGATCTTGAAGCAGATGCAGACCAACGGACCACCAAGATACGGTGAGGAGGGGGGAGGAACACTGGAGAAGTGGGGAAGTGGGGGCGGGGGGGGGGAGGGACAACGAATCTTGTCGCGGGAGAATCTTGAGGCAGAGGCAGACCAACGGACCACCAAGATACGGTGAGGAGGGGGGAGGAAGGTCGGAGAAAAGGGGAAGGGTGTGTGAGTGTTGGTGTATGTGTGTGTGAGGTTGCATGTGATAGCTGCCCATCCTTCTCCTCCCCGCTGTTCCGCTCCTTCCATTGCCAGCAAGGACCGGTTTGTCAGCACATTCGTTTTATAGTGTACGAGTGTTCGTGTCGTGTGGGTGCGACATGTGTCCTTCCTTCCCATCCACACCCACCTTTCCTCCACCAGCAAGGAGATTGTTCTCTTCTCGGGGTTCACGAGCATCCGGCTTGATGTGGCCGTGAAGGACTGGTTGTGTTGGTGTCTGTGATCACTGTCCATTGTCTTCCCTCTGCACCACACTGCACCCCTATGTTCGCCAACAAGGAGATTGTTTTCTTTTCGGGTTTCACGAGCAACTGCCCGGATGTGGTCGTGAAGGACCGGTTCGTCGGCACGTTGGTGCGTATGATAATTAATCAGTTTCTTCCCTCTTCACCGCACTGCACCCCTCTGCCCAATACCAGCAAGGAAATTGCTCTCTTCTCAGGTTTCACGAACATCAAGCTAGATGTGGACGTGAAGGACCGGTTCGTCGGCACGTTGGTGTGTGTGATGATTGTCGATTCTCTTCCCTCCCCACCGCACTGCACCCCTTTGTTTGACGCCAGCAAGGAGATTGCTCTCTTCTCGGGGTTCACGAACATCAAGCTAGATGTGGACGTGAAGGACCGGTTTGTCGGCACGCTGGTGCACCCCTCAGGCAACCCCGAGCTTGCCAGGCCCGTTGACTTTGACACCTCCGCCGCCAATGCCACGACTGTAGCCTACCAACTGTGGAACATGATATGAGCGTCGGACAATTCTTTTGATGCTGCTGCTGCCAACAGTCAGCACGTTGGTGCGCCCCTCAGACAACCCTGAGCTCGCCAGGACCGTTGACTTTGACAGCTCTGCCGCCAACACACACCACGGTTGCCTACCAGTTGTGGAACATGATCTGAGCATCATAAATTTCACCCCATAGTTGTATAGCTTAGTTTGACTGGTCGTCCATCCACATTAGTGTTCCCGATAAATAAAACTGCATGTGAAGCCTTACAGCACCATCATTGCCACCGTTACCAGCTGTAGCAAGCTAGAGGGCTATATATAACACTGATGTGATGTGACTATTACCGGTAGTTTATGGCAGCCTCAATGCAGCCTTGTTATTACCTATTCCAAACATGGCACCCGTTGGCGCTCTACCACAATACCAGAACCACGATGGAATAGTGTTGGCTAACATATTTATTTATATAATGTGGTAATGAGTTTAAACATTTTCTCGAATGATAACCGGAATACATTTTCCTTCATATCAATCTTATCGAGAAATAGCTGGAGAACCTAATAGCGATCCCCCCTTACGCATCTTCGACCCGTGGCTGGCGAGGAAGTCTCTCTTAGGCTTCATTCCAGCGCAAATTTTGCCTAACATATTTCCTCCTCCCATATTTATCTCTGATGGCTTCCATACCTCCTTCATCTGCAGTGCTGCTGTGCTCCTTGACCCTAGTCATTCTCTACCTATCGGCGTCTGCTAAGGCGAGGAATGTGACAACGGTGTTGACACCATTCGACGAAGCTGTTCAGAAGCTCAATGCTTCAGGCTACACCAGTTTCGTCTCCCTGGTCAAGCTTTACGGTACTCACAAACTGATGTTTTATTTCAACGAACCATACGCCCACGGAGGGGTCTAACTTTTCCGTCGTAAACAGGAAATCGGAAGGAAATAACAGATGCGTTGAAGAAGCCACTGACGATGCTCGTGCCAAGCAACGCAGCGTTCGTCAAGGGAAACCTGACTCATTATAGCAGCATCAAGATTGCGACTCTCGTCTCATTTCACGCTCTTGAAGGAGTCCTTACTGAATTCCAGCTTCAAATGCTGAAGCCAGGAACTCAAATCCCCACATTGGCAACAGATGCGAAGACCAAGAAGCCATTAATGCTCGTTAATCTTTCAAAAGCCAGTACGAAGAGCAAAGTTATTCTGGAAGGAAGGCGAGGTCCGACGAAAAGCACCCTGATGATTGTTAAAGGTGACTTCTACGTGAAACCAGGAGAACTGGCGGTTCATACTACTGACGCCATTGCTCTCCCAAGCGGATTCTAGTGGAATAACTTGCTAGGTACTGACTACTTGTCAAGACCTTACCGACGACGGAGTCAAAGTTGAGTGCATGCATACCGGCAACATAGCAAGACCAAGGCAGTACGTGACGGTGACAATCTTGGAAACTTGTGCTTGGATAAGAACTGAAGATGCATGTTATTTATAGCAAGATGAAGTACCGTAAAGTGCCACCTATAGGACCCGGGGGACTCTCTACAAATGCTCTAAAAAGTGCTAGGGGGACCCTCTGGCGGTTGCAAATTTTTAAGACCCGGGGTACACTTATTTATCAACTATCATTCTGTTCTTTAGGGTGTACGGCTTAATTCGGGGCGGGGGGGACTTATATTTGTAACGAAAAACATCATTCGTCCGCAGATTTCGCGCGAGCGGCGCGTCAGATCTGTGTCAGAACTCGAGTCTGACACAAACAGAGTGTCAGAATTCGAGTCTGACACAAAAAATCGTGTCAGAATTCAAGTGTCTGCCAATAAAAACTGACTCACAATAGCAATGACAACTACTGTATACAGAAAGGGGGGTCTTATGATGATTAAGGGCAGAAGGGGGGTCCTCACAAAACCTTCCCAAATAAGAGTCCCTCTGCTCCTTCAAGAGTCCCGGGGACCCTCTTACCGGCGGGTCCTATAGGTGGCACTTAACGGTAGGTTCACTTCATGTGAACACGGCACTTCAGAGACTATAGTAATAAACATCTGTCCTGTTCTCTTTGAAAGGAATGGATCCTGGATCAGACATTTTTTGTCTGTTTGGCTTATCATCAGACATATTTTTTGGGATTCATCTGATGGGCCGGTCTGCATCAGACAAACTTTTTTTTTTTGCCCGGGGGCCCCGTCTGATGCATCAGACACCCCTCAGACCCTAGCAACGACCCTGATCCACATACGGTACTTATACACCTTCCCATCCCATCCCACAGACCCACCTACCGTAATAAGGTGCTCAACTCAGAGTGACCAACATTACTCGAAAAGGGTTAGTGTTTCTGGCATTTTATCCACATCAGTCGGCCCACCAGAACCCTCTGCCTTGGCCGGGCTAATTGCTGCAGCCATGAGGCTTCCTCCATCCCCATCTTGCAATGGGACTGCTTTCTTACCAATGGGCATGGTCAATCCAGGCTGGTCCCCACTAGAAGCACCTCCACCTGTCAATGTATGATCATCACTCAACGCTGCACTAGCAGCCCGAGAAGGAGCAGCCACGTCCGTTGGATCTCTCACAGATCCTTCATCTGCAGCCTTCGAATCTTCTGAAGCATGTACATCACCAACCGTTGGATTTTCTGACGCCTGTGCGGCCACAGCCGTCGGATCTCCAGATGTCGTCTGTGCAGCTGCCAGCATGGCTTCCTCTCTCACAATCACACTCGCAGGCGACTCGGGGAGTCTGGCCCACAGGAACCCCCGTGGGGAGGAGGTGGGGAAGAGAGGTGAATTGCAAGAGGAGAATACTGAGAATGGGGATGGTTGTGGGTACGGAACAAGAGGAGAGTCAAGAGGCCGAGAGAAAAGGCCTGGAGATTGCTTTGGGCTCGGACCAAGAAGACCAGCAGAAGATGCAGCAGCAGCAGCATTACCACCACTGGCAACGGCACCACCAGCAGCAGCACCAGCATTGGCTGCAGTGGCAGCAGCGGCAGACAAGGGAGGAGAGGGAGGGGAGGAGCTGGAGGGGGAGGAGGAGGAGGGGATGAGAGGAGGTTGGGGGGATATGAGCGGGCGGATGGGGGGAGGGGCAAGAGATTGCAGGCGAGTGACTTGGCGGGGCCTAGGGGGACGAGGCTTGCGGGGAAGCATGGAGGAGAAAAGGTGGGAGGAGGGGAGGAGAGGAGGCTTGCTGGCTGAGAAAGGGATATGTGGAGGGACGTTGGGTCGAGGCAGGAGGGGTGGTAGGGCGGAAGTGGGATGTTGCTTCTGCTGCTGCTGTAGCTGTTGCTGCTGATGCCCTTGCTGTTGATATTCTTCCTGTTGATGCTCCTGCTGCTTCTCCTGCTGCTCCTCCTGCCCTTGCAGTTGATGTTTTTCCGATTCTTGTTCCTGCTGCTCCTCCCCCTGTGCCTGCTGTCCATCTCGCTCTAGAGCTCCTAGTGCAAACGGTTCCTCAACATTTTGCTGCATTTGCTGCACCTGCTGCAGCTCTTCCTGTGCCTGCTGTCCATCTCGCTCTAGAGCTCCTAGTGCAGATTGTTCATCAACATTCTGCTGCGTTTGATCTAACTGCTGCTGTGGCTCCGGCTTCTGAGCCTGCTGCCCATCTCGCTCTAGTTCTCCTAGCGCAAACACTTCCTCCACATTCTGCTGCATTTGCTGCGCCGGCTGCTGCACCTGCTGCTGCACCTGCTGCTGCACCTGCTGCTGCTCTTCCTGTGCCTGCTGCCCATCTCGCTCTGGAGCTCCCAGTGCATTCTGTTGCATCTGCGTTTGCGTTTGCTGATGCACCGACTGATGCACCTGCAGCTGCGGCTGTGGCTTCTGTGCCTGCTGTCCATCTCGCTCTAGAGCTCCTAGTGCAAACGGTGCCTCAACATTTTGCAGCATTTGCCCAAACTGCTGCTCGGCCTGCTGCTGCTGCTGTTGCTCCAGCTGCTGCTGCAGCTGCTCTTGCTGCTGTCGCTCCAACTGCTGCTCCAACTGCTGCTGCAGCTGCTCTTGCTGCTGTTGCTCCAACTGAGGCTGCAGCTGCTGTTGTTCCAACCGCTGCTGCTCGTCCACCCGCATCCGCTTTTGAGGAACCTCGAAAAACGGAAGCTGCCAGTCTGCTTGCCCCTGTATCTCATCTACCCGCATCCGCTTTTGAGGACCCACAGTAAGAGGCTGCTGTTCGTCTCCTGCAAAGGTTCGCTCAATCTGCTGCTGCTGCTGCTGCTGCTGCTGCTGCTGCTGCTGCTGCTGCTGCTGCTGCTGCTGCTGCTGCTGCTGCTGCTGTTCCCCCACCGCTTTTCTGCGACTAACGGCTTGTGACAATAACGAAATAATGCCAGGATTCAGCTGGAGGCACATTGCCAGCCTCGAGCTTGCCACGCCTCCACTAATCCCAGTAACTGTATTTCCTGTTCCCAAATTTCCAGTTACTGTACGTTCTGTTTTGATATAATCTGTTACTGTATCTCCTGCTCCCAGAAACCCTGTTCCAGGGTTCCCCGTTACAAAGGTTTCTAATACAGTCCTTCCCGTCTCAGCGTCTCCTGCGGTTGCTTGACGCATCAATGCATCAAAATCGCCGTCTGCAAGGCCTTGATTTGCTGTATCTCCGCTGCTAGCAACCCCAGTAACAGCAGCTTCGATGCTAGCATCTCCCGTATTAGCAGCTTTAATATCAGCAGTCCCGATATTCGCAGCTCTAATATTCGAAGCTGCAATATTAGCAGCCCCGATATGAGCAGCTTCAATGTAAATTGCAGGCTGCTGCTGCAACGGCTGGTGTTCATCTGTGGCTTCTAATGCTTCGCATGGAGAAGTTACCAGCTGCAGATTTTCGCTTGAGTTCGTCGCCCAGAGTTGCTGACGCTGCAGAACCTGCTGCCCCAAACATTGCTGCTGCTGCTGCTGCTGCTGCTGGGACGACGGTTGTTGCCGTTGTTCATGCCTCTGCTGCAGCTGCTGCTGCCATTGCACCTGCAGCGGAAGGGCCGCCGCTGCTGCCCCTTTCGGGTTTTGGCCCGACTCGGGAGCCTTCTTTTGTGTCTGCTGCTGTTGTCCCTGCCTCTGCTGCTCCTGCTGCTGCTGCTGCTGCTGCTGCCATTGCATCTGGAGCGGAAGCACCGCCGCCCCCGCGGGTTGCGCCGCTCCGCCAGACGCCCCCCCTCCTCCGCGTGGCCTTCCGCCGCCAGGCTCAACCCCGCCTCTGCGTGCCCTTCCCCCTGCTTCAACCCCACTCCCGCGCGCCTTCCCCCCAGACCCGCGCGCGGGTCCCCCTTCCGCGGCCTCTGGGGCTGCGCCTGTGAGCTCTTGAACCAGCGACCGGAAATTCGCCACATCCGTTTGAATCACCTTCGCTTCGAGAACAACGGCTTTGGCTTGTTTCTTCCCACTCGCCTTCCCTATTTTCTTAGAGTTTTTATCTACGCCAAGTCCTGGTGGATTAGCGGGGGCCATGATGGGAATTGAAAATCTCCGGTCTGCCCTAAAAACACTTACATGTGGGGAGGAAATTCCAGGACGTTCGGAGGGAGCGGAGGATACTAGTTTAGAGTGACGAAGGTAGGTGATTGCACGAGAACAAAGCGAGTAAGCTTGAAAACCCTTGAAGAACACACTATGCACTGTTAAAGACTATTGCAAATTGACGTATTGATATTGGAGATGTCTGACTACTAATGTAGTCTAATATACAGATGATACGCGGCGCGGTGGCCTGTAAGGCGTGTTTCGTGGCGGCAGAAGCAGTAGAAAACAGCAAGGTAAGTACCGAAATGTAACGCTACGTGGATCACACCCGAGTTTACTTCCGGCGGCATGTAATATGTATTGGAACGATCGAGTTACCACAACCCGTCGTCAACAAATCGCAATACAACTTCCACACTTTTCTAGGCGCGTCTGGAAACGCGTTTCAATGCAGCGGGCCCGCTACGTTTGACTCGAGCAAAAGCAAGGCAACCATGGGAAAGGAGGAGACTCGTAGTGTACAAGGTACAGTGCTGTGCCTTTCCCTCTTCTGTGCCTTTCCCTCTTCTGCCTTCCTTTTGGTGTGGGTGGGGGAAGGCTCCCAAGAGCGTGAATTTGCTGCAGGGTGGTGAAAGCTGGAAGGCGGAATGCCTGATGGGGGAAGGTCGAAGATGAAACAACCGAGATAGTCAACGCTTGGTTCTCTGCGGTAAATTATGCGTTCGACGAATTTCAGTACGGTGCATTGGGAATCCTTCGACTGGTGACTGCCGGATGGGCGCGCGATTTCCAAAGCGTTGACCCCGCCAGGCTGGTTTTCGCGCGTGTGCGCCAAGGCATTTGGGCGCAGGGTGCCTGTCAGCGGAGCGGACCCCTCGATGCGGGTATTGCCTGAAGATACAAGCTCCACAGTACAGAGTAAAAGCATCCCCGGTAAAGAAACCCATAAAGCTGAACGGATAATCAAGTACGTCAACACATTTCAGTTTATCACCTAAATTTCAGTTTGTGCTTGCCCATTACTCACTGATTGGCTACCTGGATGCTTGGCCTGGCCTGAACCAAAATGAGTGTTCGGCTGGAATCATATATCAGGGCACAAAACACAGCACACAGTCAAATGCTCTATAATCAGCTGGTGGCCCTCGCTGATGGGCTAGATGCTCCGATTCAAAATGATTGTTTAGTTGTACAATAACTACAGTAGCATATACGCTGCACAATTAAGCCAAGTGCTCAATAATCAGCTGGTGGCCCTCACTAATGGGTTCCTTAGTGCGAACAGCCTGCGCCAGCATAGGCATATCCGTGGAAGCATCCAGGAAGTTGCTGAGGTAGAGCAGCAGGTGAAAGTCTGCAAGGCGGTCGGCCCATGGCTTGGAGCGGGTGCGATCCAGATGCTGCTTAAGGTCGTTCTGAGTGGGTAGGATCACCCGATTTTCCACAGGAAAAGTTGTTGAGAGAGGGCCCTGGGGAAATGAAAGTGGGAGAGAAAGATGGGCAGGGGAATGGGGGCAAAAAAGGACTTCAAAGTTGTTAGAAGAGCCACATTTGGACCGTCTGAAGAGTGAGCACATGAAAGTCTGCAAGGCGGTCGGCCCATGGCTTGGAGCGGGTGCGATCCAAATGCTGCTTCAGGTCGTTCTGCTGAGTGGGAAGGATCACCCTGTTCTCCACAGGGAAGGACGTTGTCAAAGGACCCTGTGGAGAAGGAAAGAACCAAAGGAAGGAACTCAAGGGTCACTAAGGCAGTCGGCCCATGGCTTGGAGCGGGTGCGATCCAAATGCTGCTTCAGGTCGTTCTGCTGAGTGGGAAGAATCACCCTGTTATCCACAGGGAAAGATGTTGTGAGAGGGCCCTGGGGGGGGGGCAAATAGGGAGTAATAGTGATGCAGGGATAGGGGGAAATGGGGAGAGGGGAATGGAAACATCACCAACAGCAAATGCTGCTTCAGGTCGTTCTGCTGAGCGGGAAGAATCACCCTGATCTCCACAGGAAAAGAGGCTGTCAGGGGGCCCTGGGTTTTACAGCATACACTCCATATCGAGTACATCTCTCACCTGATGGTCCACAATTTTGATCGGCATGAGAAAGAAGTCATTATCCACCTCCTTGGTGTCCCTCCCAGCCACCACCACCTCGTTCCTCATTCTAGACACCTTCGGATCAACCTCTTTCTCCTCCTCCTCCTTCTCCCCCTTCCCCCCACTCTTCCCCTTCTCCTTCTCCCCCACCTTCCCCTTCCCCTTATCGCTTCCCCCGCCTTCCCCCCCTTCCTCCTCCCCCCTTCCATCCCCTGCAAACCACCCTTCCCGGTACAGCTTCAGGCACTGATCACTTAGTTGAAAGGCCTCAAAATGCACGTCTCCGCCCCCATCCCCTTCTTCATCCACTAAAAGTTTCACCAGCACGATCGCAAAGTACTTAAACGGCTCCTCTCCTTCCCCCTCTCCTTTCTTCTCTCCTCCTTCCCCTCCTGCCACCCCATCCCCGTTCCCCCTTTCCCCTGCCTGCGCACCCGCTGTCCCTGCAGCGCTCTCTTCCCCCTCCGTGCCCCCCTTTTCCCCGCTGCTATCCCTAGCGGTAGCACAATGAAGCCTAGCTGAGAGAAGAAGGTCGGAAGCAGAGAGAGTAAAGGAGTGCTCCTGTGCCTGTTGATCCTCTGCGAGGGTTTGAGTCACGATGAAGCCCACACAGCGCATGCCTAACCCCACTGCTATCGCCGCTACCGCCTTCTCTTCAGCTGTGAGGGAGGGCATGGGAAGTAGAGAGAGTAAAGGCTTGCTCCTGTGCCTGTTGATCCTCTGCAAGGGTTTGAGTCACGATGAAGCCCACACAACGCATGCCCAGCCCTGCTGCTATCGCCGCTACCGCCTTCTCCTCCGCTGCTTGGGAGGAAGGGAGCGAGGGAGCGAGGGAGCGAGTGAGGGAGTGACGGCGTGTGTGTGTGTGTGTGTGTGTGTGTGTGTGTCTGTGTGTGATATTACTCGCACATGCATAATCCCACCCACCTTCATTGGAAAAGATCCGCAGGGTGTGCTCTGTGCCGTGCTGAGGGGGCTTATAAATGAAATTCACCAGCACATGCCCATCCTCCCTTGGAGGTGACGTACATGCGTGCGAGTGTGTGAGTTTATGCGTTGGTTGCTGTACTCAGCTTAGACATGTGTACCCCCACCTTCGAAGATCTGCAGAGTGCGCTCTGTGCCGTTCTAAGGCAGCTCATAAATGAAATCCAACAACTCGTGCCCATCCTCCCTTGCATGTGAACCTGTGTGCATGTGTGCCTACACCTATGCGCCTTCTTGGAACCATGATAATACGCACGTTCGTTGGAGAAAATCTGCAGCGTGTGCTTGGTGCCGTGCTGCGGCGGCTCGTAAATGAAATCCACCAGCACGTGCCCATCCTCCCTTGCATGTGCATGGATTCTAGCGTGTGTGTGTGTCTATCCCTGAGCCTTTGCGTACTCATACCTAATCCCACCTTCACTTGAAAATATATGCAGCGTGTGCTCTGCTCTGTGCCATGCTGGGGTGGCTCGTAGATAAAATCCACCAGCATGTGCCCATCCTACCGCACCTCCCGCACCTCCCTTGCATGTGAACGTACATTCACAAGCCCGTGCGCACAGTAACAGCAGCCCACCTTCACTCTGGAATATCTGCAGCGTGTGCTCTGTGCCGTGCTGTGGCGGCTCATAGATGAAATCCACCAGCACGTGCCCATCCTCCCTTTCAGGTGAGCTTATGTGTATGTGTGCCCCTATGCCTATGCGCGTTCACGGTTATATTCTGCCGGCACAGAGCACACCCTGCAGATATTTTCCACCCGGCACCCTACCGTCGCACCCGGCACGTGCCGCCTGCACGTATATGAAATCCACCAGCACGTGCCCATCCTCCCTCCCTCCCTTGCATGTGAACATAGACAGTAGACTCACAATCCCATGCGCACAGTAACAGCAGCCCACCTTCGTTGGAAAAGATCTGCAGCGTGTGCTCTGTCCCATGCTGAGGCGGCTCATAGATGAAATCCACCAGCACGTGCCCATCCTCCCGCACCTCCCCGAACAGAAAGCCGCCTCGCTTGATTGAAAACGCCAGGCTGTCATGCACGTAGTGCTGGGAGTGGGGTGAGAGGGGGGATGGCAACGGGAGGGAGTGTTGTCCTCGTTACAGAGCACCTCGGTATACAGGAACACCTGCTCATTTAAGTCCTCCCACACCTCCCCGAACAGAAAGCCGCCTCTCATGATTGAAAAAATGCCAGGCTGTCATGCACGTAGTGCTGGGAGTGAGAGGGGAGGGTGTGTGAAGAGGGAGGGGGTATGGGAGGGAGGGGGTATAGGAGGGAGGGGGTATGGGAATTGAGGCTGGGAAGGGAGGAAAAACGACGAGCGAGCTTAAATCACTTGAATTCTGATTCACAGCAATCCTGATCCCTAGGATTCAATTTCTGTAACAGTAACCTCACCTGAAACACGTTCGCAGCGTCGCGATCGAACGACACCTGCTGACAGTGCGACGTCTCCTGTCGCTCGATTCGCATCTGTCGCGCGACCATGTCGCTCACCGTCATGTGTCGCCCGAACGACCCCGCGGGAACGACAGGCACCGGCGGCCCTGCGACAGTTCGCGAAGCACTGTATTTCGCGAACACTATGCTTCCATGGCCTATACCTAGCGACTCTAGCGACACGGATGGATCCGCTAAGTCTTTAAACTTCTCTGGGTCGGTTGAAAGGAGAAGCGATTGGTCTGTAGAGAGGATCAGATCGGCCAATGGGATCGCGAGCTGCTGCGAGATTTGCGCGTGGAGGCCAGAAACGGTGGCCTCTGATTCGTCCAGCTGGACTCGCTCCAGGCCGTCGCGACTCCGTACGCGTAAGGTGATTCGTTTTCCCGCCATCACGGGGATAACGAAAACGACACGCCTAAAATATACCGAGGTGAACTTAAGCAGGAGATGGTACTACGAGGTAAGGCAATCCAGAAGGTTTTGAGATGAGCAAACCACCTGGCCAACCCCGAAACTGGCTTGCTCTCAGTTGGGAATTCGAGGACGGGAGACGAAGAAACGCGAGAAAGGGCGGCAGAAGACTTTGATTAGGGCGAGTATAACACGAAGGGAAAGGCTGTCGAATATTGTGAGAGGCGAGACACACCCCAAAAGGCGGAATCTGCGGTATGCAGAATGTGGAATCTTACTAGCAAGCTCTGAATTCCGCTTTCATCCATGGCCAGAAAGCAGGTGCAGGGGAGGAGGATGTATTGACGAGGATTTCTCAACTCGATACAACAACACGCAGAGCTACAATCTCGCGAGTGTTTATGAATTCAACGATACACAGTTGCAGATTAAAAGTGCACCCGGAATGACTCGGTACGTACGGTACATGTCAAAGACGGTAATTTAACAACTGTATTTTACCGGGAAATTAAAAGCAATAAGAAATATCACCACATTCATTGCAGAAGTAATATTGCTTCCGCAGCTGCGGCACATGCAGCTACTAGAAGGTACCACATTAATCAAAACAGAAATCTAGAATGCTTACTCTTCACTACCAATATCGCCTCTAGTCCTGAGTGCCTCCACCTTGTCAAGCAATGCGTTACTTCCCCGCCAACTCCCTCCTTTGCTCTCGTCCATACTCGTTATAAGACTGCAACTTATCCAACGTTAGGAGTCCATTCATAATTGTCTCCCCCACCCGAAGCTTCTCCTTAGGCTCGGCAACCAACCTGACTTGAAACTCCTCATCACCAAGCCTCTCCTCCATGTCCCGAACCAGCTTCTGAAGCTCCTTGATTGCGTTCCCCACTTCTGAATGCTCTGGTGTAGAGTGGAATAATCCTCGTGAGACATCTGCCTCTGCTGCCGCTGCTTTTGATGGTGTGACTGCTGATGCTGCTGTGGCTGCTTCTGTTTGTGTACTGACTGCTGCGGGTGCTGGGTTCTTCTGCTGCCTTGCTTGTTCCTGTTTATGCAGCTGCTGTCCCTGCTGCCCCTCTCCCTGATTCTGCTGCTGCTGCTGCTGCTGCTCCTGCAATATTTTTTTCTCCTGCTGTTGTTGGTGCTGCTCGTGCTGCTGCATCAGCAATTGATCTCTCTCCTCATGCTGCTGCCATTGCTGCTTATGCATCTTCTTTTTCTGCTTCTGGTGCTGCCGTTTCGCTCCTGGCCCTGCTGTTCCTGCCGCCGGCTCCGCTTGCGTCGCCTGCTCCCCTTCTGCTGTCTGCTCCGCGTCGCCAGCATCCCCTGCGACATCCTCCTGTCGCAGAGCCTCCTCGCGTCGCACATCTCCGCGTCGCCCGGGCGACGACCCGAGCAAAGGCGACGTGAGGGGATCCATCGCCGTGCGACGCCACGGCGACATCTTGGCCCATCGCGACGTGTCCATTAAATCGTGCGGCGACGGGAACAAGGGAGGGGCGTGCCAGCCGCGGAAAATCCTATCTGGATCGTCCATCGCACCTGCTGCTAAATAATTACAAACGGGGGAATGAATTGGGCTGGCTCAGGGCTGCCGCAATAAATTGCCTTATGACGTGAAGTCGCGAAATCAACATGAGAAACGGAATTTCCAGCTGCCGTCACAAGCACTTTCGACGCCTTGTCCCTGAACTGCAAAAGACATGCTCCACTTCCCCGACGAAATCTCGCGTCCCGCGGGCAAACGCCATTCATCTGCGCCGCGTGCATGCTACTTAGTTGGTGCTTTGAAGGTGCCGCGACGCGACATGGGAGAGCACCACGTGGCATGACTTGACTCGAGTAGACGAACGAGACCGCGAGTTCTGTGCGGAACGCGGGACCGTCAACAAGGCTTGGCGAGGTTGGGCTTGGAAATGAAATACAAAATAGCCCCGAAAGCGAGAATCTAAAAGGGGAGAAAAAAAAACTCCGCTTGAAGCAGATTCGAATCCCCGAATGGCTAGGCCCTTGCTCAAACGAATTAGCAAAAATATTCAAACACGACTTCAAGTTTTTGTTTTAGGCTGAACTGGTAGCACTAAAAGCTGGACGACTTTCAGAATTGATTGATCAATAGAAATGTATTGGATCAATATACATATGTTCCGAAATGGATGACTTGATAACACATGACACTACCTACATACATTTTGGCCTGAATTACTCTAGATGGCCAAACTCTAGAAACTGCTGCAAACTTCCACCCTTGTTCTTTCAGTGTGTGACAGGTCATGGTAAGAGACCAACACTGGCTAGCTCAGCTTGTTTCTGAGGTTCCGCACAGGACACTTTGAAAGTAGCCATTGCTCCCTCATTTTGCAACCAGCGGCTCATCATTGCTTGCACTAACCCCGTCTCACTTTGTCAAATCTTTCTCTCCCTCCTCAGGTGCGGGGAGAGTCAGAGCGTCGACCCGATCCAACAGCCGGTTCAGTTTCCGAGCCATGTCTCGTCTCAGTGCCCGAACGTCCTGGTTCGTCGACTGAACCCCGTCCAGACGAAACAGCCAGCACATGATCGTCTCCGTCGCCCGAAGCTTCTCCATAGGCTCGGTAACCACCTTAGCTACATACTCCTTGTCCCCGAGCCTCTCCTCCATCTCCCGAAGCAGCTTCCGAAGCTCAACAATAGGTTTGGCCACCTCGAACGGCTTGGAGGATCGCACCTGGTGACCCCTCCAGGCCGACTGAATCACCACGGCTGCTTGCTCATCCGACATACCACTAGAAGGGCTGCTAACATCAGCGTTACCAGCCGATTTGTCTGATGACACAGAGGTGGAATCCTCGATATTGGCTGCTGTTGTGCTAGTCTGTGGCTCCGGTGAAGGTTGCTCTGCTGCTGCTGCAGCTGGTGCTGCAGCTGCTGCTGTTGGTGCTGCTCGTGTTGCTGCTGCTGCTGGTGATGGCGCTGCTACTACTGCGTCCTCTGCTGTTGAGTCAGCCACAGGAATCACCTTCACTGGTACTGGAGACGACTTTTGAGACGTCTCAGAATGTGCTTCAGTGGCTGCTGCCGCGTCCGTCACAGGAATCACCTTCACTGCTACTGGAGTTGGGGATTGCGTTTTCTGGGGTGACTGCGTTCTCGTAGGAGACGAAGCTTTCCTGAACCACCTCGTTTTCTTGGGCGACGTTTTGGGAGACGTTTTGGTAGAGTTCGTGGGAGATTCTTTGGGAGAGGATGTTTTAGGAGATGCTGCCCCTGGCGGCGGCGCTGCGGGCTCGAATCCCTGGTCCAACTCTGCAGGGTGGTTTGGGGAATTTTCGAACACGCCCTCGAAAATCGGCTCCAGCTCGGGCATTGACTCGTCGCTGTCGGAATCTGAGAGTGACTCCTCGCTCCAACGCTGCTGCTGTTGCTTCTTCTGCTGCTGAATGGCGGCGTTTAGAGCATCCTTCCGCTTCTGCTGCTGGAGCAGCTGCTGTTCCTTCTTTTGCGCCTCGATTTGCGCTAGGTATTCCTGCTGCGCGCGCATCTGCGCCAAATACTCCTCCCGCTTCCGCATCTGCGCCTGCTGGAGCGCGACTGCGTGCGCCTGACGCCGCGCCTCCTCCTTCCGCAGCTCCTCCTGTCGGCGCAGCTCCGCCTGGCGCCGCTGCTGCGCCTGGTAGTGGGCCGCGGAGCGGGAATCGAAGGGGTCCTCAACGAAACCCCCGCGCATCGCGGGGTGATTGTAGTAGCGCGGCGATGTTTCGTGATATCGAGGATAATAGGGAGACTGGAAGCCGGAAGCTGCGTGCCTTGGGAATACCATCTCCGGAAAGCCAAAATCCATGATTATCTCCTCTTAATGACTGATTCGCGCAGAGATCTGGGTCCTATGCTAGAATAAGTGCAATCTAACGACGTTTGGAGTCGTAGAGCTGTAATGTAGCTAAGAGGTCAACCGCGCTTGACAGAATCAGTGCTGGTTGAGAGGATGAGAGAAATGCTGCTCCAATTATATGCAACTTTGATCTGATGAATGATAGCTGTTGACGATTAGTGTTCGACGGTAGCAGAATAGTAGTCGAGTTGATGGAAGATTAGGTAGTGAAGAATTCGCAGATCCCCGTCTTATTTATACTTTCGCTGTTGCGCCAGTTCACCGCGCGCGCCGCGCCCGGAAGACTCGCGCACATTCCAGGCGCGCATTCTCGAGGCTTGCGGAAGGATCTCGAACGCGCTGGAAAGCGCTGGAATGCGCTAGAATCTGCGGGAAGGGTCTGGAAGCGGAGCGGAGCTGAAGTCTCTCCTTCCCCGTCCCTGTGGGGGGGATCTCCGCGTAACCGCGTTGGAAGGCGTGGGCTTGCGGAAGGAAAGTGCTGCTCGCGCGTAGAGTTGAGACGCGGAACAAAGCGGTCCGCGGATGTGCAGGGGCAGGGAAAGTGGTAGGGAGGGGAACACAGCCGCCTTCGCGACGCTGCGAAGATAATTACGAGTAACTACAATACATAAGTTACAGAAAGATGAACAAAATTATCAACAATCTGGCAATTCCTTGTGCAAATTGAAAGATAAGAGAATACTCTCCAGCAAATGTGACAGGCTTCAGGTTTAATATGATGGGTTTAAACGTGACACAAACACATCGGGCAAGAACTGAAAATGTTACAAGGCACAACAAGAATACTGGACTGGACTCCACAAGACATTGGGCAGATATTTGCCTTTACAGCCTACACCCGCTTGAGCGTCTGCGTAACAGCTTTATCAGCCCAGTTGACAAGCACACACAGCACCACCACCCACACCACTCCTCCAAGCAGTATCGAAGCATCCCATATTGGATCATCCACCAGGTAACTCCTCAGCTTGAGGTGCTGCCAAAAGCTCTCGGTCCAAACAGGGTCCACCAGATCCCCATGGCTGCCTGGTCGCGGAGGGGCTATGCTCCAATGGGTGCTGTTGAAGACCAGCCGAGGGGATAACGCTGGGATATAGCTGCAAGAAGCGAAAACAATGGGAGGCAGCACGGGGCAGGGGAAGCGGGAGCAGGGGAGCAGAGACGTGGGAAACAGAATCCACTAGATCCCCATGGCTGTCCGGCCTGGGAGGGGCAATGCTCCTGCGTGCTGTTGAAGACCAGGCGAGGGGACAAGGCCGGGATGTACCTGCAACAGGGAACAACGGTGGGGAACATAACAGCAGCAAGAGGGCTTCAGGTGCTGCCAAATAACTTCTCAGTGGAGAAACAGGATGCACCAGTGGGGAAACAGGATGCACCAGTGGGGAAACAGGATGCACCAGTGGGGAAACAGGATGCACCAGTGGGGAAACAGGATGCACCAGTGGGGAAACAGGATGCACCAGTGGGGAAACAGGATGCACCAGTGGGGAAACAGGATGCACCAGTGGGGAAACAGGATGCACCAGTGGGGGAACAGGATGCACCAGTGGGGAAACAGGATGCACCAGTGGGGAAACAGGATGCACCAGTGGGGAAACAGGATGCACCATTGGGGAAACAGGATGCACCAGTGGGGAAACAGGATGCACCAGTGGGGAAACAGGATGCACCAGTGGGGAAACAGGATGCACCAGTGGGGAAACAGGATGCACCAGAAAACTTCTCAGCTTCAGGTGCTGCCAAAAACCATGAGTATCTAGCTAGGCTTGGGAAAGGTAATAGCCAGCCAGCACCTCAACACAACTGATTTTTGAGATGTTTGAGAACCCTTTAAGCATCTGGCCAAACCGGGGAAAGAAAATTGACAGCACCTGCCCACAAATGCTACTCACGCTGTTGTGGAGAGCATACACTCACCTTTGGCCGTGGCCTTGCCAGCACTCTTCCACACCCATACCCTGCTGCCACACACCCCACTTCCTCTTTTGAATCGACTCAGAAGGATTACCCATGCTGTTCACGTGGTGGAGGAAAGCAGGCGTTCGCCCTTGGCTGTTGCCAGCACTCCCACACACACCCACCCCCTTTGCTCTGAGTTGATAGTAGCAAAAATCCAGATATATGCCACTCACGTGGTGGAAGAAAGAAGGCATTCGCCTTTAGCTGTTGCCAGCACTCCCACACACACCTCCCCTGCTGCCGCACAGTCCTTATTTTCCACACACTCTTTCAGCTTACCTCCCTTCCCTCCACTTCCTGCAACTTCCCTTATCTCCCTTCCCTCCCTCCCCTCCCCTTCCTTCCCTCTCTCCTCCCCTTCCTTCCCTCTCTCCTCCCCTTCCTCCCCTCCCTCCTCCCCTTGTCTAGGCTTCACAGCCGTTGTCTTAGCCAGGAAATTCCACACAAACCGGGGGGTATCAGCAAGGGTATACAGAGGAGGAGAGGAGGCAGAAGAGGAGGAAGGAGGGGAGGAGGAGGAGGGAGAGACAGATGGAGGAACCCCTAAGAATACCCCAGCGTAATGACTAGGAGCAGGGTCACGCGGAGTGAGGAGGGAAGAGGCGAGAGGGCAGAGGAGGCCAGGAGAGGGGGAGAGGAGGCAGAGAATGAGGTTGGATATGAGGGAGGTGTTAACTGATGCTTGGAGGGCGAGTGAGGGAGGTGCGCCGGAGAGGAGGAGGAGGGAGCGGGCGAGGAGGGTGGAGGAGAGGGTGAGGGAGGGGAGGTGGACGGAGGGGAGCGTGTCGAGGTGGCTGTTGAGGTAAGGGTTGGAGACTTGTTGGTTGAAGTCGGAGAGATGAAGAGCAGATATACCTGGATGCTGTGGGAAGGGAGAGAGGGAAAGGAGATGGGGAAGGGAAAAGTGGACAAGGGAAGAGGGAAGGGAGGGTGTCGAGGTGGCTGTTTAAGTATGGGTTGGAGACTTGTTGGTTGAAATCTGAGAGATGAAGAGCAGAGAGACCTGCATGCTGGGGGAGTGGGAAGATGGAAAAGCAAGGGAACAGATAGGAGAACAGCAGACAAGAGGTGGGATGGCGGGGAGGGTGTGGAGGTGGCTGTTTAGGTAGGGGTTGGAGACTTGTCGGTTGAAATCGGAGAGATGCTGAGAGACCTGCATGCTGGGGGAGGGAGTGGAACATTGCACAAGGGAAAAAGAAGGGAGAGTGGCTGAGTTGGTGTTTAGGTGGGGACTGGAAACTTGCTGGTTGAAGTCGGAGAGATGGAGAGCAGAGAGACCTGGATGCTGGGGGAGGGAGATAACGCATTTGACATGGGAAAGGTAAAAGGGTACAAGAGAAACGGGAGTTGGAAGGAGTTGAGGTGGGGGTTTGAGACATGTGACTAAAGTCGAAGAGATGAAGAACAGAGTGACCTGGATGCTGGAAAGGGAGAGGAGAGCAAGGAAAAGGGGGAAGACGGGGAAGAGGACAGATGAATAAGTAAGGAAGCAAACCCAAGCCATCACCGCCGCTCGCCTCAGCCGACAGTGCGAGTAGCAATGAGGGCGGGAGGCCTGGTGTCTCCTCACTGGCTACCTCCACACGCACACCCATCTGTTTGAAGAAGTGTTTTGAGACGTCTCAAAACACTCCTCACTGGCTTCCTCCACACGCACACCCATCTGTTTGAAGAAGTGTTTTGAGACGTCTCAAAACACTCCTCACTGGCTTCCTCCACACGCACACCCATCTGTTTGAAGAAGTGTTTTGAGACGTCTCAAAACACTCCTCACTGGCTTCCTCCACACGCACACCCATCTGTTTGAAGAAGTGTTTTGAGACGTCTCAAAACACTCCTCACTGGCTTCCTCCACACGCACACCCATCTGTTTGAAGAAGTGTTTTGAGACGTCTCAAAACACTCCTCACTGGCTTCCTCCACACGCACACCCATCTGTTTGAAGAAGTGTTTTGAGACGTCTCAAAACACTCCTCACTGGCTTCCTCCACACGCACACCCGACGTCTCAAAACACTCCTCACTGGCTTCCTCCACACGCACACCCATCTGTTTGAAGAAGTGTTTTGAGACGTCTCAAAACACTCCTCACTGGCTTCCTCCACACGCACACCCATCTGTTTGAAGAAGTGTTTTGAGACGTCTCAAAACACTCCTCACTGGCTTCCTCCACACGCACACCCATCTGTTTGAAGAAGTGTTTTGAGACGTCTCAAAACACTCCTCACTGGCTTCCTCCACACGCACACCCATCTGTTTGAAGAAGTGTTTTGAGACGTCTCAAAACACTCCTCACTGGCTTCCTCCACACGCACACCCATCTGTTTGAAGAAGTGTTTTGAGACGTCTCAAAACACTCCTCACTGGCTTCCTCCACACGCACACCCATCTGTTTGAAGAAGTGTTTTGAGACGTCTCAAAACACTCCTCACTGGCTTCCTCCACACGCACACCCATCTGTTTGAAGAAGTGTTTTGAGACGTCTCAAAACACTCCTCACTGGCTTCCTTCACACGCACACCCATCTGTTTGAAGAAGTGTTTTGAGACGTCTCAAAACACTCCTCACTGGCTTCCTCCACACGCACACCCATCTGTTTGAAGAAGTGTTTTGAGACGTCTCAAAACACTCCTCACTGGCTTCCTCCACACGCACACCCATCTGTTTGAAGAAGTGTTTTGAGACGTCTCAAAACACTCCTCACTGGCTTCCTCCACACGCACACCCATCTGTTTGAAGAAGTGTTTTGAGACGTCTCAAAACACTCCTCACTGGCTTCCTCCACACGCACACCCATCTGTTTGAAGAAGTGTTTTGAGACGTCTCAAAACACTCCTCACTGGCTTCCTCCACACGCACACCCATCTGTTTGAAGAAGTGTTTTGAGACGTCTCAAAACACTCCTCACTGGCTTCCTCCACACGCACACCCGACGTCTCAAAACACTCCTCACTGGCTTCCTCCACACGCACACCCATCTGTTTGAAGAAGTGTTTTGAGACGTCTCAAAACACTCCTCACTGGCTTCCTCCACACGCACACCCATCTGTTTGAAGAAGTGTTTTGAGACGTCTCAAAACACTCCTCACTAGCTTCCTCCACACGCACACCCATCTGTTTGAAGAAGTGTTTTGAGACGTCTCAAAACACTCCTCACTGGCTTCCTCCACACGCACACCCATCTGTTTGAAGAAGTGTTTTGAGACGTCTCAAAACACTCCTCACTGGCTTCCTCCACACGCACACCCATCTGTTTGAAGAAGTGTTTTGAGACGTCTCAAAACACTCCTCACTGGCTTCCTCCACACGCACACCCATCTGTTTGAAGAAGTGTTTTGAGACGTCTCAAAACACTCCTCACTGGCTTCCTCCACACGCACACCCATCTGTTTGAAGAAGTGTTTTGAGACGTCTCAAAACACTCCTCACTGGCTTCCTTCACACGCACACCCATCTGTTTGAAGAAGTGTTTTGAGACGTCTCAAAACACTCCTCACTGGCTTCCTCCACACGCACACCCATCTGTTTGAAGAAGTGTTTTGAGACGTCTCAAAACACTCCTCACTGGCTTCCTCCACACGCACACCCATCTGTTTGAAGAAGTGTTTTGAGACGTCTCAAAACACTCCTCACTGGCTTCCTCCACACGCACACCCATCTGTTTGAAGAAGTGTTTTGAGACGTCTCAAAACACTCCTCACTGGCTTCCTCCACACGCACACCCATCTGTTTGAAGAAGTGTTTTGAGACGTCTCAAAACACTCCTCACTGGCTTCCTCCACACGCACACCCATCTGTTTGAAGAAGTGTTTTGAGACGTCTCAAAACACTCCTCACTGGCTTCCTCCACACGCACACCCATCTGTTTGAAGAAGTGTTTTGAGACGTCTCAAAACACTCCTCACTGGCTTCCTCCACACGCACACCCATCTGTTTGAAGAAGTGTTTTGAGACGTCTCAAAACACTCCTCACTGGCTTCCTCCACACGCACACCCATCTGTTTGAAGAAGTGTTTTGAGACGTCTCAAAACACTCCTCACTGGCTTCCTCCACACGCACACCCATCTGTTTGAAGAAGTGTTTTGAGACGTCTCAAAACACTCCTCACTGGCTTCCTCCACACGCACACCCATCTGTTTGAAGAAGTGTTTTGAGACGTCTCAAAACACTCCTCACTGGCTTCCTCCACACGCACACCCATCTGTTTGAAGAAGTGTTTTGAGACGTCTCAAAACACTCCTCACTGGCTTCCTCCACACGCACACCCATCTGTTTGAAGAAGTGTTTTGAGACGTCTCAAAACACTCCTCACTGGCTTCCTCCACACGCACACCCATCTGTTTGAAGAAGTGTTTTGAGACGTCTCAAAACACTCCTCACTGGCTTCCTCCACACGCACACCCATGCCAGAGCCCTCCCAGCAGCCTTTGGACAGATTAGACATTTGTGTTTTGTTTTGTGGCCGTTCCGTTACTCTCACCTCAGCAGATAGTGCGAGTAATGACGAGGGTGGGAACCCCGGTGTCTCCTCACTGGCTTCCTCCACACGGACACCACCAGCAATCTCCTGCCCCTCCTCTTCTGCTGCGGATGCAGTTTCTCCTTCTTGAGGATTCCCTTGGATGGATGCTGCTGCTGTTCTCAGCGCCTCTGCAATGGCTGCTGCTCCTGCTGGCTGGGGGTTTAGGAGGGGAAGTGCATAGTGAGCACCGTAGTTTTGTTGTGAGTAACCAATAGGAGAAGTGAGTAGCATAAACTACAAGCAACAACAAACCCAACAGACGGGTTCGCTACGATACATTGAGTATCATGTGTCGAATCAAGTACACACTTCAAGCAACATGCATCATGCTGTCCTGTAACACAGAAGTACATGCATATGTGAACAGTGTTGCGTTATGTTGTTACATATGCACCATGGGCTTCTCGTGATGCACAAACAGTGTCACATCCTCCTGAGTCCCATTCCCTCCTGCTCCTGCCATTCCCACCGAACCGACTTCCAGCATCTGTGCCTGATGGGAAAAAATAAGAAATGACGGGGATACGACCAAAATGTGATGGCGAGACAAGCAGAAGAGGAGATTAGAGGAGGAGGATATGCTTCGATGTGAGAAAGAAGTAGGTATACATGCAACGATACAAGTAGGAGACGAGGAAGTGCATCCAGGTCCAAGAGAAGACGACTAAAAAGAAGAGCATCAAGGTGCAAGTGAGGGCGAAAACAACAGCACTAAGGTTGAAAACTTGGGAATAAAGGTGTTGCAAAACACACGGAAAGAGAATCGGCGCGAGATACTAAGCGCGTGGCGGAGGAAAGAGTTTCAGCGGAGAACCACAGCGGAGAGGGACGTCGCTGCACTGCAGCGAGACGTGAAGAAACTGCAACTGAGAGCGCCATGCTCGGTAGATAAAAAACTAATTGTTTGCAGTTTCTTCACATCTCGCTGCAGTGCAGCGACCTCCCTCTCCGCCGTGGCTCTGCGCTAATACTCTTCCTCTGCCTCTCACACAATATCCCGCGCCGATTCTCTTAGCGTGCACAGGACGTTCTACAGCTTAGTGCTCTGAAAAACAAGTGCCACACACTTGTAATACTTATGATATGTGTATTAACACATGTGAACATGAGTGCATTGAGGTGGTTTTTAAGGCGCCTCAAAAACCACGTGCCACATTTCCACTTGTAATACTTCTGATATGTGTAGAAACACATGTGAACATGAGTGTCGAATCATGACGAGAATATGTGCAAATACCGCTGTGAAGTCTTCAAAAGAAAGCCCTTGCAGCACATCTCTCCCTACTCCTTCCTCCCCCTTGGACCACTTTTCCAGCTCAAATAGAAGTCGCCGCGATCCCAGGTAGCCCCATCGCTCGCCGTTTAGAGCAAGGAAGACAAGCTGATGGAAGGAAGATCAAAGGGAACGTAAGGAAGGGAGGTTGAAAATAGAACGGAAGTTAACATTTACTGGTGGGCCATGTGAGTGGTGAGATGCTTTCGGACTAACTTAAGTGGAGTAATTTTGAAGGAGCGCATACTAACTGTAACGACCGAATTGGAAAGTGGCTTGAGTAACAATTGCAATATTAACCTGGTTACAACGCGTTAGAGAACCTTCATAACCTGGTTACATGCTTAGGTGTATAGGTTACCTGCTTGGGTAGGTTACCTGCTTGGGAAGGTCTGGGACGGAGGGTTTTCGAAGGAGAGATGCAATGGCATCTGCTGCTGCTAGCAAACAGATGAGACCCTGAGGGAAAAAACGGGAAGGGGCGAGCGAACAGGCAGCAGTCACGGCTTTCGAAAGAGGGATGCAATGGCGACTGCTGCTGCTGGCAAACAGATGACACTGTGAGGACGGGGAGAGAAAATGGTGGAGGCACCCATACGGGCATCATAACCGGTGAATCATGGTTCATAAATCACGATTCACGCGTCACGATTCATACACCATTTGAAAGAATCCGCACGATCCAGACCTGGAACACATCTGGGCCATGGGGATGCCAGATGTGTTTCAAGTCGACTAACAAAACAAAAATAACTCAAGAGGCAGAAACTCACGGAAATGGGAGACTCGGCTCCGACAGCAGCATCGCGGAACAGCGAGGCAGCATCCATCTGAGCCATGGCGATCACCAGCGGCTTCTTGGAAGGTTCCTTGCTTGCGACGTTTATGGGAGGTAGAGATGCCATCACACTGTCATGAACGGAATCGTGGAAATTGGCACAGAGCTGAGCAGATGGGTTGGGTTAGATTGGGCTGGCTTGAGTTAAGACATGGGCAAGCAAAAGATTTATAGAATAAGCTTTCCTTGTCAGCTCAGCAAATAATAGATGGATCGAACAAATGATCAGAGAGAAGGAAGTGTGATATGGTGTATGGGAAGTGGGAGGTGGGATGGGGACACGGGATGTGGGAGGTGGGATATGGGAAAAGCAGAACGGGGGGAAATGTTTGCCATATTAACCACCAAGAGGGAAGCAGGAAAGGGTTACCTGTAACCGCCAAGGGGGAGGCAGGAAAGATTGTTGAGACAGGCTTGGGATGTGGTTGCTCCTATTCGTGTGGTCTGATGGTCGTGGGGGATAGAGGAGATAGAAGGAGGTGAGAAACGGAACAAGGAGGGGCAAGAGAGGCAAAGGGTTTGACCACACGAGCTTGATTGATGCAAGCATGATCCGAGTCGTGTAGTCGAATAGATGGTGGTAGGGTGGTAAGGGAGAGCGAGAGGGAGGCGAGAGAAGGGAGCAAGGAGGGGCAGAAGAGGCAAAGAGGTTGGTTGGCCGTACGAGCTTGAATAATGCATGGACATTCCGAGCTGTGTGGTTTGATAGCGATGGGGGGAGAGGGGGAACCTCTTTAAAGGCCAAAACAAAAATATCAACGAACTCACAGTCATGATAGCATCGAATTCTGCCATGTATAGTGGGTAGCGGAAGTCCCGTCGACTGTTGGCTTCTGCTTTCTGACCACCATATGCCACCACGCCATCATGTCAACATGTCATCATGCCAACATGCCACCATGCCATATGACATCATGCCACCATGCCATCATGCCAACATGCCATCATGTCAACATGTCATCATGCCAACATGCCATTATGCCAACATGCCATTATGCCATATCAACATGCCATTATGCCATATCAACATGCCATCATGCCATATCAACATGCCATCATGCCAAGATGCCATCATGCCATCATGCCACCATGCAAACATGCGTTTTTTAAAGGCTTGGTATCAGCTATCTAGCTCTATCGACTTATCGACGAGGAGGATACACAAGCAGGGAGCGGAAATGGCAAGCAGCCAAGGTTTACGATTCGGGTGGGGGGTCATGGGGGGAAGGACGGGGAGAATGGCAAGCGATCAAGGCACGAGCCGAGGGGGGTTGGGTGGGAAAGAAGACGGTGGGAGGGGGGTGTAATTCTCACAAGGCGTACATCCGCTGTAGCTTGATCCGAGAGCAGGGAGATCGGGAGGGAGAACGGCAAGCGGTCGAGGGAGGAACCGAGGGGGTTCCAGGGGTAGGAGGTGTTGGGGTAGGTGGCGAAGGCTGACTGGGGAAAAGGAGAGGCGGGGGAGAGCGCTGGGAAAAGAGAGGGCACAAAGGTGAATAGGAAGGGGCAGGGGAAAAAAGAATCAGGAAAATGAAGGGACGTGCGGATGGGGTTCCAGGGGTAGGAGGTGTTGGGGTAGGCGGTGAAAGGGGACTGGGGGAAGGGGGAGGAGGGGGAGAGGGCTGGGAGAGGGTGCAGACACAGAGAGAAAGGGAAGGATGGTATTTGGATTGAAAGCAGCATCGAATGAACGTGAAGAAGAGTAACTGGGAATGTGCAGCAGACAAGAGGGACTCACACACTTGCTGTCTACCAGACTGGTGACCAATAGGGGAGTCATATCACAAGAATGAGTCTTATCAATTCAGAGTCTTACCATGACTCTAGGAATATTTGAGCCATTTTGAAGCTAGGAATGTGTAGCAGAGGGAAGGAACTCACTCGCTGTCTACCAAACCGACGATGAAAAGGGGAGGGAGCTATGATTGAGTCATATCAGTTCAGAGTCTTACCAGGGACAGATGATTGGTTAGCAGACTCTACCATGATCCCTGCCACGTGGCTGGCAATGATTGGATCCTTGGATATCCTGACAACGTACACGTGCACACGCAACACGCCTCAAGTGAAAGCACTTCAGTCTGGTTTCAAGGCCGCATGGAGAGAACTGGGTGAACAACGGCTGGATTCAAGTCAAGCTCACAACGAGAGCACAGGGTGCAGCACTGGTGGCGACACGAGGAGGGCTTGAGGCGAGTGGAGAGGAGAGAGAGCTCAGAGGGCACTGGACAAACAAACTGCGAGACGCCTCAAGTCAAGTGAACACGGGTTCTCCTCAGTCACTGGAATGTGACACTTCACGATTAGGGCGCTCATGCTTCTCACAGTGAGAGCACGGGGTGCAGCATGGCTGGCGAGACGAGGAGGGCTCGAGGCGATTTGAGCAGAGAGAGCTGGGAGGGGACGACTCAAGTCAATAAAGGCCCTTTACTGGCACTTACCAGGCACTTATAGGGCGCTCATGCTTCTTACAGTGAGAGCACGGGGTGAAGCACTGCTGGCGAGACGAGGAGGGCTCGAGGCGATTTGAGCAGAGAGAGCTGGGAGGGCAAAGAGATGGCCTGAATTGGGGCTGACACAATCTCCCTGCCAGGGTCTGGTGGAGAGGAGTGGAGAAGGGTGGGGAAAGGTTTGGCAAAATGGATGACTTTGACAGGGAGGTGTTGGTGTGGTGAGCTCATTCTTGCAGTCAATACGCTCCTTGCTTCAGCTACAGTTACAGTACAAGGACGCAAACATCTACAGTACATAAAGGCTCTAGAATACAACAAAAAGATAAAGTAGAAAACTCACTTCCACACCCAATAGGCCCTTCAGTCGACAGCAGCCGCACGCAGGGCCAGTTCGCAGCTTCGGTGTACATAGCTGCCTCCAGGTCCGGTACCGAGGCGAACTGCTGCCGGGCTGCCGAGCCTGGGCAGGCACGGTGAAAGTGGCAAGGGCAGGGCGACAGATAGGAGGACGGAAAAAAAAGGGGAGGAAACAGGAAAATAAGTGATAATGGCTATACGCTGAGACTAGCTCCGCTGAGAGCGTAACTCATATAACAAGGTTGAATTCGATATCATTAGTAGTAAGAATGGAATTTGCGCTAGATACAGGAAGCTATGTTTCTTCACAGCACCGTATTCGCTCATGATCTGTATTGGTATACAGCTGGTGACAAGCTACCTTGCAGAGAGCCGGCGAGTGCGCATTTGAGAAGGATAACTGGGAGAAGGACGAAGAGCTGGTAACACAGCACTCCACGTGTTGATGGCGAAAAAGCCATTCGGAGCGAACGAATCTGAAGGGACGAGTCACAGCATCCCTAACCTTGGTGCGGCCTAACTCAAACCTCGGACGCGGGATGCAGCTATTAGGAGTCGACTCTACTGCCCGACGTCTTGCAAGTCGTTGCTAAATTCATCTTGTAAGGTATTTTCGCGCTGGGGGGATTGACAAGTGTTGGTGCTAGGGCGTGTTCAAGTGAAGAATACAGACACATGCGCACGTGAAAAATTCAGTTACCCGTAATCTGTCAGGCATGTTACATTATAAAACAATCATGTCTGTAGCAATACACAAACTATGAAGATATGCTGTCTATGAAGAACAAATAGGTATTTCCATTCCACAAGATTCCTTGACAGAAAGAGCAGTGAAATAAACAGACCTCCCAACAATCGGTTTTTCATTATCTTTTTTGCCAATAGTGGCCAAAATAATTAAAATACCGGTAATGGAAGTCATGATGAAATACCGTAATAGCACAGACACAAAAAGATGCGTCACATCATGCAGCCTGTCTGCAGCCCACAACAATCTCAAGGAGCCTCTAAAGGTGGCGGCGGTGGCAGCAACCTAATCAGCGCATTGTACAGTGATTGCGCGTAAATATCTACGCCTCCCGGAAAACAATAATGCAAACAATCAGTTTTGTTTCTTTCCGGGCTAAAACCATGATGCCCATCTGCCCTTAAAGCCAACATCTCCTCCACATCCAGATACACCCCTCCGACCTGCTCCACCAATTCTTTAGCCAGCCGATTTTGCTCGGGTAAATCCCTCCAGTAATACGGCAGGCTCTCCGTCGGCTGCCGCTTCTCCAACGGGCGGTCGAAATTTTCGCAGTTGTTGTGCCCCGGGGGGGTGTTCCGGTAAATAATAAGTTTACCCGGGAAATAATACCTCACGAAGCGCAGCGCATTTTGCACACCCGAGACGAAGAGCGGCGTGGGGGTCCAGTGCTGGCCTCTATTTAAAACGATGACGTCTGCAGAGGGGATATCGGCAACCCCCGGTTGAGCCCACGGCATGCGGTCGAAATTGGGTCCTCTAGAATCAAAGATGGAGATGTGGTCGTTGCGAAGGTAATCAATTCTGAGGCCCGGGCAGGCTGAGGAGTTGAAGGTGTACCTGCGAAGAGGGGAGAAAGGGACGAAAGAAAGGAAGAGGAGGGTTGAGCCCACGGCATGCGGTCGAAATTGGGTCCCTGGGAATCGAAGTTGGAGATGTGATCGTTGCGAAGGTAGTCTACCCTAAGGCCCGGGCAGGCCGAGGAGTTGAAGGTGTACCTGGGGGTGGGGTGGGGTGGGGTTGTGGGGATAGGAGGGGAGAGGAGGGGGTGTGTGATCGTTGCGAAGGTAGAATTCCCTAAGGCCCGGGCAGGCCGAGGAGTTGAAAGTGTACCAGCCGTGTGGGGGAGGAGGGGTGGGGGCGGGTGCTGGGTGGGGGCTCACCACTGGCAGAACTCATGGGCCATCTTCTCAGGGTCCCCTCCCAGCACGTCCACACATCGCTGCTGCATGAGATGAGAATATGAACTCACCCTAGCACAATCCATCTTACCCACTCATTCCCAACTGTCTCACCCTAGCAGCACGACTCACCACTGGCAGAACTCATGGGCCATCTTCTCAGGGTCCCCTCCCAGCACGTCCACACACCGCTTCGGATGATCGTCCAACCCCACCATCTCCCAGAACCCACAAGACTCACTATAAGGCGACTCAATATAAGGCAACTCAGTCAGGCACGACTCACTCACCACTGGCAGAATTCATGGGCCATCTTCTCAGGGTCCCCTCCCAGCACGTCCACACACCGCTTTGGATGATCCTCCAACCCCACCATCTCCCATGCCGGCTTCTTCCTATCCCACGCCATCAAGTTCAAAAACGACTCTACCATCTGATACTGCTTCGAGTCCCCCACTACAAGAATACGCCGCCCTCGCCCCACCCGCTCGCAGAACACTGACGCGTTGAACGGCAGAAACGGGTTCGAAAGAGCCACCGCCGCCGCTGCTGCCGCTGCCTCTGCTGCTCTTCTTGCTTCCGCCATTCCACCCTTCTCCAGCTGAATCTCCTCGAGTCGTGCCTTGGCCGATCGTTCAAAGGCTTTGATCTCCTCGGGTATTTGAGGTGCAGGGCATGTGGAGGGCCCAACCACCCACTCGTACTTCACCCCCTCCCGCACCGTCCACCCCTCCTCAGTCGCCCCTGGGCTCATGGCATAAGCATCTGCATACTTTGCATATGCCATGCCGGCAGGGTGTGATTCGAGGTATCTTCTGTCGCACATGTTGCTCACCCCGCGGTAATCCCAAGGGAGAGTGCGGGGTTTAGGGTTTCGGACCCACTTGCCCTTGTTGCCGATGCAGGCTGCCCAGTGTTTGAAGATTTTCACCTGTTGCTGCCCGTGGATGAGGGATCCTGGGATGGAATTTGTTCGCAGGGCTGCCCGTTCTGCCCGGCTGCCTCCGGGCAGCGCCGGGCTGAAGAAAACTTCGGTTGAGAGAAGCTGCACGAGGAGCGTCAGCGCGAGGCGGTTGCAGAGGAGTTTTTCGGGCTGCCCGGGAAGGTTTCGATACTTGCAGAAGAGAGTGTGGTGGCGGAGGGAGAGGGAGTGAGAGAGAGCGCGGTGGGAGGAGGAGGGATGGGAGGAGGGTTGTATCTCGAGCACGACAGCAGCAGGCGGCATGAAGAGAATGAAATCAAGGGCCTCCCCCGGTGGCGCGATGAGGAGGAGCGCGCGAGAGAAGAGAGCCCTGGCTGTTGGGAGTGCAAGGGGTGTAATCGGGGTGTGAGGGAGGGCGGAGAGAGGAAATGTTGAAAACATGAGGAGAATCAAGTCCAGAGCCTCCCCCGGTGGCGCGATGAGGAGGAGAGCACGAGAGCCCTGGCTGTTGGGAGAGGGAGAGGGAGTGGGGGTGGGGAGGTTGGGGAGATCGTGTGGGTGGACCGATGATTGTGAGTGAAGCATGAAAAAGAATCAAGTCTAGAACTGAGATGGGGGGGGGAGAGTTTTGGCTGTTGGGAGAGGAGGGGGAGGGGTTGGGTGTTGAATGGGAGAGGTGAATGAAGTAAAAGGCAAAGAGGGTTGGATTGGTAAGACAATAAGGAGTCGATTTTTGAGTCGACTAGAAAATTGACTTATCACATGAGAATTGGTAAGACAGTGAGGAAAGTGCAAGAGAAGGGGCGAGGAGAACCACCTTCCTCACTCCCTCACTCACCCCCCCCCCCCCCCCCCCACGTCCATCGATCCCTCCTCTCACCTCCCTTCTTTCCCGACCCTCCTCACTCACCTTCCTGCACGCTCATCTCCCCCCGAAAGTAGACCACCCGGCCGTGCCACCAGTTATCTTGGATTATCTCATCCACCATCTCCTCCATTCTATCCAATAGCATCGCGCCAGGTGGCACCGCCACCACCACCACCCAGTCCTCCCCAACCATCCTCCTCACTCCTGCGAACCCATCCCCGTCCACGTCACCAGCTGCTGCCCCTTCTGCGGCAGCCGCCACGTCAGCCGCCACGTCAGCTGCCACGTCAGAAGAGACGGGGCCGCCAGGTGGCGGGAGAGGGACAGGTGGCGGGCGGCGGAGCGTCCAGTTGGCGTGGAAGAGGGGGAGGCCCGTGGGGGGGAGGAGGTGGTGTGAGCGCAGCGAGGAGAGGAGAGAGGGGGAGGGGCGGTTGCAGTGCTGGAAGCAAGGCTGGTGGGAGGGGAGGGAGGGGGGGGAGGAGGAACCGGGGAGGATGGAGAGGGAATGCGGAATGGGTAACGGATGCAAGGGAAAGGGGTGTGTTATGAAGAGAGAGGGAAAGTGAGATGGGAGAGGAAAGTGGGAGGGGAAGCGGGGGGGGGGAGGAGAGGGAAACGTGAAAGGAAATATGTTCCTCTCCTCTCGTTCCGAAGAGGAGAGGAGCGAGGGGGAGGGGCGGGTGCAGCGCTGAAAACAGGGCTGGGGGGGACTTGTGGGGGGGGGGGGGGGGGGGGGGGGGGGGAAGAGGGGAGGGAAGAGGGAACAGGAGCAGAGGCGAGGGAACGAGGAACAGGCAAGGGGGTTTGGGAGGACAGGAAAAAGAGTGGGATACAGGAGAACGAGAAGGAAAGGGGAGAAGGGAGGGTGGAGGAGATTAATAGACTAGACTGCGACCCGTGCATCCGACGTACCAGAATCAGTCTGTGGGCGAAGTGCAGGTGGGTTGGCTCGTCAGGCTGAGTGGGTTGGCTCCGTTTCTCTTCTTTCTGTGGGCCGAGATCAACTCTTATACATCCGACGTACCAGAATCAGTCTGTGAGCGAAGTGCAGGTGGGTTGGCTCGTCCGGCTGAGGCAGCAGCGTGGCCTGGAGTGGATGGCTGCCCAGGAAATGGGGCGCCAACATGTGAAGCCACTGGTGGGGGGTGAAGTGGAATGGGGTGGTGTGGGGTGGGGTGGAGTGGGGTGAGGTGGGGTGGGGTGGGGTGCAGTGGGGTCGGGTGGGGCGGAGGAAAGGGCTTTTAGCCGTCTCATAACTCGTCCAGCTGAGGTAGCAGCGTGGCCTGGAGTGGATGGCTCCCGAGGAACTGGGGCGCCAGCATGTGAAGCCACTGGTGGGGTGGGGTGGGGTGCGGTGGGGTGGAAGATGGCGGGGTAGGGTGGAAGAGTGAGAGTAAGGAAATGTAGTCCTTGTGACCAATCATTTTGGATTCTCGAAAATTGCACACCAGCATGGCTTTGTGTGAACCAGGTGACTTTTGAGTCGACTCAAAGGTGGGATGGAAGAGAGTATATGAGAATGTAGTCTGTGTAACTGATTGTTCAGAATTCTCAAAAACTGCTCACCAGCGTGGGAAATGGGAGGAGGAAAAGTAGGGGGCATGTTTGTCTCACCTTGCGATCTTGCACAAGAAATCGAGCCCCTCGGGCCATGAGTTGAGGGAGGAGAGGAGCGACGGGGAGGAAGAGAGGCAGGTGATGCACTAGGTGGTGGATGAGAGGGGCGTGGGGTAGAGGAGGGGAGGGGGAGGAGATGGGAGGCATATTCGTCTTACCTTGCGATCTTGTACCAGGAATCGAGCACCATCAGCCATGAGTTGAGGGAGGAGAGGAGCGAGGGGGAGGAAGAGAGGGAGGTGATGCACTAGGTGGTGGATGAGTGGGGCGTGCGGGAGAGGGGAGGAAGAGGAGGAGGGGGAGGGTGAGGAGTCGATGGGAGGAGGGACGGCTAGGTTGATGGCAAGGGGATGCTCTACGACTGGTGTTGATGGTGGGTATGTGAAGGGCTGAGCTGACGTGCAATCACACATGCACACACACATGTACACAGGCACAGATGGGAAAGGCGGCATTGGCGGGAAAGGAGAGGATGAGAGCGGGAAGGGGGGAGTAGAAAGGAGGGACGGCTAAGCCAATGGGAATCTGATCAACACAGGCAATCACAGAACCACATCTCACCGTGCTCAACCGCATCTCACCGAGTGTTCTCCTCCTGCTGCACCCGCCAGGCCAGAAGAGGTGAGAGGCGTTGAAAACCCGCCCCTGCCACAATGGACGGAACCCCATCTACCCCCACTTACCTCGTCACACCGCAATCAACCGCACTCAACCGCCCCGCACTCAACCGTATCTTACTGTAATCAACCGCATCTCACCTCACTGAGCGCCCTTCTCCTGCCGCATACGCCTGGCCAGAAGAGGTGAGAGGCGTTGAAGACCCACCCCTGCCCCAATGCACAACACCACTTTCCATTTACCTCATCTCACCGCGCTAAACCGTATCTCACTTCACCAATACACATCATACCTCAATAATGTCACCACATTGAATCGAATCTCACCGCACTGAACCGCTTCTCACCTCACTTAGCGCCCGCCTCCGGCCACACCCGCCAGGCCAGAAGAGGTGGGAGGCGTTGAAGACCCGCCCCTGCCCGTCCACCCACACGCCCCTCAACTCCACCACCCGCCCCGCCCACCCCCTCTCCCCCCCATACCGCACTCCTTTCAGCACCCCCTCCCCGTTTTCCCCAACCACCTCCTCCGCCTCCTCTTCCTCTTCGTCCCCTTCCCCTTCTCCCCCTCCTGTACCCCCTCCTCCTCTCCCCGTTCCCATGCTTGCAAAGCGTCGTCTGAAGCAATAGCGGTGGAGCAGTTGGGGAGAATTATCATGCCTTGCATACACTCCCAAGGCTTGAACGCCGGGCAGCTGAAAGTTTTCGCCTTTGATGTTGTCTTGGTTTCTGACCACAGTGCTGACCGTCTCTTTGAGCACATGAGCTTCCTTTCAGCTGTCCTGGTTTCCGCGTTATCATTCTCCTGACTGTCTACGAAATCCGGGTTCCAGCATGTCTGTATACCCTGCCTGCACTCGGAAAATTCAGGGCAAATTGAGCCTTTACACCCCAAATTCGGCAACGGCACTTGCTCCTTCCTCTTCTTGCTTCCCTTGTCGCCCCCTTTCTCGTCGCTAACCGCATATATTCCCGACAATTCAGGGAAAAAACTCAGGCTAACCGGTGCCAGCTGAATGCGTCTGATTGGCTGCTCAAGGCGACGAATCTCACGCAATCTGCGACCCAACCCGGAAGTTTCTTCGCGGTCTCGTGCGACGGGATCGTCAGGCTCTGCTTCTGCGATCACACGGAAGTCGGTCGCTAAAGATCGTCGCTGAGATCGTCGCACAGGCGTCCCATCGTCGCGAAGCTGCGACGACAAGGTAAGCTTTTCCGATTCATGCGGTACTTGGTCCGCACCCTGCGACAGAACCTGCGAAGACACGGCGGCTGCGACACTTGCGAATGCGACGCTAGCGACTGCAAGAATAGCGACTGTGACGAGGAGAGTGGCACGACGCGGCATACTATTCCAAGGTACCCTGGTATTCTGCCACGATGTGTGCCACGTGGAACCCATTATCATAACTTGACTATGGACCTAAGAGAACTTGGACAATTCACAAAAGCACGTGCAGACTCAATTGCGGATCACCAGTGCTAACGGGGAGAAGAGAAAACCTCCTGATGCCATCCTGAAGCGTCAGATGATTGCTTTCAGCCATGAAGAAGGAAATGAAAATCGGAAAGCTAGCGGATGCGGTGGTGAGCTTGGCCTTCAACAGCTTCATTGCCAGGACGACAAATATGTCGGTGGATGCGGTACTCGATACACGGAAATACCGTAATCATTTTCACTTTCCAGGTAAAAAATGTACGTATGCTTTTCCTGAAAGGTACTCGAAGGTGAACATCTATCTAATCTTCCCAAGAATACTGTTTAATGGCAGGCTGGTAAATTGCCGTCTAACGGTTTCTTTTGCTGATAGACAATGATGTAGATAAAAGTAAGTGAAATTGGCAAAACAATGTTGAATGGTTGGAATCCCTGACCTGATACGGTTTCCAAGAGATACTGGAAAGTCTGTGTACAACCCTCAAACCCTTTTTGACCACAGTTTTTCAATCAAATCCACTGCCAGTTCTCTGTCCATATTATTATCCCCGAGCAGCATACGCTGCAAACATTGAACACAGCACAGGCAAGGAGATGAAAAAGTCAACCCGTGTCAGGAGAGTATGTTCAGTTGGAATGCATAGCTGATTCGGAAGGAGAGACGCACCTTCAGGGGAATCATACTCGTTTCAGGATTCATATTCACTATGTACTTAGAAGAGGCTTCTCGTAGCAATGATGCACCGTGCATATCCGCGACCTTCAAACATTCGAAAGCAGTGTCATCATTGAGTTCTCCACATAGATCCTTATCCAGGCGTTGCTTGAGTTCCTGAACTCCATATTTGTCAGCAGCAATTAGGAGCTCCAGTCTCTGAATCAAACAGTAGCAGGAACGGGAGCAGAATGATGAGCCAGCCAAAGACGACTGCAAATGTGCTTTGTTATTATGTTACCTTAGTTGTTTCACCTGGTAGGTCCACATCTCCTCTGTACATGAAAGTGAGGAGGAGGTTCAAAGTAGAATGATCCATATCTTGAATCTGAACAGATTTACTCCTCTTCTTGAAATCCGCCACCAAACATCCTTGAGAAGACAGGAGACCTGCAAAGAGGGAGCACGGAGGTAGACACAGTTTCCTAAGCATGCTCTTTTTTAAGAAGGAAAAAATTGCTACACACGAATCTCTTGCAAATATGTGCGTTGTGAAAGAAAGGTTAGCTCACCATGCAGCGAGAACGCAACGGTGAGCACGAATCTCTTTTCCATCACTCGTCTCCAACGCTATGTCAGAAAAGGACGCGCCCATCATGCCTTGAAACTTTTCTGCAAACAACTTCAAATCCTTTGCTTTACTCTTCACTTCCTCCAACTCCTCAATTTTCCTCTTCAACTTTCTAATTGTCGAAGAAACATTTAAACAATTTGGGCAAACTGGCTGCGCTGTGCCTCTGGAATTACTGCCACTGCAAATAAAGCAGCGAGCCATTGGACAGGTCGATGCTCAAGGTTTCGGCTATATGCTCAAGGTTTAGGCCAGGGGATGCAGCTAAGATGAGTCCACGCTAAGGAAAAACGTCTTTTCAAAACTCGGCCCCCACCTGAATGTGAGTATGACAGCCAAAATTAGCGTGACTTGCTCTGGCAAGGCCTCCTCAAAACGCTTCAAAAAGCATTATCGCCCACATGCTAAACAAAAGGCGGTGGTTCCACGCATGCTGCGGGGCTGAGACGCCCTGGCAAACTTGCAAAACTATACAAATACCCTGATACGACCATCGACCACTGAAACTTGTACCCGCCTGAAACGGCCTCGGCTTTGCCTCCATACGGCCGAGGTACAAGGAAGGTGAGGCATTGCTGGACGCTTTGCCTAATCTCCGAAAAGCACGGCGAGCTGGAGGTTTTGCTTGATCCTCGAGCGCTCCGCACATGATGGTTACCAATCACTTGTGTGGTAGTCTTGAAAGAAAAGTAGGTTGAACTGAAACCTCGAGTTGAGGTTTTACATGGTTCGGTGTGGTACAGCGGGTTAGGTGTGGAAGAAAACACCTGATTGCAAGTTCTGATGGGGGTAATCGAGGGTTCCCCTGCTTCGGAATTAGACTCGATGGGCGTATTCATGAGACTGCAACTGGGGTTAGTGACGCGTTCGTGTCCCGACACAAATACCCCAGAGATGTTTGGAACAAACTTTTAACCAGAATATAGTTGCAGAATCGGTGCCAAATCATCCAGTACTGTAAAGTCACACCCGCGGGGTTCATGCGAGCTGGGAAGGTACGTTGATAAAATATTGTCAGATTTCGGTTGCCTTCATCACACAAGCTTATCGCTCTCCCGAACAGCTTCGTGGGAGGTGTCAGTGGATAGTTATGCGCGTCGATGTCAAAAAGCGTAGTCGGCTGTTATTCTGAGGTTTGAATCATCCCGGTATCAATGGAACCAGAGATGACAAGGGAAACCAGTAATGTCTAAGTTCCTGTAGGCCTATTACTCGCCGTCTGTCTAGTACTACCAGGTTTCCACCATTACTCGCCGTCTGTCTAGTACTACCAGGTTTCCACCAAGTCTGTTCGCAAGCCATGATCCAGCGCACATCCAGCCGTCGATCTACAGCTCTTTCGAATCTTGGCCGCCCAACTTGGTTCGGAATACCCAAACGTCGTAATTTTCACGCCATCGTCCCTCCTCGCCTGGCTTTCCTCCTCCGATTCACCTTCTCCCTCGTCGCATTCGCCGCGTCGCCCGCGACGTTTCGTCCCCAGTCCTTCCGACATGCGAAAATTTCAGTCGCACGACCAGGGGAAGGCGGGAAAGGGAGTGAGGACCAATCAGACCTATGGCGGAACCGTGATTCGCCGTCGACCGTACTGCAAGATCATGCGACATCCGTGCGACGAGCTCTGGCAGCAGGCGACCCTGGCGATTCGCAGAGCAGCGCAGACAGTATGTCCGCCGCTTTAGTTGCCGCTGGACGCGGCGGGTTGGGCCGCCATAGGTCGCGGGAGTTGCGGCGCCTCGAGCAGCCAATCACGCGCAGCCAGCTGGCGCTTCTCAGCCTGAGTTTCTTCCCAGAAGTTTCCGGAGTAGATGTGATTAGAGACGACGAAGGGGGAGACGAGGGAGGAAAGAAGCGGAGGGAGCAGGTGTCGTTGCCGAATTTGGGGTGTAAAGGTGCAATTTGCCCTGAATTTTCAGGATGCGGGCAGGGGATACAAGCGTGCTGGAACCCGGAATTTGTGGACGGGCAGGTGAATGATAGCGTTGAAAATAGAGCTTTGGACAGAGGCGATCCAACAGAGATTCGAGGCAGTCTTCCTGTAATAGAGGCACATCACAATGCCACAGGAACCAAAGCCAATGTAAGTCCTGGTGACACATCAGCAGTGGCCAGTAGCAGCAGCTCCTCAGCAGCAGCAGCAGCCCATGCTGCCTCGTCCGCAGCAAATGCCATTCGCAGTAGCCAATCAACCCAGGATGCTTCTGCTGGTAAGACCACCCCACCGGCGACAGCCAATGCTAATGCTACCCCATCAGCAGCAGCTAATGCTTCCGAATCGACGCCCGAAGTGTCGGCAAGAAGGCGCTTGGTGGGGGGGCAGCACGCATGGGACGGCCGGCAGGTGCCAGAGAAAGGGCGGCAGACAAGCGTAAAAGGGCAGCAGTTGTTAGAAAGCGGACGGCAAGGGTCGGTGGCATCAGGTGGAGCATCTAGTGGTGTATCAAGCGGTGCAGTGTGGTTGAAATGCCCTCCAATCAGCTCGCAGCAGATACTGCCAGGCATGGTGCTACTGCCCAACTGCTCCCTTGCCATAGCCTCTCCAGAGGACGGGCTAAAGGCATGGGTAATAAAGGGAGAGGCGGATGGGAAGCAAGCGGCCGGGGAGGAGGGAGAGGGGAAAGGCAATGGGGAAGAGGATGGGGAGGAAGAGGAGGAGGAGACGGAGGAGGTGGTTGGGGAAAAGGGGGAGGATGTGGGAAAAGGGGTGCGGTATGGGGTGGGGAGGGGGTGGGCGGGGCGGGTGGTGGAGTTGAGGGGCGTGTGGGTGGACGGGCAGGGGCGGGTCTTCAACGCCTCCCACCTCTTCTGGCCTGGCGGGTGCGGCAGGAGGAGGGCGCTCGGTGAGGTGAGACGGGGTTGAGTGCGGTGAGATTCGATTCAGTGCGGTAAGATACAATCGAGTGAGGTAAGATGCGTTTTGGTGTGGTGAGGTTCTGGTTAAGTGCACGAGATGAATGGGAGATGGTGTGGCGTGCATTGGGGCAGGGGCGGGTCTTCAACGCCTCCCACCTCTTCTGGCAGGGTGTGTGCGGTAGGAGGAGGGCGCTCAGTGAGGTGAGATGCGGTTTGGTGCGGTGAGGTGCGATTTAGCGCGGTGAGATGCGGTATAATGAGGTAAGATGCGTTTCGGTGTGGTGAGGTCCGGTTTAGTGCGGTGCGATGAGGTAAGTGGGAGATGCGGGTGCTGCGCAGGCAGGGGCGGGTATTCAACGCCTCCCACCTCTTCTGGCCGGGCGGGTGCGGCAGAAGGAGGACGCTCATTGAGGTGAGATGCGGTTGAGTACGGTGAGATGCAGTTCTGTGAGGGAAGATGCGTTTTTGTGTGGTGAGACGAGGTGTGCAGGAGCTGAGGGGCGTGTGGGGTGTGGTGAGGTTTAGTGCGGTGAGACAAGGTAAGTGGGAGACAGGCTGCCAGGCATTAGGGCAGGGGCGAGTCTTCAACTCCTCTCACCTCTTCTGGCCTGGCGAGGGCGATCAGCGAGGTGAGATGCGGTTGAGTGCGGTGAGATCCGGTCGAGTGCAGTGATATGTGGTAGAGTGCGGTGTGACGAGGTAAGTGGGAGATGGGGTGGCGTGTGGGTGGACGGGCAGGGGCGGGTCTTCAAGGCCTCCCACCTCTTCTGGCCTGGCGGGTGCGGCAGGAGGAGGGCGCTCAGTGAGGTGAGATGCGATTGAGTGTGGTGAGGTGCGGTTTTGTGATGTAAGATGCGTTTTCTTTTGGTGAGGTTTGGTCTAATGCGGTAGTACGTGGTAAGTGCGAGTTGGGGTGTCGTGCATTGGGGCAGGGGCGGGTCTTCAACGCCTCTCACCTCTTCAGGCCGGGCGGGTGCGGCAGGTGGAGGGTTTAGTGTGGTGAGACTCGGTTGAGTGCAGTGACAAGCGGTTTGAATTGAGGTGTGGCAACACATTCTGTTCCTAAGTGGTCTGCCTATCCATGTATCTACCTTTTCATTATTGTTATACATTCTTTCTTTATTGTGCTTGGTTCACCGTCATTATTTGTCCCTGACGGCTCTCATTCACATCTCTCCCTCATCTCTCGTTTCTTTCTTCACTTCTACATTATCCGGGTTCCTCTTTCCATGCGAATAATTGCAATTATGTGCGAATGAATAAGCGTTGCATGTGATTGCATGTGTGATTGCATGCCATGCTAGCTCAGCCCTTCACATACCCAGCATCAACACCAGTCACCGTCCATCCCCTCGCCATCAACCTAGCCTAGCAGCCCCTCCTCTCATCGACTCCTCCTCCTCACCCACAATTCACTCTTTCCCATATGTGCTCGTGTGCTTGTGATTGCGATTGCATGCCAGCTCAGCCCTTCACCTACCCAGCATCAACACCAGTCACCATCCATCCCCTCGCCATCAACCTAGCAGCCCCTCCCTCCAAATCCAACTCACTCACCTCCCCCTCCTCCTCCTCTTACTCCCCCTCCTCCTCCTCTTACTCCCCCCCTCCTCCTCTCCCCCCCGGGCCTCCTTCTTTCACCACCTAGTGCATCACCTCCCTCTCTTCCTCCCCCTCGCCCCTCTCCTTCCAAACCTGATGGCGGAAGGGGCGCGGTTCCTAGTGCAGGATCGCAAGGTGAGCCTGTTTCCTCTCCCCCCCGGGCCTCCTTCATCCACCGCCTAGTGCATCACCTCCCTCTCTTCCTCCCCCTCGCCCCTCTCCTCCCACACCTCATGGCCCAAGGGGCTCGATTCCTCGTGCAAGATCGCAAGGTGAGACGAACATGCCTCCCCTCACCTCACTCCCACCACCTCGTGTCTCCCCCTTCGCTCCTCTCCTCTCCTTCCAAGCCTCATGGCCCAAGGGGCTCAACTCCTTGTGCAGGATCGCTATGTGAGACGAACTTGTTTCCTCTTCTCTTCCCCGCACCCCTCTCTTCCCTTCATGCAAGGCATGGCACCACACATGCTGGATGTTCCCTTCCCCACAAACACTCTTGTTCATCAAGAATCCTCCCCCCCAAACCTCATTAGGTCTCTTCAATCATTCCTCCCTTCTCCCGTCCTTGCCTTTCCTTGTGATGCTTGTGCGCCATCCCACCCCACTCCCTGGGAGCCCTGCCACATCTAGTCCCTCTCACTCCCTGCCCTAGTTCACTCGAGATTTCTCTGCCTTCTCTTCGACAATTCCTCCTTCCTTGCAATGGCTGCACGTCATGGCACCACACTACCTGGGAGCCCCGCCACATCAAGTCCCATTCCCTGCTTGCCTCTCTATGCTTTGCCCTTCTGTTCCCTGCCTTGTCCTGTCCTGCCTTTCCTTCTCTTCCACCCAACCAGTGGCTGCACGTAATGGCACCACACTACCTGGGAGCCCCGCCACATCAAGTCCCATTCCCTGCTTGCCTCTCTATGCTTTGCCCTTCTGTTCCCTGCCTTGTCCTGTCCTGCCTTTCCTTCTCTTCCACCCAACCAGTGGCTGCACGTAATGGCACCACACTACCTGGGAGCCCCGCCACATCAAGTCACCCTGCTGCCCCAACCAGACAAGCCAACCCACCTGCTCTTTGTACAGCGGCTCATTCAGGTGCTTTTACCTTCTGTATTGGGTTCATTATGGGTTGATTCAATTCTGTTTTTTGAGAATTCTCAAAAAACAGATTCAGCATACAATTCCCCTCCCTCGATCTTTAGTGTGTTACGTAACCTTTCGGTAAAAGAAAAGTTCAAAAACAGGTGCTTTTACCCTCTGTTTTGGGTTCATTATGGTTGATTCGATTGATATCAATCGAATCACAGCAGGTGGATAAAAGCACCTGAATGAGCCGCCACAGCCAGACCCACCTGCTCTTCGTGCAAAGGCTCATGCAGGTGACATTTGACTTGAAAGGACCAATCAATTAGTCAGGTTCAATTGGGTTCACTTGCACTCACCCCTCCCATTCTCTGAAAACCCACTTCCATTTCCAGCGCTGCACCCGCTCCCCCCCTCTCTCGCTCCTCTTCTCTTTTTCAGACAGGCTCACTCTGCCTTTCCCTCTCGCCCCCACATTCTCTCCCCCACTCTTCCCCTCCCTTTTTCCCCCCTTCTCACCAGCTTTGCTCCGAGCACTGCACCCGCCCCTCCCCCTCACTCCTCTCGTCTCTTCGACTCCCTTCTCCCGTTTCCCTCTCTTCCACCTCCCCTTTCCCCCCACCCCACCCAGCCCTGCTTCCAGCACTGCAACCGCCCCTCCCCCTCTCTCCTCTCCTCGCTGCGCTCACACCACCTCCTCCCCCCCGCGGGCCTCCCCCTCTTTCACGCCAACTGGACGCTCCGCCGCCCGCCACGTGTCCCGCTCCCGCCACTTGGCGGCCCCGTCTCCGCTGACGTGGCAGCTGACGTGGCTGCTGACGTGGCGGCTGTAGCAGAAGGGGCGGCTGGCGGCATGGAGGGGGGTGGATTCGCGGGGGTGAGGGGGATGGTTGGGGAGGAGTGGGTGGTGGTGGTGGCGGTGCCACCTGGCGCGATGCTATTGGATAGAATGGAGGAGATGGTGGATGAGATAATCCAAGATAACTGGTGGCACGGCCGGGTGGTCTACTTTCGGGGGGAGATGAGCGTGCAGGAAGGTGAGTGAGGAGGGATGGGGATGGGGGAGGGGAAGTGAGAGAGGGAGTAAGTGATGAGGGTGAGATGGGTGGGATGGAGGAGATGAGATGGTGGATGAGATAATCCAAGATAACTGGTGGCACGGCCGGGTGGTTTACTTTCAAGGAGGCATGGGCGTGGGGGAAGGTGATTGAGGGAGTGAGTGATGGAGGGTGGAGGGAGGAGGGTGGGATGGGAGGGGTGGGCGTGAAGGAAGGGGCTGGGTATGTGTGGGCGGTGCATTTGCGAGGCGAAATGGGCGAAAGGGCTAGGGCCTCCACCCGTTCAACCATCCTTTTTTGAGGCGCCTCAAAAATCGTCTCAGTTCAATGGGCGAAAGGGGCTAGCACCTTCACCCGTGACTTTTGAGTCAACTATGTGTGGGCTCAAAAGTCACTATGTGTGTGGCGGTGCATTTGCGAGGCTAAATGGGCAAAAGGGGTGAAAAGGGCTAGCGCCTCCACCCGTTCAACCATCCATCCCCCCAGTGTGTTTTGAGTCGTCTCAAAACACACCTGGATACAATGTCACGCGGTGCATTTGCGAGGCTAAATGGGTGAAAGGGGCTAGTGCCTCCACCCGTTCAACCATCCACCCCCCCTCCGCTCCGCCCACCCCCCACCCTCCTCTCAACAGCCAGGGCCCTCTTTTCTCGCACGCTCCTCCTCATCTCGCCACCGGGGGAGGCTCTGGACTCCAACCTCTTTCCACATACACCCTCAACCTCTCCCTCTCACCCATCCCCCCCTTTCCCCTCCCCACTTCTCTTCTCAACAGTCAGGGCTCTCTTCTCTCGCGCGCTCCTCCTCATCTCGCCACCGGGGGAGGCCCTTGATTTCATTCTCTTCATGCCGCCTGCTGCTGTCGTGCTCGAGATACAACCCTCCTCCCATCCCTCCCCCTCCCACCGCGCTTTCTCTCACTCCCTCTCCCTCCGCCACCACACTCTCTTCTGCAAGCTTGTCAACCTTTCCGGGCAGCCCAAAAAAATTTCGTGTGACCGGGTCGCGCTCGCACAAGTCATGCAAGCGCTCTCCACGGAGGTTTTTTTCAGCCCGGCGCTGCCCAGAGGCAGCCGGGCAGCACGCGCTGCCCTAAAAAAATCATCCATACCCGGTTCCCTGATCCACGGGCAGCCGCAGGTGAAAAAATGGAAGGAATGGGCAGCATGTGTTGCCCGAAAGGGCAGGTGGGTCCTCAACCCTAAACCGCGAACCCTCCCTTGGGATTACCGCGGTGTAAGCAATTACTGCGATAACCGCCACTTAAGCTTAAATTCAACCCACATGGCATACGCTAGTGCTGATGCATATGCCATGAAGCCAGGGGCGAGTGAGGCAGGATGGACGGTGCGGGAGGGGGTGAAGTACGAGTGGGTGGTTGGACCCTCCACATGCCTGGCGCCTCAAGTTCCCGAGGCGATTAAAGCCTTTGAGCGATTGGCTAAGGCACGACTCAAGGAGGCTCGGGAGAAGGAGAGGGTTGTGCATTCTCAGGTGGAAAAAAACGGAACGGGAGGAGCAGCAGCGGAGGCAGGAGCAGCAAAAGCAGCAGCAGCCGCGACAGAAGCAGCAGCAGCGGCGGCAGCGGCAGCAGCAGCAGCAGCAGTAGACCTATCTCACCCCTGGCTGCCGTTCAACGCGTCAGTGTTTTGTGAGCGGGTGGGGCGGGGCCGGCGAATCCTCTTTCTTGGAGACTCCAAGCAGTACCAGATGGTGCAAGTGTTTGTCAACCACATGGCGTGGGGGGCGTCAAACAAGGGAAAGAAGAAACCGGCAAGAGAGATTGTGACGCTGGAGGAGCGGCCGAAAGCGTGTGTGGATGCGCTGGGAGGGAACACGGCCAAGATGGGGCACGAGTTCTGCCAGTGGTGAGTCACCTTATAGCGAGTCCTGTAAGTTCTGTGAGAGGGTGGGGCGGGGCCGGCGAATCCTCTTCCTGGGGGATTCCAAGCAGTACCAGATGGTACAAGTGTTTGTGAATCACATGGCGTGGGGATGGAAGGGGAAGAAGAAATCCGCGAAAGAGTTTGTTGATTTGGAGGAGCGGCCGAAGGCATGTGTGGATGCGCTGGGAGGGAATTCAGCCAAAATGGGACACGAGTTCTGTCAATGGTGAGTTCTTGCCTCTTTCTTGGACTTCAAGCAGTCTGTGAGCGGGTGGGGCGGGGCCGGCGAATCCTCTTTCTTGGGGACTCGAAGCAGCACCAGATGGTGCAGGTGTTTGTGAACCACATGGCGTGGGGGTGGAAGGGGAAAAAGAAACCTGCGAAGGAGTTGGTGGATTTGGAGGAGCGGCCGAAAGCGTGTGTGGATGCCTTGGGAGGGAATACTGCGAAAATGGGACACGAGTTCTGCCAATGGTGAGTCAGCTTATAGTGAGTCGTGTGATTTCTGTCTGTAGCGAGTTCTCTTTTTCTTCCTGGGGGACTTCAAGCCGTACCAGATGGTGCAGGCATTTGTGAACCTCCCCAACCGCCCCTCCCTCCCCCACTTCTCCACCCATCCACCCCACTCGATTTTCTTCTTCCATCCCTATTGCTGCAGGTTCACTTTCAACTCCACTGTATGCCCGGGCTTTAAGGTGGACTTTGTTCGCAACGACCATTTGTCACTGTTCGATCCCAAGAGGGCTGTATTCGACCACATGCCGTGGGGCCAGCCTGGTGTGACAGATATCCCCTCTGCAGACGTCATCGTTCTAAACAGAGGACCCCACTGGACCCCTACACCTCTTTTCATTTCCGGCGTGCAAAACGCTCTGCGTTTCATTCGGCATAATTTTCCGGATAAGCTCATCATCTACAGGAACACCCCTCCTGGGCACAAGGATTGCGGAGATTATGATCGGCCATTGAACAATCGGCAAGAGCTGGGAAGTTTGCCGTTTAACTGGGGTGAATTCCCCAAGCAAAATCGAGTGGCTAAAGAGCTGGTGGAGCAGGCTGGAGGGGTGTATTTGGATGTGGAAGAGATGGTGGGGTTGAGAGCGGACGGCCATAACGCTTTTATGCCAAACAGGAATAAGACGGACTGCCTACATTACTGTTTCCCCGGTCCTTTGGATGTTTATGTACAGTTCCTGTACAATGCACTCCTGCGGCTACTGCCACCACCACCACTGCCACCTTCACCAGCTTGAGTCCCCTCTCGACCTTATGCGTACATTACTGTTTTCTCAGGCCCCTTACCGTACCTTACGTACCGTATATACATGTACTGTTCTTTCGCAATGAAGAGCTGTGCTGCAGTGTATCTCAGCCAGATGAGCAATCCACAATGGTAGCAGGACGTGAATTACACCAGTAAGGTGTCTCAATAAAACACAGTTTATAGTTGAAATTCACATCGAATGTTCTGTGTTCCATAGCTAATTATTCTGCAATGGCATGAAGGCACACCAATGCAGCGCAAGCAGATTTTGCTCACCACGGAAGCACTCAAGCTCCTATGAGCATTTCAAAGCCAACCAAGCCTGCCTGTCCTTTGCCATTCATGGCATAGCTTGAACCCTGTCTTGTCTAGCTTTAGAAGTATGCCAAAAGCGATACTGAAGTGGGCATGGAGAGGCTAGACTCTAGAGGAGTACCCTGCTGACAACGACAACTATTTATCAAGATCCTTTTGTCGACCACAGAGACCACCCAGGCTCTCCTTCCACCGCCACAGCATATCCCTCCACGTCCTCCGCTTCCTCCTCTTAGGCGTCCTACCACCCTCATCCTCACCAACCCCCCTCTCAGCCTTCCCACCATCAGCACCAACACTGCTGCCAACGCTCTTGCGTTTGTATCTGCCTTCCTTCATGCTTGAATCTGGAGAAAGTGTACAATCCGCTCCTCCTGGAGAAATTGCACAATCTGCTCCCCCAATATTCCTGTCCGTAACATTTTCAGGCACTTTTTGAGCCTTCTCCGGGAGAGTATCTGCAGAGGCAGTGTCATCAAATCTGACAAGCCCCATGAAGCTTCCACAAGGAGGATCACCAGATCCGACACTTCTTGTGTCATTCGCGTTTGGAGCTGCTTCTTTTACAGTTCCCAGTGACTCCACTCTGTCCAGTAGCTCATTCAATTTCCGAGCCATGTCTCTTCTCAGAGCCCGGACCTCTTGGTTTGGCGACTGCACCTCGTCTAGCCGAAGCAGCCAGCACATAATCGTCTCGGTCGCCCGAAGCTTCTCGCGAGGCTCGGACGTGACCTTGTCTACAAAGTCCTTATCATCAAGCCTCTCCTCCATGTCCCGAGCCAGCTTCCGAAGCTCCAGAATGGTCTTACCCACTTCCAGAGGCTTCGACGCTCGCACCTGATGACCCTTCCACGCCGCCTGAATCGCAACGGCTGCTTCATCTCTCGAAAATCTACTCGGAGGACGACCAACAGCTGAAATGCCACCACGACTCCCTGAATGATTAACCGCTTCATTGAATCCGGTCGATTTTGGAGCTTTTACTTCGAAAGGTGCTCTGCCAGGGTCCGATTTCCTAGAAGTGTCACGCTGATGCGTCAGATGCGGTCCTTGTTGCAAACTGACGGATTGATGGAGCTGGTTGCATGTCCGGTTTCTTGCTGCTTCTCGAACCCTTTCCAGCTGCTGTGATCTTCGCACATCCGAATGTTGCCGAGGGAGGTCGGTATGGTAATGAACCGGAGCTGGATAATTGTGAATGCCTGGTCTTGACGCCGACTGGGGGCCAAATGAAGGATGCGGACGACTTGGAGCATGCTGATGCACTGGAGAAGGGTCACGCGGACGCTGCACTGGGGATGCTTTCGCTGATCCCTGACTTCGGACGTGCATATCCTGCTTCCTGTCAAACGCCATTGGTGGATCTCGTTTCTCGCAGTTTCCTTGAAGATAGCATTTCGGTAAAATCAGATCGAGTTCCTGGAGTGCGATCTAACATCAATGCAGACTGCAGATCGTCAGAAACCTGCGTAGGTAAGAATAGACATCTGAAATCTTCATGTTTCTCGCTTCATGGCTCCACCATTATGTGAAGAACGTTAGCGATATAGGTTGCTGGGAGCGAACACTCGATAACTTCTCACCACCATACATCCTATCAGGAACATTCTTCACTGTCAGAGCAGGGAAATGAAAAGGCGGGAAAGCAGAGCAGGAGAGGAGGATTGAACTGCCGTGTCGAGATCTCTGCCGAAGCATTGCGAAAAGGTTGTTGTGCAGCAGGGTGGAGTTCGGCGAAATTCGTTCGTCACGATTTGTACGATTTCTTGTAGCGTAATTAAATGTTCAAAGAGTTTCTTCGCGGTTCAAAGCGCTAAAACGATTCAAGTGCTCCAGAGCGAGTCACTTCGCGAATTGTGTGTGATGGTTACGTCTTGCCCTGCACGTCGTGATCATTTGATGGTTACATAACTGATCATGTTCCCCTGATCATCCTCCTTTGTGCAGAGAAGATCCAATAGCGCGGACAACACCGTACATATTTCCGGAGAACCTGTTTCATGCGGTTTCACGGTCACCCGCACCTAATACATACCTACCCTCGTTACGCTACGGATCTAGACCAGGGATCGCGAGCGCGGGATAATCTAATGAACTCCGACGGAGTGCAACGATGATCTGACCTAGCGATCGGACCCAGAATCTCCTTTGATTTCTGTTTAGCGGAAGAGACGGATTTGCTTAGGGAAAGAGGCGTAAGATAAGAATTCAGTCATAGCGTGGCGGAATTGGCCGCAGGATTCAGCCGTTATTTCCGGAAACATGGTTTCGTAGTAGCGGTCTAAAGGAGCTGATCCGAAGTCGCGAACCACACCGGATTCAGCCAGATTGATCGCAGATGGCGGCTGAAGCCTCGGGAAGTAATAACCTTTTCCGCTGCCCGCTCGTGCTCGAAGTGGCTCTCTTTCTCACCCTGCTGTCTCTCTATTATGGACTCTTCTCCCACCCCTCTCCCCAACCGTGGCAGCTGCTGGCTCCTTCAGATGCGGTTACCACGCCTATGGTTACCAGATCCTCTGTGGTTACCACCTCGATGGTTACCATACCGATAATTACCGCGCCTGCACCCGCAGCTTCGCCTGATGCGTTTCCCGAGTCAGATCCTGGCTCCACCAATAATAGTTCGTTGCAAAGTCCAGAAGTAGTACCTGACTCCAGCAGCAGCACCCTTGACACCAGCAGCAGCATTCTTGACACCAGCAGCACCACCACACCAGCAGCACCACCACACCAGCAGCACCACCACACCAGCAGCAGCAGCAGCAGCAGCAGCAGCAGCAGCAGCAAGCTTGACACCAGCAGCAGCGCCCCTGCCCCTAGCAGCATCGCTGCCCCTAGCAGCATCGCTGCCCCTAGCAGCATCGCTGCCCCTAGCAGCATCGCGGCCGCTAGCAGGACCACCACCCCTAGCAGCGCCGCTGCTCCTAGCAGCAGCATCCCTGTCCCCAGCAGCAGCACTGCTGCCCCTAGCAGCATCGCTGCCCCGAGCAGCAGCAGCGCCCCTGCCCCTAGCATCAGCTCTCAGGCAGTGTTGCAAGATTCCAATACTACCACCACCCACAGCAGCACGCCAGAGGTGCTAGTAGTATCACCAGAAGATCTGATTTCAACTATTGCTACTAGCCCGAAAGATTCGCCAGAATCTCATGAGAAGGCTGATCTGGACTTTCCAATCGCGGATCCTCCAGCGTCCCCTCTTCCCCCACTTCCAACCATCCCCGGTTCCAACATCACATCAGCCAATCAGCTCCTCGCTTTCCAAACCCGCCTCGCGTGCCTAACAGCAAACGCCACGTGGCAGCTGGACCCCACTCCCCGCACCCTCCCCTGGTCGCAACCCCACGCGGTCAGTGCAGGTTGGGAGTGTGACGATAGGTGGAGGAGCCAGCCTGGGCAGAACAACTCCCGTTATAAGAATGTCGCCTTTAAGGAAGCGGATGAGATAGCCTTGGCAGGAGGTTCGGCGGAGGAATGGAAAGTGAGGGATACAGTGAAGTACAAGTGGGTTGCTGAGGGAAGCTGTGGGGAGTGGGGAGAGGTGGACAAGGGGAAACTTGAGGAGAAATTGGAGGGGTTGACTGTGTTTATAGTGGGGGATTCGATAAACGCAATGCTGTTCAAGTCGCTGAAAAATCATTTCAGACAGGCTTTGATGCCCGGTAGTGTGCAGCAAGGGGATCAGCAGGAGAAGCAGAACGGCAGCAAAGCAGGCGGGAATACCCTCGAACCGGTTGAATTCACTCCTGCTTTCTGCAAAGGCCGCACCAAAAACAGGCTGCTGCAGCAACGGCCGTACCTGCTTCTGTGCACCGGGGTTGCGCTGGGTCGAACCAAGTTCATATACGTGCGAGATGATGTGCTCAGCACTGACCTGAAGCTGTATGTGAAGCTCCCGAAACGGATTTCTGTGCCGTGGTTTGATGTGATTGTAAAGGGGGAGGAAGTGAGGGAGAAACGGAGGCAAGAGAAGGAGACGAGAAGGGAGGAGGAGAAGAGGAGACGGCTCCTGGAGAAAGGGGAGGGAGAGCAGAAACAGGTGGTGCAGTGGAGACTGTTTGGCTGGCCGTTTTCCATGACCCCACAAGCTTCTGCCATTAAAGACACGGTTACCAGCGAAAATGGGAGGGGACGCACGTATTGGCAGTATTTCCAACGGCATTTCAGGAAGCTATTGGCATCTCCCCAGGATGACCCATTTCCGCCCATTTCGGTTCTTGTGCTCAACCGAGGGGCCCACTGGGTGGAAACACCCTTGTTCATTGCTGAGCTCAATCATACATTAACTGCAATACGAGCAGCTGCACCTGATGTTCTTATTATCTACAGAAGCACTGCTACAGGGCATAAAAACTGTACTAGAGACTCTGCACCATCGGTTGGAATTTCAGATCCTTCGGAAATGCCGTATCATTGGGGTGATTTTGCCGAGCAGAATGAGGAAGCGAGAAAGCTTGTGGACTCTGTAGGAGGGGTGTTTATGGATATTGTACCTATGACAGCGGGGAGACCAGATGGGCATCAGGAACCCCCTCGGGATTGCCTGCATTACTGCTTGCCTGGCCCTCCTGATGAATGGCTGAGATTGTTGTACCATGTTTTGCTAGACCTCTTGTAACATCACTTTGTAAAGAGTTGGATTGAAAACGGTGTGCAAAAAAGACAGTGCATAAGGTTGGGTATGTCTGAGTTGCAGCGAAGATTGCATAACGTTATTTTGGCAAGGCATACCTGTTAGAATATATAATTTATATATATTTATGTACCTGCCTGTAGCTGTAGCTTTAGTGTAGTTATAAACTCTTTGTATTGGTGGTGCACCTCCTTTGTCTCCTATTTGTACCCTCGAGCCTATAGTGAACCCTCTCCTTTCTCGACATTCCACTCTCTCGCCACTCTCCTAGGTTCCTAACCTAGCCTAGCTTCTTGACATGGTACAGAGCAATAATCGGTCCTAAGGACCTTTTTTTTTTTAGGATCATGGGTCCCGCGTTTCGCTCTCTGCAGGCCCCACTCGATTCGCGCTCCGAAGGCATACTCGTCGCGCCCCGTGCGCCCTCCTTCCCGTCGCCCGCGGCCCCACGTTTCGGCGCCCCGCGGGTCACCCGAGTCGCGCCCCGTGCGCCCTCCCGTTCGTCGCGCCCCGCTGCGCCCTGCTCTGCCTGTTCATCGCGCCCCGTGCGCCCTCCAGTTCGTCGCGCCCCGATGCGCCCTACTCTGCCCGCGTCACCCTGCCCGTCGTCCGCGCCAACGCCCGCACCTGCGCCAGCACTTCGCGGCCAGCGCCAGTGCGGAACGCAGCGCCAGCGCGTGCGCAAGCCGCGAAGCGCCAGCGCTACGCCAGCCGCGAGGCGCCAGCGCCTGCGCCATCCGCGCACGCCAGCGCTTGCGCCAGCAGGGGACGCCGGCGCCGGCAGCTCCGTATGCCGCCCCCCCCCCCCCCCCCCCCCCCCCCCCCCCCCCCCCGCCCTTCCCTTCCGCGGCTCCCGCCGTGGGGGGGGGGGACGGGAGTTCTGGGGGCGGAGGGTGTGAACCACCAGTAGCTCGTCCCTCCCCCACTCTCCTTCCCTCTTCCTCTCTCCCTGCAGCACTTGTTGCTGTCGGGGAGAGGGGGGGGGGGATGAGAGATGCTAAGGGAGGGTAAGAGAGAGTGGTGGAACCAGTAGCCACGCATCTGCAGCTGCCGTCCACTGCTATGTGTTAGAATCTAGCAGCAGGAATGAGTGAACTAACAGGATGCAGGAGTACAAGTAGTAAACCCTAATTGGGTTGTACCCCATATGGGCTACCCCACTACAGCCTAAACAATATGCAACACATATAGTTTGACACACCCCCATAGGCAAAGTGGGGGAGAACAAGGGGTCACACGACCAGTCAAGAGAAGCAAAACAAGCTCAGGGTGGATCACAACGTCACCACGCATTCCGAGCACAAGCAAAAGGCCACAGGGCCAGTTCACATGCAGAGATATATATGCAGCAATAACAGTACAGTGATGGCTACCTAGCAAGAGCCAGCATGCAGGTATATATATAGATCACAGTACAAGTAGAGACTACAGCAAGTGTGGAAACGTAGGCACAAGGCCCAACAGAGTACAAAAGCGCTGATGATCACCAGACGGAAGTGCCTTGGTGAATATATCAGCAGTGTTGGCCCGAGTGGCCACGTGGCGAAGACGAAGCTGGCCTCGCTGCTGCAAATCTCGAGCCAGGAAGTAACGCAGAGCAATGTGCTTCGTTCTGTGCTCCAGTCTGTGCTCCTCACACAAGGCAATGGCGGCCTTGTTGTCGACGTACAGCACTGGAGGAGAACGAGGCTGCTCTCCCAAGTCAGTCAACAGGTAGGTGAGCCAGCGTAACTGTGCAGCCGTGGCTGTGGCGTAGATCTCAGCCTCACAACTGGAGCTGAGAACTGAAGACGAACGTGTAGAACGCCACGAAACTGAACCAGAGCCAAGGCTGAAGGTGTAACCCAGTGACGACCGCTGAGTAGCCTGGTCGTCAACCCAAGAAGCGTCTGAGTGTCCAGTGAGGACAACTGGGCTCGTCCCTCCAAGCACTAGCCCCATGCCTGATGTGCTGCACAAGTAGCGCAGTACCCTCTTAGCAGCAGCCATGTGCTCAGGTCGGTGCCGACCAGGAGCCACGTAGCGAGCCAGAAGACCAAGAGGGTACGCGAGGTCAGGTTGAGTGCAAGTCATCAGGTACATGAGGCAGCCGACTAGCTCTAGGTAAGGACCACTCGGCTCTACGGACTCGTCCGAAGGTGGAGCTGAGAGCGAATGACCTGTAGCCAGAGGAGTGGCCTGTGCTGAAGACCAGGTGAAGCCGAAGCGCTGAAGGACCTGCTGCACCATGTGTGACTGAGTCAGGGTGATGGTGCGGCGTGCTCTGTCCCGGGTGATCTGCAAGCCAAGGTAGCTGCGCAGCTCACCCAAGTCTGTGCACGTGTGTCTCTTCTGCAGCTCCGACTTCACGTGGGCGAGAGCCTCAGTGTCAGAAGTGGCAAAAACCAAGTCGTCGACGTACACGAGGATGTAGAACGGCGGCAGTGAAGTGTCGGTGCGCAGAAACAGCGACGGGTCAGCAGTAGAAGGCGCGAACCCAAGAGCCGCAAGCGTAGTCCTCAGTGTGTCGTGCCACTCACGTGGCGCCTGGCGGAGACCGTAGACCGGCCGCCGGAGGCTCCACTGGGTGCCAGGAGGGAACGACCCAGTGAAGCCCGGGGGGCGGCGCAGCCAGATCTCCTCGTGCAGGCTGCCCTGCATGAAAGCTGTGCTGAATTCAAGAGAGTGAAGCTCGTAGTCACGGTGAGCAGCAACATGCAGCAGCACCCGAAGAGTGGTCATCTTCGGGGTGGGGGAGAAGGTCTGGAAGAAGTCAACTCCCTCTCGCTGACTGAAGCCTCGAGCTACGTAACGCGCCTTGAAGACAGGCGGAGAACCCGGCGGCCGCTTCACCCTGAAAATCCACATGCCACTGATGATGTTCGCCCCAGGTGGGGGAACCTCGTCAACGTAGGTGCCTGTGGACTTCCAGGAAGCCATCTCTGCGTCCATGGCTGCCTGCCACTGAGAGGAGTAGGGACCCTCTATCGCCTCTGCGTAAGAGCGCGGAGTCGGGATGTCTGGTGCATCCGGGTCTCCCTCAGGGGCAAGTAGCGAGGACACAAGATGAGGTAAAGCAGCAGCAAGACACTGGAACTCCTCCTGCCTGTCCTCAAGGACGTCCGTGCTAAGAGCACACTCACCCCCGACGGACGGAGGACAGACAGACTCAGACTCAGCAACAAGACTGGCGGTGTAGTCTAGACGACAGGCAGCAGCAAAGTCAACAAGCTCAGCGACCAAGGCAGACGCAGCAGTAGACTCAAACGACGGGTCAGTGACAATAGTGGCTAGGAGACGCGTGACAGTAGGGTGCTCAGTACGAAACCGGTCAGACTCAGGGTCCGGAACGGCAGGCAGAGAGGACGCAGGAGGAGACGGCAGAGGAACAGGCGGCGGAGCAGAGGAAGGACAACGGACTACGAGGTGTGCGCCGGGGACAGCCGGCTGACGCGAACGAGGAACACGACGACCGGTACGACCAGGACGAACAGGCGAAACAGGACGCGACGCAGGCTCACGACGCTCAGCAGGACTACCAGTCAGCTCAGCGTAAGGAGAAGGAGCAGGCAGCGGTGAGCCAGACTGTAACGGAAGACCAGTAGACGACGGAAGAGTAAGAACCTGACGAAGAACAGAGGCAGACGGCGGCAGAGACGACGGAGACGGCGGAGCGAAGAACAGTCGTGTCGGCGCAGCTGCACCAGTACCAGCAGCTCCAGCAGCTCCAGTGCCTCCAGCAGCTCCAGTACCTCCAGCAGCTCCAGTACCTCCAGGCCCAGAGCCGACACCTCGAGTCCCAGGGTCTCCAACCTCTGTGTCTCCAGCAGCAGCACCCCCAGAACCAGCACCTCCAGCTCCAGGGTCTCCAACCTCAGTGTCTCCAGTAGCAGCACCCCCAGAGCCAGCACCTCCAGTCCCAGGGTCTCCAGCCTCAGTGTCTCCAGCACGAGCCCCTCCAGAACCAGCAACTCCAGCACCTCCAGTAGACAAAGGACCAGCACGACTCCGAGCTCCAGCAGCGCGGCGCTGACGGCGACCGTACCAGTCCTGCAGCTGCTGTGGGGTGAGAGGCACACGTGGACGAAGGCGGCCACTCCAAGGAGACCGCGCAACAGCAGACTCAGAACCCTCAGCGCCCGCACCCCCAACGGCTCCAGAACCTCCAGCTCCAGCGTCACCAGTACTAGGCCCTCCAGCAGCTCCCGAACCTCCAGCGCCAGCACCCTCAGTAGCTCCAGAACCTCCAGCGTCAGTACCGCCAAGCTCAGCACCCCCAGACCCCTCACACTCAGGCTCAGCACCACCAGGCTCTACACCCTCAAGCTCCGCACCCGCAGGCTCAGTACCCCCAGGCTCAGCACCCCCAGGCTCCGCACCCCTAGGCTCAGCACCCCCAGAAGTAGCACCCCGAGCAGGACCACTCTCAGTAGGACCTGAGTCACCAGTGACCTCAACCGGCGCAGTCAAGGGAGGAGGGTCTACCTGAGAAACACCTGAAGGAGCAGGACCGGGAGCGGGGAGGGGGTCTACCTGGGGAGCACCTGGAGCGAGGAAGAGCGGCGGGGGGGGGAGCGAGGCAGTGCGGTAGGGGAAGAGACGGTAAAAGGGAACCGACTCGTCGAACGTGACGTCCTGAGACGCAAAGACACGGCGCGAGGTGGGGTGGTAAAACTGCCAACCAGGCGCGTCAGGGACAAAGCCAAGGAAGACACAGGGAACAGCGCGGGCGGAGAGCTTGTCCGCGGTGGTATCGCGGACAAAGGCACGAGCACCCCAGACCCGGAAACGCGACACATCGCCAACCTTCCCCGTCCACATCAGTGTGGGCGAGGTCTCCGGCAAGGAGACACGGGGCCAGAGGTTGAGCTGATGCGCGGCGTACCGGACCGCAAACGGCCACAGAAAATGGGGGGCAGCCGCATGGATCAGGGAGGTACGAGCGACCTCCATGACTAAGCCAATGCGGCGCTCAGCAACCCCATTCTGCTGCGGAGAGGCCGGAAGCGTGAACGACTGGGCGATGCCGTGCTCCGCACAGTAGGCTGCCAAGAGGTTGGAGGAGAACTCACCACCTCTGTCAGAGTGCAGACGCAGGACAGGAAAGTCCGACCGGAACCGCTCGCGGAGCTGGAGACGAACTGCGCGGATCCAGGGGATCAAAACAGCAGGGACATCCGCCTTGCTCCGCAAGGGGAAGACCGTGGTGTAACGCGTGTAGTCGTCGACAACCAGCAGGAAGTACCGCTCGTGGCCCTGTCCCTGGACGCGGGCTGGGCCCCACACGTCCAGGTGGAGCGTCTGCAGTGGAGCCTCTGTGGGAGGAAACGAGGAGTGAGGAGCGGCGCGCTGCCGCCCCTCGACACAAGGAATGCAGGGCGGCGCAGGCGAGGGAGGGAGGGCAGGCAGAGACCTGGGGAGACCAGAGACCAGGGAGCGAGAGTGCATGCTACGCAGGCGAGGCAAGGAGGGGTGACCAAGGCGGTGGTGCCACAGGAGAGTGTCGTGCGACAAAGCGCGACACTCGCAGGGGGCCGCCTGCTGACCAGACGTAGACGCAGACGCAGCTACCTGAGGGGACTCAGTGGTCAGTGTGTACAGACTCGAGCCAGGTGCACGGGTGAACGTGGCCAAGTGCCGGCCCGTCCTAGCACACGTACAGTGAGTCACTCGCTGACTCGCAGGAGTGAACTGGTGAACCCCCCCATCCTGGAGGTCAGCTCCACTCACCAAGTTCGTAGAGAACGAGGGGAGGTAAAGACCTGACAGGAAGCCAGACGGGACGGCCGGACACGGCAGAACCGTGGAGTGGTGGGCAAGGACCGGACCCCCAGAGGGGTCCGCCAGGGAGACCGGGACTGGCCGACTGAGCGGCGTGAGTGCGGTGCAGTCGCGAAAGAAGGAGCGGGAAGCTCCTGAGTCAAGGGTGAAGGTGTGCGAGACCGCAGTGGGCGCAGTACCAGAGAGAGCAGAGTCACCAGCACCTGAAGCCACGGCCTCACCAGTACCTAGAGCAGTAGACGTACTAGCACCGAGAGCAGCAGCCTCACCAGCACCTAGAGCAGGAGACGCACTAGCACCTAGGGCAGCAGCCTCACCAGGGTCAGGCGGTACGCACAGGTAACAGGCACGGTCAGCACTAGTAGACAAGGCATACATGGCAGTGAGAATAGCATCATAGTCAAGCGCAAAGATATCTACCCTCTGTCCATGCAGCTCCAGCCAGGTGGGGAGCTCAGCCTCGTCGCCAAACACTGTGCGCCAGGCGTCGCTCAGACGGGCGAAGCAGCGGGACTGTGTGTGACCAAGCGTCCCACAAGGCTGACCAGTCCTAGCACCTGTGCGAATGACGTACGGGCAGCGAACTGTACGGGTAGACCTGCTACACTGAGCGTACCACTCCTGGAGCTGCCGAGGCGTAAGTGGCTCGCGTGGACGCCCCTGCAGCTGCAGCTGGCCACTGCTAGACGCTCCCAACTGACCAGCCCCAGGGCGACAGCTACGACGGCTACCGCGACAACCCCAGCTAGTATACCACTCACTAAGCTGCTGGGGCGTGAGAGGCTCGCGTGAACGTCGCTGGAGCTGCATCTGGCCACCTGCCAGTAGCAGTAGCAGCAGCAGCAGCGCGGGCAGGGCAGGCGTGGCAGGCAGGTAGGCAAGCAGGCAGGCAGGCAGGCAGGCAGGAAGGCAGGCAGGCAGACAGGCAGACAGGCAGACAGACAGGCAGGCCGGCAGGCAGGCAGTCAGGCCGGTAGGCAGGCAGGCAGGCGCGCAGGCAGGCAGGCAGGCCGGCAGGCAGGCAGGCAGGCAGGCAGGCAGACAGGCAGGCAGGCAGGCAGGCAAGCAGACAGACAGGCAGGCCGGCAGGCAGGCAGGCAGGCCGGCAGGCAGGCAGGCAGGCGCGCAGGCAGGCAGGCAGGCAGGCCGGCAGGCAGGCAGGCAGTCGCTCACCAAAGGCTGGGAGAGCAGGCGCTCACCGGGCGAGCAGGGCCGGCGCTCGACAGCGGCGACGTCGGGGCCGCAACACCGGCTGCAGAGCAGGGCCGAAGCAGCTGCAGGGCGGGGCCGCTTCAGCGGCAGGTCGGGGCCGTGGCAGCTGCAGGGCGGGGCCGCATCAGCGGCAGGTCGGGGCCGTGGCAGCTGCAGGGCGGGGCCGCATCAGCGGCAGGTCGGGGCCGTGGCAGCTGCAGGGCGGGGCCGCATCAGCGGCAGGTCGGGGCCGAGGCAGAGGGCCGCGCGCGGCTCGGCGCGGGCTGCGCTGACAGCGCGCTAAGCTGATGCAGGCCGCGCGCGGCCGCGCTAGGCAGTAGCGGGCCGCGCGCGGCTCGGCGCGGGCTGTTGCGGGCCGCGCGCGGGCCGTGCGAGGCAGTAGCAGGCCGCGCGCGGCTCGGCGCGGGCTGCTGCGGGCCGCGCGCGGGCCTCGCGAGGCCGTAGCAGGCCGCGCGCGGCTCGACGCGGGCTGCGTGGGCTCGGCGCGGGCTGCGCGCGGCAGCTGCGAGCTGCGCGCGGCTCGGTGCGGGCTGCGCGCGGCTGCAGCGGGCTGCGCGCGGCTCGGTGCGGGCTGCGCGCGGCTCGGTGCGGGCTGCGCGCGGCTGCAGCGGGCTGCGCGCGACTCGGTGCGGGCAGCGCGCGGCAGCAGTGTGCTTAACGGTCTGCAGGGGCTGTGTGCGGGCCTGACGGGCGTGTAGAGGCGGCGCGCGGGCCTTACGGGCCTCTAGGGGCAGCGCGCTGGCCTAGGGCAGCAGGAGGCAGCGCATGTGCAGCACGTCACAAGGCAAGGCAAGGCAGGCAGGTACGTGGGGTAGCGCGGTAACCGCAGCGGTAGGTGGGCCCGAAAAAAAAAACGGTCCTACGGACCTTAGTGCTCTGAAACCATGTTAGAAACTAGCAGCAGGAATGAGTGAACTAACAGGATGCAGAAGTACAAGTAGTAAACCCTAATTGGGTTGTACCCCATATGGGCTACCCCACTACAGCCTAAACAATATGCAACACATATAGTTTGACACTATGTGGCACCTACTTCTGCAGCCCCTGACGCTTCTCTCTCTTCGTTCGTCTTCTTTGCTGTTGAGCTGCAAACTAAGCGCGCCACAGCACATCGTCTTCGTTCGTCTTCTTTGCTGTTGAGCTGCAAACTAAGCGCGCCACAGCACATCGTTTTTGTTCTCTCTTTCTTGCCTCAGGGCTTGCTGCAGCTGTCTCTGCCACCACTGCACTGGTTGTCATTGCACTTGCCTCCTGTTGCTGCTTTCTCTGTTCGTGGTGTACCCATCCAGGAGTTGTTGCTGCACAAGCTCCTGCTGCAGGCAGTTATGGGGGAGTGTTAGAATATATAATTTATATATATTTATGTACCTGCCTGTAGCTGTAGCTTTAGTGTAGTTATAAACTCTTTGTATTGGTGGTGCACCTCCTTTGTCTCCTATTTGTACCCTCGAGCCTATAGTGAACCCTCTCCTTTCTCGACATTCCACTCTCTCGCCACTCTCCTAGGTTCCTAACCTAGCCTAGCTTCTTGACAATACCGTATTATGGCAAGCAAGCCCTGCTAAGACAACTTCACCCAGAAGCATGAGAAGTACTATGCTGAACAGGACTATGCACAATATTATCATTAGCATGATGCACAAGCCACCAGTTTGCTGTCATTTCTAGTAGGGAATATCTAAATGTATGATATTAGGACATTGGATGTAGGATGATGCAATTGCAAAGAAGAGCTTGTAGCAGTAGAAGCCAAGTTACTCTGCAGCGCAGCGTCTCTGCGAAACTACCAGCCATAAACACACTCTCGAGCCAAAATCCCTTGTCACCGCACAGTGCATATCTGACTTAGCCTGCCGGCCAGACCTCGTTGCTGATGAGCGAAACTCTTGACTTTGATCTTCGAAGGTTGCCTTGGGATTAGAAACGAAATGGGAGAGGCCTGCATTGCATGGATGTTGCTCGCCTTGCTCTCGCCCAGCGACTCGCGAGCGACTGGTAACGAACGCTCGCGGATCCGCAAAACGCCCGAGGCGATGGAAATCAGTTCCGTTCAGGAGGTTCGCAAGAATCTCCGTGCCTCTTCTTGCGCAAGGCTGTTGTTCTCCGTATTCACTCTAGAATGTCCCACGCGCTTCCATTCCGCCGTCACACCGAATCTCGCCGTAGCTTTCATGGTTCGTCGAACCAACCCTAACATTCGCAGCATATGCATGACCAATGGCATTCAGATGGGACGAGAGACCGGGCTCCCGTGCTTGGGGGTCCCCACGGGTCACCACGCGCTGCTGCTGCCGCTGATAAGCTGACGAGACCGATTCAGGCTGAGCTACAGCACAAGCATCAAGCGTGGTGGCACTAGGGTTGGTGGGTGTGGGGTGCGGCTGGGGGATGGGTACCGAGCTGCAGTGGCGGCGGAATAAAGAAAGCGCTGGAGCTGTTTGCCTCGAGGAGGTTCTGAAAAAGCCTTCTTTGAACGCCGTCCTGACAGAACCTCCTCCCCGAGAGGCAAACAGCTCCAGCGCTTCTTGGCATTTCAGCCGTTCTTGGCAAGAAATTGCTGAGTCAGCACTTTCTTGGCATTTCAGCCTTCAACTCCCGAAACATTTTGTAGAAATGATGGTCTAAAGCTGCTGGATCAAAAGACGCGAATCGCAGCTAATCCTGCCAGATTGGTCGCAATGTCGGCTGACGCCTCGGGCAGTAAAAACTTTTCCCACTGCCCACTCCTTGTACTATTCGCCATCTTCCTCTGCCTGCTGTTTCTTTATCATGGCCTCATCTCCTACGCCTTGCCCCAAACCTGGCCGTTGCTGCGTCCTTCAGCTGCAGCGCCCCTGGTTACCAGCTTTAGGGTTACCGTGCCCATGGATAGTACCGCGTCTACACCCGCAGTTTCGCCTGATGCGTTTCCTGAGTTCGTTTCTGGCCACACCAATAACAGTTCGTTACAAAGTCCTGTAGTAGTACCTGACAGCAGCAGCAGCAACCTTGACACCAGCAGCAACACCGCCGCCCCTAGCTCCAGTGCCCCTAGCAGCGCCCCTGCCCCTACCACCTGCGCCCCTGCCCCTACCACCAGCGCCCCTGCCCCTACCACCAGTGCCCCTGCTTCTGCCCCTGCCCCTGCCCCTGCCCCTGCCCCTACCACCATTGCCCCTGCCCCTGCCCCTACCTCCAGCGCCCATGCCCCTGCCCCTGCCCCTACCACCATTGCCCCTGCCCCTGCCCCTACCACCAGCGCCCCTGCCCCTGCTCCTTCCCCTACCTCCAACGCCCATGCCCGTGGCATCCCTGGTTCCCGCGTCACCTCAGCCAATCAGCTCCTCTCGTTCCAAGCCCGCCTGGCGTGCCTATCAGCGAACGCCACGTGGCATCTGGACCCCACTCCCCGCACCCTCCCCTGGTCGCCGAATCACGCGGTCATTGCGGGCTGGGAGTGTGACGATAGATGGATCAGCGCGTCTCAGCAGAACAACTCCCGTTATAAGAACGTTGCTTTCGAGGAGGCGGACGAGATAGCGTTGGCAGGAGGTTCGGCAGTGGAATGGAAGGTGCGGGATACGGTGAAGTACAAGTGGGTTCCTGAAGAGAGGTGTGGGGAGTGGGGGGAAGTGCGCAGGGCGAAACTTGCGGAGAAATTGGAGGGGATGGCTGTGTTTGTGGTGGGGGATTCGTTGAACGGAATGTTTTTCAGGTCGCTTAAGAATCGTCTAATGCAGGCCTTGATGCCTGATAGTAGTGTGCAGAGAGGGCAACAACGGGAGCAGCAGGAGCAGCAGAACGGCCGCAAAGCAGAGGAGGCTTCTTTAGAACCGGTCGAATTCACCCCTGCCTTCTGCGCGGACCGCACTGAAAACAAGGAGCTGCAGCAACGGCCATTCCTGGTTCTGTGCACTGGGATCGCGCTGGGAAGTGCAAAGTTCATGTACGTGCGGGATGATGTGCTCAGCACTGACCTGCAGCTCTATGTGAAGATTCAGGAACGCATTTCCGTGCCGTGGCTCGATGTGATTGTCAAGGGGGAGGAGGCGAGGGAGAAACGGAGAGAGGAGGAGGAGACGAGGCGGCGGGAGGAGGAGGAGGCTCCCAGGGATGACCCATTCCCCCCCATCTCGGTTCTTGTGCTCAACCGAGGGGCTCACTGGGTGCAAACACCCCTATTGATTGCTGAGCTTAATTACACGTTAACTACAGTGAGAGCAGCTGCGCCGAATCTCCTTATAATCTACAGAAGCACTGCCGCGAGGCATAATTTCTGTACAGAAGATGCTGTACCATCGATTGGAACGGATCCATCGGCAATGCCGTACCATTGGGGTGATTTTGCAGAGCAGAATGAGGAAGCGAGAAAGTTGGTTGAGTCTGTAGGAGGGGTGTTTATGGATATTGTACCCATGACTGCCGGGAGACCAGATGGGCATTATGAGCCCCCTCGGGATTGCCTGCATTACTGCCTGCCTGGCCCGCCTGATGAGTGGTTTAGACTGTTGTACCATGTATTGCTGGACCTGTTGTAATGTGTACCTTCACTCCATTACGGCTTCTTTCTTTGGCTGCATAATCTAGTGGTTTTTTATGCAGTGTGCTGGCTGTTGTAGTGGAGGATAGCTTAGGTTGGATTCTTGTGGGGTTATCAGTCTAAAGCCATGTGGTACTTTCTTGGTTAACTTCATTTATCAAAACCTGTTACAAGTGGGGGAAACTCTTTACATCTACGGTACGTGTGGAGGATGCTGTATGAATGAGGATGTTGTGAATGAAGTCATCTGCCTCCGTTACCGAAACTCACACCTCGAAAACACCGCTGTGTCAGAAGTCGACGATATTGTAGCGAGGATGCGCTCCACCTGAACGAAACACCAGAATCGCGGGAATGGAAGACGTTGTGGTACGGTACGATGCAGAAAGTAGTACGATACAGTACGGTGGAAGTGGGAAACACCAGCATTTTACTGCCTCGAAATCGCCATCAGCGAGAATGGCCTTGGTAATGTCGCCGTCTCCATCAGTGAAAGATTCAGGTGGATCCTCCCATTTCCTCTCTATGATTAGACTGAAGCGAAGCTGACTCGTTGCTAGATAGATTCCTTTTGGTAGATAGAAGGCCTTGCTTGTCACGCCCTGCCGTCACAGGTCACTTTCTAGTCCTAATCGGTGACCGCTGGATCGCTGACCACTAATCGTTTCCTTTTGACCGCGCTTCTCGCTTCTTTGATTTCTTCATTCGTGCTGGTCGGCGGTTCTCGGGTTCGCTCCACTGGCCTGCGGTTGTTGCCAGCGATTGACACGTGCGATTGCGATTGCGTCGCATGCTGGTCGCTCGTCGTCGTGCAGTTGACGGCTCGTGACAGCACGTCGTCGCATTCGCTCTCACACAGCCTGCGATTCCAATGTCCTCCGCACCGATTGCGCTTTTCCAACTGATCGAATCACGTCCGTCGTTATCACAATGGCTACGCAGCCAATCAGATTGTGCCAGCAAATCGATAGTAGTCACAGTGGCCTTTCTCCCGATATTCCATCGTTTCCCGACTACACCCTCGCAGCTCTTCCCCCAGCCTCTCTCCCATCGTTATCGCGTGCTGTTTCCGAGTAAAAGTCGCAGTCGTCGTCGCCGTCGTCGTTTTCAGTTTGTGTCGCACGGGGTAATCGCAAGCCCAGAGCGTACTCGTCGCCCAGAGCCCGGAGCGTTGCTCCCTCAAATTTAGAGCCAGAAAGGCACACTCACTTTGTGTGCTTACTACGTCATAAGAGCAGAACTCGAGCTTTCAACACTCATTCTGCAGAAATCCTGCAGCCAGATTTCTTGATCCTCATTTTGGACACCTGCTGGTTACCCATTGCTGCTGCTGGTTGGCCTATCTGGCGCTTTTTCCTCCGTACTACCCTCGCACACACTTCCCTGTATCTCTCAGTTTTTTATAAAACGTTGACAGGGAAGTTGATTCTCCAACCAGCAAGCTTGACGGCTTTGGCTCGGCTCAAAACCATTCAATCAGGGTGTGCGTCTGTTCACTTGATAAAATTTCCGCTCCTAGGATTCTCAAAAACGCTGACAGCGTCAGCTATTCTCTTGACTTTCCCCTCACTGGCAATTATTAGCAGCACCGTCAGCACCCAATTAACCATCGGTTGAGACGAAAACCGTCAGCCAGACGCAACTGGCACACCACGCCCGTCTGCATCCTCGGGCGCCAGCTGTTCCTCAGATCAGCGGTGACGTGGCGCCATGTCATCAGTGTGCGCGCTTGACGTGGAGGCCCTAAGGAAAGCGAGGACCCGGGCGTCTGCTGCGTCAGCAGTGCACAACGGACCAAGTGGCTCGTATGATGGCTCTAGTACCCTCCTACGTGACAGAGGAGGGGCGGATAAGGGAAGGCTATTGGCTTTGAAAAAGGCGGAGGCCGGAAGCGGCATCAGCAGTTATACTCATTATAGCGGTCACCGCAATCAACCTGCCAGCCAATTCGCAAGGCATGGCGGTGAGGAGACCGAGCCTGGTGGTGAATTCTTTCCACCTGGGGAGCGCCTCTCTGTGTCCGAAGCAAGTGCATGGAAAGGAGGGTTGTTTTTGCCGCTCTCTCAATATGGTGCTGGTAGTGTTGGTGTTGGCTGTGGTGGTGGAGATTTTGATAACGAGATTCAAATCGGAGGGCTATCAGAACAGCACCGGAGCAGCAGCAACAAGAGCACAGAGAGCGACTCAAGTGATACAGGTGGCTCTGGTAGCACTGGCACCAGTGGCACCAGCACCAAAACCAGCAGCAGCGGCAGTAGCAAGAGCAGCAGCAGCATTGGAGGAGGGCCAAAGAAGGCTAACCCAAGCAAGACGTGGGACGCGCATGGGCAGAGCATGGTTACCACCAGCGTGTGTTACACTATTACGATCGACAACCTCTCCTACTCCATCCCCGCTCCTGCGTCCTCCTCCCTTGATTATATCACCCAGTCACTCTCTAAGTGGGTGCCATTGGTGGCAGCTTCTTCTAAGACTGCTCCCGCTTATGTTGCTGATGCTGCTCCTATTGCTGCTCTGCACCCTCCTCCTCCTGCTTCTGCTGCTGCTCTGCACTCGCCTGCTGCTGGCGCTGGTACTTGTCTGAACGGTCCTGCGGATTTCCTCCCGCTGCTGGTGGGCGTTTCAGCTGTGGCGAGGCCAGGGCAGGTGCTGGCAGTGGCGGGGCCGAGTGGGGCGGGCAAGTCAACGCTGCTGGACTGCATTGGCGGGCGGATTCAGGGGGGGAGACTGAGGGGAAGTATTCTGGTGAACGGGCAGAGGATGAGCGCTGGAGAACTCAGAAGAATTTCAGGTGAGCTCCCTTCCCTCTGAGTCATGACAAATGGGTCTGGAACGCAGAGAGCAGGGAGAGTCTGGAATAGGAAAGTGGCTTCTTTTGAGGTGAGTGCATGGGGTGGGGATGGCAGTGGGGAAGGCAGTGGCGCGGCCAGGGCAGGTGGTGGCAGTGGCAGGGCCGAGTGGGGCGGGCAAGTCAACGCTGCTGGATTGCATCGGAGGGCGGATTCAGGGGGGGAGACTGAGGGGAAGCATCCTGGTGAACGGGCAGAGGATGAGCGCAGGCGAACTCAGGCGAATCTCAGGTGAGGAGGGCGATGTGTTCTTCCCTTCCTTCACCAGATAGCAACACACCTAATACTCTGCCCACTCCCTTTCTTGTCTCCACTGCCCACCCCACCGCCCAGGCTACGTGCAGCAGGACAATGCGCTCTTCCCTCACCTCCTTCATTGTATCGGCACACACATGATCTTGCACGCTCTCCCCATCTCCACTTCTTTCCACCGTCCACGCTACACGCAGCAGGACGATGCGCTCCTCCCTCACCTCCTTCAGCACATTGAGACACACATATCTCGCTCTTCTCCCCCTTGCCTTTTCCACCTTTTTCCTCATCTCTTCTCCTACCCATTCCACCATCCAGGTTACGTGCAGCAGGACGACGCACTCTTCCCTCACCTCACTCCACGTGAGTCGCTCCTCTTCTCGGCCCATCTTCGCCTGCCTTTCTACTTAATCGCTCCGCCTCCCCTCTCTTTCCCCCAACCCACCGCCCAGGGCACGTGCAGCAGGACGATGCGCTCTTCCCTCACCTCACTCAGTACGCTGAGACATGCGTAATTTTGCCCACTCCTTATTTCGTTTCCACCTTCCTCCCCTTCGTTTTTCAACCCCGGAATTCCTCCCGCCCAGGCTACGTGCAGCAGGACGATGCGCTCTTTCCTCACCTCACTCCACGCGAGTCGCTGCTCTTCTCGGCACATCTCCGCCTGCCCTCCTCCCTGCCCCTCGCCGACAAGCTCGCTCGTGTGGACGCTCTCCTCACCACCCTCGGCCTCCATGTAAGGCGTGGCTCAGTCACACAGATAAGACATGTGCTGCTTGTGGCTCGGTGCAACTCAAAGTGAGTCGCTCCTCTTCTCCGCTCATCTCCGCCTGCCCTCCTCCTTGCCGCTCGCCGACAAGCTTTCTCGTTTCGACGCTCTCCTGGCGACTCTTGGCTTGCAGGTAAGGCGTAACATCCCTGTTACCACCATCTCACACGTAACTGGGTTGCTATGGTAACATAGCAGACGGCAAGTGTGAACGGTATCCATAAGAATAGATTTGGTGCACAACCCGGCAGTGGTGGTGCTGCTGGATGAACCCACCAGTAGGCTGCACCCACAGCAGTAATCCCATACCCTCCCTTCTTTACTCGTTCATTCTTACCCCAACAATTCTCTCCCTGCTCTCTCCCTGCTCTCTCCCTGCTCTCTCCCTGCCACCTTCCCACCCCAGGCTGTTGCCCGCACCAGAATTGGCAGTACGAATGCCGGCAGCAGCAGGGGAAGGGTGCTGTCAGGCGGAGAGCAACGACGTGTATCCATAGGCATGGACTTGGTGCTGCTGGATGAACCCACCAGTCAGCTGGGATGCACCCACAAGAACAATACCATTTCCTCCTAATTTTGCCCCCTCTTTTGTCTTACCCCCGTCCCTCCCCCCCACTCCTCCCGCTCTCCACTGGCCCAGGCTGTCGCCCACACAAGGATCGGCAGTACGAGTGCAGGCAGCAGCAGGGGGAGGGGCTTATCAGGAGGAGAGAGGAGGCGTGTATCCATAGGCATGGACCTGGTTCACAATCCCGCAGTGGTGTTGCTGGACGAACCCACCAGTGGGCTGGCTGTCCCTCTTTCTTTCCTTACCCCATTGCCCCCCATTCCCTCTCGTCCCTGCTCTCACCCCAGGCTGTCGCCAACACGCGGATTGGGTCTACTAGCGCTGGAAGCAGCAGGGGGAGGGGGCTGTCAGGAGGAGAGAGGAGGCGTGTATCCATAGGCATGGACCTGGTTCACAATCCCGCAGTGGTGTTGCTGGATGAACCCACCAGTGGGCTGGACAGCGCTGCTGCTGCCAACGTGCTGGGCGTGCTGAGGGGGATGGCCAAGGAGGGAGGAAGGACTGTGGTGCTGTCGATACACCAGGTGAGCAGGGGAGTGGTGCTGGGAAGGTGGAGACAAGAGGGTGTCTGAGTGGTGTTGCTGGATGAACCCACCAATGGGCTCGACAGCGCTGCTGCTGCCAACGTGCTGGGCGTGCTGAGGGGGATGGCCAAGGAGGGAGGAAGGACTGTGGTGCTGTCGATACACCAGGTGAGCAGGGGAGTGGTGCTGGGAAGGTGGAGACAAGAGGGTGTCTGAGTGGTGTTGCTGGATGAACCCACCAGTGGGCTCGACAGCGCTGCTGCTGCCAACGTGCTGGGCGTGCTGAGGGGGATGGCCAAGGAGGGAGGAAGGACTGTGGTGCTGTCGATACACCAGGTGAGCAGGGGAGTGGTGCTGGGAAGGTGGAGACAAGAGGGTGTCTGAGTGGTGTTGCTGGATGAACCCACCAATGGGCTCGACAGCGCTGCTGCTGCCAACGTGCTGGGCGTGCTGAGGGGGATGGCCAAGGAGGGAGGAAGGACTGTGGTGCTGTCGATACACCAGGTGAGCAGGGGAGTGGTGCTGGGAAGGTGGAGACAAGAGGGTGTCTGAGTGGTGTTGCTGGATGAACCCACCAGTGGGCTCGACAGTGCTGCTGCTGCCAACGTGCTGGGCGTACTGAGAGGCATGGCCAAGGAGGGAGGAAGGACTGTGGTGCTGTCGATACACCAGGTGAGCAGGGGAAGTCGAGAACAGACGGGGAGTGAGTGAGTGGATGAACCCACCAGTGGGCTGGACAGCGCTGCTGCTGCCAACGTGCTGGGCGTGCTCAGGGGGATGGCGAAAGAAGGAGGAAGGACGGTGGTGCTGTCGATACACCAGGTAAGCAGGGGAAGAGGAGACAAGACGGGGAGTGAGTGAGTGGATGAACCCACCCACCAGTGGGCTGGACAGCACTGCTGCTGCCAACGTGCTGAGCGTGCTGAGAGGCATGGCCAAGGAAGGGGGAAGGACAGTCGTGTTGTCTATTCACCAGGTACGAGCAGGGGAGTGAGAAGGGGCTGAGTAAAGGAAGAGGAGACAAGAGGGGGGAATGACTGAGTGGTGCTGCTGGATGAACCCACCAGTGGGCTGGACAGCGCGGCTGCTGCCAACGTTCTGAGCGTGCTGAGAGGCATGGCCAAGGAGGGAGGGCGGACGGTCGTGCTGTAGAAAGGGGAGGGCCCCTTTCTACATCAGGAGAGGAGAGTGGGAGAGTAGAAAGGGGAGGGGCCGAGTCAGGCTTCTGGGCTCAATGCTGCTGCTGCTACAAACTCCTACCGGCTTGTCCCTTTTTCTGCTTTTCTCACCCTCTTCCTTCCCCACCCTTCTCCCTCCCACTCCCCCCTCTCCCCCTCGCAGCCCAGCTTCCGCATGCTAGAGCTCATCGACTCTCTCCTGCTGCTCTCCCGGGGCTCTGTGGTTCACTGCGGCTTCAACAGACAGCCTTTCTCCCTACTCCCCTCCTCATTCCCCAACTCTTCCCCCTTTTTACCCCTTACTCCCCCTCGCAGCCCAGCTTCCGCATGCTCGAGCTCATCGACTCCCTCCTGCTGCTCCTTACCACTCTCAACCGCTCTGTTCTTCCCTGCACCCGCTCCTACCCCTGGCTGCTCCCCTTGCAGCCCAGCTTCCGCATGCTTGAGCTCATCGACTCTCTCCTGCTGCTCTCAACCCCTCTGTTCCCTCCATCGCCCTTTGCCCCTTGCTGCGCCCTCTGTCTTTCCGCCCGTCCCCCCCTACCCCTCCCCCTCGCAGCCCAGCTTCCGCATGCTAGAGCTCATCGACTCCCTCCTGCTGCTCTCCTCCCACCGTTCTCAACCGCTCTGTTCTTCCCCCCACCCTCTCCTACCCCTGGCTGCTCCCCTCACAGCCCAGCTTCCGCATGCTAGAGCTCATCGACTCTCTCCTGCTGCTCTCACGGGGATCCGTGGTTCACTGCGGCCCTCTCTCCCTGCTGGAGGCCCGCCTTGCTGCTGCGGGCTGCACCGTGCCCATGCGAGTCAACGCGCTTGAATTCGCTATGGAGGGCATGGGGGTGAGTGCTGTTTCCCCTGCCCTCCGTTCCCTCTCTTTCTGTTCTCATGGGTTCACTTGGCTCACCTCTCTCTTGTTCACTGCGGCCCTCTCTCCCTGCTGGAAGCTCGCCTCGCTGCTGCTGGCTGTACTGTGCCCATGCGGGTCAACACACTGGAATACGCCATGGAGGGCATGGGGGTAAGTGAGTGCTGTTTCTTGGCTTGGCTCTCCCTTTACTGATGGATCCGAGGCTCGTTTTGCTGCTGCTGCTGGCTGCACCGTGCCCATGCGAGTCAATGCACTCGAGTTTGCGATGGAGGGCATGGGGTTGAGTTGCCTTGCCACCCTCCTTTCTGTTCTCGATGGGCATGGAGTTTCACTTGCCTCAACCCTCGCGTTCACTGCGGCCTTCTCTCCTTTCTGCTGGCTGCACCGTGCCCATGCGAGTCAATGCACTCGAGTTTGCGATGGAGGGCATGGGGTTGAGTTGCCTTGCCACCCTCCTTTCTGTTCTCGATGGGCATGGAGTTTCACTTGCCTCAACCCTCGCGTTCACTGCGGCCTTCTCTCCTTTCTGCTGGCTGCACCGTGCCCATGCGAGTCAATGCACTCGAGTTTGCGATGGAGGGCATGGGGTTGAGTTGCCTTGCCACCCTCCTTTCTGTTCTCGATGGGCATGGAGTTTCACTTGCCTCAACCCTCGCGTTCAATGCGGCCTTCTCTCCTTTCTGCTGGCTGCACTGTGCCCATGCGAGTCAACGCCATAGAATACGCCATGGAAGGCATGGGACTGAGTTGCTTTCGTATCCTCTGTTCTCCCTATTTTTGTTCCCGTGGGGTTTGATTGGCTCAACTCTCTCTGGTTCACTGCGGCCCTCTCTCCCTCCTGGAGGCCCGCCTTGCTGCTGCTGGCTCCACAAATTCAGCTCTTTCTCAACCACTGCGCCTCCTCTACTTCCACTTCCACTTCCCAGCAGTCAAACGGCAGTGGGCTGTGGAAGCTCCTTCAGCAGCAGCAGCAAGCGGCAGCAGCAGATGCGTTGTCGCTAGTCAAAACTCAGCGCTCTTTCAATCACTGTGCCTTCTCTACCTCCTCTCCTTCCACTTCCCAGCAGTCAAGCGGCAGTGGGCTGTGGAAGCTCCTTCAGCAGCAGCAGCAGCAAGCAGCAGCAGCAGCAGATGCGCACGTATATTTCGATGGCAAAATCGATAATGGCTGCTGCCGCTGCCGCTGCTGCTGCTGGTGCTGAGGATGAGGGTGAAACAGGTGTTGATACACCCACACCGTCCCCCTCGCCACCATCTTCACCATTTCAAGATGTTCCCATCTTGATCCACGGCAACAGCAGTGGCAGCAGCAGCAGCACCTGTGGTGGCAGTGGAAGTGACAGTGACAGCGATAGCAGCAGTGGTGATGGGAGCAGCGATGGGGGGAGTGAAGCTTCGTCCCTCCTTCCCCAGTATGCCACGTCTCCCCTGCACGAGATCTGGTGGCTCAGCTGCCGCAACTTCAAGGTACTTTCCTCCCATCCTATTCCATCCAATGGGAGTGCATACATGCGTCCATATGATACCTGGCTTCCCTGATGTCTAGGGAGGGCGTCTCAGGTCTCCTCCACTGCTGCTTGTCCATCCAACCTGCTTCTCATGGCTTCCCTCACCATCCTTTCGCTCTCTATTCCCTTGTGTGCTCTTTTTCATCCTTCCCGCTCCTCTCCCTACTCCTTTCTTTGCAGAACATGGCCAGGACGCCAGAGCTCTGCCTGGGGAGGGCGTCTCGGGGCGCCTTCACTTGCTGCCTGTCACGGTCGCAACAGATCATGACCTGGATGTTGGAGGGACGTGGCTCCAACATCTTCATTCCCTCCCGCCCTGCCCCCCCCCCTCAAAACATGGCCAGGACCCCAGAGCTCTGCCTAGGAAGGGCGTCTCAGGTCGACTTCTCTGCTTCTTATCGTGGTCCAGCCATCCTCTTCATTCCCTCACCATCCTTTCGCTCTCTATTCCCTTGTGCGCTCTCCCTGCCCTTCCCCCTTACTGCACAACATGGCCAGGACCCCAGAGCTCTGCCTGGGTAGGGCGTCTCAGGTCGCCTTCACTGCCCTCTGCTTGTCGTTGTTGTTCAAGCCAGGCTTTTCATTCCTTCTTCATCGTCGCATTTCCCATTGGTTGCTTTCTAAACCAAACCCTTACTGCATAACATGGCCAGGACCTCAGAGCTCTGCCTGGGGAGGGCGTCAGTTCTTTCTAGAATTCGCAAAATACCAATTCTGGCTTGTCTGGATTCCTTTGTTCCTGTGTTGTGTCCCCACCCTTCCCCCGCCTTCAGAACATGGCCAGGACCCCAGAGCTCTGCTTAGGGAGGGCGTCTCAGGTCGCCTTCACTGCTGCTGATCACCGTCCAAACAACCTCTTTATTCACCCCCACCCTGGCCCCACCCATCAGAACATGGCCAGGACCCCAGAGCTCTGCCTGGGGAGGGCGTCTCAGGTCGCCTTCACTGCCCTCTGCCTGGGGACGCTCTTCCTTCGCCTGCCGTCCAACCCCCAGGGCATAGAGGTGAGGAGGGGGTGTGAGGATGGGGTGGGACCAGGGAGGTAGGGAATTGGAAACGACGGGGAGTGTTATAAGCAGACGCAAGCCAAGGGCCTCTCAGGTCGCCTTCACTGCTCTCTGCTTGGGGACGCTCTTCCTTCGCCTGCCATCCAACCCCCAGGGGATAAAGGTGAGGGAGGGGTGGGGGTTCCTCAACAAAAGTGAATCAGACGCAAGCAAACGGCCTCTCAGGTTGCCTTCACTGCTCTCTGCTTGAGAACTCCCTTTCTTCACCTGCCGTCCAACCCTCAGGGGATAAACGTGGGGACGGACGAAATACAGGAATGGGGAGAATGGGGCACATGGGGCGCATGGGGCGAATGTGGCGAATGGGGAGACTGGGGAGATGGGGAAAATGGGGAGATGGGGAGAATGGCCAGAATGGGGAGAACATCCTCCTTCCCCTTCCTCATTTTCTCCCCATTCTCTCCATTCTCTCCATTCTCTGCTTTCTTCAGGAATGCATGGGATTCTTTGCCTTCTCTCCCGCCTTCCTGCTCACCTCGTCCGTCGAAGCCCTATGTCTTCATCCCGCCACTCTTCCTCTCCGCCCCATTCTCCCCATTGCCCCCCTTCCCTCTCCTCAGGAACGCATGGGATTCTTTGCCTTCTCTCTCGCCTTCCTGCTCACCTCGTCTGTCGAAGCCCTGCCTGTGTTTCTTGAGGCAAGTGCTTCTCACATACGTGCCATGACTCCATGGCCCACTTATCATCATGCTTTTTTGGGTCCAACACACCATACAAATCTGAATCAAATTTTCTGATCTCTTGTCGATATCCCTACATGTACAGGAGAGGCAAATCTTTCTCCGAGAAACATCAAGAGGCGCTTACCGCATATCTTCGTATGCCATTGCTAGGTAAGTGATATGCCTAATTCCCGCTGTTTCGCTACACGCAGCGTTTTTTGTATCCATCGGTTTTTCCCGAGTAAAAAATCCACCCTCCATCTTTACCCCCATCCCTTTCTCCCCCTCCCTCCCCCCCACCAACTCTCCCTTCCCTCCCTCGCAGTGTGGCTGTGTTTCTGCCCTTCCTCCTGCTCCTCGCGCTCCTCTACTCCATCCCGGCCTACCTCCTCGTCGGCCTACACGCCTCCCTCTCCGCCTTCCTCTTCTTCCTCCTTGTCGTCTGGGCCGTGCTGGTCGTTGCCAACGCCATCGTCGCCTGCATCGCGTAAGTCTCTCATAATCCATACCCAACCCCTCACTATCCTCATTGTCTCTCCTGTCTTCCTCCTCCTCGTCGGCCTATACGCCTCCCTCTCCGCCTTCCTCTTCTTCCTCCTCATCGTCTGGGCTGTTTTGATCGTCGCCAATGCAATCGTCGCCTGCATCGCGTAAGTATTTCCTTAAAGGCTACATGGCTTGCAGCACATTGCCTAACTTCATCGCGTCTAACTCCTCATGTGTTTGTTCACTTGTGTCTGAGCTATGGTGCTTCATTTTAGCACATCTAACTCCCTGATAGCTGGCCTCATGGGGCGCTTGTTCCTTCACCCCTGTATCTCTGATTGTTTATATGCCTCCTGTGTATGTGTGTTGTGCCTCCCGTGCATGTGGGTTGTTCCCTTGCCTCAGGGCCATGGTGCCTGACTTTATCACAGCTAACTCCATGATTGCTGGCCTCATGGGGGCATTCTTCCTCTTCTCCGGCTACTTCATTGCAAAGAAGGTTAGTGGCTAAGGCATTGAAATAAAAGAGAATACACAATTTTCCCAAAGATTCAATCTCTTCCGCTGCACTCATGCTGTGATCATTACCGGACACAGACACTTGCATGCGTGCACGCGTCCTGGATATGGGATGGCTCACTTTATCCACTGTGCTTTACTTATATAACACCAGACCGCTACATCGCATTTGTCCATTTATTTCGTTCTCTCTGTTTTTTTTTTTTACTGGATCTGGATGCACTACCTGTCGTCTTCAAGTACCCTTTATGTGCTCTCATAATCAACAAGTATGGAAGTCATAGCAGCACCATCTTCAGGAGTGCACTTGACCAGCGCCATTCCCGTTATGTCCTGTCCCTTTCCCATCTCTTTCCAACAGTACATCCCCTCGTACTGGATCTGGATGCACTACCTGTCAGTCTTCAAGTACCCATTGGATGCTCTCATAATAAATGAGTACGGGAGCCATAGTGACACCACCTTCGGGCTTGCAGGCACAGGAGCACAGGTGAGTGGTATCAATCATTAACGGCCATTCTTGTTGTTGCTCTGGTACTTACACCTGACCTCACTATAATCTTTTGCACGTAGCAATAGTGATCATTTTGTTTTTTCTGATCTACCCCCCTTGTCCTGATCAGGTCATAGAGGCTGCAGGCTTGTCTGGGCAATCAAAGTGGCTTGACCTACTTGTGCTATTGGGCTTTGCAATGGCCTTCCGCATTGCATGCTACATCTTCCTTCTCACACAACGTACTACCAGAAGATGATGACTACAATGTATATGTCTATCATTTTTTATAAATGGTCTTGATGTTACAAGTTGGTTCAATCATACCAGTTTGTTGAGGGTGTTGGCTGCAATTCCCGTTATCGACCATACAATATATCGGAGCCGAAGCATCTTACACTGAATCGATGTATCCTCGATGTTATAATGATGTTGCTCATACACAGACCAACACCCCCCACAAAATTCGCTCAGACCAGAATTTCGCTCGAAGAATTCCTGAAGGTGATGATTTTGTCTGCAGCAGCATCAATCCGTTCGGAGTCTTCACACTTGCAAGGCTGATTCGAAGTCTAAAGTCATGGTATCTGGAGCCGTTATCGTAGCACTTTGTGCTGCTCTTGGTAATGGGCTCCAAGGCTGGGACAATGCCGCGATAGCAGGTGCGTGAAGCTTTTTCTTTATGCCATATTTAGAACACCTGACTATCGTGAATGACTTGGACCTCTGATTTCTTAGGGTCGCTTCTCTACGTGGTGCCTGATTTTCATCTATCTCCAACTGCGGTCGGATTGGTCGTGACCGCATCTTTGCTGGGTTTGTAGCTTTTATGAATCTCACGTTCTTGTAGTTGTCCTGAATCTGACAATGTGAGAATACACGCAGGTTCCGTACTCAGTACTCTAATCGCTGGAAGTTTTGCGGACTTGATCGGCAGAAAATCTGTCCTTACGATTGCTGCTTTCACGTTTTTTTCAGGTAAGATGCGGCTCTTCGGTTAGTGGTATGCTTGAATACAGCAACAATATTCAAGAAGGTGCTTGTTTCAGGAGCTGCAATCAGCGGATGGTCCCCTAGCGTGGAGTACCTTGTCGCAGGCAGAAGCCTAGTCGGGCTCAGCATTGGATTCTTTGCCACAGTCGCTCCAATCTTCATTTCAGAATGTTCACCACCCGAAATCCGTGGCCAGCTGGCCACGCTTCCTCAGCTGATGGGGATCGGAGCTATGGTCATTTCGTATGCAGTGTCTTTTTTCCTTTCCTTATCCACACACACGGATTGGAGACTCATCCTTGGAATCGAGTAAGAAATCTCACTTGTTTTCTCGTCTCGTTTTGATCTCAATCCCTGTGTGGCTGAAATCCGTCACCTGATTTCAGATGTGGGCCGTCGCTCCTCTACATTCTAGCACTCTTTCTTGTGCTTCCCGAGTCACCTAGATGGCTTGTCAGCAAGGGTCGAATGGCGGAAGCACGTTTCGTCCTGCAGTACCTTCGCGGTTCTCAAGACGTTTCGGGTAAGCTGAGCGCTCACTAACTTGCTAATGCTCACACATATCAGTGATCAGATTCATCTTACACGTTTTTCGCCAGGTGAGCTGGCTGTATTGGTTGAGGGCCTCGGACTTTCCCGTGACATCTCGTTGGAGGAGTGGGTCATTAAGCCCGTGGATGAAGATTTGATTAACAAAAACTACGATTCAGTCCCACCTGTTAAGTTGATCGGTCCAGACTCGAGTTGTGAGTGGATGGCATGCCCAGCTGCCGATACAACTGAGAAAGAAGATTCTGCCTTACCCTCGCGATCATCCAGCGTTTTCGTATCTGGAAGCCTTCCAGTTGACAACTTAGTTACGCTGATGGACAACATTCAGAGGGCGAGTGATATGGGCACTACAGGCAACGAGACCATTCAGGCCATGTTATGGCCATCTCAGAATTCTTCAGGAGAGGAGCAATCAGCTCAGCCTTCCGATATTGAAAATGTGCAAGCTCCACTTCTTGCGTGTGCATCTGACAACAATTCTCTGGAGTTCTCACGCCAGTCTTCTGTTCTGGAGTCTGTCTTTTCATCTGTTCCACCATTGGCCTCGTTGGCATCACTAGACATGAACAACAGCTACCAAACATCCACAGCTACAGCAGGGTCACTGGGTGGAGGGTGGCAGCTGATGTGGCAAGTTGAGGGGGGTTCTACTCAGGCGGAGGGAGATGATGAAAAGCTGAACAACCAGAGTCATGATGACATGAAGAGGGTCTACATCCTGCAGCAAAATATTGGCCAATCATTGTCGGACTCTACTCAGCTTCTGAATGATGATGGTATTCAGGTGTCTGTGCTTGTCAGTCAGCAGAACTCATTGGCGCCTCTTGAGGGCGACACAGAAGGCCCGGCCATGGTGCATCCATCAAAGTCAGAGGGTGCTGAAGGAGGTTTCAGCAGTCTAAACGAACCTGGTGTGAAGCAAGCCCTTGTTGTAGGGGTTGGCCTTCAAGTGCTCCAGCAGGTATGGAAAGGTGGCAACTATGATCAGCATCATCTTTGATCCCAACTGATTCGATTTTTTTTTTCTGTTCGCAGGCTTGTGGGATCAACGCAGTGCTGTATTACACCCCTACCATTCTCATGTCCTCTGGAGCTAGCGTCTTGGAGAATTATGGATTGACAGCGGAATCGTCATCCATGTTGGCAAGTGGCGTTACAGCTTTCCTCATGCTGCCCTGCATCTTTGCAGCTATGTTGCTCATGGATTCTTTGGGTCGAAGGTATGTGCTATGACGTGCTAATATGTGCGTTTTCACTCACTTGCACCAAGCTCAGTTGAAACCATATGTTTATGCAGGCAACTTCTTCTATACACCACCCCTGTTATTGGAGCATCATTGGCACTTCTAGTGTTTTCATCGTCTTCTCTTGGTCCAGGGTTGGTGCAGTCAGCCTGCTCGCTAGCAGGAGTCACAATATTTTGCTGTGCATTCGTGATGGGTCTTGGGCCGATTCCCAACATCATCTGCTCTGAGATTTTTCCCACTCCTGTTCGGGGCTTGTGCATTGGTCTGTGTGGTGCTGCTATGTGGCTGTGTAACATTGGTGTCAGCCAGGCGTTTCCACTACTTCAAGCAAGATTTGGTCTTGCCGGGGTCTTTGCCATCTTCTGCACAATGAGCATGATCTCGTGGCTCTTTGTCTTCCTCAAGGTCCCAGAGACTAAGGGGTTGCCCTTGGAGGTGATCTGTGACATTTTTGCTCTCTCTGCCAAGAAAGAAGCCGCACATGTCCACGAAGACTAGCCTGGCCACCATAGCAATAGCACTTGATTCTACACATAAAATCGCATTGTATTATGATTATTCAACTTCTATTCCCCGTACAGCGACAGAATTTGTAGTCTTAGACAGCCATGAGTAGGGTGGGCTTTCAAGGTGCAACGCTTCAAGATCAGTAGGACCACTGATTCTATACTTACTGACCTACACCTCAAGGGCGTTTCCCATTGCTTTTCGCTTACTGGAACTGGCTCAATGCTGGTCCGCTAAAATCTCTTCTCTGGTTCTGTTGGTGACGTGTCGACATGGCATAACGTGTGCTCATTGCTCAACAGGCCCTCGCCCAACACACAAAGATCCCCACGATCTGGGAAGGCATTCTGCGCCAAGCGTCGCTGCCTCTTCGCATCCCTGCAGTGGCCACAGATTGTACGTGTGCAGCGCACCACAAAAGCACTTCACGAAACGAGCTAAACTCATCAGGATTGGCCGACCTCGGATTTTGTAACCACGCAACCCATCCATTCAAGGGGGATCTTGTCATAATTCGGAATGCCAAAAACGCAACCGCCACGCGGTTCGCGATCAGAGCCAGCCAATCAGAAACTGCTTAGACCAACACACCCAACACCCACAACCCTATCCGAATCCGACCCCCTCCATCTCTTCCTCACCAGCTTTACCGGTGGAACACCTTCAAAACCTGTCTGCCCTCATTCTTGTTTCTCATCAGCCTACTTCGCTAGTTCACCATTCCCAAGAATACTTCAGGCACAGCTTCATAGAATGGCTGCTCTCGCGAACGCCGCTGTGCTCCCCTCCACCTTCGTCGGCCAGAGCGCTGAGCTCGCCGCCAAGGTGAACAATGTCGAGGCCCGCGTGACGATGAGGAAGACCGCCAAGGCGGCTTCCAGCAGCGCCTTCTACGGCCCCGACCGCAACCTGTTCCTGGGCCCGTTCTCCTCCCCCCCGTCGTACCTGACCGGCGAGTATCCCGGCGACTACGGCTGGGACACCGCTGGCCTGTCCGCTGACCCCGAGACCTTCGCCAAGAACCGCGAGCTGGAGGTAAGCCTACCGGAATCTCTAGCAACACATATGAGACGCGTTTTTTACGAATACACATAGACCGTGCACATTGAACTTTTCGTTTCTTTCAGCAAGCTCAAGAAAGTCCTTACCTTGCTGCTTTATGACGTTAACCATTCCACGGTTTTCATTGAATTCACTGTTCTTTCGTATTTATTTGTTTATTTATATTTATTTCAGGTCATCCACGCTCGCTGGGCTCTGCTCGGCGCGCTCGGCTGCCTCACCCCCGAGCTCCTCGCCAACAACGGCGTGAACTTCGGCGAGGCCGTGTGGTTCAAGGCCGGCGCTCAGATCTTCTCCGAGGGCGGCCTGGACTACCTCGGCAACCCCAGCCTGATCCACGCGCAGTCCATCCTGGCCATCTGGGCCACCCAGGTCATCCTCATGGGAGCCGTTGAGAGCTACCGCGTGGGTGGCCTCGAGGGCTTCCAAGAGGTTGAGGACCCCCTGTACCCCGGCGGTGCCTTCGACCCTCTTGGTCTGGCCGACGACCCCGATGCTCTCGCTGAGCTGAAGGTGAAGGAGCTGAAGAACGGCCGCCTCGCCATGGTGTCCATGTTCGGGTTCTTCGTGCAGGCCATCGTGACCGGCAAGGGTCCCATTGAGAACCTGTCCGACCACCTGGCTGACCCCACCGTCAACAACGCCTGGGCCTATGCCACCAACTTCACCCCTGGCGCTTAGATTTAGTTTCCTGAATTTTGTATATTCTTTTTCTTAGTTATTTTTCACAACGCTTTACACGTGTCTTTTTTCATGGCCCGTAAAACACCTGCTGTCAACGAAACCCTCAGACATTGAGACCAATGATAGGGAAATCAATAGGATTGTTGCAGCCGGACGGAATCATGAAACGTGAGATCCACGACACGGGCTCGTGCTTTCTAGGAGCTAACATTGAGAATTCGTACTTTCACATCTAAGGTGTGAGAGGGTATAATACATTAACCGTTCGAGGTCTTTGAAATTTACCACGGTGATTGCCTTTACCACCGTGCTTCCGTCAGCAGCTAGATCCCATAAACTTGCACATTAAACATTTCTACGGCTGCCTAAATTCCCCACCACTCCTTTGTCCCAGAGGCTGACTGATGAGGTATGACCACAAGAGAAATTCAGAAATTGAGTGTCTGACTGATGAAATATTACCACAACAAAAATAATTCTGAAATTGAGCGAAGACACGAGCTTGATGGTGAGTAGTAAATGCTGTTTTTGCATCATGTTATGCCGATCTGTTCACTGTGATTTGTATATTCAGTGAATTTGACACATGTTTCTTCCTATCCCTCCCGAAACAACGGTCTGGTGAACTTGAGCTGAATTGCTTATTGGACGTGTCCAGTATCAACTCAATTTCCGCTGATATAAGATAGGGCCATTAGTAATACGATTATGACATTCATGCATCCCTTTCCAAGTTCACTCGAGTTTCATGGCACGTTCGCCGAGAGGACAAGGGTCGTGTGCATCATGATGATTTTTACAGGCAGTTGAGCTTATAACATACGGATTTGCCCGAAACGTTTCAGTGAGCAGTCAGAAAATGTGCTCAATGAAAAATATCAGAAGGTTGAGCGAAAACATATTTTAAAAGAAAAAAAAAGGAATATACAGGATATAAGTGACTATATCTAAGCGCCGGGGGTGAAGTTGGTGGCGTATGCCCAGGCGTTGTTGACGGTGGGGTCAGCCAGGTGGTCCGAGAGGTTCTCCAGGGGGCCCTTGCCGGTCACGATGGCCTGCACGAAGAACCCGAACATCGACACCATGGCGAGGCGGCCGTTCTTCAGCTCCTTCACCTTCAGCTCAGCGAGAGCATCGGGGTCGTCAGCAAGACCCAGGGGGTCGAAGGCACCGCCGGGGTACAGGGGGTCCTCAACCTCTTGGAAGCCCTCAAGGCCACCCACGCGGTAGCTCTCAACGGCACCCATGAGGATGACCTGGGTGGCCCAGATGGCCAGGATGGACTGCGCGTGGATCAGGCTGGGGTTGCCGAGGTAGTCCAGGCCACCCTCGGAGAAGATCTGCGCGCCGGCCTTGAACCACACCGCCTCGCCGAAGTTCACGCCGTTGTTGGCGAGGAGCTCGGGGGTGAGGCAGCCGAGCGCGCCGAGAAGAGCCCAGCGAGCGTGGATAACCTGAAATTTGAAGAATAGAACGCAAGAACAGTGAATTCGGTGAAAACCTTGGAATAGTTAACGTCGTTAAGCAGCGAAGGTGAGGGCTTTTTCTAGCTTGCTGAAGGAAATGAAACGTTGAAAGTGCACGGTTCTGTGAGCGATGAATATTCATGCGTGAGAAATGCGTCACATATGTGTTGCTAAAGATTCCAGTAGGCTTACCTCCAGCTCCCGGTTCTTGGCGAAGGTCTCGGGGTCAGCCGACAGACCAGCGGTGTCCCAGCCGTAGTCACCGGGGTACTCGCCGGTCAGGTACGACGGGGGGGAGGAGAACGGGCCCAGGAACAGGTTGCGGTCGGGGCCGTAGAAGGCGCTGCTGGAAGCCGCCTTGGCGGTCTTCCTCATCGTCACGCGGGCCTCGACATTGTTCACCTTGGCGGCGAGCTCAGCGCTCTGACCGACGAAGGTGGACGGGAGCACAGCGGCGTTCGCGAGAGCAGCCATTTTAGATGGATGACAGAAGCGTCAGAAGAAGCTGTGCTGAGTAAATATTGGGAGCTGGAGCTGTGAGTTGCTGCTTCTGCTGAGCTGAAGCTACTTCTGTTCAAATACTTCACGAATTCGAGTTCTTGAACTGTGCGGAACAGGCTGTTGCGTGGATAGGCTAGAGAGGGGTGAATGGGATTTGGGCCTAGTCGCAATGTGATTGGTTGAGTGCGGAGCGCTCGTGCTCTGTTCGTGATCCTCCGATTGAAAAATCTGCAGCATCTGTGGTCCCCAATTATCGCAATCCGAATTTGGCCAATCGCAAGAAAAGTGGCTTTCCTTGTGACCTTCCAACCAATTGCTGGAGTCTGGACTGGTCGCCGCTAGGTCACAGGTTAAGCTGTCGCAACGTGTCGCTGGCTTCGCCAAAGAAGATCCTTGCGGCGTGGTGAATGGTGTGGCGTGGTGGAAGTGATGAGAAAGCAGAAATCTTCCGTCATACTTCGCGTGGCTGGTCCACAGAAGCATGATGTCGCTGTGGCCCCACAAACCATCCTGGAGATCTTGGTTGGGGCATACTGGAAGCTGATTGGTGAAATAGCATAACGAAATCCACATTATGACAATTCGACATGTTTCTCCACAACTGTAAGCACCAATCAGGTGGCAGGCCACGCTTTCTGCGAATGCGAGCGGAACACGTCAGGAGGTAGTGTTGTGGAATTCGTGGGATCAATGCAATGTGAGGAAGTGTGGAGAAGCACCGACAACACTGTAACCCATATAGACATAATTGAGATATCCGCAAGGACATAACAAAGCAAAGAACTCACTACAGAACAACTACAAAAATATATATTCGGATGATTATTCCCTCAACATACTGACATTTCTTTTGAGAGCTAGGGTACTTCAACATAAACATCAATATGTATTATGTGTTGCTGCTTACAGTGGGCCCGCCTTCCTTCACTGCATTCATTCCACCTTGGTGCCACTACTTGGACCCCCTTCCACAAGTTTCCGCAGAATATCTGGCATGTCATACGTGATGTTGTTGAGGGGAACATTGAGGTCACTCTTGAATATGCGAGAGACAGTCAGCACCGTATCCTGCAGATGCATGGAAGAGAGGACAAGACAGTGAGAACAAAGGAGTTGCATTACTGAAGTGCTCGATCCATGTTGGAGGTGCATGTGACAATACTTACCCTGTTTTGAAAGGGTGTCAGGGTGTCAAGGTGCCTCGGAGTTGGTAACATGAACTGGTGAGTTTTGGGAGTTGTACACCTAAGTACCTTTTTTGTCGTAGTGTAATAAGAGAACAGTGTAATAGGAAGACGTACCCTGTGGAAGAAGTCGAGGCGCCAGTAGTTTCTTACTGTAACCTCCATAATAGAGTGCAAACAGTAGCTTACCCTGTCATACAGCCGAGCAAGTTGTGCCTCAGAGTTTGTCGCATGCACCGACTTGCCAAAGTTGAAAATATCGAGATGCGAGTCGTTGAATCTTGCTGTAACCCGCCTCACATCCTCCTCCAGGTGCTCGAAACGACCCACAAAGTCGTACTGGACGTGAGCCAAGCCACAGATGTCCACCTGGGAGTGACGTGCGACAGAAAGTAACAAGCAATGTTTGGAAATGCAAGTGACAAAATCTTGCTGTAACCCGCCTCACATCCTCCTCCAGGTGCTCGAAACGACCCACAAAGTCGTACTGGACATGTGCCAAGCCACAGATGTCCAACTGGGAGTGAAGAGTGATGATAACAATGGCACAAAATGTATTACCAATAACAACAATACCATCAATTGTATTGATTACAGTAACTGAAATATTATGTTTATAACAGTTCACTACATAAACACTGTCTGGAGATGCGCATTAATGATAGATGACATTCATGATGGCTTCCAGATGACAAGCCTCTCAGACTCTCATTGACACATCAAACCCAGGGTGTGTCGGCCGCACCTGTCTGGAAATGTGTCGACCTCACCTGCCTCGAAATGTGTCAGTTGGTCTTGGCATGGTTCCGCCTTATATTATCCAGCAGCAGAATTCATTATCCTGACTTGAAATGTGTAAGTCTCACCTGTCGTGAAATGTGTGAGTCTCACCTGACTTGAAATGTGTGAGTCTCAGCTGACTTGAAATATGTAAGTCTCAGCTGACTTGAAATGTGTGAGTATCACCTGTCTTGAGATGTGTCGGTCCGTCTTGACACGCGTCCGCCTAAGATGATCCAGCAGCCGAATAAAATCCGGGAAGCTGACAAGATCCGTCACCGGATCCTTCAACAAATCCAAAATCCTCTTCGCCGTCCCGAAAAACTCCTGGTTCCAAAACTTCCGCGTCCCCCACCCCTCCTTCCGCTCCGGAGCATCGGTGATCACGAGCTTGTTCAGGTACGTCGAGGCTATCCGAACGTACGGGTTTCGAACGAACGTGAATTTGAACATGGTTCGGCGCGTCATGAGCTTCGTGGCTTTCTTCTCAGAGTATTTCTGTGAGAGGTCTCCCAGGCCTGAGTCCTTGTGGCTGTGTGCGAGAAAGGGGTCTCGCGGCTTGGGCAGGCCGAGCATGGCTCGTAACCACATCTTCCATCCCGTGCAGGCCACTTTCGGCATGCTGCAGTAGGCGATTCCTAATTTAGCTGGTGCGGGAAGAGGTAACAAGGGATGAAAAGGGGTGACAAGGGGTGACAAGGGGTCTTGCGGGTTGGGCAAGCTGAGCATGGCTCGCAGCCACATCTTCCATCCCGTGCAGGCGACCTTGGGCATGCTGCAGTAGGCGATGCCTAATTTAGCTGGTGGGGGTATGGGGGGGTAACAAGGGGTGACGAGGGGTAACAAGGGGTGACCACGTGTAAGCGGAGGCTTGGGCAGGCCGAGCATGGCCCGCAGCCACATCTTCCATCCCGTGCAGGCAACTTTCGGCATGCTGCAGTAGGCGATTCCTAGGGTTGCTGGTGGGGGTACGGACGAAGAAATCAGGAACAGGGAGTAACAAGGGGTAACAAGGAGTACATAGAGGAGTTGGTAGGTTGAGCATGGCCCGCAGCCACATCTTCCATCCCGTGCAGGCGACCTTGGGCATGCTGCAGTAGGCTATGCCTAGGGAAGCTGGCAGGGGGATGGTAGAGATGGTGAGAAGGGTGGCGCGACTGATAACAATCAGACCAAGAGAATTGGGCAAAGGCTGCACAGTCATGGCAAAGAAGTAAGGGCAAAGAAGTAAGGGCAAAGAAGTAAGCAAAGGGCTGCACAGTCATGGCAAAGAAGTAAGGGCAAAGAAGTAAGGGCAAAGAAGTAAGGGCAAAGAAGTAAGCAAAGGGCTGCACAGTCATGGACCAGGCGCGCTCAGCCAGGCACAGTGGCGTGAAGAGGCAGAAAGGGAAGCAACACACTCACAAACTCATAAACACATGTACTCATGCAAGCAACTTACGTTCCACAGCAAAGAATGGCTGCACGGTCATGGGCCAGGCACAGTGGCGTGAAGAGGCGGAAGAAGGGCAAATGGTGTGTGTGTACGTGTTCATGCAGCCATGCATATGTGTCTCACGTTCCCTAGCAAAGTAGGCGAATGGCTGCACGGTCATGGGCCAGGCACGTTCCGCCAGGCACAGCGGCGTGAAGAGGCGGAAGGAGGGGAGGCGGTGCACCAGTGAACCCGTATCACATCATGCACTCTTGAATCCACTACAACTTACGTTCCACAGCAAAGAAGTAGGCGAATGGCTGCACTGTCATGGGCCAGGTGCGCTCAGCCAGGCACAGCGGCGTGAAGAGGCGGAAGGAGGGGAGGTGGTGCACACACGAACTCACGACACATGTACCCATGCACCAGTGATGCACATGCTTACATGCACCCCTACTCACGTTCCACAGCAAAGAAGTAGGCGAATGGCTGCACGGTCATGGGCCAGGCGCGTTCCGCCAGGCACAGCGGCGTGAAGAGGCGGAAGGAGGGCAGGCGGTGCCTCCCCCTCGATGCGATGAAGTCTGAGAGCGTGCTCGGCTCCATCACGACGAGCCCGGTGGTTTGTGCGAGGAGGAAGAGATCAGCCACCTGCAAGCAACGGAGATGGGGTGGGAGAAGCAAGATGTCAAAAAGAGGGAGGGCAGCAGGTGAGGGGCAAGAGATGGAAGGAGGGCAGGCGGTGCCTCCCTCTTGCTGCAATGAAGTCTGAGAGCGTGCTTGGCTCCATCACCACGAGCCCAGTCGTCTGGCCGAGCAGGAAGGGGTCAGCCACCTGCACACAGGAACAAGAGGGGAGGCAACAGGTGGGCCAGGTTTTGAGAGTAAAACCATTCTCACTTCTCGCTGCCTGCATGTCACAACCAATTCCGCCAGCCTCTCTGCTCCCTCCCCCTTCTGCCCCATCGCCTGCACCAGCTTCTCCCCGCAGTTTGCCAGTTGAACAGAAAGAGTGAGAGAGGGGGTGAGAGGAGGGAGGGAAGGATTCAAGAGGCATCTGCTCTCACCTCTCGCTGCTTGCATGTCAGCACCAATTCCGCCAGCCTCTCAGCTCCCCCCTCCCCCTTCTCCCCCAACGCCTGCACCAGCTTCTCCCCGCAGTTTGTCGCCCGGAACTCAAAGAGGGAAGGGATGGAGGAGGAGGGGAGGCAGGGTGCCAGAGATAAACCGGTCTCACCTCGCGCTGCTTGCACGTCAGCACCAATTCCGCCAGCCGTTCAGCCGCCCCCTCCCGAGCCTCCCCCAGCGCCTGCACCAGCTTCTCCCCGCAGTTTGTCACCCGGAACGCGGCGGACGGCGACACGTACGGTGCGCGGTCGGCGTCAAAGAAAGAGACGATGTGCGCCGGGTGCGAGTGGGCGGCGGAGCCGAGCGTGAAGTCGATGGAGGGGCGGTGCAGCATGGTGAGGGCGAGAGTCCGGGCTGCACAGTCGGCAGGATTGAGCGAAGAAGGACAACCCGGGCAGGTGCCTCTGGGGGTGGCCTGTTTGTTTAACGTGGGGGAGGGGGGGGAACGCGAGGAGGGGAGGAGGGTGGGGAGAAGGTTGCCAAACGCGAATTGGTACTCGCCAGACCAGGGCGAGCTGTGGGAGGGGAGAAGGTAGAGCCGAGCGTGAAGTCGATGGACGGGCGGTGCAGCATGGTGAGGGCGAGGGTCCGGGCGGCACAGTCGGCAGGATTTAGGGAGGAGGGGCAGCCGGGGCAGGTGCCTCTGGGGGTGGCCTGTTTGTTTAAAGAAAGGGGGGGGTAGGGGAGGGGAGGAGGATGGGGAAAAGGTTACTAAAAGCGAATTGGTACTCGCGCCATGCCAGAACAAAGAAAGGGATGATGTGCGCCGGGTGCGACTGGGCGGCGGAGCCGAGCGTGAAGAAAGGGGAGGAAAAGGGGGGGACACATGGAAAGAAAGAGACGATGTGCGCCGGGTGCGACTGGGCGGCGGAGCCGAGCGTGAAGTCGATGGAGGGGCGGTGCAGCATGGTGAGGGCGAGCGTGCGGGCCGCACAGTCGGCAGGATTTAGGGAGGAGGGGCAGCCGGGGCAGGTGCCTCTGGGGGTGGCCTGCAGGCATGTAAAGGGGAAGACACAGGAGTGAAGGTGTGTGGGAAGGGAGTGGGTGGGGTTCAGGCCACAAGGGGAGATAGTTAGGCACGAGGCAGCACAGTCGGCAGGATTGAGAGAGGAGGAACAGCTGGAGCAGGTGCCTCTGGGGGTGGCCTGTTCAATTGGAAAGGAGGGACGTCAGAAGGGAAGTGGGGGCAAAGAGGGGCGGATGGGAGTTGGGAAAGAGGCGGCACAGTTGGCAGGAGGATTGAGGGAGGATGGACAACCGGGGCAGGTGCCTCTGGGGTTGGCTTGCAAAGGGCCGGGGGAGGAAAAGGGGGAACACATGGAAAGCAAGGGACGAACGAGAGAGAACTATGCCGTTGGAGTGGCAGTGATAGATAGAAAGAAAAGAAGAAGAAGAAGAAAACACAGTAGGTGAGAGGGGGCCTTGTGCGCGTCTGGTTAACCCCCTCCTCTCGCATCAGAAGTCGGGCAAAGCCGGTGAGGGCATCAGCAGCTTTTTGAGGCGCCTCAAAAGCAGCCTGGCAGCAGCAGTGACACATACATCAGGTGAATACTACTGGAACGGAACACCACGCTGTGCAATGACTCACATCCAGGTACATGTAACACGCCAATGCTGCTCTCGACACGTTTGCTTGACCCCGACGTCTCACACCATCGCCGCCACAGCAGGTGAGTGCTGCAGCAGCCTGGCAACGGCGGCAGAGATATAAGGCAGATAGAGATCTCTGCCGCACCATATGGACACAGCCGGAGAGGGCTACAGCATACAGACTTACATCCAGGTACACGCCAATGCTGCCCTCCACGCATGTGCTGTTGACCCCCTCCTCTCGCACCATGGCAGCAGTGAGAGCCTATACTACCAGAGCACTGTGCAGTGCAGTGCGGTGCAGTGCGGTGCTCCCACTTACATCCAGGTACACGCCAATGCTGCTCTCCACGCGAGTCTGATTGACCCCCTCCTCTCGCACCATCGCAACCACAGCAGGTGAGGGCTGCAGCCTGGCAGCAGAGACACATACCAGGTGGGTACTACTACCAAAGGAGCACACTGTGCGTGCAGTGACTCACATCCAGGTACATGCCAATGCTGCCCTCCACACGTGTGCTGTTCACCCCCTCCTCTCGCACCATGGCAGCCACAGCAGGGGAGGGCTGCAACCTAGCAGCAGAAGAGAAACCTACCAGGTGGATACTACTATCAGAACAGCACACTGCGAGTGCAGAGACTCACATCCAGGTAGACCCCAATGCTGCTCTCCACGCGTGTGGTGTGGACCCCCTCGTCTCGCACCATGGCAGCTACTGCAGGGGAGGGCTGCAGCCGCGCGTAGCACTTCTGCACGTGCGCCCACACCAGACACCCCACGCGCTCCTCCTGCCAGTCCTCCTGTAGATGGAGAGACAGAGGGGGAAGAAGGGAGAAACAGAAAGAGAAGCGGAGCAAAAACTGTGTTGGAAGCAGTGAGATTTGAGTGCCATCGCAGCCACAGCAGGGGAGGGCTGCAGCTGCACGTAGCATTTTTGCACGTGCGCCCATACAAGACAGCCCACACGCTCCTCCTGCCAGTCCTCCTGTAGATGGTGGAAGAGGGACAAGCAAGAGAAGGAACATGGGAGAAGCAGGTGAGAAACAGAAGGAGGAGCAGGGGATTGTGATGAGAACCCTCAGAAAGTTCTTCAGAAGCAGGAGAACTGAGCACAGAAGTCCCATGGCAGCCACAGCAAGGGAGGGCTGCAGCCGCGCGCAGCACTTCTGCACGTGCGCCCATACCAGACACCCCACCCGCTCCTCCTGCCAGTCCTCCTGTGAGTGAGAAAATGAGGGGGAGATGGAAGGGAAAAGCACAAACTCAGCAGCGGGATACTGGGTTGGGTTAAAGCTTGTATCAGCTTGGATCCGAAGTTAGCAGCCTTACCATTCACCACAACAGCCACTCACCACAGTCCGGAACCAGCCATGCAGAGTTAGCTTACTCGGCAATCCCAAGGGCTATTGCGCTATCAGTGTGTATCAGCCTGTAGCAGCATCCCTCTCAACCACTACTCACCAGAGAGCTGCGCTGCAGAGAATCAGTGCGGAGCCAGCCATGCAAGGTCAGCTTCCGCGGCAATCCCAAGGGGCGCTCCGCCACCTCCTCACTGCCCAGCTCACCCATCCGATACCACTCTATCTCTGCCTACCCCTCTCAACCACACAATCCACTCACCACATTGCTGCGCTGCAGTGACTCAGTCCGGAACCACCCGTGCAGGGTGAGCTTCCGCGGCAATCCCAAGGGTCGCTCTGCCACCTCCTCGCTGTCCATCACACAACCACTGCATCTCTGCCTACCCCTCTCAACCACTACTCACCACAGAGCTGCGCTTCAGGGACTCAGTGCGGAACCACCCGTGCAGGGTGAGCTTCCGCGGCAATCCCAAGGGCCGCCCCGCCACCTCCTCACTGTCCAGCTCACCTGTCCACATGGACACAGGCACCGGCTCATCCTCGCTATAAGCCTCCTCCTCACTGTCCAGCTCACCAGCTCACCCCCTGCATCCGAGGCTCACCGGTCCACATGGACACAGGCACCGGCTCATCCTCGCTATAAGCCTCCTCGGTACCTTCGAATCATGAATCAAGGTGATCCTCACTGTCCAGCTCACCGGTCCACATGGACACCGGCACCGGCTCATCCTCGCTTGCTTTGGGGCATAAATCACTCGCTTTTGAGTCGACTCAAAAGTCACCCCGCCACCTCCTGTCCGTCTGTCCAGCAGTGTGCCTGTCGCAGTGGGGAAACTGCAATACCGCCACTCACCACATTGCTACGTTGAAGGGTCTCAGTGCGGAACCAGCCATGCAGGGTCAGCTTCCGCGGCAATCCCAAGGGCCGCCCCGCCACCTCCTCACTGTCCAGCTCACCGGTCCACATGGACACCGGCACCGGCTCATCCTCGCTATAAGCCTCCTCAGTACCTTTACCGCGTGCGCCGGCTGCATCCGCGGCTGCGTCTGAGTCAGCAGAGTCCGAATCCGAGTCAGCAGAGTCGGAATCTGAGTCAGCAGGGTCCGAGTCTGAGTCAGCGTCAGCTGAGGAGGTGCGGGGGAAGGCGGACTTGCGCTGCGATGCTCGCTGAATCCGCTCCCACGTGTCTCGAAAGCACGGGCCGTACTGGTGCTGCATGGAGATAGAGCGGGATGGGGAGGGGGGAAAGGGGAAAAGTGGGGAGTGAGGGTCTCTGTCTTTCAATAGACGCCGATGCTCGCTGAATTCGGTCCCATGTGTCTCGGAAACACGGGCCGTACTGGTGCTGTGAGGGGGAGAGAGGAGAAGGGAGAGAAGGGAAGGGAGAGTGGCTACGAGTACCAGGGCCAATGTCTTACAAACAATGCACATTGATGCTTGTTAGATTCGCGTCCACCTCGGAATCCCGCCTTCCGATCCTCCTCCCATGCCATCCCATGCCATCCCATGCCACCCCATCCCTCCCACTCATCCCATCCCTCCTCCCAACCCCATCCCATCCCACCATCCCACCTCATGGCCTTCCTTCCTTACACTCACCGCCTTGGGAGTGAAGAGCTCGTGGATGAACCGCCACGTGGCATCAGCAGCTGACTGCTGCTGCTGGCATACCCATCACTCCCACTCACTACACCACACTACACTGCACTGCACTGCACCGCACTACACCGCACCACACTGTGCTCACCGCCTTGGGAGTGAAGAGCTCGTGGATGAAGCGCCTGGTGGCATCAGCAGCGGACAGATTCGTCTCCACCACCGTCAGCGCCGGCTCAAACAGAGCTGAGAATGGCACGCCCTATGCTCCCACTGAACGCACTACACCACACTACACCGCATTGCACTACATCGCACGCACTGCACCGCACTGCGCTCACCGCCTTGGGGGTGAAGAGCTCGTGAATGAACCTCCTGGTGGCGTCAGCAGCGGACAGATTCGTCTCCACCACCGTCAGCGCCGGCTCAAACAGGGCAGAGAACACAACCTGCCCTATGCTCCCACTCACTGCACCACACCGCAGTGTACTGCACTACACCGCACTGCACTCACCGCTTTGGGAGTGAAGAGCTCGTGAATGAACCTCCTGGTGGCGTCAGCAGCGGACAGATTCGTCTCCACCACCGTCAGCGACGGCTCAAACAGGGCTGAGAACGGCACGTACGGCATGCCCGCCCTCTGCCTCTGCTGCTGCTGGGGTTGTTGAGACTGTTGGGTTGCCTGCGGTTCATCTGTCAGCCAGAGCACTCGCACGGTGAGCTGATGCACTGCTGCTACTGCGTGCGCCAAACACACCGTCTCCAATCGCTGGGGTATGGGGCCCTGATAGAGTAGTAAGAGGAAAGATGAGGCGGAAAAGGAAAGAGGGAGAAGTGACCCCATGGGGAGCTGCTTGTGAGCCAGTTGGTAAACTGCTGAAACTGCACACTATGCCTCCAAGCGTGACGCAAAAATGATGATCCAAGAGTTGGTCACTCTATGCCTACCGTTGCAAGCATGTCGTGATTCGACCATGAAATCTAACTAATTGTCCACGTGGAGCTCTTGGTCGCGAGCTTGCGGCGAAGGTCAACAAAGGAAGGCTCACTGACCGTGGCAAACGCGACGAGGTCGATGTGCTGACACGTGGCAGGACTAGGGTTGACGTGGCATTCGGGATCCGATCGCTGGTCCACTAGCTCGCGCCGTATGACACCTTCGACATTGGCAAACTCGTTAGTAGCATGATGGCCCTTAACGTAAGAGTAGTAGTGTAGCACGCCGACGGCTGCTAGCAGCACGACCGTCGCCGGCACTAACAGTTTTCCGCGGCTCGAATGGCTCTTGGCTGAGCTTCTATAAGTCGGTTTTCCTTTGTACCCTACTGCCATTGCTCCGAAATTCGCTAGGAATTTGCTTCTAAAAACAACGTGTATCCCGGGTCTAAAAACTAAGTCTACCTAGGTCTCCCAAACGATGTCTAACATCACAGGTTTTGAACAACTGTCACATCATGCAATGGCGTGACAGTGCGTTCCGGCACATTTTAACAAGCGACTTCAGGCACGAAAGGTCTGTCTGAGAGGACGGCTAGTTTCGTAACTCGAACAAAGTCCACACATGAAAGCACGTATCCACTACCTCCACAGATCGCAACTTGCGAGGAAACTAATCAAGTAATCCCCAAGGTTTCGTGGGTTTGACGGATAGGTTTGACGGCTAGGTTTGACGGATATTGGACGGTCAGGCACCCTTCAGCACGGAGAAAGTATCCAGAACCACGAAGAACCAATCGTTAACGAGCTTGCCTGACCCTGGGCGAGGTAAAACCTTTGAAGGGCAGCTCCGAAGTTGCGGCTTCTAGCGGACCAAAACTTTGCAAGGTTCGGCTCTTGTTTAATTTCCGTGTCACAGGCCAGTGAGGAGGTTCGGTCTGGACCCAATTGGGCACGTCGGTAACGCTTTGCTCTGCTGGCCGCTCCGCTTCGCTTGTCAGTCAGGCACGGCTGCTTTTCGCGCGTATTTTGTTTGAGAAGTTCCCGCTATGTTGCCGCTCCTCGAACCACCACAAGCACACCCGCTATGATACCGAAAAAAAAACATGTATGACGGAATAAAGCCAGACTTTAAAGCATTCTCTTTCCTGATATACCAGCCTTGGCGGTTAACTATGCGGCGCACACTGTACCCTGCACTCCAGGAGCACAAAGAAAAAAAAATGATAGCCCCACTATGTTTACTGCCTCCAAGCATTATCCAGGCAAGTGGTGATCGATCAGCAGAATCAAAGCTCATCGTGAGACCCCCTTTTCTGTGCCTTTGCCTCCTCAAGGTCGTGGCGAAGCTCCTTCTCTTCTTCCGCCTCCTCCTTAGACCTGGAGCGCTGGGACGACCGCTGAGGCGGCGTCTCAGAGGGCACCTTGACCGGAATTGCCGAGTTCCGCACAACAAAATCGGTCAACCGGCTGAGGCGAGTATGGTGCGTCTCGATCTGCACAGGTGGGACACGAACATGAAGAGAAACAGGCATGAAAGGGTTGAAAACTCCGACATCAGAACTCATCAGGGACGGTTTTAAGGCGCCTTAGCCGCAACTTTGTACCGGACCGAGGCAGGGGAACGGAAGGGCGACACCTGGTGAGTGAGTAATGCGTTAAGTGCTCTATGCATGTGCTGTAAGGACATACCGGGTCAGACATACGATTGACAGAGTATAGCAGCAGCGTGGGGAACGTGAACAGCTGGTGGGTGAGTGGCGCATGGACTGCCCTGTGTGCTGTACGTGCTTCCGAGCTCTATGGACGTACCGGGTCAGACTTGCGATTGGCTGGATAGAGCAGCAGAGTGGGGAAGGCGGACACCTGGTGGGTGAGTGATGGGCGGGAGGGGTGTTCAGACATGGTGGGTAGTGGGCGGGTGGGCTGGGAGGGTGATGCCAGGCCAGGGCGGGTAATGGGTGGGAGGAACACAAGAATGCAAAACATTGCAAGGTAGGGTGGAACATGGGCGGGCGGGTAATGGGTGGGAAGAACACAAGAATGCAAAACATTGCAAGGTAGCGTGGAACATGGGCTGGCGGGCCGGGAGGGTGATGCCAGGCCAGGGCGGGTAATGGGTGGGAAGAACACAAGACCGGGGAAAAACACCGAAGTGTGGGAACGATGGGCAGTGCTAGAAAGCAGAAGCGTTCATAGTACTGTTGGTTGTGTCTTGCTAGTTTGTTGACCAATCTGGCGATTGTTCGATTGTTCAGTAACCAGCATTTCTAGTACGTCACTCACATCCAGGCCCGGGTATCTGTTGTAGCAGCGTGCGTTCACGCGAGCAAAGGCCAGCAAGGGCACAGAGGGGAGCTTGGGAGCAGGGCAACGCAGCACATGGGACTCACACACACTCAGTTCGACCTACTCGTTGGGTCATCAGCCACTCACCTCGAGGCCCAGGTATTCGTTGTCGCGGGCATTCATGCGCGCAAAGACCAGTGAGGGCGCGTCCGAGAACTTGAGAGCGAGCTTCTTGAAAGTGGCTCTCAGTTTCATTGGATCGACCAGCTTCATTTGTTGGGGTGATCAGCCACTCACATCGCTGTTGCGTATGTTGATGCACGCAAAGACGGCCGAGGGCATCTTGAGAGCAGTGCAATGTAGCACATACAGCAGCGTTGGGTCATCAGCCACTCACCTCCAGGCCCGGGTATTCGTTGTTGCGGGCATTCATGCGCGCAAAGACCAGCGAGGGCGCGTTTGAGAACTTGAGAGCAGTGCAATGTAGCACATACAGCAACGTTGGGTCATCAGCCACTCACCTCCAGGCCCGGGTATTCGTTGTTGCGGGCATTCATGCGCGCAAAGACCACTGAGGGCGCGTCCGAGAACTTGAGAGAGAGCTTCCTAAAGGTGGGGTCGAGGTCCGTGCAGTCCTGACAGTGATCCACGTCCAGCTGGAGAGGTGAGGGGAGGGGTAAGAGATGGGAAAAGAGAGAGGTTCAGTGCGGTGCTGCTGGGCCCTTCTCGGTGAGTCACCAAAGAGCCAGTTCTTGAAGGCAGGGTCGAGGTCCGTGCAGTCCTGACAGTGATCCACGTCCAGCTGTGGGGGAGTAGGGACCAGAGCGTGAAAGGGTGGAAGGGATGGGTGCAGCAGTCCTGCAGTCCTGACAGTGATCCACGTAAAAGCTGGGGGGACGAAGGGGACAGACGAATATAAGCGGAGAGCATGGGGCGTGTGGGGTGTGAGGGCGTCAAAGAACTTAAGAGCGAGCTTCCTGAAGGTGGGGTGGAGGTCGGTGCAGTCCTGACAGTGATCCACGTCCAGCTGGAAGAGAGCACGGGGGAAGGGGCGTGTGGGGTGTGAGGGCGTCAAAGAACTTAAGAGCGAGCTTCCTGAAGGTGGGGTGGAGGTCGGTGCACTCCTGACAGTGATCCACGTCCAGCTGGGGGGGTGAAGGAGATGGGAGAAGAGAGAGGTTCAGAGCGGTGCTGCTGGGTGTTTCTCGGTGAGTCACCAAAGAGCCAGTTTCTTGAAGGCAGGGTCGAGGTCTGTGCAGTCCTGACAGTGATCCACGTCCAGCTGGGGGGAGAAGAGCGTAGAGGGGGAGCAAGGGTGAGCTAACTCAAGGCGGGATCGTGGCCTGTGCAGTCCTGACAGTGACCTACATCCAGCTGGGAAGGGCAGCACAGTATGCTCAGCTGGGCAGTGAAATTCAAGGGCAACTGAAGCCACAGCAAGACAGCAGAGCACGGCATGCACAATATGCACAATATTACAATATGCGCAATATGCAGAATATGCAGAATATGCAGAATATGCAGAATATGCAGAATATGCGCAATATGCACAATATGCACAATACCTAGCTTGGGCAGCACAATATGCTCACCTGGGCAGTGAAATTCAATCACAACTGAAGCCACAGCAAGACAGCAGAGCAGAGTGCAAGCCGTGAGTACCTACCATGAGCAGCACGTCTTTGCTCCTGCCCATTACAATGTCCATGAAGCGCCACGCGCATTTTTATGCAATCACCTAGAAACATGCTTTAACCCATGCACACCTTGAGAAGCACGTCCTTGGTTCTGTCCAGTACAATGCCCTTGAAAGTCTTCCCCACTACAGTTACACCAGGGTAGCACAGCACAGCACAGCACAGCACCGCACCGCACAGCACAGCACAGCACAGCACAGCACAGCACAGCACAGCACAGCACAGCACAGCACAGCACAGCACAGCACAGCACCGCACCGCACAGCACAGCACAGCATAGCACAGCACAGCACAGCACAAACCGCTGATACCTACCTTGAGTAGCACGTCCTTGGTTCTGTCCAGTACAATATCCTTGAACGTCTTCCCCACCACCGTCAGCACTGGACCATCGTTCTGCATGGAATATAGCGAGCGAGGGATGGAATGAGAAGGGGGATAGAGTGATAGGGATGGAGTGAGGGAGGGGATGGAGTAAGAGAGGGATGGAGTGAGAGGGGATTAAAGTGAGAGAGGGATGGAGTAAGAGGGGGATAGGGGACGGAGGTTTGATTTGAGGTGCCACAAAAGACGAGGTTTGCGTTGAGTGAAACAGGTGATGATAGGCACTCAAAGGTGAGACAGTATATTCATCAAAGCGCCTCACAAGTTGACAGGCCCGAAGCAGCAGTGTGCTGGCACAGAGTGGGGGATTGGGGGACCAGGAGCGGAAGGGAGTTGAGTTTACTTTTGAGAATTCTCAAAAGTAAACTCAGCCCTGAAGCAGCACTGTGCTGGCACAGAGTGGGGGTTGGGGGACCAGGAGGGGGAGTGTCTTCACTCGTAGGGTTTGCATAATTTCTTGGAGGGCCACAAAACCCAAGGTTAGTAGGCGCCCACAGAACTCACATGTATAATATAACTTACCTTCTCTGGGATGGGGTTGGAAAGGTAGTATGGATGCAGACGGTCAGCACAGCAGCAAGCTCACGAGCACGGGCAAAGGCCTGATGGGTTGGCTGGCTGGCGGTGGTGCATATATGGGATGTTGGTGGAACGGCAAAGACATTTACTTACCTCCTTTGGGATGGGGTCAGAGAGGTAGTATGGCTGCAGTGCGTCTGCAGAAATATGTAATGGGTGGGACTGGCAGGGGTGTGATCAGATTCTGCACTCACCTTCTCTGGGATGGGGTCGGAGAGATAGTATGGCTCCAGTGCGTCAGCTGCAAGCTCACGGGCAAAAGCCTGCAGAGTTGCCCGGTTGATGGTGCGTGTTTGGGAAGGGGTTGGAATGGAAAAACGACCAGTAATTCAGAAAAAATACGTAGTTGGCGAGTGTCTAAGAGGGCAACAAGGGGACTAGCTCAGGCATGCAGCAGCACAAGCATTTTTTTAATCGACTGATATAGCTCAGGCATGCAGCAGCACAAGCAATTTTTGAATCTGATATACTATCAAACGTGGAGAACATAGCGGAGCGGCTATGTTAAGCAACCCAACCCAACCCAACCCAACCCAACCCAACCCAACCCAACCCAACCCAACCCAACCCACCCAACCCAGCCCAAGGCCACCCCACCCATCCCACCCCACCCTCCAACCCAACCCCACCCAACCCAACCCACCTCGATGTCATCGGTGGTTAGTTGACCGTTGAACTTGAACTTGATCTCATCGGTCTCATTGGATACCATGCCCATGATCTGTGGTGAGGAAAGGGACCGAGGGATGCAAATGGGCGCAGAGGGGCGCACAGGGGCACAGAGGGACGCAGAGGGGCGCAGAGCGGCGTAAAGGGGTGCAGAGGCAGAGTGAGCTGGCCGTTGAACTTGAACTTGATCTCATCCGTCTCATTGGATACCATGCCCATGATCTGGGAGGCAGAGAAAGCACAGAGGGCGCAGAGGGGCACAGACGGTGGCAGAGGGATGGAGTGGGGGGCAGAGGAATGGAGATGGATGGAGAGGCAAGTTATTGAAACTGGCACTGCAATCACCAAATTCAACCCACGTCCACTCACTGCATTAACCATAAAGCCCAGACTCACTTTGAACCCACGGACACCACATTACGCCCACACTCACCGCACTGAACCCATGCTCACCGCAGTGTCGCCGTGCCTGAAGCCAAAGTACTCGAGTGCATGCTCCGAGTCTGGCAGATCGCTGTTGATATACACAAAGAGAGCCTGTGGGGGAGGTTGGGGAAGGGAGGCGGAACCACAGGATGGGGGAGGCGAGCAGAAAGGGAAGGTGAGACGTAGCTCTAGCCTCCAACAAGGGAATGACATGGCAATCAAGGAGGAAAAGGAAAAGCAGCCGGAGTAGCAGCAGCGGCAGCAGCAGCAACAGCAGTCCGCATGATCCCAACCCTCCCACCCTCCCCCTCCCCCCCATGTTCCTCCCTCCTTCCCGCCTGCCACCTCTCTATCCCTCCCATCTTCCTTCCCTTCACTCTGCCTCACCTGTCCTTTCACCCGCTGCACAGCTGCTTTCACCACTGGAAAATTCAAGCCTTTCTTGCCACCCATGCTCCAACCAACCTCCCCACCCTCATCTTTTCCATTCGCTCACCAGTACTTTCACCCGCCGTGTAGCCTCTTTCACCACTGGCAGGTGCTGGGCGTAGGTCTCATTCGCTGCCTCTTTCCCCCCTTTCCCTTGATACCAATCCCCTTTCCCACTTTCTGCACCCCCAACCACTCACCAGTCCTTTCACCCGCCGTGCAGCCTCTTTCACCACTGGCAGGTGCTGCAGGTAGGTCTCATTCGTTGCCAGGAACAGCACCTGGTGGTGAAGCGATGGTGGGTGGGGGGAAGGGAGGAGGGGAGGAGGGGAGGAGGGGGAAGATGTACATGAGGTGGCTATGGAGATGACCCAAAAACCACTGGCAGGTGCTGCGCATAGGTCTCATTCGTTGCCAGGAACAGCACCTGGTGGTGAAGCGATGGTGGGTGGGGGGAAGGGAGGAGGGGAGGAGGGGAGGAGGGGGAAGATGTACATGAGGTGGCTATGGAGATGACCCAAAAACCACTGGCAGGTGCTGCGCATAGGTCTCATTCGTTGCCAGGAACAGCACCTGGTGGTGAAGCGATGGTGGGTGGGGGGAAGGGAGGAGGGGAGGAGGGGAGGAGGGGGAAGATGTACATGAGGTGGCTATGGAGATGACCCAAAAACCACTGGCAGGTGCTGCGCATAGGTCTCATTCGTTGCCAGGAACAGCACCTGGTGGTGAAGCGATGGTGGGTGGGGGGAAGGGAGGAGGGGAGGAGGGGAGGAGGGGGAAGATGTACATGAGGTGGCTATGGAGATGACCCAAAAACCACTGGCAGGTGCTGCGCATAGGTCTCATTCGTTGCCAGGAACAGCACCTGGTGGTGGTGGGTAGGGGGAGGGAGGGAGGAGGGGCGAGATGAGCATATGAGGTGACTATGGGGCTGATTCAAGAGCCACTGGCTGGCAGGTGTTGCAGGTAGGTCTCATTCGGTGCCAGGAACAACACCTGGTGGTGAAGCGATGGTGGAGGCAGGGGGGGAGATGGGGGGAGGGGGGGTGAGCATATGAGGTGACACTAGAGCTGACTCAAAAGCCACTGGCTGGCAGGTGCTGCAGGTAGGTCTCATTCGTGGCTAGGAACAACACCTGGTGGTGAAGCGATGGTGGGTGGGGGAAGGGAGGAGGGGAGAATGAGGAAATGAGGTGACTATGGGGCCAACATTAAACGCACTTATTCACTCACTCACTCACTCACTCACTCACTCACTCACTCACTCACTCATTCATTCACTCATTCACTCACTCATCCACTCATTCACTCACTCACTCACCATACATACACCCTGTTCGTGCCAAAAACATTTACAGAGAAAAACTCACTTATTTCTTGATCTATCATTATACTGGCTGTCCTCGTCGTACGTGGTAATCTGAAACAGCTACCGGCTGTTACAAACACCACTATAAGAAACTCACTTGTTTTGTTATGTCACTGTTGAAGATAGTGTACTGGCTGTCCTCGTCATAGGTGGTAACCAGAGGCAGCTTGTTGGCCGTTACAAAGGCAGCAACGGCACTGCTGGTGAAGGGACCGTCTGGGAGACACAGAGGAGGGGGGGAAAGGGAGACGAGGGAGGGTAGAGAGTGGGGTATAAGGGGATTGTAAGGGAGTGGCATGTGGTTCAGTGAGGCAGCTTGTTGGCCCTTACAAAGGCGGCCATGGCAGCGCTGGTGAAAGGACCGTTTAGGAGACAACAGAAGGGAGAAAGATGGGGCTATAAATTGGGGTTACACAGGGGGGTACAGGGGGGTAGAGGGGTGTACAGGGGTTTAGAGGGGTGAATAGGGGGTTGGTAAGGAAGGCATGTGGTTAATTCAGCTTAATGGTCGTTACAAAGGCGGCCATGGCAGCACTGGTGAAGCGAATGTCTGGGAGACACAGAGGAGGGGAAAGGGAGACGAAGGAGGGTAGAGAGTGGGGTGTAAGGGGATCGTAAGGGAGTGGAATGTGGTTGAGTGAGGCAGCTTGCTGTTCGTTACAAAGGCGGCCATGGCAGCGCTGGTGAAGGGCCGAGGACAGGGGGGACGCAGGGAGGGGGAGGGGAGGGGAGGAGAGGCGAAAGAGAGGGGGGGTACACGGGAAGAGTCGAGAGGGAGGGTAGAAGAAAGGGTGATCGAAGCAACTCAAATCATGAAGATTCTTCCTCGCTTCATTCTTGAACCGTATGCCGCTGATTGCTCACAATCCTTTACGCAGTTGCTACAGCGCTGCCATCAACCAACACCCTCCCCCCCCCCCCCCACCCCCCCAATCTTCTTCTTCGTCTCACCATGAGCCACGAACTTCTCATCTTCCTTCTTGATCACTGCCAGTGCCGGCCGCTCCTCCCTCACAACCCTGAACTCCGCCACAAGGGTGCGGCGTCAACAACCCTGCTCTCAGCAGAAAACCTCTCCTTACCATGAGCCACGAACTTCTCATCTTCCTTCTTGATCACTGCCAGTGCTGGTCGCTCCTCCCTCACAACCCCAAACTCCGCAGCAATGTTTGCATCCGTCGTTGAGACAAACTCAATATCGTCGATGTCGCGAGAAGCTTCCGCAAAGGCCTCGGCCTCAGGGCCCTGGAATTGGTTGGGTTGGAAACAAAAGAAGAACAGAAGAAACTGGGTATTGGTTTGGTTTGGGTCAGAACCCTGAACCGCCACTGTCAGTCGCTCCTTGCTCACAACCCCGAACTCCGCTGCGATGTTTGCATCTGTCGTCGCGATAAACTCGATATCGTCGATGTTGCGGGAAGCTTCAGCAAAAAGCCTCTGCTTCAGGACCCTGTGAATGGTGTCGATGAGAAACGAAGGCAGAACAAGAATCGCGTGTCGGTCCGGAAAACGCTTGAAGAAACCAAACGAAGAATGAACTAGATCAGCGGCCGAGAGGCCATTATATAGGTGAAGGAGGGAGGAAGAGGCTAGGAGGGAAGGGTCTAACACCCGTTCACTCTCTCTCTCTCGCTCTCTCGAACGAGCGCCAGAAAAAGCTTGAAGAAACCAAATGAAGAGAGAGGTGAGTGAGTGACTGACAGACAGATGGGCAGAGAGAGAAGAGAGACAGGAAGAAAGAGAGAACGCCAACCAACCTTGACGGAGTGGCGAAGGGCGAAGGCGATGGAGTTAGAAGCAGCGAGCAGAGAGTGTGCCTTGCGTGCTTCTGAGGCGGTGAGGTTAGTGACTGACAGACAGACGGGCAGACTGACGAGCAGAGAAAGACACACGCACCGACCAACCAACATTGAAAGAGAGAGAGAGATGGCATTGGAAGCAGCGAGCAGAGAGTGTGCCTTGCGTGTGTCTGAGACGAAGAGGTGGGTGACTGATAGGCAGACGGGCAGACTAACGAGCAGAGAAAGACACACACACTGACCAACCAACATTGGAAGAGTGGAGGAGGGCGAGGGAGATGGCGTTAGACGCAGCGAGCACGGAGTGTGCCTTGCGTGCGACTGAGGTGGAGAGGTGGGTGACTGAGAGGCAGACGGCCAGAAAGACGCAGCAGAGTGACGCACGCACACACACCACACCACACCACACCACACCACACCAACCCTGAAAGAGTGGAGGAGCGCGAGGGCGATGGCGTTAGACGCAGCGAGCAGGGTTTGTGCCTTGTGCGTGTCTGAGGCGGTGAGGTGAGTCACTGACAGGCAGACGGCCAGAGAGATGAGGCAAAGAGAGACAACAGCAGAGAAAAAGTCGCGCACACACACACACACAAACACCACACCACACCAACCCTGAAAGAATGGAGGAGCGCGAGGGCGATGGCGTTAGACGCAGCGAGCAGGGTTTGTGCCTTGTGCGTGTCTGAGGCGGTGAGGTGAGTCACTGACAGGCCCAGGCGCTTCTTCACAAAGGCGATGAGCTCGTCACTGGCATAAGTGAGGAGGGGAGAGGGGCAGAGGGGAGAAGATTGGGTGAAATGACAGAGCTGTCAGTCACTAGATAAACTGTTGCGCAGCTGCTCGAGAATGGAGGTCACTGGGATCCGGGGAAGGGGGGGGGGGGGGGGGGGGGGGGGGGGGGTAGGGGGGGAGAGAAGAGGAGAGGAAAGAAGAAGGTTGGGGGAGACTGTCAGCCAAAGGATAAACTGTTGCATAGCTGCTTGGATAGCGGAAGTGTGTGACTGACAGCCCAAGGCGCTTTTTCACAGAGGGTGATGAGCTCGTCGCTGGGATCGGGGAGGGGGGAATAGATGTGTTTTCAAGAGCTCTTGAGAATCCAGTCTGGATCGAACGTCTGTATGAGAGCAAAGCACCATCTCCCCGCATAAGCACGAACATGGAGTTTCGCATTTCGCCATTCGTCACATTTCGTCTAATAGGGTAACCCGATGATGAAACTCGTGAAACACCACACTCGCACCTCTCCGGGTAGCCTCTGATTGGTCTGAAAACTCCGTCTCGGACGAGCACGAAATTCGGCATGTCGCCATACGCCTTGAACTCTTCGCGAACGATTTCGCCCGCCGCGACTCCTTCCACCATCGCTACGGTCACACCCAGCTTAGTCAACTCCGCTTTCGCACCATTGATGTCATCCACGAGCAACGGGAAAGCCCTATCCTCCTTATTGAAAAACACTACAAGGACGCGCGAATGCTCCGCTATAGTCTTGCGAAGCGTTGGCACCGTTAAGGCCTGAACTGGGGCTTTAATCTTGCCTAACGCAGCTTCTATCTTCTCCTCTTCGTTCGGATCCGCGTGCTTGTATGTAACTCTCTCCCCTCCGATGACTTTCGCCGCCGTCGCCACAGTTACCGACGACGTGGTTACCGCCAACCGCGATATTGTCGGCGGCACATTGGAGGACGGTGAGAGGGAGAGGAGGACGAGAAGGAGGAGAGCAAAACTATGAAAAGTTGGCATGTTGAGGAGGGCAGGCATAGGAGCACAAAAGAGGAGCAGACGCGAGGCAATGGGGGAGTGAGAAGCGGGGAAGAATGGCTGCGAAGACGGAGCAAGGCGAGGAGAAGCTAAGCAAGGAAGGAGCCGTCTACTCTAAGAACAAGAGAATCTGAAATAACCGCCGCTTTCACCGCTAGCTTCTATGAGCAGATCATCCCAACGAAACAAATCGCTACTTGGACAGACGACTCGCTATGAGCTACCATCCAGGCCCGACACAAGATTCGAGAATCTTCCAAGCCAATATGTTACCTCATGATATGTATGCACTGATCCATTGATGCATAGATACCGGTATAATATAAACCGGTTTGTACCCCTCTGTTTTTCTTTATCATCAAGATAATCTCTACGTACTGTATTTACTGGGGTTCGTTTTCAGGGGCAAATAGTTTCTGTGGCTTACGTGGACGAACGCTACCCCAAGCTCATTCGTTCCTGAGGCTTACGAGGACGAACCTACCCCAAGCTCATTGGTTTATGAGGCTGACGCAAGTGAACATCCTCAAACTCATTGGTTTCTGAGGCTGACGCAAGTGAACATCCTCAAGCTCATTGGTTCTGAGGCTGACGAGGACGAACCCTACCCCCAATACATTTCAAACTCATTCGTTTCTCCTGCCCAGAGGGGCCTCCAGAAATGTGCTGCCGAACATCGTCAAGTTAAAAGTCGGCAGGTCAGGAAGGCGTGGATCATTATTTTTCGTGCATGAAACCTTCGCCGACGGTTACCAAATTGCAACATCCCGCGGTGAGTTTTTGTTGGCACAATGGTATGTCGCGGGGCGAAGCAACGAAACTCCGAGAACATATCGCACGAGATTTCGCCTTACGGCTGATTTGGAGGACTAAACTGCGAAACCACAAAACCATCAACCCTGTCACACTCGCGAGACAACAGTGAAATAGGGTTTGGTGCGTGTCGGTGCCTAACAGGTGACTGCTCTGCATCCTGGATCTTAGATCGTAATTTCTAAAAAGCGTATTTCCTTTAGATCGGTACTCCTGAACAGAGAGGAGCTTTGCCGTCTCAGTACACCACATCGACGGAGCGCGTGCAGCGGCGGAATGGGGAACGGGGCGCAGTGGTGCAAGGCATGGTGTGTCTGCCCGACAGGATGACTGCTCCGCATCCTAGCTCATGGATTGTAATTCCTGAACGGAGAGGAGGCTTTACCGTCTCAGTACACCACATGGACGGAGCGCGTGCAGCGGCGGATTGGGGAACGGGGGCAGCGGCGGAACGGGGAGCGCGTGAAACTAGAAGTGTTTTGAGTTGAGACGTCTCAAAACGCGAGCAGCGGCGGAACGGGGAACGCGTGAAATTAGAAGTGTTTTGAGTTGAGCCGTCTCAAAACGCGAGCAGCGGCGGAACGGGGAGCGCGGCATGCAGCAGCGGATTGGGGAACGGGGAGCAGCGGTGCAATGCACGGCATGCGGGGAGGAAAGGGCTAGTGGGAGAAGCGCACTCATGACAGTATTTCAGCAGTCACCATGAAGCAGACCGTAAAGCGTTTTCAGTTCGCTCAGCTGCTGTTCTATCTTTCCTATTTTCTGTACAACTACAGCAATGGCTCTCCGTCTCGTCTCTCGGCCCTTTCACGTCGTCGTGCTGCTCCTCGCCGCCGCTGCGTCACTCACGCTCACGGCACGCCCTGCAGACGCGGCCGCCAAGGCCGGGTCAATTTCCGTCGGCGGGTACACGGTTTTTCTTTCCAATGGAACCGTTGTGGATTCCACTGGAACCGTTGTGACTCCCACCAAGAACGCGGATGGGTCTGGAACTGTCGGAGGCTACACAATTTACCCTAACGGCACTATGACTGGTCCCGACGGCGGCGTGATCTATTCTATACTTCCGGACGGCGGCAAAATTGTTGGCGGCACCGTTTTCAACAAAGATAAGACCGTCACAGATGTCAGTGGGAATCCGGTTAAACCTGTTGTTAACGCGGACGGCTCGGTGACTTTTGGAGACGTAACTGCATGGGATAATAAAACTGTGATCTCTGCATCCACGGGCCTGATATACCAGCCTACTGATATCATCTCTGCTACCGGATCAAGCGGATCGACAACTACTGCACCTCCCAGTGGGAGCGGTTCAACCAGCACTTCGCCTCCGAGTGGATCCGGCTCTAATTCCACGACCAATGGCAAAGCTGCTTCCGCCTCTTCGATCAAGCTTGGTACATTGAACTTGTGCTCTGTTTAATGATACCCACCCGTTTCTGTTGTTTTGGGCTTCTCAGTTTCCTTCTTGTGAATGCGGAGTGGCTGAATGTTGTTTGTTGCTTTGCTTCTCTCTTTGGCAGGCTACGTTGCCACTGCCGTCACCATGGCTGCTGGCTTTGCTTGGCTGCTTGCATGATAGACGGCACATCGTGCATTTCAAGTACTGTAACACGGTTCGTGGGGAGGGGAAAGACAAGTAGACATGTGGGTGCTAAGTAGACATGTGGGTGCTAAGTAGACGTGTGTGCTGTATTTACAGTGGTTCTCGTGTTCAGTAACAAAGAACAAGAAAAAGCAGTAACCAGTCTGTGTTGCTGCCTTGGTTTGTGTGTGAGTGTAATTGACGTTTGTAGCAAATGATATGGTGAATATGTGGGGAAGGAGCACACCATCCACGCCTTGAGAACACCGCCACAAGATTCGTGAATATATTCCAAACCAAATGGTTCACCACCAACCAGGAAGCGTGTGTTGCATTTGGGTTCTTTTTGGCAGGTTCATTCTAAGAGACTCTTTGCCAATCCACACTGTATGGCTTTTCAGGTGTAGCTCATGGATACACAACTTCAGGTATAACGTGTTCGACAGCTACCGTATGTGTGATCTCCAAGGAAAGTGAAACCAACCAGGAAGCTTAGTGTTCTACTTGATCATCACTACAATAATATCTGGACAGATCAAACGTAAAATATCAATAATGCTCCACTTCATTATATTATTCTATCATTTTCTTGTATAATGTATATAGTTCTAAAACCGAAACTATCAGCACATACAATATTTGTATATGTACCCTCTTTTTCGCTATAAGTGAGACGGGGGGACTTATGAAGTGAACTTATCCACATTGAGAATAGGCTACAACATTCCACGAGACGAACCCCAAGACTTGAGGTCGTTCAGGATCCTGCCCGAGCCGCCTTCGAGGGCAGTATGGCAGCGGTGGTAAAAAGTCGGCAGGTCAGGAGCGTGGATCATAGTTTTCGTGCATGAAACGAGTTAGGCCTTCGTCGACGGTTACCATTTTGCAACTCGAGTTATTGTTGGCACAATAGTAGTTCGAACCGCGATCGCGGGCCGAACCAGAGGCTGCCTACGAAATTTTACGAACACATCGCAGGAGATTTCGTCGCACGGTTGATTTGGCGGACGAACTGCGAAACCACAAAACGTGCAACCCTGTCACACTCGCGAGAACAGTGAGGCATCGGGTTTCGGGTGTGTCTGTGCTCTAACAGGGTGACCGCTCTGCATCCTCCTGACACATGATAGATCGTAATCCCTAAAAATCGTACAGACCCTCACGATCCCTGAACGGAGAGGAGGAACGTCTCTGTACACCACGTTGGACGGAGCGCGTGCAGCGGCGGAACGAGGAGCCCGCGAAATAAGAAGCGCGAAATTGAGAGCAGCGGCGACTCGAAATGCGAGCAACGGCGGAATGGGGAGCGCGAGCAGCGGCGGAACGGGGAACGGGGGGGCAGTGGTGCAAAGCATGGGGGGAAGGGGACAGGGCTAGTGGGAGTAGTGCAGTACTACTGGAAATAGTATTTAGTGCTCACCCATCTGATCCAATATTCAGTTCGCCGAGCTAGTATTTCATTCTTCCTATTATTCAGTACTCGGAGTACTACTACTACCGCAATGGCGCTCCGTCTCGTCTCACAGCCCTTTCACGTCGTCGTGCTTCTCCTCGCAGCCGTTGCGTCTCTCATGCTCTCGGCACGCCTTGTAGAGGCCTCAATTACCGTCGGCGGGTATACGGCGTTTTCCAATGGAACCGTTTATGATTCCAGTGGAAAGGCTGTGACCCCCACCAAGAACGCGGATGGGTCTCAAACCGTTGGAGGCTACACTCTCTACTCTAATGGCACTATCACTGGTCCTGACGGCCAAGTACTCTATGGTACGGGCGCCGACGGTAGTAAGAAGATTGGCGGCACTGTTGTGTACCCGAATGGGACCTACGCCGATTCCAGTGGGAAGCTGGTTCAACCTGTTCCTAACGCGGACGGCACGGCGTCGACTATTGGAGACCTGACTTATTACAAGAATGGAACGTATGTGTCTACCAAGGGCCCTGTGATAGTGCAGCCTACTGATAGTATCCCGAAAGCTGCTTCAGCCTCTCCAATCAAGCTCGGTAAGTAACGCTTACTCTGTTTTATGACACCACCTGTTTCTGTTTTTGTTTTACTTTGATTTGATTTGATCTTTTTTTTTTCCCCCTCTTGTGGCTGTAACGGAGTGGCTGAATGTTGCTTGTTGCTGTGCTTCTCTCTTTGGCAGGCTACATTGCCACTGCCGTCACCATGGCTGCTGGCTTTGCTTGGCTGCTTGCATGATAGACGTCACATGTGCGTTTCCTGGAAGGAAGGACTACGTTGCACTCAGAAGTCACATCACGCATTTGAAGTAACACGGTTCGTGGGGAGGGGACAAACAACTGGACATGTGGGTACTAAGTAGACATGTGGGTGCTAAGTAGGCATGTGGGTGCTTGCTAAGTAGGCATGCGGGTGCTTGCTCAGTAGACATGTGGGTGCTAAGTAGGCATGTGAGTGCCAAGTAGACATGTGAGTGCTATTTACAGTGGTTCTATGAAGTTTTATCATGTTCAGTAACAAAGAACAAGAAAAACAGAATACGAGGTAGCTGCTGCATTTCTTTGTGTGGGTGGGAGTGTAATTGACGTTTCTAACAAACGATATTGTGAATGCCTGGGGTATAGGGAGCAGGAGCACATACCCACCTACAAGAACTTAGTGCCCTGGTTACAATGAGCCATTGTTGTCATGCTCTCTCTGTTAAAATAGTAGCTAGTAGAGACTAGGGTTTAGGAGAGAGAGTTGGCCAAAAGAGGGCTGACATTGAGAAGTGACGAGAGAGTTATACAAGGAACAACCAAGAGGTGCACCACCTAACAGAAATGTAACACCATTATACTTATAGCTAGACTTGTATGCAGTTATAATAACATAACTCGGACATCCCCCCTTAACTGCGTACAGGAATAGCAAAGTGTAGAACACAACCTGCAGGGGTACACAGAGCAGACCAAAGCAGCAGAACGCAAGAGCAGTGACAACCAGTGCAGTGGTGGCAGAGACAGCTGCAGCAAGCCCTGAGGCAAGAAAGAGAGAACGAAGACGATGTGCTGTGGCGCGCTTAGTTTGCAGCTCAACAGCAAAGAAGGCGATGTGCTGTGGCGCACTTAGTTTGCAGCTCAACAGCAAAGAAGACGAACGTAGAGGGAGAAGCGTCAGGGGCTGCAGAAGTAGGTGCCACAGTAGCAGTGGACGGCAGCTGCAGATGCGTGGCTACTGGTTTCACCGCTCTCTCTTACCCTCCCTTACCATCTCTCATCCCCCCCCCCCCCCTTTCTCCTACAGCAACTAGTGCTGCAGGAAAAGAGGAAGAGAGAGGGGAGAGACGGATTGCTGGAGGCTCACACCCGCCGCCCCCACATCTCCCCTTTTCCCTTCCCCCCCCCCTCCACTACGGAAGCCGCGGAAGGGAGGGCGGGGGGGTGGGGCGGCGGTAGCTGCTGCTGGCGCTGATGGTGGCGCAGGCGCTGGCGGCTGGCGGCTGCGCTGGCGTCTGCGCTGGCGGGCCGCGCTGGCGCTCGCGGCTGGCCGTGGCGCTGGCGTCCGCGCGGGGCGACGAAAGGGGGGCGCGGGGCGACGAAACGGGGGCCGCGGGCGACGGGAACGGGGGGCCGCGGGCGACGGGAACGGGGGGCCGCGGGCGACGGGAACGGGGGGCCGCGGGCGACGGGAACGGGGGGCCGCGGGCGACGGGAACGGGGGGCCGCGGGCGACGGGAACGGGGGGGCCGCGGGCGACGGGAACGGGGGGCCGCGGGCGACGGGAACGGGGGGGCCGCGGGCGACGGGAACCGGGGGGGGGGGGGGGCCGCGGGCGACGGGAACGGGGGGCCGCGGGCGACGGGAACAGGGGGAAACGAGCGTGCGGACGGGCAGGGCAGAGCGCGCGCGGACGGGCGGACGGAAAAGAAATGGCGCATTTCGCGCTTTAGTATAGGCGGGCCCATTATCTTTAAGAGAAACGAGGTCCTTCTACCGTCATAGGCTCTGATAGCATGTTAAAATAGTAGCTAGTAGAGACTAGGGTTTAGGAGAGAGAGTTGGCCAAAAGAGGGCTGACATTGAGAAGTGACGAGAGAGTTATACAAGGAACAACCAAGAGGTGCACCACCTAACAGAAATGTAACACCATTATACTTATAGCTAGACTTGTATGCAGTTATAATAACATAACTCGGACACTCTCTTGTTCCCTCATTCACTCTCATTCTACCCCATTCGTTCATTGCTTGCAATAGCATGCTACCAGTTTCCAAGTTACCAAGTGGCATACAGACATGGAGAGATCATACTGTGTCAGGAAAAGAACAGCACTACAACAACAGGTCAAAATTACCATTTTTAAAACAGGTACCGTACTACAGCAAAACCGTGCAAAATTCATACCGTAATATTTCCACGTGTCCCCGTAACAGGGGGCCGATAGGCCAGTCATTTAATCTCAAAGCACAGCGCCTTATTCGGTGCCTCTATTGTGGCCTGCAGCAGCCGTGCTTCCGATGAATCTGCCAGCATGCTTTGAGGCATATCAAAACAATCATTCATTCTCGAAACAGAGAGCTTTATTCAACGCCTCTCTTGCAGCCTGCAGCAGCTGTGCTTCCGTAAATCTGCCAACACGGCTGCTGCCATTGGAACCAAGGGGCAGGCTACAGCAGACCGATCATTCATTCTCGAAACAGAGAGCTTTATTCAGCGCCTCCCTTGCAGCCTGCAGCAGCTGTGCTTCCGGTGAGTCTGCCAGTGCTGCTGTTGGCGTAACAAGAGGGAGGCTGCAGCAGGCCAGTCATTCATTCTCGAAACACAGCGCCCTATTCAGCGCCTCCCCTTGCAGCCTGCAGCAGCTGTGCTTCCGTAAATCTGCCAACACGGCTGCTGCCATTGAAACCAAGGGGCAGGCTACAGCAGACCGATCATTCATTCTCGAAACAGAGAGCTTTATTCAACGCCTCCCTTGCAGCCTGCAGCAGCTGTGCTTCCGGTGAATCTGCCAGCGCTGCTGCCGCTGAAACAGCAGTGGCGATAGAAGCAATGGGCAGCAGCGCACTCGAAACCGCCACACTCCTTCCCTCGGTAGAGTCACACGGAATCAACCCACCAGCGCCGTTGCTGCTGCTGCAGCTCTGGCCTTCAACAAGACCTGCTGCTTCTGGCGCTGGTGGTGCCTCTGCTGCTGCTGCCGATCCTCCTCCTGAACCGCTATCATTCCCCTCGTTGCAAAGCAAATCAGACATGACGTCATCACTGCTGCTTTTGGTTAACACTGATTGGGGCGCAGAGGGCTGCAGAGCGGTGCAGTGCAGTATGCGGGAGGCGAGTTCAATGGCTGCATGGCGCCACCAGAGGGCTCTCTCTTCCGCCTGCTGCACCTGATGGGGTCAGGTAGGGGGGAGCAGAGAAAAGGAGTGTCGGGGGCAAGGAAGGGGGATGTGGAGGGCATTGAAAAAGGCAAGGAGAGGGAGCAGTCAGCTCTATGGTTGCAATACGCACCACCACAGGTCTCTCTCCTCCGCCTGCTGCACCTGATGGGGACAGACGCGGGTCAGGAGAAGGGGAGGAAGAGGGGCAATCAGAAAGGGCGATATGGGGAGTGGAAAGGGGTAAAGGGAGCTCGATGGTTGCATGGCGCCACCACAGGGCTCTTTCTTCCGGTTGCTGCACCTGACGGGGTCAGGCGCGGGTTAGGAAATCGGCAAGTTGAGACAAGGTGGAGGAAGGTAGGGGAAATTGGGGTAGGGCAGGGGTTGCAGCCCAACGGTTGCATGGCGCCACCACAAAGCTCTTTCTTCAGCCTGCTGCACCTGATAGGGACAGGTAAGGGGCGGGTAAGGGGCAGGTAAGGGGCAGGTAGGGGACGTTGAGAAGGGGCGAGATGGGGAGCAGAAAGGAACTGAAAAGGAGCAGTCAGCTATGTGGTTGCATGGTGTCCCACCAGAGGGCTCTGTCCCCCCCCTGTTGCACACCTGATGGGGACAGGCCGAGGCGACGGTTGGGGGGCACGCGGGGGAGGAAGGAGCAGTAAGGTCACTGGTTGCATGGTGTCCCACCAGAGGGCTCTGTCCTCCGCCTGTTGCTCCTGATGGGGACAGGTAGAGGCCACGAAGGAAGAGGGAGATGTTTAAATCGTGAAAGTACTGTTTGGGACCAGCGTTGAAGGGGTTCCCAAGGATAATATCCGCATGGGAGAGGCAGGAGGAAGCCGATCTAGTTGACTTTTGAGTCGACTCAAAAGTCAACTGGGAGAGGCAGGAGGAAGCCGATCTAGTTGACTTCTGAGTCGACTCAAAATTCAACTGGGAGAGGCAGGAGGAAGCCGATCTAGTTGACTTCTGAGTCGACTCAAAATTCAACTGGGAGAGGCAGGAGGAAGCCGATCTAGTTGACTTCTGAGTCGAATCAAAAGTCAACTGGGAGAGGCAGGAGGAAGCCGATCTAGTTGACTTTTGAGTCGACTCAAAAGTCAACTGGGAGAGGCAGGAGGAAGCCGATCTAGTTGACTTCTGAGTCGACTCAAAATTCAACTGGGAGAGGCAGGAGGAAGCCGATCTAGTTGACTTCTGAGTCGACTCAAAATTCAACTGGGAGAGGCAGGAGGAAGCCGATCTAGTTGACTTTTGAGTCGACTCAAAAGTCAACTGGGAGAGGCAGGAGGAAGCCGATCTAGTTGACTTTTGAGTCGACTCAAAAGTCAACTGGGAGAGGCAGGAGGAAGCCGATCTAGTTGACTTCTGAGTCGACTCAAAATTCAACTGGGAGAGGCAGGAGGAAGCCGATCTAGTTGACTTTTGAGTCGACTCAAAAGTCAACTGGGAGAGGCAGGAGGAAGCCGATCTAGTTGACTTTTGAGTCGACTCAAAAGTCAACTGGGAGAGGCAGGAGGAAGCCGATCTAGTTGACTTTTGAGTCGACTCAAAAGTCAACTGGGAGAGGCAGGAGGAAGCCGATCTAGTTGACTTTTGAGTCGACTCAAAAGTCAACTGGGAGAGGCAGGAGGAAGCCGATCTAGTTGACTTTTGAGTCGACTCAAAAGTCAACTGGGAGAGGCAGGAGGAAGCCGATCTAGTTGACTTCTGAGTCGACTCAAAATTCAACTGGGAGAGGCAGGAGGAAGCCGATCTAGTTGACTTCTGAGTCGACTCAAAATTCAACTGGGAGAGGCAGGAGGAAGCCGATCTAGTTGACTTTTGAGTCGACTCAAAAGTCAACTGGGAGAGGCAGGAGGAAGCCGATCTAGTTGACTTTTGAGTCGACTCAAAAGTCAACTGGGAGAGGCAGGAGGAAGCCGATCTAGTTGACTTCTGAGTCGACTCAAAATTCAACTGGGAGAGGCAGGAGGAAGCCGATCTAGTTGACTTTTGAGTCGACTCAAAAGTCAACTGGGAGAGGCAGGAGGAAGCCGATCTAGTTGACTTTTGAGTCGACTCAAAAGTCAACTGGGAGAGGCAGGAGGAAGCCGATCTAGTTGACTTTTGAGTCGACTCAAAAGTCAACTGGGAGAGGCAGGAGGAAGCCGATCTAGTTGACTTTTGAGTCGACTCAAAAGTCAACTGGGAGAGGCAGGAGGAAGCCGATCTAGTTGACTTTTGAGTCGACTCAAAAGTCAACTGGGAGAGGCAGGAGGAAGCCGATCTAGTTGACTTTTGAGTCGACTCAAAAGTCAACTGGGAGAGGCAGGAGGAAGCCGATCTAGTTGACTTTTGAGTCGACTCAAAAGTCAACTGGGAGAGGCAGGAGGAAGCCGATCTAGTTGACTTTTGAGTCGACTCAAAAGTCAACTGGGAGAGGCAGGAGGAAGCCGATCTAGTTGACTTTTGAGTCGACTCAAAAGTCAACTGGGAGAGGCAGGAGGAAGCCGATCTAGTTGACTTTTGAGTCGACTCAAAAGTCAACTGGGAGAGGCAGGAGGAAGCCGATCTAGTTGACTTTTGAGTCGACTCAAAAGTCAACTGGGAGAGGCAGGAGGAAGCCGATCTAGTTGACTTTTGAGTCGACTCAAAAGTCAACTGGGAGAGGCAGGAGGAAGCCGATCTAGCACTCGGCTTACTATGTGGTGCTCACCTTACTATGTGGTGTGCACATGGAGTGATAGTGCATGCATGCACGCCTACCTGCCGCTGCTCATATTCACTCGCCATCACCATGCACACAAGGCTGTGTAGTATCGCGCACATGCACACATGGCTGTGTAGTATCGCACACATGCACACATGGCTGTGTAGTATCGCACACATGCACACATGGCTGTGTAGTATCGCGCACATGCAAATGGGCAACATCAGCTTTTTGCATGAAAACACACTCACGCATATAGCTAGCTGCACATACCTGCTGCTCACAGTCATTCTCCATCATCCTCAACTCCTCCTCCTCATCACCCTCATCAATTTTCTGTTTACACACATGTATGCTCACACACAAACTGATGGCTAGCTGCACATACCTGCTGCTCATAATCATTCTCCATCATCCTCAACTCCTCCTCCTCATCACACCACCATGCACACATACGCACAGGCAACACAGCAGCACTATGCATGCATGCATACATGCATATAACACTCTACATACCTGCTGCTCATAGTCATTCTCCATCATCTTCAACTCCTCCTCCTCATCACCTTCCTCTTCCTCCCCTCTAGCCCCCTCCTCTCCCTCTTCCCCTCCATCTCCCTCCAATCCTTCCTCTGACCCTTCACTCGTCTCCTTAGCCTCTTTCCCAGCTGCTGCTGTTGCTGCTTCTGCTGCTAATGCTTCATCTCCCACTCTCCGAATCCTTCCCTCCGTTGTCCCACCATCAGCGGTCAAAGAAACGTTTCCTGCAAGTGTAGGGGCAACTGCAGCTGCATCATCAGAGCCGCCAGCGGTTGCAGGGACAGCCGCAGCAGGAGCACTGCTATTAGCAGAACCAGCAGCAGCATTCGTGTCAGAAACTGAGTTTTTAGGAGAGCCGTGAATCCACCTACTAAGGGAGGTGGAAGCAGGGACAGCAGAAACAGCAGCACTGCTGTTAGCAGAAACAGCAGCAGCATGCATGTCAGAAACGGAATTAGCAGGAGAGCCGTGAATCCACGTGCTAAGGGAGGTGGCAGCAGGGAAGTCAGAGGGGGAGGAGCTGAGTGGCAGCTGGTAGTGCTGGTGCCGCTTCTGCTGTACCTGCTGCTGTGCCTGCTGCTGCTGCATTGGCTGTTGGTGTTGTATATGAACCTTTGGCCGAAGGTGTGTGCTTATTGCCTGTGAATGTCTGCTTTCCGCGTCCGCACTATCACTCGCTAGGGGTGTGGATGGTGTGGTGGGTGGGACGCGGTGAAGAGGTGTGGAGAGGAGTGGGGAGGGGAGTGGGGGGGTGAGAGGCAACGGAGGAATGGATGGGGAGGAATTGGGAGGCTGGGGTTGAGAGATGGGGAGGAAGATTGAAGGGGCGGGGGAGAAGGCAGTGGCATGTTGGCTTGGGGGAACGATGGGGGGAGCACCAATAGGAGGAGGAGCAATGGGGGGAGGAGCAACGGGCGGAGGAGCAATGGGGCGAGGAGCAATGGGGGAAGGAGCAATGGGGGAAGCAGAAATGCGGGGAACAGTGGGGGTGGCTGCAGTGCTGCTAGTAGGAACTGTTGCTGGAGACGCAGGCAGTATGGGAGCAAGAGTGGGGGTAAGAGCAGGAACCGGGGTGAGAGCGTGCACAGGAGTAGGAGCAGGAGCAGTGGCAGGGGAGGAGGAGGAGGAGGGAGCAGCAGCGGAGGAGGAGGGAGCTGCGGCAAGATTGAGGAGGGAGAGGAAGGAGGAGGGACGGGTGAGTGAGGGCGGACGAAGAGGTTGAGACGATGGGTCTGATGCTGACACGATTGCATCAAAGAGAGAGAAATCCTGCAGAGAGGAGGGGGAGGAAAGGGGGAGGGGTGAAGGATGGCAGTCAGGGGGGTTGAGCCAAGGGGTCTGATGCTGATACGATGGCATCAAAGAGAGAAAAATCCTGCACGCATGTTATGTGCAGGGAAAGAAAGGAGGATTGGGGGGGGGGGTAAGGGGGGGGGGTGTGAGGAAGGAGGGACGGAGGGGTTGAGCCGAGGGGTCTGAGGCTGACACGATTGCATCGAAGAGAGAGAAGTCCTGCAGAGAGGAGGAAGAGGGAGCAGCAGCAGAGGAGGGAGTGGCGATTGGAGCAGCTGCGAGGTTGAGGAGGGAGAGGAAGGAGGAGGGGCGGGTGAGGGAGGGCGGACGGAGGGGTTGAGCCGATGGGTCTGAGGCTGATACAATAGCATCGAAAAGAGAAAAGTCCTGCAGGGATGAATATGAAGGGAGTGAAAGGAAGGGGGGGGGGGGGGGGGGGGGGGGGGGGGGGGGAGGTGAGCGTGGATGAAGGGGCTGGGCCGAGGGGTCTGAGGCTGATACGATGGCATCAAAGAGAGAAAAGTCCTGCATTGAGGAGGGAGAGAAAGGGGGGGGGGGGGGGGGGAGGTGAGGAAGGAGGGACGGAGGGGTTGGGCTGAGGGGTCTGAGGCTGACACGACTGCATCGACGAGAGAAAAGTCCTGCACGCATGTTATGTGCAGGGAGGGAAAGGAGGGGAGAGTGGGAGAGGAGGGGGGGCGAAAGGGTTGGACCGAGGTCTGATGCTGATACGATTGCATCGAAGAGAGAGAAGTCATGCATGTATGTTATGTGCATGTGAAGGGAGAGAAAAAAAAAGGGGCGGGTGAGTGGGGAAGGGGGGCAGAGGGGTTGAGCCGAGGGGTCTGAGCTGAGGGGTCTGATCTGACACGATTGCATTGAAGAGAGAAAAGTCCTGCAGACATGTGTGTCATGCCGTGCCGTGCCATGCCATGCCATGCCATGCCATGCCATGCCATCTCATGCCGTCCAATGCGATCCAATGCCAGACGGTGCCAAACAAAGCCATCCAATGAGATGCGATTCCACACAGCATGCCATGCCATAAAAGACAAGGCCATGCCAAACCACGCCATGCCAAAGCCGCATAAGCCGTGGAAGTGCCACTTCTGAGGAGCCTAAGTTGAGTGCATAAGAATACAGGGCCTTGTCTTGAGTCGACTCAAAACACGGCTCATTTTGAGTCGAGTCAAAGTTGAGTGCATGTGCATTAGAACAGATCGCCTTTACGAGAGGGACGGATGGTGGAGGGATGTGAAGGGATGATGGAAAGAGGAGGAGGGACGGATAGTGAGGAGAGGTAGAGGAGGGGACATAGAGGAGCGGGAGATGGTGCAGAGAGAAGGGGAAGGGACCTACCACACAGCGCCGGCCGTTAGCAGCTCGATAGACCATCTTGCTGTGGGGGTGGGGAGGGAAGGGGGGGAGAACGCGGGTGCGTGGAGGGAGAGATGGTGGAGAGAGGCTGGGGAGGGGACGTACCACACAGCGCCGGCCGTTTGCAGCTCGATAGACCATCTTCCTGTGAGGTTGGAAGGGATTGGGGAAGGTGGAGAGGCATGGGAAGGGTGGAAAAGGGTGGAGGGGAAGACAGGGTCAGGGGAGGGCCATGTCATACCACGCAGCGCCGGCGGTTAGCAGCTCGATAGACCATCTTCCTGTGATGGATGGGGAGGGAAGAGGGAGACCGCGGGTGGGTGGTGGGAGAGATGGAGGAGAGAGGAGGGGAAGGGACATACTCTCCTCACAACGCCGACCGTTTGCAGCTTGATAGACCATTGTCCTGAACACGTGGCAGGTGGTGAGAGGATGAGAAAGTGGGGAGAAAGCAAGGAGAATATGCAGGTGGTGAAAAATTAAGGCGCCTCAAAGGCAAACCATTTTCCTGATTACGCGTCAGGGAGTGACAGGTGGAGTGGAGAACGAGAGAAAATCCATAGATGGTGGATATTCAGATGGCTGGAATTTAAGTGATTGTGAGAAGGAAGAGGTCGGGGGGAAGGGGAGGGAGGGGGCGTTGGGGGGTTTGGGGCTAAGGGGTTCGAGAGAAAGAAAGGATAGGTAGGCAAGGCACTCACGAAGCGGTAGTTGTGTTTGATGTCACACGGGCGGTAGGATTGGCACACTGGCAGGTGGGCAGTGCAGCAGGCATACTAGCATGGGAGCCAGTCCAGAGTGAGGGAAAGAATTGATAGGAAGGCAAGGCACTCACACGAAGCGGTAATTGTGTTTGATGTCACATGGGCGGTAGGAGTGGCGCACTGGCAGGCAGACAAGTCCAAGGGGAATGGGGTGAGAAAGAGGGAGCAGGAAAGGAAGTTGGGCTTGCAGTCACCTCGCTACAGTCACCTCGCTACAGTCACCTCGCCAGAGTCACCTTAGAGCATTCCTAAGTGTCACCTTGTAGCCCGCGCTACAGACCTCGCTATCGCAATAGACCCCTTGCAGGGTGGCCGAGGTGGAGCAGTCTTTGCATATGGGGAGCGAGATAAGAATACCAACAGAGGAATGAGGTGGAGCAGTCCACTGCCTCCAGATGATGCTACACAGGCAATACAATGCAATGTGATGTTACTCCTTGCAACCCTCGCTACACAATCACCCTGCAGGCACCTCATTACACAGTCACCTTGGAGGACGTCGCCCCGAGGTGGAGCAGTCCACTGCCTCCAGATGGTGTCACACAGGCAATACGATGCCATGTGATTTTACTCCTTGCAGCCCTCGCTACAGGCACCTCATTGCAGTCACCTTGCAGGGTGGCCGAGGTGGAGCAGTCGACCGCCTCCAGCAGCACCAGAATCCAAAGGTCACCTCGCTACAGTCACCTTGCAGCGGTACAGTCACCTTGTGCCCTACATCCCTCGCTACAGACACCTTGCAGGGTGGCCGAGGTGGAGCAGTCGACTGCCTCCAGCAGCACCAGGATTTCGAGATCCGATCACCTTGCAGCTGTCACCTTGTATCGTTACAACAACCGCCTCGGAGAATCCTTAACTGGCACCTTGTAGCTCTTGTTACAGTCACCTTGCAGGGTGGCCGAGGTGGAGCAGTCAACCGCCTCCAGCAGCACTAAGATCTCGAGGTCTGATCTTTCCATCATCTGAGTAATGGGGGTGGGGAGAAAGAGAGTGAAGCATGCAAATGGGGAGAGAGATAAGTATACCAACACGGGAATGAGGTAGAGCAGTCGACTGCTCCCAGCAGCACTAAGATCTCGAGGTCTGACCGCTCCATCATCTGAGAAGAGCAAGGGGGAGGAGAGGGAGGAAAAGGGGGAAGCGGGGGGAGACGGGAGGAAGAGGGGGGAGGGAGGGGGAGGAGCACAGGATGTGCAGGGGGGGACTAGTACACCACGAGGGGAATGAGGTGGAACATTCCACCGCCTCCAGCAGCACCAGGATCTCGAGGTCTGACCGCTCCATCATCTGTAAAATAGGGGGAGGAGGAGGAAAGAGGGGAAAATCACAGAAGATGGGAATGGGGATGTATGTCTTTTGAGACGTCTCAAAAGGACGTATGTCACATCATACACCCCTCCAAGAGCACCAGAATGTCGACGTCTGATCGCTCTTGAGAATTCTCAAAAGGAATTCACAACAGTGACTACCAGAATGTCGACGTCTGATCGCTCTTGAGAATTCTCAAAAGGAATTCACAACAGTGACTACCAGAATGTCGACGTCTGATCGCTCTTGAGAATTCTCAAAAGGAATTCACAACAGTGACTACCAGAATGTCGACGTCTGATCGCTCTTGAGAATTCTCAAAAGGAATTCACAACAGTGACTACCAGAATGTCGACGTCTGATCGCTCTTGAGAATTCTCAAAAGGAATTCACAACAGTGACTACCAGAATGTCGACGTCTGATCGCTCTTGAGAATTCTCAAAAGGAATTCACAACAGTGACTACCAGAATGTCGACGTCTGATCGCTCTTGAGAATTCTCAAAAGGAATTCACAACAGTGACTACCAGAATGTCGACGTCTGATCGCTCTTGAGAATTCTCAAAAGGAATTCACAACAGTGACTACCAGAATGTCGACGTCTGATCGCTCTTGAGAATTCTCAAAAGGAATTCACAACAGTGACTACCAGAATGTCGACGTCTGATCGCTCTTGAGAATTCTCAAAAGGAATTCACAACAGTGACTACCAGAATGTCGACGTCTGATCGCTCTTGAGAATTCTCAAAAGGAATTCACAACAGTGACTACCAGAATGTCGACGTCTGATCGCTCTTGAGAATTCTCAAAAGGAATTCACAACAGTGACTACCAGAATGTCGACGTCTGATCGCTCTTGAGAATTCTCAAAAGGAATTCACAACAGTGACTACCAGAATGTCGACGTCTGATCGCTCTTGAGAATTCTCAAAAGGAATTCACAACAGTGACTACCAGAATGTCGACGTCTGATCGCTCTTGAGAATTCTCAAAAGGAATTCACAACAGTGACTACCAGAATGTCGACGTCTGATCGCTCTTGAGAATTCTCAAAAGGAATTCACAACAGTGACTACCAGAATGTCGACGTCTGATCGCTCTTGAGAATTCTCAAAAGGAATTCACAACAGTGACTACCAGAATGTCGACGTCTGATCGCTCTTGAGAATTCTCAAAAGGAATTCACAACAGTGACTACCAGAATGTCGACGTCTGATCGCTCTTGAGAATTCTCAAAAGGAATTCACAACAGTGACTACCAGAATGCCGACGTCTGTTGAGAATTCTCAAAAGGAATTCACAACAGTGACTACCAGAATGTCGACGTCTGATCGCTCTTGAGAATTCTCAAAAGGAATTCACAACAGTGACTACCAGAATGTCGACGTCTGATCGCTCTTGAGAATTCTCAAAAGGAATTCACAACAGTGACTACCAGAATGTCGACGTCTGATCGCTCTTGAGAATTCTCAAAAGGAATTCACAACAGTGACTACCAGAATGTCGACGTCTGATCGCTCTTGAGAATTCTCAAAAGGAATTCACAACAGTGACTACCAGAATGTCGACGTCTGATCGCTCTTGAGAATTCTCAAAAGGAATTCACAACAGTGACTACCAGAATGTCGACGTCTGATCGCTCTTGAGAATTCTCAAAAGGAATTCACAACAGTGACTACCAGAATGTCGACGTCTGATCGCTCTTGAGAATTCTCAAAAGGAATTCACAACAGTGACTACCAGAATGTCGACGTCTGATCGCTCTTGAGAATTCTCAAAAGGAATTCACAACAGTGACTACCAGAATGTCGACGTCTGATCGCTCTTGAGAATTCTCAAAAGGAATTCACAACAGTGACTACCAGAATGTCGACGTCTGATCGCTCTTGAGAATTCTCAAAAGGAATTCACAACAGTGACTACCAGAATGTCGACGTCTGATCGCTCTTGAGAATTCTCAAAAGGAATTCACAACAGTGACTACCAGAATGTCGACGTCTGATCGCTCTTGAGAATTCTCAAAAGGAATTCACAACAGTGACTACCAGAATGTCGACGTCTGATCGCTCTTGAGAATTCTCAAAAGGAATTCACAACAGTGACTACCAGAATGTCGACGTCTGATCGCTCTTGAGAATTCTCAAAAGGAATTCACAACAGTGACTACCAGAATGTCGACGTCTGATCGCTCTTGAGAATTCTCAAAAGGAATTCACAACAGTGACTACCAGAATGTCGACGTCTGATCGCTCTTGAGAATTCTCAAAAGGAATTCACAACAGTGACTACCAGAATGTCGACGTCTGATCGCTCTTGAGAATTCTCAAAAGGAATTCACAACAGTGACTACCAGAATGTCGACGTCTGATCGCTCTTGAGAATTCTCAAAAGGAATTCACAACAGTGACTACCAGAATGTCGACGTCTGATCGCTCTTGAGAATTCTCAAAAGGAATTCACAACAGTGACTACCAGAATGTCGACGTCTGATCGCTCTTGAGAATTCTCAAAAGGAATTCACAACAGTGACTACCAGAATGTCGACGTCTGATCGCTCTTGAGAATTCTCAAAAGGAATTCACAACAGTGACTACCAGAATGTCGACGTCTGATCGCTCTTGAGAATTCTCAAAAGGAATTCACAACAGTGACTACCAGAATGTCGACGTCTGATCGCTCTTGAGAATTCTCAAAAGGAATTCACAACAGTGACTACCAGAATGTCGACGTCTGATCGCTCTTGAGAATTCTCAAAAGGAATTCACAACAGTGACTACCAGAATGTCGACGTCTGATCGCTCTTGAGAATTCTCAAAAGGAATTCACAACAGTGACTACCAGAATGTCGACGTCTGATCGCTCTTGAGAATTCTCAAAAGGAATTCACAACAGTGACTACCAGAATGTCGACGTCTGATCGCTCTTGAGAATTCTCAAAAGGAATTCACAACAGTGACTACCAGAATGTCGACGTCTGATCGCTCTTGAGAATTCTCAAAAGGAATTCACAACAGTGACTACCAGAATGTCGACGTCTGATCGCTCTTGAGAATTCTCAAAAGGAATTCACAACAGTGACTACCAGAATGTCGACGTCTGATCGCTCTTGAGAATTCTCAAAAGGAATTCACAACAGTGACTACCAGAATGTCGACGTCTGATCGCTCTTGAGAATTCTCAAAAGGAATTCACAACAGTGACTACCAGAATGTCGACGTCTGATCGCTCTTGAGAATTCTCAAAAGGAATTCACAACAGTGACTACCAGAATGTCGACGTCTGATCGCTCTTGAGAATTCTCAAAAGGAATTCACAACAGTGACTACCAGAATGTCGACGTCTGATCGCTCTTGAGAATTCTCAAAAGGAATTCACAACAGTGACTACCAGAATGTCGACGTCTGATCGCTCTTGAGAATTCTCAAAAGGAATTCACAACAGTGACTACCAGAATGTCGACGTCTGATCGCTCTTGAGAATTCTCAAAAGGAATTCACAACAGTGACTACCAGAATGTCGACGTCTGATCGCTCTTGAGAATTCTCAAAAGGAATTCACAACAGTGACTACCAGAATGTCGACGTCTGATCGCTCTTGAGAATTCTCAAAAGGAATTCACAACAGTGACTACCAGAATGTCGACGTCTGATCGCTCTTGAGAATTCTCAAAAGGAATTCACAACAGTGACTACCAGAATGTCGACGTCTGATCGCTCTTGAGAATTCTCAAAAGGAATTCACAACAGTGACTACCAGAATGTCGACGTCTGATCGCTCTTGAGAATTCTCAAAAGGAATTCACAACAGTGACTACCAGAATGTCGACGTCTGATCGCTCTTGAGAATTCTCAAAAGGAATTCACAACAGTGACTACCAGAATGTCGACGTCTGATCGCTCTTGAGAATTCTCAAAAGGAATTCACAACAGTGACTACCAGAATGTCGACGTCTGATCGCTCTTGAGAATTCTCAAAAGGAATTCACAACAGTGACTACCAGAATGTCGACGTCTGATCGCTCTTGAGAATTCTCAAAAGGAATTCACAACAGTGACTACCAGAATGTCGACGTCTGATCGCTCTTGAGAATTCTCAAAAGGAATTCACAACAGTGACTACCAGAATGTCGACGTCTGATCGCTCTTGAGAATTCTCAAAAGGAATTCACAACAGTGACTACCAGAATGTCGACGTCTGATCGCTCCATCATCTGAAAAGAGGGAGGGAGGGAAACGAGGAGTGCATAGGAATGGGGAGGTAGGATGGAAAGATGGAAATGGGACGGCATCTCTCCAGCAGCACCAGGATCTCGAGGTCCGAGTGGGCTCTTACTGAGTGTGCTCTTACCGAGTGTACTCTTACTGAGTGTGCTCTTACCGAGTGTACTCTTACTGAGTGTGCTCTTACTGAGTGTGCTCTTACCGAGTGTAATCTTACTGAGTGTGCTCTTACCGAATGTACTCTTACCGAATAGACCATGAAGAGGGCTGGGTCACGGCAAGCATGACAGTGCAGGGAGGATCCAGGTAGATTTGACTGCCGCCCGCCATAGGCAGCTGGGAGAACCGCAATTCCCTGCACCCTGCCACCCTGCAAGCTTGCCTACTCGTTCATCTGTGGGGACCTACCGAGTGGGACAGGCCATATAGCGGGCTCCCATGTGTGACTGCGTGCGTGACAGTGCAGGGAAGCCCAAGGTAGATTTGACTGCCGCCCGCCACAGGCAGCTGGGAGAACTTGAACACTGCCTCATCCTCGTGGGCTAGGATGTTGTTGTTCAGTGCCGCTAGCATGCGCACATGCGCCTGGTGAGTAAAGGGTGGGGAGAGTGGATGCTGAGGGGAACCATACAAGGAGGAAGAAGGGGGACTGGTTGACAGGCAGCTGGGAGAACTTGAAGACCGCTTCATCTTCATGAGCCAGGATGTTGTTGTTCAGTGCCGCTAGCATGCGCACATGCGCCTGGTGAGAGGAGATTCGGATGGGAAAAAGGTGGTGGGTGAGTGAGCAGACAGGTGACAGCGGGCTGACAGGCAGAAGGAGAATCTGAAGACCGCCTCGTCCTCATGAGCCAGGATGTTGTTGTTGAGCGCTGCTAGCATGCGCACATGCGCCTGGTGAGGGGAGCATAAGGGGGGAAAAAGGTGGTCATGGCAAGGAGGGGGTGAGTGTGTGAACACACGGGTGGCAGGTGACAAGTGTGAATATCACTTCTTCATCATAAGCTAGGATGTTGTTGCTGAGCGCTGCTAGCATGCGCACATGCGCCTGGTGGGGGGAGTATAAGGGCGGGAAAAAGTTAGTCAGGCGAACAGACAGGTGACTGACAGGCGACAGACAGGTGACTGACAGGCAGGTGCCTGTCAAACAGACAGCTGGGAGAACCCTAAGACTGCCTCGTCTTTGTGTGCTTGAATGTTGTTTTCCAGCTCTGCTAGCATGCGCACATGCGCTGTTGTTACACAAATGGACGGATATGACCCAAAGGAAAGGAGGAGAGACATAGAGTGATACGACACGCGTGCTGCTGAGTGAAAAGATGGATGGACGGATGTGAGACAGAGGGGGTAGGAATGATATTTAATGCTTACAGATATGATTTGATGCTTACAGATATGATTTGATGCTTCCTGAAATCGGCCACTCGGAAGGCGAGACGAAGCTGCCCAAACTCCTGTGGGCAACGCAAGCGGTGGAGAGCAGTGGATAGCAGTGGAGGGTGGTGGAGAGTGGTGGAGAGTGGTGGAGAGGCGAAGAGAGAGAGAAGGGGAGATGCAGAGAGACGTGAGCGCAGTGCAGGGAAGGAAGGGGCTGAGCTGAGAACAGTCACAGAACATAGAGTAAAGGAGAAAAGGTTTGATCAATAAACCCAAATTAAAGACAAACACCAATAAAGTTAAAATAAAGTTAAAGAAAGTTAATTCAATAGTCCAATTATTTTCTCCAAGTTTAATAGTGCTTAAAATACTTAATCGCTTCTCTATAATACCATTTGAACTTTTCACTATGCGTCTACTATGCAGTGGCGCAATACACTGTATGTGCACTTTTCTATTAGCCTGAATTGGATGTACTTGGAAAGTTACAAACTCCTTATCATCCTTCGTAAAGATACGTACATTAAACGCATGTATTGCTGATATCGTAGCCCCTGAATCTGCCCTTACTTTGATAGCTGGAATACCCAGCTCTGGTAATGCACACCATTCTTCACACCCTATAATTTGCTTCTCAATTCTTTTAGGTATGATGTGACATAGCAGCATTTGAAACGAGGGGCCAAGGATATAACCCATGCATAACCATGCACCACACCGCACCGCGCCATACCTTGTGCATAGCCATATCAAATACATGACAAAACCACAACACACCAGACCAGACCACCACACCACACTGCACCGCACCCCACCCTACCCCAGCACAGTGCACGGCACCGTACAGCAGCATACCTCGTACATGACAATGTATTGGCTGAACTTGATGGTGCCGGCACGCCACACCACACTGTACCGTACCACAGCATACCGCATCACACCGCAGCCACCGCAGCGTACCTCATACATGCCCATGTACTGGCTGAACTTGATGGTGCCGGCACGCCGGGTGGGGTGAGAGAACCTGCACCATGCCACACCACACCTTTCACCCACACCACAACGCACAATTACACCGCATTGTACCGCTGCATACCTCGTACATGACCATGTATTGGCTGAACTTGATGGTGCCAGCACGACGGGTGGGGCGAGAGAACCTGCGTTTTGAGGAATGATATGTGTGGGACACATGGTGGTGTGAAGTAGAGATATGAGCAAAAAGAGATGACACATGGATATACCTTTGAGTTGACTCAAAAGTGGGGCGAGAGAACCTGCGTTTAGAAAAATGGTATTTGGGACATGGTGGTGTGGTGTAGAGATGTGAACGAGAGGAGACGCTTTTGAGATTCATAATAGCGCCGGGTGGGGCGAGAGAACCTGCGATATGGGGCATGTGAACGAGAGGAGACGCTTTTGAAAATTCCCAACAGCGCCGAGTGGGGCGAGAGAACCTGCGTTTAGAGGAATGGTATTTGGGACATGGTGGTGTGAAGTGGAGATGTGAACGAGAAGAGACGCTTTTGAGAATTCCCAATAGCGCCGGGTGGGGCGAGAGAACCTGCATTTAGAAAAATGGTATGTGGGACATGGTGGTGTGAAGTGGAGATATGAACAAAAAGAGATGACACATGGATATTGATTCTTTTTGAGTCGACTCAAAAGTGGGGCGAGAGAACCTGCGTTTAGAAAAGTGGTATGTGGGACATGGTGGTGTGGTGTAGAGATGTGAACGAGAAGAAACGACGTTTGAATCGACTCAAAAGAGAACCTGCGTTTAGAAAAATGGTATGTGGGACATGGTGGTAAAGTAGAGATGTGAACGAGAAGAGATGACTCATGGATATTGATGCAGATTCCTAGGTGAGCGGGAGTACGTTTCGTGTAATCGTGTGATGTGATGAATGAGGACGCGTAGTGTCTTTTGAGTCGACTCAAAATTCATTATGAACAAAGACGAGTAGTAGAGTGTCTCCACTCCCGATTTCCCTATTGCCATGCCCCAAGCACGGTGGGGCGAGAGGTCCTGCACTTGGAGGCATGGTTATACGCGGATCTTAGTATGACCACGGGCGACAAGGAAGTTGACAGCAACAGAGGCAAGGGAAGCACATGAAAAGAAAGCACGTACTTGACGTAGAAGACACCGAGCAGGGCGTAGGCAAATCCAAGAGTAACCACAGAGAGGACAGCGACAAAGAAGTTGACAACAAAGCAGTCCGGGTGCGGTGTGAGGTCGCCACCAAATCCTGAAATACATGGGGTGGAGAGGTTGGTTGGGTCACTGCAGACATTGAGAAAACCTGATATTATTCCTACCAAAGCACTTTTATCACAACCGCGTAGCGCAGTGGATTAGCGCGTTCGACTTCGGATCGAAAGGTCGCGGGTTCGATCCCCGTCGTGGTTGAATTTTGCTATTTTCTTTGCACCGCAGATACAGCCCTGGCCAACTCGGAACACAATTTCGTGACAACATGATAAAAGCTGGATGCCAAGAAAAGAGCCACACTCATATTCACTTAGTGGTTTTAAGAAATAATAAAAGAGAGCGACTGTGAAAGCATAAGGGGCTGGATGGCTGAGTAAAGAAGCCTACAGGTTTGCTGTGAAAGCGAGAAGGGCAGGCAGGGACACGACATTTCCAACAAATCAGAAGCGTGGGACGGAGCAGGGAAGCAATGAGATGGACAACATCGGCTGAAACGGCATGAGGGAGAACGAAGGGAATGAGGTGACTGACCAATCGACATGGAAGATTGCACACTGATAGTAGTTGGGTGAGGCGGATCACGAGAGCAGCGAGCGCCAGTGCCAGCATCAGTTGATTTTTTTCACCCAGCAACCAGCAACCAGCAACAAACACCCAGCACCCAGCACCCAGCACCAATAGAGCGGAACAGCAACAGACAAGGTCGCAGGGATGAGTTGGCAAAAAATGAGTTTGGCAAAAATTGGTTAGTATGCACAAGGATGGACAGGGATGCGCTATGTGGAGGAACATGGATTAAGAGAAAGGAGAGAGAATCTGCGCATGTGCGGCAGGGAATGGATGTGCAATGTGAGTGCACGCACACACATACGGCTGTACTTTAAAATTCTCCACCACACACGCATGTGTACACACACATGAGCGCATTTGAAGAAGTACGACTCACGTGAACCACACTGCGTGATCCAGCCGCTTCACCCCCGGCAGGCAATCCAGACCGTCCACTCGTGCCTGGGAGCACGGAGAGGGGCAGGTGGTGGGGTGGGGGGGAGGGAGGGGGAGGGTTGTGGGAAGGTGCATACGGGTACCACACAAGTCGATTGAACCCCGGCAGGCAATCCAGACCGTCCACTCGTGCCTGCAAGCATAAAAAAGGCCAGAGAGGGGGTGGGAAGAGGGGGAAGGTGGTGAGAGGTGCATACTTGCACCACACAGCATGATCCAGTCACTTCATCCCGGGCAGGCAATCCAGACCGTCCACTCTAGCCTGAGAGAACGGAGAGGGGCAGCAGGGCGGGTGGGAAGAGGGGGAAGGTGGTGAGAGGTGCATACTTGCACCACACAGCATGATCCAGTCACTTCATCCCGGGCAGGCAATCCAGACCGTCCACTCTAGCCTGAGAGAACGGAGAGGGGCAGCAGGGCGGGTGGGAAGAGGGGGAAGGTGGTGAGAGGTGCATACTTGCACCACACAGCATGATCCAGTCACTTCATCCCGGGCAGGCAATCCAGACCGTCCACTCTAGCCTGAGAGAACGGAGAGGGGCAGCAGGGCGGGTGGGAAGAGGGGGAAGGTGGTGAGAGGTGCATACTTGCACCACACTGCATGATCCAGTCGCTTCACCCCTGGCAGGCAATCAAGTCCGTCCACTCTAGCCTGAAAGCATCAAGAGGGGCAGAGGGGCGGGGGGGGAGAGGGGGAGGGAGCAACAAGAGGTGCACGGGGGAGTAGACGGGGTGGTGAGCGGTGCATATGGGTGCCACACCAGTCGCTTCACTCCTGGCAGGCAATCCAGACCGTACACTCGCGCCTAGGAGCAACAAGAGGTGGGGTCGGGAAGGGGAGTGCAGGAGCGGGAGGGGAGTGCGGGAGTGGAATGAGAGAGGAAGAGGCTTACAAAGGCAAGGAAGGGGATGGCGAAGGTAACGAAAAGGGCAGCATAGGCCGCCACGAGCGGTGAGGGGGGATTTAGAGAGCAAACGAAGCAAGGAAGGAGGATACTGTAGGAAGGCGAATGAAACGGCTTACGAATGCGAGGAAGGGGATGGCGAAGGTAACGAAGAGGGCAGCATAGGGCACCATGAACAGTGACGGAAAATGCAGGAAGAGAGCAATCAGAGCGAGGGAAGTGTGGGAGGGGAATGGGGAAGGGAGAAAGCTTACAAACGCGAGGAAGGGGATGGCGAAGGTGACAAAGAGGGCCGCATAGGCCGCCACGAGCACCACTGAGAAGCGCTTGAGCGGCATCTGGAGGGGTGGAGAGTGGTGTGAATTGGTAGATGGGAGGGGAAGTGGGGTGCGGAAGAAGGAAAAGTAACGAAGAGCACTGCACAATTGGAAACGCTTCAGTGGCATCTGGAGGGGTTGAGAGCGGTGAGGATTGGTGGATGGGAGGGGAAGTGGGGTGCGGAAGAAGGAAAGGTAACGAAGAGCGGTGCGCGATTGAGAAGCGCTTCAGTGGCATCTGGAAGGGTTGGGTGAGGTGAGGGGGATGGGGATGGGGATGTTATTATGGCAGTGGCATTAATCAACTAATAGGTGTTCAAGAGACATTGAAGAGACATGACCCACGTTGACTAGGCATAAAGTGAAGTTTTGGAGCGTCCCAAAAAATCTTCACTTTTATGGAAGAGACATGGCCTATGTCGTCGACTAGGTATTGACTTCCAGGTGTTCACTCATGCAGACCAGAAAGTGGAAGAAGCACTGACTCCCGTTGACCTTGCATTGACATATGCGACCAAGCATAGACTCACGTTGACCAGGCGTTGACTCACGTTGACCAGGGTGTGGAAGAGCCATTGACGTTGATAAAGCAATGACAAACTCATTCCCGTTGACAAGGCGTTGACTCACGTTGACCAGGGTGTGGAAGAGGTCAACGAAGTAGACGTTCAGCTTCGGATAACCATGCAGCTCGATGTTCAGTCGGCCTCTGAAATAAGGCGAGAGGGGAAACGAGAGAAGGGAGGTAGGGTGGTGGAGGAAATGGGTGAAGTTTACAAGTAGGCGTTCAGCTTCGGATACCCGTGCAGCTCGATGTTTCAACCGACCACTGATTTTGGGGAAAGGAAGGAAATGGGGAGGGGATAGCGAGGGAGGGCGGTGCAGGAGGGAAGTGATAAGTGAAGTTTAGCTTCGCCATTCTTTAGTCGAGCCAAGGCGCTCAGCTTGGGATACCCGTGCAGCTCGATGTTCAACCGACCACTGATTTGAGGGGGAGGAAGGAAAAGGGTGACGGGGGAAGTGATGAATGAAGATAAGACAGAAGCTTCCAGCTTCGGGTACCCGTGCAGCTCGATGTTCAACCGACCACTGATTTGAGGGGGAGGAAGGAAAAGGGTGACGGGGGAAGTGATGAATGAAGATAAGACAGAAGCTTCCAGCTTCGGGTACCCGTGCAGCTCGATGTTCAACCGACCACTGATTTGAGGGGGAGGAAGGAAAAGGGTGACGGGGGAAGTGATGAATGAAGATAAGACAGAAGCTTCCAGCTTCGGGTACCCGTGCAGCTCGATGTTCAACCGACCACTGATTTGAGGGGGAGGAAGGAAAAGGGTGACGGGGGAAGTGATGAATGAAGATAAGACAGAAGCTTCCAGCTTCGGGTACTCGTGCAGCTCAATGTTCAACCGACCACTGATTTGAGGGGGAGGAAGGAAAAGGGTGACGGGGGAAGTGATGAATGAAGATAAGACAGAAGCTTCCAGCTTCGGGTACCCGTGCAGCTCGATGTTCAACCGACCACTTGAGGGGGAGGAAGGAAAAGGGTGACGGGGGAAGTGATGAATGAAGATAAGACAGAAGCTTCCAGCTTCGGGTACCCGTGCAGCTCGATGTTCAACCGACCACTGAATTAAGGGGGAGGAAGAAAAGGGAGAGGGGGTGGGGAGGGTGGCGGGGAAAGTGATGAAAGTGGTGGGGAAAGCTCAGCACTTAGCTCGAGTACCCTTCAGTCGACCCGTGCACGGTCACTTCCTTGGTGCACCAGCTGGGAGCTCAACCGACCCTTTACTGAAGGCCCAAAAATCGCCTCAAAAGGGGAGCGGAAGGAAGAGTGGTGGGGGAAGTGATGGGTGTGAATCGAAGCTCAGCACTTAGCTCGAGTACCCTTCAGTCGACCCGTGCACGGTCACTTCCTTCGTGAACTAGCTGGGAGCTCAACCGACCCTTTACTGAAGGAAAGGAAGCGACGCGGAAGAGGGCGTGAACCGGCTACACAGGGAGCGAGAGCATTGGCACGAAGTCGAGAGAGAGGAAGCGCGTACGATTCGTCGACGAGAGGAAGCTTCTTAATCTCCGGCTGCTGATGCCTAGCTCGACCCTGCTGCCATGCTGCTGCCCCTTGTGCCACGTCAGCACGCGAACCGGAACTCGCCATCCTGTCACTAGCAGCTCCTAGCTTTCTCCTAACTCCTACTTTTCTGGCACCTCCTGGTTTTCTGGTAGGTCCGAACTCCGCTTTTCCTGATACCGACAAAAAACTGCGAATTCAAACTGTCGAAGTGACGTCAGGGTTGCGCGTCCGACGAATAGTCATACTTCCGAAACACGGCCAAAAAAAGGTTGTAGCAAAAATACGCAGACTCGTGACGCGGCTAGCGCCCCCGATGGTTGGACTATGCCTATTCGCCTATGCCTATGCCTTTTCTCTGTCTCGAAATTTAAACTAGCTAATGTTCAACCTAGTTTAGAGACTAGTTGATCGGACAGCTCACGCACGTGTTGGTGGGCAGCTGCATTGAGAGAAGGGGCGGAATCGTACCCGTTACGAGAGACGCAGAACAGGATGGAGGGGATAGCAAGAAAGTTGAAAGATGTGAATATCTACTCTTGTGAAGGCATTTCCTGTTCAAAGTACACCCATCATAAAGAAAATAATTTTATGTTCGAAAACAATCTTAATGTTTAATGATAATATTATTCCTTAATGATCTCGTGATGTTCACTGGATTCTGTACAACACCCTAAGCTAATAACTCCATCCTTCCACGCTATAACGAACTTGACGTTCTGACAAGCTTGTAGGGAGCAGCTTGAGCTGTGGGAATGTCGCGGGTGTGGTTTCTTGACTGTTGCGTGACACTCCAAATCTTTTACGGTTCGGTGTCTTAGCAAGGTTCGCGACACCCGAGCCACTATTAGGGTGCATTCCTGTGTGGACATTTGTGTCTCAATCCTATTGTGACGCGTAAAAACAGCATAAAACGTATTATGTCACAAACGGAATCGCCTTTTAGCGACCATTACTGTATTTTTCATTGGTCAGCGTGAAACGCGCTAACGTCGCGGACGAGTTGCAAATCGACCCGTCACTGGAAAAATGTCGCACGCGGTTCGAAATGTCAATGCACCTGAACACCCCCCAATGCCAATTTCGTGCGGGAAAAAAACCCGCGCGTCGAAACCACACCCCAGCCAGGCGTTTGAAGAAACGGGTGTACAGTCAATTCCGAAACCCAATCAAAAGCGCACAACTGTACATTTCCACTGGTCGCCTAGTGTCGCAATACATTCCTTTTTTGTGACGCGAGGTTGACAAAATGTTACGACGCGACTCGGGAAAAGGGGGATTGAGACATTTGTGTCCACACAGGAATGCGCCCTTATCCGCCTTCCTTATCATCGCGCGCACATCCTTGCCGTTTGAGCGCATACTCGTGATAAAGGCACGATGCCACCCAATCAAGTTCCACCTTCCACTTCCCTTTCTGCCCCCACCGATACTCCCTACCCGACCGTTTGTCCGCACTATCAGGTTGTTCAGCCCTCCCTGGTCTCCAGAAACCTCCCGTGCATTCGCAAAGAGCAGTCATGGCCGAACCAGAGGCGCCATTGAATCCCATGCCTGTGAGGTTCGGCATCCTAGGCGCGGCGAAGATTGCACGGAAGGTAGTTCGCGCAATGCAGAGCGTACCAGGCGTCATTCCGTACGCCATAGCCAGCCGTTCTTACGAGCGAGCCGCGCAGTTCGCTAAGGAGGTCGGCATGGCTGAGGACGCCGCGATTTACGGAAGCTACGCTGACGTCATTGCGGACCCGTTAGTGGACGCGGTTTACATCCCGCTGCCGACTGGACTCCACGTGGAGTGGGTGGTGAAAGCCGCGAATCACGGAAAGCATATTCTGCTAGAGAAGCCCGTGTCGCTGAATGTGGCCGATCTGGAAACCATGATCGCAGCCGTCGATTCGGCGGGAGTTCAGATCATGGACGGCACGATGTGGATGCACAACCCACGGGCAGTCGAAATGAAAGCGGCCATGCAGGATAGAGAATCTTTCGGGCAGCTCCTGCGCGTAACGGCGAATTTTTTCTTCCCAGGATCAGAGGAATTTATGAAGGAGGACATTCGGCTGAAGAAAGATCTAGACGGATTGGGGTGTTTGGGAGACATCGGGTGGTACTGTATCCGATCGTCACTCTGGGCTGCGGATTTCGAGCTTCCGTATAAAGTGCTGGGTCTCCCAGATCCCAAGGTTAACGAAGAAGGCGTTTTGATTCGCTGTGGTGGTTACCTGTGCTGGCGAAACGGGTTAACCGCTCTATTCCAGTGCGGGTTTGATTCTATTGATTCCCAGCGCCTTGAGTTTGCAGGCTCCCTCGCTACAATCACACTAGAGGACTTCTGCATCCCCTTCCAGGAAGATAAGGCCAAGTTTGTGATTGAAAAGGGGTCCAAGTGGCCAAATCCGAGTCTGGGGGTGGAATCCACGGTTGAGAGGAGAGAAACCGTGCTGACGTGGACGCAGGAGGCAATGATGATTGCTGAGCTGGCACGGATTGTGAGGGGGGTGAGAGGGGGGGGAGGGAAGGCGGCATTGGATGGGCGATGGGTGGATATGATGGAGCGGACACAGCGGGTGGTGTGTGCTGTGCATGACTCGATTGCACGGGGAGGAGTGCCTGTGCTTATAGAGGAGGGTCGGGAGAAGGGTAAGGAGTAGGGTCAGGAGGACAGCGAAGGTAGAACATGATTGGTTTGGATTCTAAAAGGCCACTGCCAAAGGTAATTGAACCAGTGAGGTCCAAACCCCTGTAAGATTCTGTTCTCACTGCTCACCCAACTCAATTTGATTGAGATAGTATCATGATGAGACAAACATAAGGAACACGTACATGCACACGACACGCCTCCCAGAAGAGCCAGCACCCGTGCTTGTTTATGAGGCGTCCAATCAAACAACCACATCTCCATAATCTCATACCGTGTGAATCTTCAGCGACTAAAATCTGTCTGATTGGCACATTCTACAATGCGCGTGGCTTGGCCGTTGTGAAGACAGCAAGAGTCTCGATGCTGCAAACGATAGATTACCACAAGGAGACAAAGGCAGGAGGAGCTTCAGAGCAGGCACGAGCAGGCAGGAGCTTCAGTGCAGTTGGGACAAAGCAGTCAGGAGTGATGCTAAATGAAGATGGAAAAGCACTTCTCGTGTTGCCTCTCCCTATCGCCAACTCAGTTCATGGATTATCCATCCGGGCGCACCTAATGGTGCACTGTGTATGGGTGGAACTGCATCAGCAGCAAGGAAAAATATACCTTTGTGCATAGTGTACCTACTGCTGTTACCATGTAATAGTGCAGATGTACCATGTAACATGTGTGTCCGGTGATGTAACCACGTTACCTGAAACGGCCCAGTTGTTGGTGCAAGCAACCCCGTAACAAGAACAACCTGTTGGTGGGACTGCCTGGCAGTAGAGGCCTAACTGTTGGTGTAACTGTGTAACGTTAAAGGCCTACCAGTTGGCATAAACATGTACCAGTAGCATTACCTGTGTCTTACCTGAATAACACTAACGGCCTACCTGTTGGTGCCAGGAAAGAAGTTGAATGCAGAGGCATGGGAGAGATGGAAGAGAGCATCCGGAGTGAGCTTGTCACAATCCTGAGAGGTTGGGGGTGGAGGTGGGTCAAATCTAACAGTAATCATATAACAGTAACGCCTACCTGTTAGTGCCAGGAAAGAAGTTAAAGGCCGAGGCGTGGGACAGATGGAAGAGGCCGTCCTGGGTGAGCTTGTCACAGTCCTGTGGGGTGGGGTGCGGAGGGGTAGGGAGGGGTGGAGGAGAGGAGGCTAAGGAAAAGGTTTTGAAGTTGAATGCAGCGGCGTGGGAGAGATGGAAGAGGCCGTCCTGAGTCAGCTTGTCACAATCCTGTGGGGTGGGGTGGGGTGGGGTGGGGTAGGGTGCAGGAGATGAGCTTAAGGAAAAGGTTTTGAAGTTGAATGCAGCGGCGTGGGAGAGATGGAAGAGGCCGTCCTGAGTCAGCTTGTCACAATCCTGTGAGCGTGGGGGGGTTGAGTGAGGAACTGAGAAGCGATCGAGGACATGAGTGGTAGCAAAGGGTGAAGGCATGCAAGAGATAAAAGAGGCCGTTTCGTGAATGAGCGTGTAGCAATCCTGCGAGCCGGGGGTGGTGTGTTGGAATGGGTAGCAAGGTATAGGGCGAGGCCTATACCTTGTTAAGCTGCCTCTACCTGCTTACTCACGCCCATACTCCCTCCCTGTAACCCCCCCGCCCTCACTGCCCTCTCACCCTTTGAAACGCGTCCCATCCGCAGCTGATGTAAACCAGAGTCAAGCCACCGGGTGCTAATGATGTGTTCCCAATTCCACACGTGCCCTTCCTCCCGCACACATCCTCTAGCTCCCATTCCCGCCCTAGCCCCCACCCACTCACCCTCTGAAACGCGTCCCATCCGCAGCTGATGTAAACCAGAGTCAAGCTGTCACCCGCTTTCGCCCCACCGCTGTTGCTGCTGCCAGCCTTGGACTTTGCATTCCTGGCAGGGCTGCTAGATTGGCTGTCTGTTTGCTGCTGGGATACCCTGAGAGGAGAAAGGCAGGCAGTGGTGCACAGGGAGAAGAGGAGGGGAGGGTAGGAGCACGAGACACCGTGAGCAACTAAAAGGAAACAAACGAAGAAGAGTACGCTTGGGAACGAAACACAGAGCAGTCAGAGGAGCAGTCAGAGCAGTCAGAGGGGCCTGCAGTCAAACCGCCAGTCTATGCTGGCAGCATGCAGACACAGGATGCAGAAGCTAAGCCAGCCAGGATTTGCGAGTGATTTTTTAGAATTCTCAAGAATCAGACACAGAGCAGTCAGAGGGGCCTGCACGAGCCAGTCTATGCTGGCAGCATGCAGACACAGGATGCAGAAGCTAAGCCAGCCAGGATTTGCGAGTGATTTTTGAGAATTCGCAAAAATCAAACACAGAGCAGTCAGAGGGGCCTGCACGAGCCAGTCTATGCTGGCAGCATGCAGACACAGGATGCAGAAGCTAAGCCAGCCAGGATTTGCGAGTGATTTTTGAGAATTCTCAAAAATCAAACACAGAGCAGTCAGAGGGGCCTGCACGAGCCAGTCTATGCTGGCAGCATGCAGACACAGGATGCAGAAGCTAAGCCAGCCAGGATTTGCGAGTGCAAGCCCCTGCGAGTGTCACACGCTTGCACTCCCAGACACACACTCACACACGCACACACGCCCACACGCCCACACTCGCCCTGACACACCAACACATCCGCCCCACCTGCCGGCATGCCTGACTGCGTGTAGCAGCGCAGCCCTCGTGCAGGCCCCTACGTGTCACACACGTGCACTCTCAGACACGCCCACACTCGCCCTGACACACCAACACATCCGCCCCACCTGCCGGCATGCCTGGCTGCGTGCAGCAGCGCAGCCAAGACTGGGCCGCTGCGAGTATCACACACACGCACTCTGGAACACACAATTTCAGGCGGACACACCCACCCTGACATTCAAACGTCCACGTTACCTGTCAGCATGCCTGGCAGCATGCAGCAGAGCAGCCAGAACTGGCTCGTGCAGGCCCCTGCAAGTCCGTGTTTTTCACATACATAGCACACACACACTCTGAATCACAAACATTCACTCAGACAGAGGGTTTATCATACCTGTCAGCATGCCTGGCAACATGCAGCAGAGCAGCCAGGACTGGCTCGTGCAGGCCCCTACGAGGTTTCACTCACAGACATGCACCCAGGTCCACACATACACAGGACAGGCACACACACCGAGAATCATCCACGTTACCTGCCGGCATGCCTGGCTGCGTGCAGCAGAGCAGCCAGGACTTGCTCGTGCAGGCCCCTGCGAGGGGGGTCCACGAGCACCACGTCTGCATCCAATAGAATGTCCAGATGGGACTGATGAAGGAGGGAAGGGAAGGAAGGGAGGGGTGGAGCGAGGCAAGAGATGATGCATCATGCGAGATACAGCAGGGAGCAACCCTTCCTCTTGTCTCGTGCAGGCCCCTGCGAGGTGGGTCTACCAGCACCACGTCCGCATCCAGTAGAATGTCCAGATGGGACTGGATGGGAAGGGAGGGAAGGGGAAGGGGGAGAAGGGATCAGAAACGCATGATGAACGCACGATGTGAGCTGCTGCAGAAGAGGCCCCTGCGAGGGGGGTCCACGAGCACCACGTCTGCATCGAGTAGAATGTCCAGATGGGACTGCGTGGGAGGATGGAGAAAGCAGGGGGCGATTGGCAAGGTCATGCACATTGTGACGTTCACTAGGGACAGCAACGCCTCCCCTGGCTCGTGCAAGCCCCAGTGAAAAGGGTCCACGAGCACCACGTCTGCATCGAGAAGAATGTCCAGATGGGACTGATGGGGAGGGAAGAAGGAGGGGTAGGAAGCGAGGAAAGAGATGATGCATGATGCAAGCCGTACAACGCCCCTGCTATGCGAGGAGGGTCCACGAGCACCACGTCCACATCCAGTAGAATGTTCAGATGGGACTGGGAGGGGGGGAAGACGGGTTAGGAGGGGAGGCACGCATGTTGTGAGCAATTTTATAACACGCAAAGGGGGCACAACCCCTGGCTCGTGCAGAGCCCGACAAGAAAAGTCCACCAGGACCACGTCGGCATCCAAAAGAATGTCCAGATGAGGTGCAGCAGAGGGGTATAACTCAGAGGTCCTGCAATGCAATGCTCAAGTAGAACTCACCTCCACAGGTGCCTCTGCGTCGGCTTGGTGCCACGACACGGCAGCAGGGTGGCGCAGCAGCGGCTGCAGTTGAGAGTGCATCAGCATTCAGTGTTAACTGCTCAGTGCTCACCTCAACAGGTGCCTCTGCGTCTGCCTGGTGCCATGACACGGAAGCAGGGTGGCGCAGCAGCGGCTGCAGGCGCTCCAGTGAGCGAGTGAAGGGCGCCCGGGCGGCCTCGTTTATCTCGTAGCAACGCACACTGTATGGGGAGAAGGGGGGGGTTGAAGAGAGGGGAGGGGAAGAGTGAGAGGGGTGGCGCAGCAGCGGCTGCAGGCGTTCCAGTGAGTGCGTGAAGGGGGCCCGTGCTGCCTTGTTGATCTCGTAGCACCGAACACTGAGAAAAATCGAGGCAGTTCGGTGCTACAAGATCAACGAGGCAGCACGGGAAAAGGGTCGGAGTGGGTGTGAGAGTGCGAGGATGAACGAAAACATATTATCTTGCCAGGAAACGCAAAAACGGAGAAGCATGCTTTCTTTTTCCCTTTTTGTTTGCCGTTTCATTTGGCGATTTTTATATTTGATTGCTATTTATGCTGGCTCGCATACCTGCAATGCGTGGTAGCAGCAAGGGACAGCCCTATGGCCCCTACCCCAGCATATAACTCCACCGCAGACCATGTTTTGAGGCGACTCAAAACACTACTGCTCTCACGTACCTGCACTGTGTGGTAGCAGCAAGAGACAGCCCTATAGCCCCTACCCCAGCGTAAAGCTCCACCACAAGAGCGGCGGGGAACAGATTAACAGGCACAGAGTATACCTGCCAAGGGAACTGACTGGAAAGAGAACTTGCATACCTGCACTGTGTGGTGGCAGCAAGGGACAGCCCTATGGCCCCTGCCCCGGCATAAAGCTCCACCACTAAAGAGCGACGGGGAATGAGCGAGTGCAGATGCTTCAGCATCAAGTCAAACGCCTGTTGGTGGTCCAGGGGGAACAGGATAGAAGTGGACATGGGGGAAGAGGGGAAGGCAGAGTAGAGGGAGGGGGTGGACAGGGAGAGGGTGTGGTGGTGGCAGCAAGGGACAGCCCTATGGCCCCTGCCCCGGCATAAAGCTCCACCACTGTAGAGCGACGGGGAATGAGCGAGTGCAGATGCTTCAGCATCAAGTCAAACGCCTGTTGGTGGTCCAGGGGGAACAGGATAGAAGTGGCCGAGAAGGAAAGAGGGGGAGACAGTCAGCGTAGAGGGAGGGGTTGGAAAAAGGAGAGTGTGTGGCAGCAGCAAGAGACAGCCCTATAGCCCCTGCACCAGCGTAAAGCTCCACCACAGGATGGAAGTGGCCGTGAGGGAAAGGGGGGAGACAAACAGGGTGGAGGAAGGGGTTGGAAAAAGGAGAGTGTGTGGCAGCAGCAAGAGACAGCCCTATAGCCCCTGCACCAGCGTAAAGCTCCACCACAGGATGGAAGTGGCCGTGAGGGAAAGGGGGGAGACAAACAGGGTGGAGGAAGGGGTTGGAAAAAGGAGAGTGTGTGGCAGCAGCAAGAGACAGCCCTATAGCCCCTGCACCAGCGTAAAGCTCCACCACAGGATGGAAGTGGCCGTGAGGGAAAGGGGGGAGACAAACAGGGTGGAGGAAGGGGTTGGAAAAAGGAGAGTGTGTGGCAGCAGCAAGAGACAGCCCTATAGCCCCTGCACCAGCGTAAAGCTCCACCACAGGATGGAAGTGGCCGTGAGGGAAAGGGGGGAGACAAACAGGGTGGAGGAAGGGGTTGGAAAAAGGAGAGTGTGTGGCAGCAGCAAGAGACAGCCCTATAGCCCCTGCACCAGCGTAAAGCTCCACCACAGGATGGAAGTGGCCGTGAGGGAAAGGGGGGAGACAAACAGGGTGGAGGAAGGGGTTGGAAAAAGGAGAGTGTGTGGCAGCAGCAAGAGACAGCCCTATAGCCCCTGCACCAGCGTAAAGCTCCACCACAGGATGGAAGTGGCCGTGAGGGAAAGGGGGGAGACAAACAGGGTGGAGGAAGGGGTTGGAAAAAGGAGAGTGTGTGGCAGCAGCAAGAGACAGCCCTATAGCCCCTGCACCAGCGTAAAGCTCCACCACAGGATGGAAGTGGCCGTGAGGGAAAGGGGGGAGACAAACAGGGTGGAGGAAGGGGTTGGAAAAAGGAGAGTGTGTGGCAGCAGCAAGAGACAGCCCTATAGCCCCTGCACCAGCGTAAAGCTCCACCACAGGATGGAAGTGGCCGTGAGGGAAAGGGGGGAGACAAACAGGGTGGAGGAAGGGGTTGGAAAAAGGAGAGTGTGTGGCAGCAGCAAGAGACAGCCCTATAGCCCCTGCACCAGCGTAAAGCTCCACCACAGGATGGAAGTGGCCGTGAGGGAAAGGGGGGAGACAAACAGGGTGGAGGAAGGGGTTGGAAAAAGGAGAGTGTGTGGCAGCAGCAAGAGACAGCCCTATAGCCCCTGCACCAGCGTAAAGCTCCACCACAGGATGGAAGTGGCCGTGAGGGAAAGGGGGGAGACAAACAGGGTGGAGGAAGGGGTTGGAAAAAGGAGAGTGTGTGGCAGCAGCAAGAGACAGCCCTATAGCCCCTGCACCAGCGTAAAGCTCCACCACAGGATGGAAGTGGCCGTGAGGGAAAGGGGGGAGACAAACAGGGTGGAGGAAGGGGTTGGAAAAAGGAGAGTGTGTGGCAGCAGCAAGAGACAGCCCTATAGCCCCTGCACCAGCGTAAAGCTCCACCACAGGATGGAAGTGGCCGTGAGGGAAAGGGGGGAGACAAACAGGGTGGAGGAAGGGGTTGGAAAAAGGAGAGTGTGTGGCAGCAGCAAGAGACAGCCCTATAGCCCCTGCACCAGCGTAAAGCTCCACCACAGGATGGAAGTGGCCGTGAGGGAAAGGGGGGAGACAAACAGGGTGGAGGAAGGGGTTGGAAAAAGGAGAGTGTGTGGCAGCAGCAAGAGACAGCCCTATAGCCCCTGCACCAGCGTAAAGCTCCACCACAGGATGGAAGTGGCCGTGAGGGAAAGGGGGGAGACAAACAGGGTGGAGGAAGGGGTTGGAAAAAGGAGAGTGTGTGGCAGCAGCAAGAGACAGCCCTATAGCCCCTGCACCAGCGTAAAGCTCCACCACAGGATGGAAGTGGCCGTGAGGGAAAGGGGGGAGACAAACAGGGTGGAGGAAGGGGTTGGAAAAAGGAGAGTGTGTGGCAGCAGCAAGAGACAGCCCTATAGCCCCTGCACCAGCGTAAAGCTCCACCACAGGATGGAAGTGGCCGTGAGGGAAAGGGGGGAGACAAACAGGGTGGAGGAAGGGGTTGGAAAAAGGAGAGTGTGTGGCAGCAGCAAGAGACAGCCCTATAGCCCCTGCACCAGCGTAAAGCTCCACCACAGGATGGAAGTGGCCGTGAGGGAAAGGGGGGAGACAAACAGGGTGGAGGAAGGGGTTGGAAAAAGGAGAGTGTGTGGCAGCAGCAAGAGACAGCCCTATAGCCCCTGCACCAGCGTAAAGCTCCACCACAGGATGGAAGTGGCCGTGAGGGAAAGGGGGGAGACAAACAGGGTGGAGGAAGGGGTTGGAAAAAGGAGAGTGTGTGGCAGCAGCAAGAGACAGCCCTATAGCCCCTGCACCAGCGTAAAGCTCCACCACAGGATGGAAGTGGCCGTGAGGGAAAGGGGGGAGACAAACAGGGTGGAGGAAGGGGTTGGAAAAAGGAGAGTGTGTGGCAGCAGCAAGAGACAGCCCTATAGCCCCTGCACCAGCGTAAAGCTCCACCACAGGATGGAAGTGGCCGTGAGGGAAAGGGGGGAGACAAACAGGGTGGAGGAAGGGGTTGGAAAAAGGAGAGTGTGTGGCAGCAGCAAGAGACAGCCCTATAGCCCCTGCACCAGCGTAAAGCTCCACCACAGGATGGAAGTGGCCGTGAGGGAAAGGGGGGAGACAAACAGGGTGGAGGAAGGGGTTGGAAAAAGGAGAGTGTGTGGCAGCAGCAAGAGACAGCCCTATAGCCCCTGCACCAGCGTAAAGCTCCACCACAGGATGGAAGTGGCCGTGAGGGAAAGGGGGGAGACAAACAGGGTGGAGGAAGGGGTTGGAAAAAGGAGAGTGTGTGGCAGCAGCAAGAGACAGCCCTATAGCCCCTGCACCAGCGTAAAGCTCCACCACAGGATGGAAGTGGCCGTGAGGGAAAGGGGGGAGACAAACAGGGTGGAGGAAGGGGTTGGAAAAAGGAGAGTGTGTGGCAGCAGCAAGAGACAGCCCTATAGCCCCTGCACCAGCGTAAAGCTCCACCACAGGATGGAAGTGGCCGTGAGGGAAAGGGGGGAGACAAACAGGGTGGAGGAAGGGGTTGGAAAAAGGAGAGTGTGTGGCAGCAGCAAGAGACAGCCCTATAGCCCCTGCACCAGCGTAAAGCTCCACCACAGGATGGAAGTGGCCGTGAGGGAAAGGGGGGAGACAAACAGGGTGGAGGAAGGGGTTGGAAAAAGGAGAGTGTGTGGCAGCAGCAAGAGACAGCCCTATAGCCCCTGCACCAGCGTAAAGCTCCACCACAGGATGGAAGTGGCCGTGAGGGAAAGGGGGGAGACAAACAGGGTGGAGGAAGGGGTTGGAAAAAGGAGAGTGTGTGGCAGCAGCAAGAGACAGCCCTATAGCCCCTGCACCAGCGTAAAGCTCCACCACAGGATGGAAGTGGCCGTGAGGGAAAGGGGGGAGACAAACAGGGTGGAGGAAGGGGTTGGAAAAAGGAGAGTGTGTGGCAGCAGCAAGAGACAGCCCTATAGCCCCTGCACCAGCGTAAAGCTCCACCACAGGATGGAAGTGGCCGTGAGGGAAAGGGGGGAGACAAACAGGGTGGAGGAAGGGGTTGGAAAAAGGAGAGTGTGTGGCAGCAGCAAGAGACAGCCCTATAGCCCCTGCACCAGCGTAAAGCTCCACCACAGGATGGAAGTGGCCGTGAGGGAAAGGGGGGAGACAAACAGGGTGGAGGAAGGGGTTGGAAAAAGGAGAGTGTGTGGCAGCAGCAAGAGACAGCCCTATAGCCCCTGCACCAGCGTAAAGCTCCACCACAGGATGGAAGTGGCCGTGAGGGAAAGGGGGGAGACAAACAGGGTGGAGGAAGGGGTTGGAAAAAGGAGAGTGTGTGGCAGCAGCAAGAGACAGCCCTATAGCCCCTGCACCAGCGTAAAGCTCCACCACAGGATGGAAGTGGCCGTGAGGGAAAGGGGGGAGACAAACAGGGTGGAGGAAGGGGTTGGAAAAAGGAGAGTGTGTGGCAGCAGCAAGAGACAGCCCTATAGCCCCTGCACCAGCGTAAAGCTCCACCACAGGATGGAAGTGGCCGTGAGGGAAAGGGGGGAGACAAACAGGGTGGAGGAAGGGGTTGGAAAAAGGAGAGTGTGTGGCAGCAGCAAGAGACAGCCCTATAGCCCCTGCACCAGCGTAAAGCTCCACCACAGGATGGAAGTGGCCGTGAGGGAAAGGGGGGAGACAAACAGGGTGGAGGAAGGGGTTGGAAAAAGGAGAGTGTGTGGCAGCAGCAAGAGCGAGCCCGATGGCCCCAACGCCAGCGTACAGCTCCACCTGGTTTTTTAGAATTCTCAAAAACCAGAAGGAGCGGCAGAGAATGAGCGAGTGCAGATGCTTCAACACCAAGTCAAACGCCTGTTTAAGGGAAGAGAAGGGGGGGAAGAGGAATAGGAATGAAGGAGGAATTAGAAAGAGAGGGATTAGATCATTGCCGCCGACCAAGACATTCTTCTACAGCAAGTGTTGAGGAACTAAAGCGACTTCACGCATTCAATTCTTGGTTGGGGCGCCTCAAATCAAGACTCTGACCTTGTGGCACCCAATCCCACCTCTTTCCACCCCTCACCTTGTAGTTGACCTGCCCAAAGCTCCCAGGAGTGAAGCACACATCCACACCCCTCAGCTTCAGCATCAACCTGACCCTTCACCTCGTCTCCTTCCCTGCACCATCCATATATGCTCATCTTGTAACACCCAGTCCCACCTCTCCTCACCCCTCACATTGTATCCCTCACAAAACCCCACCTCTCTCCACCCCTCGCCTTGTAATTGGCCTGCCCAAAGCTCCCGGGAGTGAAGCAAAGCACACATCCACGCCCCCCAGCCTCTACCTTGTGGCACCCAATCCCACCTCTCTTCACCCCTCCCCACCCCTCACCTTGTAATTGGCCTGCCCAAAGCTCCCACATGTCCATCGGGCCAAGCCAAGCCAAGTCTCACCTTGTAGTTAGCTTGACCGAAGCTGCTAGGAGTGAAGCAAACACATCCACGCCCCCCAGATGCGCCGCTCCCACATGTCCGTCGGGCCAAGTCTCACCTTCCAGTCGCACCGCTCAGTCCCTGTCCCAGCCCAGTTTGTGTTACCCAGTCACACATCCACGCCCCCCAGCCACAACCTTGGCTCTTCAGGTTGTGGCACCAAGTCACACCACTCTCCACCCCGCACCTTGTAATAATACCCACCCAAACCCAACCCCACCTCACCTTGTAATTGGCCTCTTCGAAGCTCCCGGGCGTGAAGCACACATCCACGCCCGCCAGCCAGCTGCTCCCACATGTCCGTCGGGCCAACCACCCACCAGACTCACCTTGCAATGGTCTTACCTTGCAGTACCCATTCGCACCCCTCCCCACTCCTCACCTTGTAGTTGGCCTGCCCAAAGCTCCCGGGAGTGAAGCACACATCCACGCCCCCCAGCCTCAACCTGACACTTCAACCTTTGGTACCCCGTCCCACCACTCCCCACTTCTCACCTTGTAGTAGCAAACTCATTGCACCTCTCTCAACCCCTTACCTTGTAGTTGGCCTGCCCAAAGCTGCCCGGAGTAAAGCACACATCCACGCCCCCCAGCCGCTCCCACATGTCCGTTGGACCAATCATGTGCCGCCACCTGCCACCGAATATCACCTGCAGGGACAGTAAAGTGAGCCAAAGAATGAGTATCGTGCATGGTATGGTGCTAGTAGCCATCACCTGCAGGGAAGGGAACGTAACGACTGGCACGTATCGATACACTTTTGAGTCGACTCAATGGGCATGGCATGCGGTGCACCGAAGAGTCATAGACCATGCAGATCAGGCATTCAGACCACACCGTGCGTGCACATAGATAATAATCGTGTGTGATGCAGGCAGACCGTGCAGCGCAGTGTAGGTATTCAGGCGTTCATCAGGCAGCGTATGTTGGTGTTACTTTTAAGAACTCTCAAAAGTTTAAAGTACCAGAGAAGAAGTGGATGGCATACGCTGAGCGCCTGGCCACTCCTGTACTGTTGCTGTTACCTGGAAATAGTACGCCCTAAATCCCTGACCCCTCTCCACAAGCAATGCTGAACTCACATTGCTGGACGAGATTTGGAAGTTCACCCACACAGAGTGCAGCACATTGGCCTCTTTGCCTCCCCACCCACCCGGTCCCCTTCCCTTCAGCCCCTAACTCTGTGACTCCCCTCCTTCCCATCACTTCACTCACATTGCTGGACGAGGTCTGAAAGTTCACCCACACAGAGTGCAGCACTCGAGCCCCTGGGCACCCCTGTATCACTGCTGTTACCTGGGGGGTGATTTGCCCAAAATCCATACTCATCTCACTCACATTGCTGGACGAGGTCTGAAAGTTCACCCACACAGAGTGCAGCACATTTGCCTCTTTGCCTCCCCGCCGCCACAGCTCCTGAGGATGGTTCGAGGAGGGGGGGGAGGAGGGAGGAGAGATGATGGAAGGACGAAGGGGTGTAGAACGGTTGAAAGGATGTTTGGAAGTTCACCCACACAGAGTGCAGTAAATTTGCCTCTTTGCCTCCCTGCCGCCACAGCTCCTGAGGATGGTGGGTGGGCGGTGGAAAGGTGGGGGGACGGGAGGACAAATGGGTTCAAAACGGTTAAAAAGGGTTCAAGCTAGATCCGTGCCTCCCTGCCGCCACAGCTCCTGGGGATGGAGCGCCAGGAAAGAAGAGAAAGCGAGAGGAAACAGAGATTCAGAACGGTTGCAAGGGGTTTGAGCAAATTCTGCGCCTCCCGTTAGCCAAAGCTCCTGGAGACAGCAAAGCGGAAGGTCAGTCAGCCATGCTAGTCTTGGTCAGTCAGTCAGTCAGCCTGTCAGTCAGTTCCTAAGCCCCTGAATCTGAATCTCAATTTATCCATTACCGGGAACTGAGCTGGAATCTCCTCTTTTTGAGTCGACTCAAAAATAGCCTGAACCTCAATCTATCCATCACCAACCGCAGCTGAACCGTACCACTCACTCCCTCCGCTTCTCAGCCTCTCATCTCTCATCTCGCCCTCACCCGACACAAGCTGGGCTGGGATCTTCCCAGCGGTGAGCGGCTTCTCGTTGCTCGCATTCCACACCAGCGTCACCTCAGGGCCACCTTGCTTGGCATGTGATGAAATGAGATTGTCACACCTTGATCCTGTCTGCTCCTTAGCCCTTTACCTTCCCAGAATTTCACTCACCCGACACAGGGCTGGGTTCTTCTCATCAGCGGGTGACTTCTCGTTGCTTGCATTCCACACCAGCGTCACCTGCACCTTGCCTCTTACTCTCTGTGCCTCTCGTCACCCTACAGCTTCTCTCACTCTCTGTGCACCATGACCCCTTCAGCTTCTCAATCTCTCTCTCCCTCACCCACCTTGCACAAGGCTGGAATCTTCTCAGCAGCGGGTGACTTTTCGTTGCTCGTATTCCACACCAGCGTCACCTGCACCTTGCCTGGGATGGGATGATGGGAGATTGTTCTTGATGATAGGAATTCGGACGTCTTTGGTGGTGTTTTTAAGGCGATCCATAATCCCGCATTCCACACCAGCGTCACCTGCACCTTGCCTGGGAAGGGAGAATGGGAGTATGGGTTGCAACTCAAAGCTCAAAGCTCAACCGTAGGAAGATGAGCTTTGAGTCGACTCAAAAGGCTTCTCGTTGCTCGTGTTCCACACCAGCGTCACTTGCACCTTGCCTGGGATGGGTTGATGGATGGAGGCATGGGCGATGACAGACAATAGTGAAGGCGGGATGGCAACAGCATGTCTAGCCAACATATGGCTCGCGTGGTAACAGCATATGCCATGTGTGTGTGCATGTGTGTGTGCATGTGTGTGTGCATGTGTGTGTGCATGTGTGTGTGCATGTGTGTGTGGTTATGTGGCTGAATGGATTATGCATCTATCTGCAGATGACGAGCTGATTGGACTGTCACTGTGCATTCAATGTATGTAGCACGTGCATAGGTTTGCACCATGCTTGTTTCAGCACCCAAAAAAAAAATCAAAAGTGATAGCACGTGCGTACCTTTCAGTTCAGGTATGCAGCAAGCTTGTTTCAGCACAAAGAAATCTAAAAAATGAGAGTCGAGTTTTGAGTCGACTCAAAACTCGACTATTATTGCAGGTATGCACCATGCTTGTTTCAGCACCAAAAAAACCCAAAAGTGATAATGCGTGCGTACCTTTCAAATATCGCTCAGAAGAAGGGATGGAGGTGTCGTTGGTGGTGAGAGCAAGCTGCGAGGTGCAAATGGGTGGGAGGGAGTGGAGCAAGAGGTATGATGAATGGAGCAAGCTGCAGGGAGCAAGGGGTTGTTGCAACAGCAGCAGGTAAAATTGACGTGCTGAAAGCCACCTAATAAGCAACTGGAGACCACCTGATGGGCACCTGAACACCACCTGATGACCACCTGAAAGCCACCTAAAAAACACCTGGATACTACCTGATGGGCACCTGGAAAAACACCTGATGGACACCTGAAACTGAAAACCACTTAATAAACAGCTGGAGTCCACCCGACGGGCACATGGAAAAACACCTGAAGGAACCCACCAGATTTGGACCTCACCTGAATATACCTGAGCATCCCCTGGCCTGTCTCCTCGTTATAAGGCTCTATGCCCAGGTCCTTGATCACTGTAGTGAGGAGGGAAGAGGAGGGTGCAATACAATAGAATGAGCTGAGTGTTAGAGGAGATGAGAGGAGAAAAGAGGAGCGTACAAGAAAAAGAACTCAGATAACAATCAGCTGAAGGGTCACCTGAAATAACAATTACATGCACTAAAAAAAGTCACCTCAAAGTAACTCTCTCATCTCACTTGCAACACAACACAACCACGCCGCTCACCTGAAACACAACCCCCTCATCTCCCACGAGCCTCACCTGAGCGCACGAGAGCTGCAGCAGCATTTAGGCGCGGATGGTGGGCTGTAACAGAGGGTGTGAGAGGGTTGAGGGGTAAGAGAGTAGAGGGGGTGAGAGAGTAGAGGGGGTGAGAGAGTAGAGGGGATGAGAGAATAGAGGGGTAAGAGAGAAGATTTTACCAGCGGAGAAGAAGAGGGAAGCAATAAACAGGAACAAAGTGCAGCATAGGTTTACGGGGGAGATGAGGGAGAGAATCTAGATGGGAGGAGGAAGGAGGGTACAAATACAACAGCATTGTGTATGAAGATTTGTTTTGAGACGTCTCAATACACCAGCATCTGCGTGACTACACGAAGATTTATTCCCAATGACGTGGCAGCCCCCAGCACATCATCACCCCACACACCTCTGCACAGGGGAATATCCACGACACCATGCAACCGTGCTGCATACAGCCCCACCAGCTGGATCCTCTGCTGTACCGCTCGCTCACACACTCTCCTGTCTGCAAATACAGGTGTGCCATCTCCCCCTCCCTCACTCACCACCTCTGCACATGGGAATATCCACCACATCGTGCGACCGTGCCGTGATGCATACAGCCCCGCCGGCAGCTCGCCTGCACACCACACCACAGCATACCACAAAAGAACAGATACTTCCGCATACCACCGCATACCACTGCACACAACCACTTAACCTCACCTCTGCACATGGGAATATCCACCACATCGTGTCGTGCGACCGCTCTGCATACAGCCCCACCAGCTGGATTCCCTGCTCTCCGCAAATCACCACATACTACCATGCACAACCACATAGAACCCCACTCCCTTCCCCTACATACCTCTGCACATGGGAATGTCAACCACATCGTGCGACCGTGCTGCATACAGCCCCACCAGTGGCTCCCCTGCTATGCCCCTCACTGCCAGCTTAGCCCTGCACCGCCACTCCACCTGCCACACGATGGGAGGGCAGGGTGGGGTGGGGGGAGGGGAGGGTGATAAAGGAACAAGACATCCCCCTATCCCACTCACCAAATCAGCCGTGTGCAGCTTAAAGCCCGTCACACCTCGTGCTTCAAAGAACGCCTCTGCTTCCTTGATGATGGGAGGGCGGTCCAACGCAGCAGTCGGAGCACCATCTCAGAAGCATACACACAACACTCCCCTTCCCTCTCCCACCACTCACCACATCAGCGGTGTGCAGCTTAAATCAGGTCACCCCGCGTGCCTCAAAGAACGCCTCTGCTTCCTTGATAATGGGCGGGCGGTCCAGAGCAGCATTCAGAGCATGCATAGATACATGCACAGTCCCATCCCCCCTCCCCCAGCCCTCCTCTCTCCCACCACTCACCACATCAGCGGTGTGCAGCTTAAATCCCGCCACCCCGCGTGCTTCAAAGAATGCCTCTGCCTCTCCAATGATGGAAGGGCGGTCTAGGGCAGTGTTCAGAGCACCATCTCAGCAGCATACACACACAGCACTCCCCTTCCCTCTCGCTCACCACATCAGCGGTGTGCAGCTTAAAGCCCATCACCCCTCGGGCAAGGAAGAGCAATCTTAACATGCGTACGCATACATGTGCGTGTGCATACCAGCTCTCCCACTCACCACATCAGCGGTGTGCAGCTTAAAGCCCGCCACCCCGCGAGCTTCAAAGAACGCCTTTGCCTCCTTGATGATGGGACGACGGTCAAGGGCAACATTGAGAGCACCACAGCATGCATGTACTCCCTGCCCTTCTATCCCACTCACCACATCAGCGGTGTGCAGCTTAAAGCCCGCCACCCCACGAGCTTGGAAGAACGCCTCTGCTTCCCCAATGATGGGAGGGCGGTCCAGAGCAGCATTGAGATTGCAGCCGGAGCAGCTGAATGGGGCGGAAGGGGGAGAAAACAGGGAGGAGAAAGGTGAGGGATGAGCAAGCGGTTTATAGTGTCTCTGCCTCTGGGATGATGGGAGGGCGGTCAAGGGCAGCATTGAGATTGCAGAGGGAGCAGCTGCTTGGGGGGGTGAGGGGTAAGAACGGGAAGAAGAAAGGCAGGTGATGCGCAGTGTTATGGGTCTCTGCCTCTGGGATGATGGGAGGGCGGTCCAGAGCAGCATTGAGAGTGCAGCCAGAGCAGCTGCTTGGTTAGAGAGGGGAGAAGTGGGAGGGGATCAGGGATGGGAGAAGGGGAGAGCAAAAAGATCGTTATGTGCCTCTGCCTCTGTGATTATGAGAGGGCGGTCAAGGGCAGCATTGAGATTGCAACCGGAGCAGCTGCTTGAAGGGAGAGGGGGAAGGGGAGTGGGCAAGGGAGTGGGAAAAGATCCTTACATGACCCTAAAAAAGGGCCTACGATTGTCAGCTTAGTCTACGATACAGTTATGCCTTGTATTCTTCAAAAGAGAGAGAGAGGAGCGGGAGAGAGAGCGTGGGGTTGGTGGGAGAGAGAGCAGGCGGATAGAGGGAAGAAATGCATGGACAGGTGCATAAACGTATGCGGGTATGGGAGGTGGGGAAGGAGCATAAAGCCAATGAAGCTCCTTACTTTGTGAAATGCTCGCAGTTCAAAGTGGGCTCTTCAAGGACAGCAGCAGGTACAGTTGATACAGCTGATTCTGAAGCTGCTGATGCTGCTGACAGTGACGGCGGCACCGAGGCGCCTCTCCCACCACTGCTGCCTCTCCCTCCGCCTCCTCGTCTCCCCTCATCACCTTCCTCTCCTTCCTGCTCCTCCCATTCAGCATATTCCCCTCGAGTGCCTCTCGCGTTCAAACCTCCTTCCTTCTCCCACCTTGCCCCTCTCACTCCCTCTGCTCCCCTTTCCCTGCCCAGTCTGTCTCCCTCTGTTCCTCTTCTCCCACCCATACTCTCCCTTCTGCCAGCGCCCATGCCTCTTAGCCCGCCTCCTCCCCTCGTGTAAACGCTCTTATCATCATAATCACCTCTCTCGTCCACACCTGCGTTCCTGTCCATGCGCCCCTCCCCATCATACCTCCCTCTGCCGCTGTACCCGTTCCTCTCATCATAGCCCCCTTCCCTGTCTACTCTGCTGGTACCCATTCCCCCTCTGCTACCGCCCACGCCCCTGCCTCTTTCCATGCGCCCCTCCCCCTTATACCCCCCTCTGCCGCCATACCCAACCCTCTCACCGTAGTCCTCCTCTTGCACTCTCTCACTGTAATCTCTCCTCCCATAACCCCCCTCCTTATAATCCCTCCTACCAGAATCCCCCTCCTTATAATCACTCCCCTTATACATTCTCTCCTCCTCATTGCGCCCCCTACCTCCTCTCCTCTCCCCACCCACATTCACCTTCCCCCCCACATCCCCCTCCTCCCTCAGATTCCTCTCCCCCCGGACATACTTATCCCCCCGCTGCCACCACCGCCTCCCCCCCTCCTCATCCGACTCCTCCCCCTCTCCCCCACTCCCCTCCCTCCCCTCTCTCCCCGCCTTCCCCTCATTTGCATATTCCCCCATGCCCCCCTCCCCCTCCCCCCGGCCCCCCACAGCCTTCGCCCTGCGCTTGCTCACCCCCCTGCTCCACTGCTCGTAAACCCCCATCCGCTCCCCACCCATACGCCCTCCTCTTCCCCATCCGCCACTCCCGCTCCCCCTCTCCCTCCCCCCGCCCTCCCTTGCGCCCCTGTCATCCCCCCAGTCGTCATCCTCCCGCTCCTCCACCCGCCAATCCCCCCCATCCTCAACCCACTCATCCGCATCAACCCCCCATCCGCCTCTCTGCGCGTCCCTCCCCCTTCCCCCACCCACCAGCGCCCTTCCGCTTCCCCCTCCCCCCCTCCCCCCAATCTCCCTACCGTCACGCCTTCCATAATCACCTCCGCCTCCCCCCTGCCCCGCTCCCCTTCCCCCTTCTCGCGCTTCCTTTACCTCCCCCTTCAACCCCTCGCTCAGCCCGCCTGTTTCGCCCTCCTCCCCCAATTCCGCCTCTTCGCCAATGCTGGTAACCAGCGCGGGACCTATCGCCAACTCCGTGTGCTTTCGCCTGGTAACCTTCTCTCGCGAACGCCTACCACCAAACCTTGACCCAAACCCAGAACCCTCTCCGCTGTCCCCCCTTCCGCCCTCCCCCCATCCGCCGTCCCCCCTCTCTTCCCTTTGCAACTTCGCTCTTTCCCCATCCCCCTCCCCCCGCCGTCTCCCCCCAAACCCTCCACGCCCCTCCTCAAACCGATCCGCTCCAAATAGGCTAAACCCTGAACCCTGTCCCCTGCCCCCCCGCCCACCCCTCTCTGTCCGCCCTCCTCGTCCTCCCCGCGCGCCCCTCCCGCCACCCCCACCCCTCCGCTCCCCCCATCTCTCCGCCGACCTCTCCCCTGACCCTCCGCCCTCGCCTTCCCCCCCAACCCACTCCGCCAATCGCTCCCCCCAACTTTCCGCCGATCTTTCCCTCTCCTTCCGCTCCCGCCATCCCTCTTTCGCCCTCTCGTCCCCCCATCCATCATCCCCCCCATCATCCCCCCAACTCTCTTCCCCTCTCTCCTTCCCCCATCGCTCCTCCCCCCGCTCCTCCCCCGATCTCCCCGCGGATCTCTCCCGCGGCTCGTCGAACGCCCTGGATCGAACAGCCACCAATCGCGAGCGACGGGGAACTAAATTTAACGCTTTTGGCGTACGAGCATATGAGTTAGACCGAGAAAGAGCCCTAGCGCGAACCAAAGAAGGGTGACTTCCTCGGTATCCTTCCTGTAAGAGAAAATTCGGGAATCTCTTGCTTGTAAAGAGGGAGAAATTGGGCGAGAGGCAGAGGGCAGGCGCTAGGAATGAGGATGACGGGACGAGATTAGAGCAGGTAGAAAGCAGCGGAACGACCGCCATACTACCGCAGTAACGGAACCTTGATTTTCTTCAGTATTTATACAACTCTTACAACGAGTAAGAAATTCGCGAGAATGCTGCTCCAGAGGCGCTGAGGTGACGGAAAAGCAATGGCGGTACTGACTGCGCCGTGACGCTGCTGGGAAAGCTGACTTGGCGCCGCGTGGGACCTCGGCTCCCTGCTGCTGTTGGGTTGAACTTAGCTTGGGTTCCTCCGCTGATCGTTCAAGTGCGGTCGAATTCGTGGTTTCACACGGTAATGAGTGTTTTGCCTTTTATCACAATTTCACAACTACGTATACGTAGCTGCATGTGATGTATTGGTACTGAATTCATATATTAAATGGGTGATGTACCCATGCCCAGAAAATCTCACACGAGAGAGTCAACTGAGCAATTATCCCCAGCTATGCACCATCCACCACCATCCACCTAGGTTCAGTTTCAGACGCCACAATTTCAACTTCCCTAATCAACTATTGTAATCTCAGAACCAGAATGACCGCTGCCGACTTCTACCGTAAAATAAACGAAGGATCCTATCTGACATGGCATGGCATCTTTGAAATATTCATGCCTAACCTTCCTCCCTCCCTCCCTCCGTTCATCCCTGCTGCAAGCTGATTTCTCCATTCATCCCTGCCTAAACACAGTACTGACAGAATCCAGGTATAGAAATGAGGAGATGCACATGAAACGTGCAGGCTGCTGCTGGATCATGTCCTTTCTTCCGCTGCTGCTGCTGCTGCCACGTGTCCTTTCTCTGGTTATTGCTGCTGCCACGTGTCCTAGCATCCGTCTCTACCCCATTTGAGTCCCCTAAACTTAATCTCTACACTGCTGCTGCTGCACTGGACAACCCTAATTGACTGCTCACCATCATCCCGTCCATCCTCCACACTTTGGCAACACACCCCTGACCAACACACATTGGCTGATTGACCTTCCCCGACAGCATTGCGCTGAAACCCTGCGTTGCACGCCGTCGTCTAATCTCTGTGGCCCAGTCTCCACTGAACCGCACATCCCAATCAGCGTGCAACGCCGCAGAGGCACTTTGTCCATTTAGCGAGCTTGAACAACCAGCGCACTCGTCCAATCAGCGACCTCGTCCAATCAGAGCGCTCGACCAATCATCACACTGCTCCAATCAGCGCGCGAGTCCGCGGAGGCACTCGTCCTGGCAGCGGCGCATGCAGCTGTCGTTCCAGTTGGGCACGTGGTGCGGATTCACGCACACCACCTCCACTCCCCATTCCGCCTCCCAATTCCGCCACCCTGCTAATCCCCTCTCGTCCGCCAACGCCCGGTTGCCACAGCCTAATCTCCACTGCACGCCATCGGCTAAACACCGCACCAGACCCCTAATTGGCTCGTCTAACGCCCAGATCGCCGTTGCCCGGGTCATCAAATCTCCCGATCCGCCCAGACCACTAGCGCGCGCCCATTAGCGCGCGAGTCCGCGGAGGCACTCGTCCTGGCAGCGGCGCATGCAGCTGTCGTTCCAGTTGGGCACGTGGTGCGGATTCACGCACACCACGCGCCGACACGCCTCCGTGCACGAGTCCACGTCAGACACTCCGCATACAGTCACACACGTGTTCGGCGCCGGGTCCTTGGAGAACGGTCCCATTCGATTTAAGAGCCTTCGCGACGCGCACACGCGCTCGCACACGAACGAGTCGCCGCCGACGGACGCGTCGTCTGCGACCGCGACTCCGCCGCGCTTGCCGCCTTTTCGCCGGGACGACGACGCGTTGTTTCGCGAATCGGAATCGCCGTCGCGGTTTCGCACGAGGTTTCGGATGAAGACGACTGGCACTGCGGCCGCTGCTACAGCCCACCACAGCTGCACCATTGATCCAGTCGGAATTGTATACAACTTAGCTGCTAACAAGTCGTTGATAACACTCCACACTTGAGATACTAGCAGCGTCGAGCCTCAGCTACGGGAGAGAAAGCCCTGCGCAGACACAAGACGAGACGGGCTTGGATGGGAGGAAGCTAGGAAAGGTGACAACGAGGAGCTAGTGAAGAAATCACCTGCTGAGGAGAATACGGTAGCTGTTGTTGAGCTCGTGAGACTAGTAATCAGATCAGCGGAGTGAGATCAAAACCGTGAGAGGCTGAAATGCGTTATGAACCTCCCCGATAAGTCGCTTAGATGTACATACTACTGAACTTGAGCAAGCTTAGTATGGTTTCACATGCATCTAATTAAACTCAGCCAGGCCGATCTTTATGAATATACCCAACTTCCCAATGGGACATTATGTGAGAAAAGGGAGGTTGACCCTTCCAAATTTCTTTCCACGTCTGCACCTGTAACTTCCTTCCTTGCCAATCAGGCCCATCGTACACCATACAAGCCATGTCTAGTACTGGTGGTAGTATGTCACCCCCTATAGGCACTGCTGTGCAATTGATCCTCTCCACACACTCACTCCTAAACCCTACACTCAAAGCCACATCCTTTCTTGTATTCAGGTCAGCATTCGCTATACATGCCTGCACAATATGAGCCATTCGCTACCAAGTCACCAAAACCCATCCCAGTTCCCCTCCTCTTCTGCACCGTGTGCCTCTTCTCGACTCATTACATGCAGTTTTGAGTCAACACAGCTCACAACAGCCAACACCCCTACGCTTGCGTCATGCAACTCCCTTTCCGCAAGCTTCACGAGTCGTATGCGACTCACTCTCACGAATCACGAAGGCCTGCACTCCTCCACTTGCTCCTTGGTGATCGGACCAGGCTGCTGCAATATCTTGCGCATTGCAGCTTCATCAGGGGCCCGCTTCGCGTCGCGTTTCACCCTTTCATGCGCCTCCCTTTCCGCAGCCTTCTTCTCCTCCTCCAAAAGCAACAGACGGACTTTCTGGTTAGTCAACTCCCCTTCCGCTGCTGCTACCTTCTCTTTCATCGCTGCCACTTCCCCTTTCACTGAGGTAACATCTCCCTTCCCTGCTGCAAAGCTGTCATCCCTTGCTGCCTCTGATTCTAACAGACGGGACTTCTGATCAACCAATTCCCCTTCCACTGCTGCTACTTTCTCTTTCACTGCTGCAATTTCCCCCTTAACTGCTGCAACTTCTCCCTTCAGTGCTGCAACTTCTCCCTTCGCTGCTGCAAATCCTTCCCGCGTCACTTTCTCCAACTCATTCACCTTCTCTGCAGCTGCCTTTTCACCCTCTACCTTTATCATACGGCCCTTGACCTCACCCAACTCACGCTCCACTACTCCCACCAACTCATTCACCTTCTCTAAATCTGCCTTTTCCGCAGCCACTCTCACCACAGCTGCCTGTTCACCTTCCACCTTCATCAAATGCTTCTTCAGCTCACCCAACTCACGCTCCACTTCTCCCACCTTCTCCGCAGCAGCCTTCTCTGTGGCTTCCTTTTCACTCTGCACCTTTAACAAACGGCCCTTCATCTCACCCAACTCACGCTCCACTGCTCCCACCTTCTCCGCAGCAGCCTGCTCTGCAGCCACTTTCATCGCAGCTTCCTTTTCACTTTCCACCTTCAGCAAACGGCCCTTCACCTCACCCATCTCACGCGCCACTGCTCCAACAACCCTCTCCTTATCCTCCACACCAGCACAGTTGCCAGCGCATAGATTTGTGAACTCACTTTTCAACTCAGCCTTCAACTCATCCTTCAACTCACCCTTCAAATCACCATGCAACTCTAGTATCTCACCCCTCCCTTCCCCCCTGCTCCTCCTCCCCACCTTGACATTCAGCCCTCGCCCTGTAACCACATCCACGTTGCCTCCCCAACCTGCCTCCACCTCCTTTATAGTCTGCCTCATGATGAAGGGCTCAAGTGTGAAGGCCTTGTTTCGAAAATAACAAAAGACGTGCACGCCCGCTAAAGCACAGATAGTAGCGCCGGCAATGCAGAAACAGGAAACCTGCAAAGAAACAAAGCGTAGAAAAAAAAAAAAAAACAATATTCAACTCAGTGTAGCAAGAAAAACCTATAGCTCTGAAAACCAGCGGAAACACACAGCCAAGGGTGTCTTAACAGCGGAACCTCTACCCACCCCCAGCTAAGCTACATGTATGTAAGTAGATAATCAACATACCCTCTCTCCTGCAGTTGTTAAATGCTGCACTGAAAGGGTCGCTTGTTTTCTACTCACATACAAGCAAACGAGAAAAGCGATAACCCTGCCAATAGAGACAAGAACAAAATGCACAATCACGTACCACCAGAACATGATAGACCGTGGTGCGTAACGAAGAAGCTGAAGGAAAGACAACGGCTCCTTAAAAGGCTGAAGAGCCATGGTCGAGTAACAAATATGTTGAAGGTACGACAAGAGTGACTTGGCACCAGGTTGGGTGGTACTGCCAGTGGGCTGGGAGGAAAGTTGCACATGCATGCGGAATCAGAAACGGAAGAAAAAGTAAGAGCCCCTTGAAAGGCCAAAAAGCCATGGTCGAGTAACAAACATGTTGAAGGTAAGACAAGCCACAAGAGTGTCTTGGCACCAGATTGTGCGCTACTGCCTGTCCTGTGGGCTGGGAGGGAAGTTGCACATGCATGGCAGAGTTGGGGGAGAGAAGGCAGGAGCAACGATACAATTTTACTGCAATCTTACAATTTTACTATGCATATTTTACTCTCTTTTTTTTCCCTTTCTTTTTTAAAGGCAAGAAGATGCAAGATATTGCAGGCATGATGCGGAGTGTGAAGGTAACGGAATAGCCAACGGCACAGTTCATCATAGAGAAACCTTGATCAGAGAGTGCACTTAATCACAAAGTCCACTTACACCAGGAAGGCTCAGCAAAGGCTTGGATTCTTCCACCAATGGCTCGGGTGCTTGCGCAGAGATGTTTGCCAGCTGAGGGAGCTGCAAGAAGCAAGAGGGGGGTCGGTCGGGAACAACGCATGGTGTGCGTTTAAATGAATCCTCCAATGGCACGGGTGTTTGCACAGAGCTATTTGCCAGCTGAGGAAGCTGCAGAGGTAATAGGATCAATGTTCATTAATGTCAATGACTTGGCTTCTTGCACCAGAGAGCGTAGGCAAGTGCATGATGCAGTGACGGTGAGCATTGAAAGGTTGGAACGACATCACATGACAGAAGTCGGAAACTCAAGTGTAAATGAAGCTTAGACGGAGCTCATGACGACGAAGAGTACAAAGGGTGCACAACAAGAAGCACATGACGGTAACGTACAGTCTGCATGTGCTTGCTGGTGGGCAATTCAACATTCGGAACCACCGCGAGCATCCATCTGGTGAGCCACGTGGCAAGCAGTGCTGCTACTACGAGCCTCTTGACAAAGACTAGACTGAGATTTGATACGCTAAAGGAACTTGGTAACGTACAGTCTGCATGTGCTGGCTGGAGTGCGATTCATCATTCGAAACCCCCACGAGCATCCATCTGGTGAGCCACGTGGCAAGCAGAGCTGCTACCAGCCCTGCTGCCGCCACCACCACTCCCACCGTCCGACCCATGGGTTACAGTTAGAAATCAGCTGAGCACAGCGAGCGTAGGAAACAAGAGAACAAGGGAGAACGAGATGGAGCAGGAAGCAGCAGCGAGCAAAAGCAGCGGAAGGAAACAGAGAGAGTGGCGCAGCAAAACAGCAAGGGTAGAGAGGTCAGGAATTATGAGGACGACAAGAAGAAAATATTGCCTGGGGCGAAAGAGGAGAGACTGAAAGAAGTGGGAGGTGGGGAGGTGAGGAAACAGAGCAAGGAAAGAGGGGCATGCGGGCGGGGCGGGTGTTTGAGAGGGGGAAGATGAGGTTCGAACGGGGAAAGAGAGGAATTTCTGGGGAGAGGGGCGTGACGGGATGCTGGTCGAACAAAGCGGCGAACTCGGGGCGTTACATGGTAACAGATTACATGTTCGTATGCGGTTCGCCTTCCACGCGACGACATCTGAGAACATTCGACGGCCGAATAATTCCCTGGGTTCGGGAAAGAGGCGGCAGGTACGGGAAGCACACTGAAAAAGGGAGGCGTGGGGTTAGGCGTGAGGCCAGATCACTTCCTATCAAAGCCGAGGTGTCAGGGTGAGAAAGAATCCTGGTTAGGCGTGTGTACGGGAGGGAAGCTGCGAAGAGCATGCACGAGGCGTGGTGGCGAGCGACAAAACGAAGCTCACTCAAAGCCGAACCTTGAATCTGGTAGGGCTGTTATTGCTTTCGCGAATTTTTGGAACCAATTCTTCTCACATCGTGCATAGTACGCTCCCTCCGTACATAGAGCAATTCTTCCGCAGCTGTGCGATTTCCGTGCGCCGACTCTCGCTGTGCGACTGCCATGACTGTCGCAGCTTTGGAGATCATTCTGCGAAGATTTTTCAGCGGAACCACTCTACTTGCGACGTTTCCAACTCGTGCATGACAACCGGGGCAGTTGATGGGTTTTGTTTCCATGGAACTATCGGATTCGCCATCATTTGACCTATGAATGGTGGATACACGCGGCATAGCAGGCTCAGAATACGCGCCGTTCGCGTTCTGCTCCTATAGGCAGCTTCGACGGCTATCCGCTACTCTTTCGGCCAGGTGTCGTGTTCCAAGCTGTCACAAATCACAGGTGACCGTCCCATCTCATGACAGGTGATTTGTGTTCCGTGCATGGAATGTCAGATCAGTACTGATGGGAAAGAAGGTGCTGGGGGAAATGGTAGAAACAAGGCAGAAAACCCGCATTAGGCGAAACCATTATAGAGGGCCGTAGGTACCAATACATGAAATGCATTGTTGCACTGAGACCTATACATTTGAATAACATGTATCAACAATACCTAGACTGTCACAAGGGTGGTTGCGACAGAACACTACTCATCAAAGTCATCCGTTATTTGTGCCTGTGCTGCAGCAGGAGAACCAGCTAGGGCAGTGCGAGTGAGTGCCCCTCTCCCTTGGTTGCACTTGCACACCCGCTGCTCCCTTTCTTCCCTCATGAAAGGTCATCATCCAAATCATCTGCCCCTGGAACCAACACAAGTGAGACGCTGCCAGTGTAGGGCGTCTAAATTGTCCCCTCCATTGCGTCTAAGCCATCCTCACTCGTCAAGTGCCAGGAGTCACGACACCCTGCACTCCTCCACTTCATCAAAGGGAGCACCACTCTGATTTTGCTTTTGAGGCGACCCAGAAACCGAGGACCTGCACTGCTCCGCTTGCTTAGAGAAAGCACCACTCTGCTTCTGATACACTCCAAATACCGAGGACCTGCACTGCCTCGCTCGCACACTGCCCGAAAATGCGACACTCTGCTCTCGCTTTTCAGGTGGCCCACAACATGATGGCATCCACTCCCCCGCTTGCATGATGAGCGCATGACCCCGCTGCTGCAAATTGAGGAGTGCATTGCGAATCACTTCACCAAAATTCTGCTTCACGCCGCCCTTCGCGTCATGCGCCTTTCTTCCTGGAAAAAAATCATAAGACAATTCTCGTTTCAAAGCTGTCAACTCCACCTTCACTGCTGCCACTTCGTCCTCCAAGTGATGGATTCTTTCTGTAGCTGCCTTCTCTGTGTCTGCCCTTTCACCCTCTAGCTTCAGCAAACGACGCTTGAGCTCATCCAACTCACGATCCACTGCTTCCACTACCCTCTCTTTCTCCTTACTACCAGCACAAACGCCTTCCCTCTCCTGCCCCGTTTTGAGTCGCTGGATGAAGGTCACTTGCACAAGACACGTGCGAACCCACCGGAGTAGCGCACAGAGAGCTGTGCAGGCAATGTACATCGAGGTCATCTGCGGAGCGAAGGGAGTTTAAACACAAGAGTTACTTGAGTAAAACGAGAGTTACTTGAGTTGCTGAAGGGAGGATGTGCTCACTTGCACGAGACACATGCGAGCCCACCGGAGTAGAGCACAGAGAGCAGTGCTGCCATGTACATCGCGGTCATCTGCAAAGCAGGGCGTGGTTTCAATATTGAAACTGGGCGACTTGTGATTCGTATGGAGAAGAAAAACAGGACAAACAGTAAGCAACATAATGCGGAAGACATCCATGAACCAGCTAAGATTTCGAACCAAGCACCAACGGGATGAATAGACATGGGAAAAATCAACCCCAGAAGATCCAGCCAAGGCCCAACAAAATCAAGACATTTACTCTGATGCAGTTGTAATGTCGCTTAACTGTGCTGCAGTTCTAGTAACACACAAAAATAGTTAACGATAGCACCAACAGCTGGCAATAGAAACACGAACAATCCCGCATCCACGTACCATCAAAACTTGACGAATCATGGCCGAATAAGGAGCACGCTGAAGGTATGTTAACAGTTTCCTGAAGGGCTGACTAGCCATGACCATGTGATGAATCTCTTGAAGGTAAGATAAGAGTGTTATGAAACCAAAGTGCGTGGTGGTGGTGTCAGTGGGCTGGGAGGGAAGATGGCATGTGCGTGCATGCAAAGGAGGGTGGAAGGAGAGCAAGACAATTGTTATTCAATCACTTCACTGCGACGATGGGTGGACATGGCATGCGTTGCCTGCACACACGCTTGGATTTTTTTGTAAGACGGATGCAGGAAAAAAAAAGCCAGGAACATTTAATCAGCCATTTTGGCAATATACCAAATACGCTTCACCAGGCCATGCACTTGGCAAGACATCATGCTCTTGCACTGCACAGCACTGGTAGCAGGATGCAATATGGCTAAGGACCCATCAAATGGCTAAACAATGACAGCACTTACACAAGGCAGACTCAACAGAGAATGCGCCAACAGCTTGGCTTTTGAGCCGACTCAAAAAACACCTCCAGACGAATCAAACGGCTGACCATCGATAGCACTTACACCAGGCAGGCTCAGGGGAAAATGCGCCAACGGCTTAGCTTCTTGCGCCCAAGGCTTTGGTTCTGGCGTAGAGCTGCTATATGCCAGCTGAGGGAGCTGCAAACGACAACAGAAGGTTAGGGAAGATGCATGGTGTGGGTGGGGTGGGGAGAGCAGGGAGCTAAATTGATGTTACACATTCGTTGTGCGAAGTTTCAGCCTCCCATCAGAATGGCCCATCTGTTTGCATCAGATGAAGAAAATAGATGAGAATGCATCGATTCACTTTGTGGGGTATACACCAGCATCACATGCTTGACAGGCATGGCATGGGGTGGCTAGATAGCAGAGAATGGAAGCAAGGGTATGACAGCTTGATCAGATGCATGGGATGCGTGGGATGAAATGGAATGCCATCGGGTCGCATCAGATAGCAAGGTGCTGGCTGGAGTGCGATTCATCACTCGGAACCACCACGAGCATCCATCTGGTGAGTGGGACAACCCCACAAACCACTCTCGAACATTTGAGAATTCATCACTCCCAAAAATACCTTCTCCAGGTGCTGGCTGGAGTGCGACTCATCACTTGGACCCACCAAAAGCATCCACCTGGCGAGCCACGTGGCAAGCAGAGCTGCTACCAGCCCTGCTACCGCCACCATCACTCCCATCGTCCGTCCCATGGAGGTCAAATCAGTCAGGTATCAGCTGAGCAGCAGCAAGCATTAGAAACAAGAGAACGAGAGAGAACGAGACGGAGCAGGAAGCAACAGCGAGCTTGAACCGCGAGCTTCAACAGCGAGAGAAGAACGAGAGGCGTTGGAGCAGTAAAATTGAAGGAACTTTCGAGAATTCTGGAAACCGAATATACGAGGCAGATTACATGAGGACGACAAGAGAGGATCTTGTCTCGAGGAGCAAAACGAACTATCAGTTGGAGAGGAAGCAGGCCCAAGGGAAACGGGGGTGTGCAGAAAAAGGAGCGAGTGAAATGGTAACATGGTAACTTACAGCTACCTCGCGTAATCCCTGGCTGGATTACCTGTTCGAATGACGCTGTGTTACAGTCTCGCAGAATCTCCGTTCGATTCTCGCAGGATGTGGTAACCCTGAAGCATATCGCCTTCCCGAAAAATCCCGGGCTAGGCGTGAAGCTGCCGTTAGCATGCATGGGACGGTGAGTCGCCGTTGAAAGATTGAATTTGACGGGCTGCGGAGACTGGAATTCTCAAAAGTGACTTGTAGCATGCACGAGGCGTGGCGGTTTTGGTCGCACTGTGTGACCGAGCGAGCATGCAGCGTGGCAGGCTCGGTACACGTGGCACTTCGCGTTCTGATTGGTGCGCGCTCATATCGGCTGCATCATCGGCTAGAAGCTGTTCCCTTATGGCATTCGAAGAGCTTACAGCCGTCCGATCTTTGCGACGATCGATTAGGATGAATCGTGCGGTGCGACTAGCAATCTGTGTGCCCGACTAGTCCCAATTAGTGAGAGGCGATACCGTGCATCCAACATGGGGCGTTGAGGAGGCGGGAGGGGGGGAGGGTGGCACGGGAGTCACAACGCTGAGCCAAACCCGTTACAAGTAGTCTGTACTGTGCACGTGGTTGGTGGCATTCGAAAGGCATAAATCCATTGTCTGGCACAATGAAACTAACAATACATTCTATATTTCTACTTGGTTGCTTTAGAGCCGAATTTCACGGCCACTCAGCACGGCGCTGGATGACATAAATGCTGATAGGTAATGGCTACGTGACAGAATCGAACCATTCATCAAAATCATCCAGAGCCGGTGCCTGTGCTGCTGCTGGCCTAGGTTCAGGCTTCGCTTGAGCAGGAGCACCTGCACTGGCCACGCCAAAAGAGTATCCGACATTCACCCCTCCTTTGGCTGCATTGCTGCTGCTCTGTGACTGCCCTCCAAGCAATTCATCAAAATCATCCAGAGCCGGTGCATGTGCTGCTGCTGCTGTTGCTGCTGCTGGCTTAGGGTCAGGCTTCACTAGAGCAGCAGCAGCTGCTGCACTGGCCACACCAAAAGAATCTCCGGCCTTGACCCCTCTTTTGGCTGCCTCTCTGCTGCTCTGCGACTGCCCTCCTAGCAATTTATCCAAATCATTTTCCCCTGCAAGCCCAATCCCATGCACAGGAACTGTTGCCCCTGCTGCCCCTGCTCTTGCCTGCTGCCCTATGTGCTGCTTCTCTGCCATGTTAACCTCTCCTCTGGTTGCACTGCTACTGCTTCCTGTCTCCCCTCCCAGCAACTCATCCAAATCACCTTCCCCTGCAAGCGCATGCTCCTTCACATGCCGATGCTCCTTCACATGCCCATGCCCATGCACATCATTCGTACTTCCTGCTTGCTTCCCAGACTGTTCTAGCTGCGGCTTTGCTGCGCCCCTCTGTGTGCTTGATGTGAGTGTAGAGGCTGCTGCAGGCTCTGGTGTTAGATGGAGCGAGGACATTAAGCTGAAGCTGCTGCTGCTGCTGCTGCTGCTGCAGCAAATCCTTCTCCCCGTGCTGCCTTCCCAAATCATACCCAGCCTCCCTGGTCTCCCCCTCCCCTTCCCCTACCACCGCAAAGTCCTCTGCACCACTGTGAATCGCTTCAACCGCCACCCAGTCTCTCTCATCCGTGGCATAACATCCAGGGTCCAGCCACCACCGGGACAGAGAGGAGGACACATCCTGACTGGGTTGGGACTGCTGCTGCACCTGTTGGCAAGAAGTCAAAGGGATGGAGGGGAGTTAGACAAGTTAATCGCCACCCAGTCCCTCTCATCCGTGGCATAGCACCCAGGATCTAGCCACCAACAGGAGAGAGAAGAGGAGATATCCTGACTGAATTGAAACTGCTGCTGTACCTGTTGGTAGGACGTCAAGGCACAGAGGGGAAGAGGTGAGACAAATAGCATTTAGTCCCTCATATTTGTGGCATAGCACCCAGGATCCAGCCACCAGTGGGAGAGAGAGGAGGAAATATCCTGTCCTGATTGGGAGTGCTGCTGTGCCGGCTGGTAGGAAGTCAAGGGATGCAGAGGAGAGGGAAGAAAAGAGTCAAGGGACGCTAGGGAGATCTCCGGGTTTGGTTGGGACTGCTGTGCTGTGCCCATTGAAAAAGAGATTCAAGGGACGGGTGGGAGATAGACGAGCTTGCGTGGTGAGTCGAGCATGGATGGGCAGCTGGGCACCAACAGGAGTGTTACCTGTTGGAGGAAGAAGTTGGCTTGGTCACAGTGGGAAAGTGGGTAAGTGCCTTATGGTGAGCATACTAGCATGTAAGCACTTAAGCATGGTAAGCATTTATGGTAAGCACACAAACATGGGTAAGCAGACAGACTGAGGGGCGTGTTACCTCGTGGGGAAGAAGGTGGCCCGGTCATGCGGGCACAGCAGCAGCAACAGGGATGACTTGACTTATTATGAGCACACCAGCACAACTCAAGGGGCGTGTGTGTGTTACCTCATCCGGAAAGAAGGTGGCCCGGTCATGCGGGGACAGCATCAGCAGCGACGGCAGCGGCACAGCCTGCAGGTGCTTCTCCAATGCCTCTGAGTCGAACTGGAGAAGCTGCTCTGGGGAGAGCTGTAAGGGGGTGTTGGGCAGGGAAGGACACAAGCGAATGTGATGGAATATTGAGGTTCAGAGTCCCTAAGCAGCAGCAGTGACGGCAGTGGCACAGCCTGCAGATGCTTCTCCAATGCGTCTGAGTCAAACTGGAGAAGCTGCTCTGGGGAGTGCTGGAGAAGGGGAAGGGGAATGGGTTGGGGGAGAGAAAAGACAAGCATGGGAAACCGTTGCAGCGTCACAGCCTGCAGGTGCTTCTCCAATGCCTCTGAGTCAAACTGGAGAAGCTGTTCTAGGGTGAGCTGTGCGGGGGAAGGGAACAACAGGAAACGGACAAGGGGTATCAGAAGGTGCTCAATAAGCAGCAGTGGCACAGCCTGCAGGTGCTTCTCCAATGCCTCTGAGTCAAATTGTAGGAGATGCTCTGGGGAGAGCTGTGAGGGAACAGATAGGAGGGGGAGGAGACCAAGTGTGTGGGATGTCTATGCAGCATTCCTATACAGTGGCACAGCCTGCAGGTGCTTCTCCAATGCCTCTGGGTCGAACTGCAGAAGCTGCTCCGGGGAGAGCTGTGAGGGGGAAGGGAGAGAAGGGAGGGGGATAATGGGAAAAGCGAAAAAGTGGGATGTCTATGCAGCATTCTTATACAGCGGCACAGCCTGCAGGTGCTTCTCCAATGCCTCTGAGTTGAACTGGAGGAGGTGCTCCGGGGAGAGCTGTGCGGGGAAGGGGGGAGAGGGGGAGGGACAGGGAAGGGGACAAGGGAATGTAAAAGGGCGCTGAGGTTCAGAGTATCTAAGCATCAGCAGCGGCACAGCCTGCAGGCGCTTCTCCAATTCCTCTGGGTCGAACTGGAGGAGGTGCTCTGGGGAGAGCTGTGAGGGGGAGTGGGGGACAGGAAAAGAGCCAAACGCACAAAAGTGAGGACCATGGGAGGCACAGCCTGCAGGCGCTTCTCCAATACGTCTGGGTCGAACTGGAGGAGATGCTCTGGGGAGAGCTGTGCGGGGGAAGGGAGGGGCAGTGACAAAAGAGCCAAAACACACAAGAATGAGAAGCGCGGGAGGGAAACAGCGGCACAGCCTGCCTGCAGGTGTTTCTCCAATGCCTCTGATTCGAACTGGAGGAGGTGCTCCGGGGAAAGCTGAGTGGCGGGGGGGACAACAGGTAAAGGGACATGGGGTGGGGCAAGAAGAGCAAAGGTAGTGGGGTATTAGAAGCAGTGGCAGAGCCTGCTGGTGTTTCTCCAATGCGCCTGATTCGAACTGGAGTAGGTGCTCTGGGGAGAGCAGACGGGAAGCAGAGAGGACCGTAATAGGGAATCATTGCAGAGCACCAAGTAAAAGGACTTCGTGAGTTAGGTTTCTGGGTATTTATAGGTAGCAAAACCAGGTTGGCGAAGGCACCACACCACTCCACACCGTACCGTTCAATCTGCTCTGATCTGATCTCACCTCGTTCACGGTTGAGGGGGGTGGCGCAGCAGGAGAAGACTTGGTGAAGGCCCAGAGGGGGTCCTGGAGGAATTGCAGCGAGCCCGAGGGGAAGAAAGGGGAGACTGGTGGCGGGGAGATAGAGTGGAGGAGACGAAGGTGGGGGGGAAGGGGGGAAGTTGAGGGAATAAGAGTTGGCTGGGTGAAGGCCCAGAGGGGGTCCTGGAGGAATTGCAGCGAGCCCGAGGGGAAGAAAGGGGAGACTGGTGGCGGGGAGATAGGGGGGGAAGGTGGGGTGCGGTTGTAGACGAAATAGCAGTAGAAGGCTTGGTGAAGGCCCACAGGGGTCTTGGAGAATGCAGTGAGCGCGAGGAGAAGAATGGGGAAACTGATTGGGCGGTGTTGATAAAGAAGAGGGGAAGAGGGGCGGGAAAGGGGGGAATTGGGGGAATAGGAGGAGCAGAAGGCTTGGTGAAGGCCCAGAGGGGGTCTTGAAGGAATTGCAGAGAGCCTGATGGGAAGACTGGGGACACTGGTTGGGGGAGAAAGGGTGCAGGGGGAGAGGAGGGGGGAAGGGGGGGGGTGGTGTTGTGGGTGTAAAGGGAATAGCAGCAACAGGCTTAGAGAAGGCCCAGAGGGGGTCTTGAAGGAATTGCAGAGAGCCCGAGGGGAAGAAGGGGGAGACTGGCAGCAGGGAGAGAGGAGGAGAGAAAGGGGGGGAATAGAGGAAGTAGGCAGGAAGTAGGCTTGGTGAAGGCCCAGAGGGGGTCTTGAAGGAATTGCAGCGAGCCTGATGGGAAGAAAGGGGAGACTGGTTGGGCGGTGTTGATAGAGTAGAGGGGGAGAGGGGCGGGAAAGGGGAGGAATTGGGGGAATAGGAGGAGTAGAAGGCTTGGTGAAGGCCCAGAGGGGGTCTTGAAGGAATTGCAGCGAGCCTGATGGGAAGAAAGGGGAGACTGGCAGCGGGGAGAGAGGAGGAGAGAAAGGGGGGAATAGAGGAAATAGGCAGGAAGTTGGCTTGGTGAAGGCCCAGAGGGGGTCGTGGAGGAATAGCAGAGAGCCCGAGGGGAAGAAGAGGGGGACTGGTGGCGGAAAATAGAGAGCAAAATTTAGTTGACTAAAAAAACCTCCAGGGAGATAGAGAGTGAGGGAGGAGGGAGAAGTGGGAAGGGTTGTGGGAAGGGATGGTGGGAAGGGATGGTGGGAAGGGATGGTGGGAAGGGATGGTGGGAAGGGATGGTGGGAAGGGATGGTGGGAAGGGATGGTGGGAAGGGATGGTGGGAAGGGAGAATTTGAGTAACACCATCCCCCAGGAAAAGGAGGTACCAACGTCACATCCTGCCAGCTCCCCCAGGTTCCTGGCCCACTCTCTCCACTGCTGCCCCTCCCTCAAATTCTCACCCTCAACATGGCTTATCATTGTAGGTATGTATGCACGCACCTGTCGAGTTGCCACCTCCCCCAGTGCCCCCCACTCTCTCCACTGCTGCCCTTCCCTCAAATTCTCACCCTCATCATGGCTTACCATCGTAGGTAGGTATGCACGCACCTGTCGAGTTGCCACCTCCCTCCCCCAGGCTCCCACGCTCCCCCCACTGCTGCCCCTCCGTCGTTCCTCCCTCTCACTTTTCCCCCATTTGCCTGTCAACTTGGCTTACCATCGTTCCCACCTGTCGAACTGGCACCTGTCGAGTTGCCACTCCCCCCAGTCTTCCTCGTTCCCACCATTGCTATCCCTCCTTTCTCTAAACCTCCTCCACACACACCTACTTCCATCCTTAATTGCCAATCGACTTTGCTTACCTTCTTTAGCACCTCTCGAGTTGCCACCTGTCGAGTTGCCACCTCCCCCAGGCTCCCACACTCCCTCCACTGCCGCCCGTTCCTTTTCCAACCCTCCCCTCTCACCTCCAGCCTTTTTGGCCATTAACTTGGCTTACCTTCTTTAGCACCTGCCGAGTTGCCACCTGTCAAGCTGCCACCTCCCCCAGGCTCCCACACTCCCTCGACCGCCGCTCCTCCCTCCTCCGCCCCTGCTTGCAACCTCTGCTTACAACCTCTTTCCGTATTAACTTGGCTTACCTTCTTTAGCACCCGTCAAGCTGACACCTCCCCCTGGCTCCCACACTCCCTCCACCGCCGCCCCTCCCTCCTCCGCCCCAGCTTGCACCCCCTGCTGCTGCTGCCGTGCCACTGTCAGCAACTCGCTATAGTCACTCCCTGTGCTCCTCGGTTCTCTCACTTCTCCCCCTCTCGTCTCTCCCCCTCTCGTCTCTCCCCCTCTCGTCTCTCCCCCTCTCGTCTCTCCCCCTCTCGTCTCTCCCCCTCTCGTCTCCCCCGCCCTTGTTCCTCCCCCTTTAATTCCTGCTAGAGCTGCTGCTGCTGCCTCTGCTGCTTCAACTGCTGCTGCTGCTGCTGCTAGTCCTCCGCTACCCACTCCCCTCCCTTCTTCCCGTCCCCGGCCTCCTTCCCCTCCCATGCCCCTCCCCAGTCCTCCGCCTCCTCTTCGTTTTCCCCCGCCACCACCACCACCACCGATACTGCCACTACCCCCCATGACGCCACGCACCCCGCCCCTTCCCCATTCCCCCTGCCCCCTGCCCCCCCCGCCCCTCCTTCCCCCCGCCTCTCCCCCGATCCCCGCGTCCTCCGCCTCTCCCCCTTCCCCCGCCCCTCGGCGCCCCCCTTCCCCCACGGCTTTCCCCCATAGCGTCTCTCACTTGCTGCGATTGCTGCTGATGCTGCTGTATCTGCGGCTGCTGCAGCAGCTGCGACGGCGGCAGCGGCGATTGCGGAAGCGGGTGCGATCCCTGCTGCTGTGCAAACTGCTGCCCGTATGGTTGGTGTCCGTACGGTTGCTGCCCAGACGGTTGCTGCCCAAATGCCTGCCCCTGTTGCTGCCAAACCTGTTCCTGCCCGGATTCCTGCCCGACCTGCTGCCCGTGCTGCTGAAACTCCTGCAGCACGGCTTCCACCTCTTTCCACCGATCTAAATCCCCTGGATCGCTCGACATGTTCAGATGCTGGCCAAGTAACGGCTTGCCGGCTACAGACGATATCCGACGGCCGACGGTCAACAGCTGGTTGGTAAATCGTTAGGGCAATAAAGCAGCTGCGCTAGCTTCGACCCACATAGGGCTACACCTAGTGGTGGTAAGGATTGGTGAAATTGCTCAAACAACCTGGGAGGGCGGGATTTTGGAGTGAGAAGAAACTCGAACTGCCGCACACATTCAACTAGTCGGTTTTGAGGGAGTTTCGGTTACCAATTTTCGCCGCTTCCCCGCCCAATCCCGCGAAACTGGGGTTAGGGCGAAAACTTCGCGACGTAAAATGATTCGCTTGGTTTCGTCTCAAAGAAGAATCCTCAAAGTTTTACGGTTACACAGCTCGTTGCTGAACGAACTCGAAGCGGGAACTCTGAATCACGTGTCGATATTAATGCGAAACACTCGTTGCGAAACGTTATGCGTGACACTTCAGCAGGGTTTGCGAGTTGAGTTTCCTTCGGCCGAATACGCCTTTCACAAAAAATATATCCTGACCTCCCAGTACCCACTTCACCACGAATTATCTCACTGCACCGTACGGGAGGCTCGAAGTTCCGCGCCAATTTCCACCTCTCGCGACGCGAATCGGGATATTACCGTTGGAGAGGATTGGCGGATATCATTGCCAAGTTTATCGCCGCTAGCGCTCCCTCGCCCACCCCCGTTATAGGACACCCCGTCTTTACTCTTCTAATTCGTTTTAAGTGGCTTCTTCGTGGCCTGAGTCGCGTCGGATCATGCCCATTTTCGTTGTGCCTATATCGCGTTTTTCACTGCTTCGTGAACGTGCTGTCGTCGTTGCTTAGTTTTGTAGGTTTCACCGTCTCTTCCCTCGCTATAAGCATTTCGTTATGAGCGTAGTGCGTTAATTTGAGCGTATTTTATTATCTCTCCTCTGAGCTGGATCGTTCGGAGCATCAATGACGTTGGCAAAAGCTGTAAATACGTTGATGTCATCGTTTTAGAGCTAGCTAGAATTGGTCACAATGATGGGGGGTTCAGGAGGTTTGACTTCACTGGGACCGTTTAGTGGGGATGAGGGTAGACGAGGGGAAGCAGGGGTGGGTAGAGGGGAGGAGGGAAGGGGGGACGGGGAGGTTGGGTGTAGTGGGAACCAGGGAGGGGGGAATGAAGGTGAGGAGGGAGAGGAGGAACGGAGGCCGATGGGGGACGAGGGTAAAGTGGGAGACGAAGAAATTTCCTCTCATAGCGACCAGCAGCGACAACAACAGCAGACTCAGGAGCACCATCATCAGCAGCAACAGGAGCAAAGGGAGAATAAAGAGCAACAGGAGCAGCAGCGGCAACTGACGGAACAGCAGGGGGATGAGCGGGCATCCGAGATGACAGCAGATGATGTGGGGATGACGGAGCAGCCATGTGGAGGCCACGTGGCAGCAGGTGTGGGGGCAGCAGTGCAGGCGTGTGGAGGCCACGTGGTCGCCGCCCTGCACAGCCAGGAGAGGCTCGATGCGGCTCTTGGGAGACTGGCGGCTGGTGGGTGGGTGCGTGGGGGTGGGTGGGGGGGTGGAGAGGGGGTGGGGGGTGTTGGTGTGTTGGTATGTGCTGGTATGTGAGTGTATGGTGTACGGTCTCTAATGCAACCTTCCCACAGCCAGGAGAGGCTAGACGCGGCCGTTGGGAGACTGGCAGCTGGTGGGTGGGTTGATTTGTATTGATGACTGGGAGACAGAAGTTTTTGGTGGGTGCTGGTCACTAGTGCAAGCATTCCCACGGCCAGGAGAGGCTGGACGCGGCCCTTGGGAAACTGGCAGCCAGTGGGTGTGTGTGGGTGGGTGTACGGGTGTGTATGGGTGTTGATGGGTGTGGATGGGTGTGGATGGGTGCGTGCATATGTATGGGTGTTTTGGTGTATGGACACTAATGCCACCATTCCCAGCCAGGAGAGGTCTGGACGCGGCCCTTGGGAGCTGGTGGGTGGATATGTATTGATGACTGGGAGACAGACGAAGTTTCTTGGTGGGTGCTGGTCACTGATGCAGCCATTTCCACAGCCAGGAGAGGCTCGACGCGGCCTTTGGGAGACTGGCAGCTGGTGGGTGTGTGAGGGCGGATTTGGGTATGTGTGGGTGTGTGGATGTGTGGGTGTGTGGGAGTCGGTATACGTAGATGGGTGTGTATGTATGGGTTGGGTGGGTGGTACGTGGGTGTGGGCACACAAAAAGTCTTGTGGGTACTAGTGCAGGTGGGTACTGGTGCAGGTGGGTACTGGTGCAGGTGGGTACTGGTGCAGGTGCTTACTTTCCCTCTTTACCTTTCTATGGCCTCTGTGCCCTCGTTACAACTTAATACGCCCACCCCCATCAGAGCTGGACGGCATACTGGAGGGGCTGCCCATGCCTGTGATACCACCATGCACCACTCGCATTGCCTTGGCACCGCTCCTCCCTTCAGTTCCATATTTTCAGCACTAACTTCCCTCCCTGCCCCTCCGCTTTGTCCCCCGCCTGCCCTCCATTTCAGAGCTGGACGGCATATTGGAGGGGCTGCCCATGCCAGTCATATCGCCATGCACTACTCACCTTGCCACTCCCCTTGCCTACATTCCTTTACACAATATCCGCCCCGTTTGCCTCCCTTGCCTGCCCTCTTCACCTTGCCTTTCCTGCCTCTCCTGCATCCCATTCTCCTCTGCATTCTTCTTAGAGATGGACGGTATACTGGAGGGGCTGCCCATGCCAGTGATGCCGCCCTGCACCACGCGCATTGCCACTCTTCCACTAAACTCCATCCTCCCATTTATTTTCCCTGTTTTCTCTATATCCCCCATCAGATCTGGACGGCATACCGGAGGGGCTGCCCATGCCGGTCGTGCCGCCATGCACCACTTGCATTGCCCCAACCCTTTCCCTCAGTCCTCTCCAGCCTCTGTCTTCCCTCCCATCCGCCCTTCACACCCTCTAGAGCTGGACGGTATACTGGAGGGTCTGCCCATGCCAGTCATGCCACCATGCACCACTCGCATTGCCATTCCCACCCCTGCCCCTCCTGTATCCCACTCTGCCCTTCCCCAACCCCCCAATCAGAGCTGGATGGTATACTGGAGGGGCTGCCCATGCCTGTGATGCCGCCATGCACCACGCGCATTGCGGCAATGCAGAGGAGAGTGCACGCGCTCACCTCCTCGCTCTCACGCATCCACGTGTGTGTCTTTCTACCTCTATGCCTTCTCTCTTCCTCTCTTCCTTGGGTATTGACTCGAGTTCACTTAAACTGCACCACTTGCATTGCGGCCATACAGAGGAGAGTTCAAGCGCTCACCTCCTCGCTCTCACGCATTCACATGTGTGTCTTTCTATCTCTATGCCTCCTCTCTTCCTCTCTTCCTCTCTTCTTTGGGTATTGAGTCGAGTTCACTTAAACTGCACCACTCGCATTGCTGCGATGCAGAGGAGAGTGCACGCGCTCCCCTCCTCGCTCTCACGCATTCATGTACACTGCTCTCCACCTCTTTGCCCCCTCCCTTCCGCTCTGCCTCCTCCCTTCCTCTCTGCCTTTTCCCTTCCTCTCTGCCTCCTCCCTTCCTCTCTGCCCCCTCTCCTCCTCTCTGTCATGTGTCTTGAGTTGACTCGAACTGCACCATTTGCACTGCTGCTGCCTTGCAAAAGAGGGTGCGTGTGTGATGAGTCGATTTTTGAGTCGACTAAAAAATCGACTCTCCTCCTCTCTGTCGTGTGTCTTGTTGAGTCGACTCGAACTGCACCATTTGCATTTCTGCTGCCTTGCGAAAGAGAGCGCACGTTTTCACCTCCTCCCCCACATGCATCCACGTGCATATCTCTCTGTCTTGAGCATTGAAGTGCACCTATTTTTGTTTTCGTACATATAATATATATGACTTCATTGTGGCCTGCTTTATTTCTCCCAATTGCACTCACTCTTTCATGCATACCTACCACTCCCGTAGTGCACTCTCTATACCACACTCCCTGGCTCCAAAATTGCACTCGCTACATTCCCTGTTTTGTATTCGTTCCCACATGTTCCCACACAGGTGCCCACATGCCCCCACATACCCCTGAGTGCTTTCCTATTCCGTTCCGTTCCCTGTTCTGAGCAGACCCGCATCGAGACAATGAAGAGGGACCTTCGCTTTCGCAGCGTGCGCGGGGAACAACAATCAGATAAGACAAATCATGCCGTCCAGCAAGAGGAGCACCAGCACCAGCAACAGCACCAGCATCATGGCCTGCCATTGCTGCCCTCTCTTGCATGTACATTCCACATCTCATTGGACTTTGCACGTCACACACCCTTTTGCCCATTGACTACATTTTGCCCTCTAACTCGATTCCTCTTACCAAGTATGCATTTTGGTGGTTGTCTTTCGATCTGCCCCAGGCAACCCAGCTTTCCAGCTTCTTTATGCTGTTATTGGAATCAACTTGCTTCTTCACATACATTATGATCCTAACTTTCCGATTTCTGTCCTCTCTACCTACACCCTCCGCGTCGCTCCCTCTTCAAATCTCCCTTCCCCCTCACCACCACTACTCCCCAACCTCCTTTCGTTGCCCCCCTCCCAGCGCTCGCCCAATCATCTGTGTTCACACCATCAGCACTCTTCACAGCTGTTCAAAGTGCTTCATCATCATCATCACCATCTACCGGACCTCCCCTCCCACATGTGGACCCATCTATTGCAAGAGAGCCATCTCCTCCTCTCCCTCCCATCCTCGCTCCTCGAGCCGTCTCCCCTCCCTCTCGCCCTAGAAGAGTCACACAGTAGACTCGGGAGGTCACCTGTAATACCTTTCACTCAGCTTTGTCATGAAAAACGCGACAAGGCCTTTTCCCCAAAGCAGGCATTGGGCATACCAAGGGCTTGCTTTCATCAGCATGCATTGGAGTTTATGTGCATATGTATAGCATATAATTGTTTGTTTTCCGATATTAAGCATGTGCAAGGTTTGCCTTTCGTAATATACTGACCAAGGTATACCGGGCACAGAAATAGTGCTTGCAGCGGCACAACGATCATGGTGCTCCCACGTGTACTAGGTTGCTGACTGGACACCCCCGAGTAGCTGTTTCCCTGATTGGTTATTGTGATTGCCCCTTGATCGACGAAGAGCCGACATCGCCCAGTCACTTTTCGACTTTCGCAATTTCTCCTCCCAAACTGCAGTTACCACACAGGATCTGCTTTGCAACGTTTGCGTCGTTACTCAGTAGCACCTATTCTTTGTCTCCTCTCTTCGCTCGTCTCGTACACAAATCCTTACCAAGGTTCTTGTTAGGGAAGAATAGGGGTCTAGGAAGTTTTAAGCATCCAAAAGCAGGTTCATTAGACTTTTTGATCGGTTTAGTGGGATTTAGCGAAAACGAACATCCTCTTTCACCCTGAGCTCACTCACGGTGTTTTCTTTAGGGCTGCTGTAAGAACTAGTGCTTTTTTCGCTCTCCAGGAGCCCAGCCCTATTTGGGTTCTCTACTCCGGGCTTCGATTCCGAAGTTTATCGCCATGGCGTCGCAAGCAGTGTGCTTATCTAGAGCATCCGTGCCGTCCGTCTGTCTATCAGGCAGCGGCTCGTCGTTCTGTAGATCGGACAGAGCGACGCTGATGCGAGTGAACGGCTCGGATGTGGCCGTCAGCTCGACCGCCAGAGTTGTCGCATCTCAATCCCGTCGTAAGTGGTCAACGATAATGTTGTTTCTAGTCGGCGTGTCCTTCATGGAGAGCGCATTTGCGTGATGACGTTTGAAGCGTCCCAAAGTATTCTCGTTACAATTCAACAAGTCAACTTTTGGGAGAGGTAGTGCGCGTGTCTATTAGGTTACGGCTCCGCTGCTTTCTGTAGATCGAAGTATGTAGATCGCGCAGTTTCCCGCATTTCAGGGTGTGTTGGGGGTCAACGGCTCGAAGCACATTTGTGACTCGCGTGCTCGATTCCCAGCCAGTGCGTACAATGCTGGGTGTTTGAAAGCCGAAATGAACAAACGAACGAAGAAGTGTGTCGCTTAGTGCTCCTTTCTCAAGGCTACGCTTGCATGCGGATCACTGATTTCGACTTCTGAAACGAAATCCAGGGAGCTGGTTAGGTGTACGAGTCGCCTTGTTATGTGGCTTAGCGTCGTACTGCCAGTTGGCACTAACGAATTGTGACAACTACTCGTCACGAATAGCATATTAATCCTCGTCGTTTTCAGACTGCAAACGGCAACCTTTCTTCGCTGCAGGTACTAATCCTCCTGCTAGTGTAACCAATGTAACCAGTGTTAAAGGTCCTGAACATTTGACAAGCTAAGTGGTTTCAGGAGCGAAATGCTTCAAGCGCTGTGGTCTGGCTAAACGGGAAGCACTTGTTTGATAGAAGAGGCATTGTGATATAAAAGCTATACATTTTGCGGTCCATCCTTGCTTGTACTTGTGTGTCGAACACCGAGACGATAACAAGGCCGCAGTCGTTCCCATCCCTCCTCCCGGGTGTGTGAGAGTATTTTTCCTCCCTTGGCAGGCTCGATTTACCAGTCGGGATCAAAACCGGCGTGTGTAAAGAGCGCATCATGCGCCATCGTCCTTGTCTCTTTTCAACAGCTGGCGGAAGGGCGAGCATGAGCAGCGGTGTCCCAAACGGACGACCCGCTAGCCAGTTGTACCACGCGTAATACTCTCTCCCCGTGTGTGTATGTATTTGTGTCTGTGTGTGTGTCCCTTCCCTTAGCCCTCCCTCTGTGGACACTCTCACCTCAACAGCCGGCGGCAGGGCGAGAATGAAGAAGGCGCAAGGGGCAGTGGTGTTCAGAACGGACGACCCGCTAGCCGGCTGAATAGGATACAGCAAGCTCACGATTCCCACCGTCCCTCCCTCCCTTGTGTGTTTGTCTGTGTGCCTGGTCTCCTTTTCCACCTGACTCCTCTCACCAGCCGGCGGCAGGGCGAGCATGAAGAAGGCGCAAGGCGCAGTCGTCTTCCGAACGGACGACCCGCTAGCTGGTCGTGACTACCGCCCGCCCATGCCTGGGGACAACCCCGACTTTTGGGAAGGTTCCCAGTGGGACCTGCTGGGGTTCATTGCGGAGTACCTGTGGGTGTTTGGCATCGTGCTGGCGGTGAGTGCCGCTGCCTCCCTTTCTTGCTGGGTGGTGGGCATTGTGCTGGCTGTGGTCTCTTCTTGAATTTCCAACTCCCCTTCTGGCATTTGTGTCATCCCAAATGGAATATCGCGGAGTACCGTTTCCCTTGCTGCGTGTCACGTCCCGGTGTTTCCAGTCTTCTCCTCGTTCGTTAGGCCCTCCTCTTGCCGTCAAGCGCGTAACACCCCCCCCTCTTCCCCTCCCCGTCCTTGTGTACACTATTGAAGGGGGACCTGTGGAGTATTGTTGGTGTTCGGCATCGATCTGTTTCCCCTCCGTTTTCATCTCCCCTCCCCTACCCAACACCGTACCTGCTCTTATCTCGCCACTCCCCCACCTCACTTCATCTCCCCACACCCCACCCGAATCTCTCTCCCTCAACCCCCCTCACCCCACACCCCCCCCCTCCCGTACCCCACTTCCCTTCCCCCCTCTCTTTCATCTCATTTTCATTGTTCCTCACTGTGCGAATGATTGCCCTCGCTGTTTAGTGCATCAACTCACACCCAAACTCACACCCAAACTCACACCCACTCCCACGCTCACACCCACACCCACACCCACACCCACGCCCAGACCTCACTACCCTTTTGACCTGCCATGTTGCAAACTACTTTATCAGTCTGCGCCGTCCAAACCATTCAATCACAACAATAAAATGGTGGAGGCAGCAGCACCAGACTCGCAGCTACTGTGTGGAATGATCTTCTGACCTGCGATCACCATGCTTTGCCGTTGCTTCCCTCCTGCAGATCACTTCATCAGTCTATGTCGCCCGAAGCTTCAGTCACAAGAATGAAGTGGTGCAGGCAGCAGCACCAGACTCGGCAGTCACTGTTTAGAGTCTCCTTCTGACCTGCCATCACCACTCTGCGCTTTGCCTCCCCCCCTGCAGATCGTTTCATCAATCTATGCTGTGACGAGCTACAATCAAGACGACAAAGTGGTGGAAACGGCAGACTCAGCTGTGACTGTGGAATCATCTTCTGACCTACCGTATTCTCTCCCCTTCTAATTTCTTATTCTTGCTCCCTCCTGCAGATCGTTTCATGAATCTACGCCATGACGAGCTACAAACAAGACGACCAAGTGGTGGATGGAGGCACCAGCACCAGGTTCAGCAGTCACTGTTTAGAATCACTCTTCTGACTGACTGTCGCCCCACGCAATTCCCTATCTTTGCTTCCCCCCTGCAGGTCGTTTCATGAATTTACGTCGTGACGAGCTACAAACAAGACGACCAAGTGGTGGATGGAGGCACCAGTACCAGGTTCAGCCGTCACTGCTAGAAAACATCTTCTGACCAATTCTTCTCGCCCCACAATCCCTATCTTTGCTTCCCTTCTGCAGATCGTTTCATCAATCTACGCCGTGACGAGCTACAATACAGAAGAGGAAGTGGTGGAAATAGCAGAACCGGTTGTGATTGTGGAGTCATCTGCACCGTCAGAAGGCGATCAGCTGCTTGAGCCATTTGTTGACGATGCTCCTCCCCTGTAGATGCGGAATGAATAACTGTGTTCAGTTAAAAAGGAAACGTAAAGTGTACTGGTGGTACCGGTAGTAGTCCAACATGACTGGAAGCCAACGAATCAGCTGCTTGAGCCTTTGTTTCTAGGCGATGGCTTTCCGTGTAAGGTAGGTGTGGAATAAAGTGTATTTCGGCCCAACAATTCCTATAACAAAATGCACACTTGCTAAGAGCGTATTCCTATCCTCGTATCAATTGGTACCTCATATCAAGAATGTACTTTTTGCCTGGTAAAACTAGCGAGAGGTTTTGGGTTTAGGGGAATTTTCAGTGGGAGGTTGACATGAGGTATTCTTGATATGAGGATAGGAATACGCTCTAAGTGTTTTTTTACTTTCCTTCACAAAAATACCAACGCAAAGCAGGACCATTGATTTATCAACAGGTTTGTGGTAGTAAGTCTGGCTTTCAAACACCAGGTTCCATCCATTGGGCTGGCCTGTGTAGGACTGGCTGGCACTGATTAACACCACAAGCACTTGCTCAGCAGCGACTTCAGCCTGTTAACCATATGGGTTCTGCCATAATTGTTACCCTAATAACAACCGTTTGCAAACAAAAGCAGGCACCTGGTACCCATTTTCTGTGCTTGCCCACCGAGCATGGTAGAAACTTAGTAGAATTACAACAAGAAACACCCACATCCATGCAGTAGAATTCCAATAACGTGGTCTGTCCCCATGAGCCTCGTTACATGAACATACCGTATGACTGCAGTAGTCTTTCCAGCAACTGAACGTACGTGTGTCAATCATGCCAGCAGCCAAGCACAACCAAGAGCCATGGTGATGGCAGTGGCAAGGTAGCCTGCCAAAGAGAGAAACATGGCAAGAGGCAGTTATTAACACTCCAATACTCACAGCTCAGGAGGAAATTAAGAACGAAACAGAAGGAATCAGAAAAACACGTACCAAGCTTGATTGGAGAGGTGGAAGCATCTTTCTTAGGGGGGTTATAGTCCCCAGGGTGCACTACCACACCCAAGCCAGACAAGGTGCCATTCTTCCACATAGTCACGTCTCCTACAGTCACCGAGCCATCCGCATTAGTAACAGGTAGAACCGGCTTCCCACTAAGATCAGTGGCGGTGCCATTACTGTAAAAAATCGTGTTGCCAAAAACAGTCGAACCGTCGGAGCGTTTAGCATACATTACACCGTTGGGGCCAACAAGAAAATGTAGCTTCCTAGGGTTTCAGACCCGTCCGGGTTCTTGGTGGGTGTCACAACGGCTCCATTGGAATCCAAAATGGTTCCGTTATCAAACTCAGTATATCCGCCGACGGTTATTGCGGAGGCGTTTGTATAGTCGGTGAGCGTTAGTGACGCAATAGCGAGGAGCAATACGACGATGTAAAAGAACCGTGAGACGAGACGGAGCGCCATGGCAGGTAGTATTCGTAGTAGTATCAAGAGAGAATCAAAATGCTGGGTCGACGCGCCTTTACAAGGCGGAAAACGGCTGGGCGATAGGTGCGCGAGAGGGCGATTTTAAGCTATGATAATAAAAAATTTTCAGGAAATTCCGGACAACGGGGATGTAGCTCAGATGGTAGAGCGCTCGCTTAGCATGCGAGAGGTATGGGGATCGATACTCCACTCTCCAGTCAATTATATTTGGTTTTTCCCTTTACCAGTGGTCCAGTCGCACGAAACCTGTCGCACTTGCTCGTGAGCTAAGCAAGTCAGGCAGTTGCAATAAACGCGGGAGAAAGGACCTCGTTTTGCTGGGTATGGATTTGCACGTATTTTTCATTCGGCATTATTTATTGTCACAACAACCCTTCTTAACTGTACCCACGAGATATGTACATGCATTAGTAGTACCCATTCATCAATGATCACAAAAGGCATCACATACGGAAAATAAAGGTGTGTTGCAATGCAATCAAGGCATGTATCGGCTCCTTATCACTGGCAGCACCAGCAGCACCAGCAGCACCAGCAGCACCAGCAGCACCGTCAGGACTGGCATCACTGGCAGTGGCAGCAGTAACAACGGGAGGGGCACCAACATGTTCGTGACACATGACTCGGTTTCTCTCAATATTCCAAGAACCTCCCCAACACAAGATCATCCATTGCTGCCTGCCGGGCCCCTGTCGTTGCCACCACCGAACCTGCCCCACCTCTCCACCCTAGCACCACCAGCACCACAAGCAGCACTACCGGCGCATGATTCGGTTTCTCTCCCGCTTTCTGAACCGCTCCAGAACAAGGTCATCCGTTGCTGCCTCTGCCTCCGCCACAATTGTAGCAACCCCATCTTTCCACCCCAGAAGCACTGGCAGCATTGGCAGCACTGGCAGCACCAGCGGCACCAGCGGCACCAGCAGGAGGTTCAGAAAGTACACACTATCGGCGCATGACTCGATTCCTCTCCCGCTTCCTGAACCGCTCCAATATAAGATCATCCGTTGCTGCCAGCCGCCTCTGTCTCAACCACCACTATACTGTACCCACCCAACCTCTCCACTCTAGCACCACTGGCAACAACACAAGCAGCATCAGCAGCACCAGCAGCATCAGCAGCACCAGCAGCACCAGCAGCAGCAGCAGCACCAGCAGCATCAGCAGCACCAGCAGCATCAGGAGCACCAGCAGCATCAGGAGCACCAGCAGCATCAGGAGCACCAGCAGCATCAGCAGCACCAGCAGCGCTATCGGCGCATGACTCGGTTCCTCTCCCGCTTCCTAAACCGCTCCAATATAAGATCATCTGTTGCTGCTTGACGCCTCTCCCCTCCCCCTCTCCCCCCACCCCCGCCACCCCCATACCCACCCCCACCCCCATACCCACCTCCCCCACCATACCCCCCTCCGCCCCCATCCCCAAGTTGATACAGATCCCCCCCACCGTACCCCCCTCCCCCTCCTCTGCCCCCTCCGCCTCCCCTTCCGCCTCTCGAGTCTCGGAACATGTCAGGATTGTCTGGAAAAAAAGGGCCAAGGGGAGGGGACAACGGGGAGGGGATGGGTACGGAGGGGGAGGAGAGACAAGGAAATTATGCGTTGCAGTTTGAGAGAAGATAAAAAACACCTTCCCCTTTTGCCACCCACACCCTCCTCCTTTTTCGCCAACACTTCCAGAAACCCGCTTCTGGAACAGATTGGGTATGTCTGGTATGGGAGGTGGGTAGCGGCTTGTCGATTACCAGACAGGAGGCTCTCAAATCCGTGGTGAATAGGAGGCAGATGCAGGCGCGAGTGTGGTTACGGGCAGCGTGCCACTCACGAGGCGCGTGGCGGAGACCGTAGACTGGCCGCCGGAGACTCCACTGGGTACCAGGAGGAAACGACCCAGTGAAGCCAGGTGGGCGGCGCAGCCAGATCTCCTCGTGCAGGCTGCCCTGTAAGAAGGATGTGCTGAAGTCAAGTGAGTGAAGCTCGTAGTCACGCTGAGCGGCAACGTGCAGCAGCACCCGAAGAGTGGTCATCTTCGGGGTAGGGGAGAAGGTCTGGAAGAAGTCAACTCCCTCTCACTGACTGAAGCCTCGAGCAACGTAACGAGCCTTGAAGACAGGAGGAGAACCCGGCGGCCGCTTCACCCTGAAGATCCACATGCCATCGACGATGTTCGCCCCAGGAGGGGGAACCTCATCGACGTAAGTGCCTGTGGACTTCCAGGATGCCATCTCTGCGTCCATGGCTGTCTGCCACTGAGAGGAGTACTCACCCGCGATCGCCTCAGCGTAAGAGCGCGGGGTCGGGATGTCTGGTGCATCCGGGTCTCCCTCGGGGGCAAGCAGCATGGCCACGAGATGAGGCGCAGCAGCCGCAAGACACTCAAGGTCCTCGTGTCTGTCCTCAAGAACGTCCGTGCTAAGAGCACACTCACCCCCGACGGATGGAGGACAGACAGACTCAGACTCAGCAACAAGACTGGCAGCGAAGTCTAGACGACAGGCAGCAGCAAAGTCAACAAGCTCAGCGACCAGGGCAGACGCAGCAGTAGACTTAAACGACGGGTCAGTGACAACAGTGGCTAGTAGACGCGTGACAGTAGGGTGCTCGGCACGAAACCGATCAGACTCAGGATCCGCGATGTCAGGCAAAGAGGACGCAGGAGGAGACGGAAGAGGAGTACGCTCCGGAGGAGAGGACCGACGCAGGGCTACAAGGCGTGTGCCGGAGACAGCCGGCTGACGCTGACGAGGAACACGACGAACAGTATGACAAGGACGAACAGGCGAGACTGGACGCGACGCAGGCTCACGACGCTCAGCAAGACTACCTGTCTGCTCAGTGTAAGGAGAGGGAGCAGGCAGCGGTGAGCCAGGCTGTAACGGAAGACCAGTAGACGACGGGAGAGCAGCGCGGATCTGAGCTGGACCTGAGCTGGAGACGAGCAGCGCGGATCCAAGGGATCAAAACAGCAGGGACGTCCCCCTTGCTCTGCAAGGGGAAGACCGTGGTGTAACGCGTGTAGTCGTCGACAACCAGCAGGAAGTACCGCTCGTGGCCCAGTCCACGGACGCGAGCTGGGCCCCACACGTCCAGGTGGAGAGTCTGCAGGGGAGCCTCTGTGAGAAGGAACGGGGAGGAGTGAGGAGCGGCGCGCTGCCGCCCCTCGACGCAAGGAATGCAGGGCGGCGCAGGCGAGGGAGGGAGAGCAGGCAGAGACCTGGGAAGACCAGAAACCAGGGAGCGAGAGTGCATGCCACGAAGGCGAGGCAGGGAGGGGTGACCAAGGCGGTGGTGCCACAGGAGAGTGTCGTGCGACAAAGCGCGACACTCGCAGGGGGCTGCCAGCTGACCAGACGTAGACGCAGACGCAGCTACCTGAGGGGACTCAGTGGTGAGTGTGTACAGACTCGAGCCAGGTGCACGGGTGAACGTGGCCAAGGGGCGGCCCGTCCGAGCACACGTACAGTGAGTCACTCGCTGACTCGCAGGAGTGAACTGGTGAACCCCCCCATCCTGGAGGTCAGCTCCACTCACCAAGTTTGTAGAGAACGAGGGGAGGTAAAGACCTGACAGGAAGCCAGACGGGACGGCCGGACACGGCAGAACCGTGGAGTAGTGGGCAAGGACTGGACCCCTAGAGGGGTCCGCCAGGGAGACCGGAACTGGCCGACTGAGCGGCGTGAGTGTGGTGCAGTCGCGAAAGAAAGAGCGGGAAGCTCCTGAGTCAAGGGTGAAGGTGTGCAAGACCGCAGCAGGCGCAGTACCAGAGAGAGCAAACTCACCAGCACCTAGAGCAGCAGTCTCACCAGCACCTAGAGCAGGAGACGCACGAGCACCTAGAGCAGCAGCCTCACCAGTACCGAGAGCAGCAGGCGCTATACCAGGGTCAGGCGGGACGCACAGGTAACAGGCACGGTCAACACTAGTAGGCAATGCATACATGGCAGTGAGAATAGCATCATAGTCAAGTGCAAAGATATCTACCCTCTGTCCAAGCAGCTCCGGCCAGGTAGGGAGCTCAGCCTCGTCTCCAAACACGGTACGCCAGGCGTCACTCAGACGGGCGAAGCAGCGGGACTGTGTGTGACCAAGCGTCCCGCAAGGCTGACCAGTCCTAACACCTGTGCGAATGACGTACGGGCAGCGAACGGTACGCGAAGACCTGCTACACTGAGCGTACCACTCCTGGAGCTGCCGGGGCGTAAGTGTCTCGCGTGGACGCCCCTGCAGCTGCAGCTGGCCACTGCCAGACGCCCCCAACTGACCAGCTCCAGGGCGACTGCTACGACGGCTACCTCGACAGCCCCAACTAGTATACCACTCATCAAGCTGCTGGGGCGTGAGAGACTCGCGGGAACGACGCTGGAGCTGCATCTGGCCACCTGCTAATAGCAGGAGTAGTAGCAGCCGCTCGGGCAGCTCGGACAGGCGCGGCAGGCCGGCAGACAGGCAGGCAGGCCGGCAGACAGGCAGGCAGGCCGGCAGACAGGCAGGCAGGCAGGCAGGCAGACAGACAGGCAGGCAGGCAGACAGGCAGGCCGGCAGGCAGGTAGGCAGGCAGGCAGGCAGACAGGCAGGCCGACAGGCAGGCCGGCAGGCAGACAGGCCAGCAGGCAGACAGGTAGGCAGGTAGGCCAACAAGCAGGCAGGCAGACAGGCAGGCTGGCCAGCAGGCAGGCCAACAGGCAGGCAGGCAGACAGGCAGGCCGGCAGGCAGACAGGCAGGCAGGCTGGCAGTCACGCAGGCAGGCAGGCAGGCAGGCAGGTGCTCACCAAAGGCTGGAAAGGGCCGGCGCTTGGCGGGCGGCGGCCGGGTAGGCATACGACGGCGGCGACGGCGGGGCCGCAACAGCGGCTGCAGAGTAGGGCCGAAGCAGCTGCAGGGCGGGGCCGCTTCAGCGGCAGTTGCAGGGTGGGGCCGCGTCAGCGGCAGGTCGGGGCCGTGGCAGCTGCAGGGCGGGGCCGCATCAGCGGCAGGTCGGGGCCGTGGCAGCTGCAGGGCGGGGCCGCATCAGCGGCAGGTCGGGGCCGAGGCAGAGGGCCGCGCGCGGCTCGTCACGGGCTGCGCTGACAGCGCGCTGGGCTGCTGCAGGCCGCGCGCGGCCGCGCTAGGCAGTAGCGGGCCGCGCGCGGCTCGGCGCGGGCTGTTGCGGGCCGCGCGCGGGCCGCGCGAGGCAGTAGCAGGCCGCGCGCGGCTCGGCACAGGCTGCTGCGGGCCGCGCGCGGGCCTCGCGAGGCCGTAGCAGGCCGCGCGCGGCTCGACGCGGGCTGCGCGGGCTCGGCGCGGGCTGCGCGCGGCAGCAGCGGGCTGCGCGCGGCTCGGTGCGGGCTGCGCGCGGCTCGGCGCGGGCTGCGCGGGCTCGGTGCGGGCAGCGCGCGGCAGCAGCGGGCTGCGCGCGGCTCGGCGCGGGCTGCGCGGGCTCAGTGCGGGCAGCGCTCGGTAGCAGCGGGCTGCGCGCGGCTCGGCGCGGGCTGCACGGGCTCGGTGCGGGCAGCGCTCGGCAGCAGGGGGCCTAACGGGTCTGCAGGGGCTGTTCGCGGGCCTGAAGGGCGTGTAGGGGCGGCGCGCGGGCCTTACGGGCCTCTAGGGGCAGCGCGCTGGCCTAGGGCAGCAGGAGGCAGCGCTAGGGCTGCTGGACGGCGCGCGTAGCGCAGTACGTCACAAGGCAAGGCAAGGCAGGCAGGTACGTGGGGTAGCGCGGTAACCGCAGCGGTAGGTGGGCCCGAAAAAAAAACGGTCCTACGGACCTTAGTGCTCTGAAACCATGTTAGAATCTAGCAGCAGGAATGGATGAACTAGCAGGAAGATGGGTACAAGTAGGAAACCCTAATTTGGGTTGTACCCCATATGGGCTACCCCACTACAGCCTACACAATAAGCAGCATATATGTTTGACAAGGGCAAGCTGGTCCTCAGTGCAAGCAGCGCGAAAGCGAGCGTCAAGGGAGCGCAGGTGGGTAGCGAGGTCAGAGACAGTCTCAAAGGAGGCGAGGTCAGGGTAGATAAAGGGTACGAGGAGGCGACTGAGTGAAGCAGAGGAGGGAGTGGAGTAGCGAGTAACAATAGCCTCGTGTTGTGCTATGCTACGTCTCAAGAAAAAAACAGTAGGCCCTTTCAAAATGGTGAACGGAGACGGATGGGGTGCGGTGGGAGGTAGTGGCAGTGGGAGGGGCGTAATTGGGGGCAGAAACAGGATTAGGGTGAGTAGTGGAGGGTGGTGGAGAGGTGTGGGAGGGAGTGGAGAGGGTGGCTGATGGTGTGCTATGGTGCGAAAGGAGATTGGAGCATGGGAAGGGGCGACGCCAGAGGGACCAGTGATGGCTGATGCAGTGCATTGCAGTCCAAGCACACATACCCCTTTTCAGCTTCTCCGCGTATTCACGACCGCGCTGAAAGAAATCTGCGCTGTAGCTGGCAGGCAGCGTTGTTGACGGAGGGCTGGAGGGCGGGCGGGAGAAGAGACAGAGAGAAACAGGTGCATGAGAATGCAGCATCACAGAGTGTGAAATGGCTTCTGAGGCACCTCAGAAGTTGTAACCAATTTGGGGCGCGTCAAAAGCAGAGGCGGAGAGAAACAGGTGCATGAGAATGCAACATGGCAGAGAGTGCAAAGCCTCACGGGTCACAAGTCAAGAAGAAGTGCGGAAACATGACGAGACGACTTTTGAGGCGCCTAAAGAATGCAGCATGACAGAGTGTGCACCGGTTTTAAGAATTGTAAAGAAGCGACCATTCAAACAAGCAGGAGAATGAAAATGAAACATGACAGGGATCACTTATGAGAAGCCACTTAGGCAAAAATGTACAGCTTCATAACCCCAGTCCTCCCCTGAGCCCTCCTTTTCACCCCAATCCATTTTCACCAGCACATCATCCCATCACCTCTCCTTCTTTCCCGCTCTCTATTGTCTCCCACAAAAAGAACAAGCCATACCGAGGGCGGTTCATGAAGGGCCTTCTCTCCTGCAGCATGCGTTTGGCCTCCTCCGTGGCCTCAATGTTGCTCAGCTTGTAGCTGGAAGGAAGATGGCAAGGGGGAAGAGGAGAAGGGGGAAGAGGACAAGGGGGAGTGAAGCGAGTCAGACAATGCAGCATGCGCTTGGCCTCCTCTGTGGCCTCAATGCTGCTCAGCTTGTAGCTGGGGTATGGGGGTGGGGTGGGACAGTGGGGGCGAAAAGGGGGTGGGAGTAAGGGAAGGGAACAACGGGGAGTGAAGCGAGTCAGTTGCTGCAGCATGCGCTTCGCCTCCTCTGTGGCCTCAATGTTGCTCAGCTTGTGGCTGCGAGGATGAGAAGAGAAAGGAGAGATTCACATCACAGAATGCACTTGGCTCTTGAGGTGCCTCAAAAATGCACTTGGCTCCCTTGATGAATCATCATTTTCAAGATTTCTCACCTCACATATCACTAAGAACCGGTTCATCTCACAAAGGCAATCACATCACAAAACGCACCTGCCTCCCGTGGTTGGAAGAACCGGTCTGCACTGAAAGCAACAAAGAGAGGCACAACTGGTGTTCAACATGGTTCTTCTGCCTTCCTCCGTTGCTTTCAGTGCGGCTCACTCTCAATCAAGTCAACTCAACTAGCCACTTGCTCCCCCAATTCAACTCCCCTCTCAACTCACCCAATTCCGCTATGCCCATCGTCCATGCCGTTCCTGCCATGAATGAGTCGCAGCTGGTGCCATTGCTTTTAGGTGCGGCTCATTCTCATGGCACCACGCACGCCCCTTGCTCCCAATGCATCTCCCCATGCATCCCTCTAACTCCCTTCCCAACTCACTCGATGGGCAGCTGCACCTCCGCTTTGCCCGCCGTCTATGCTGTGCCACCCTCCTCCGTTGCTCTCATTCTCAGTGCATTCACTCTGTCACCCAACGCATCACTTGTGCTTAACATTATTCCCCTCCCAACTCACTCAATAGGCAGCTGCACTGCACCTCTGAAATACCCGTCGTCGTCCACGCTGTGCCGCTGTGCTGTTGCTCTCAATGCACCTCTCTAATTCCCTCCCAACTCACTCAATAGGCAGCTGCACTTCTGCTATGCCCATCGCCCATGCTGTGCCGCTGTGCTCCATTGCTCTCAAGCCACCACATTCTCAATCTACTCCCAACGCATCTCCCCACTCAATTTCCCTCCCTATTCCTTCCCTCTCAACTCACTCAATCGGCAGCTGCACCTCCGCTATGCCCGTTGTCCATGCTGTGCCACCCTCCTCCCCCTCCAGCTTCCCAACCTGCGCCACCAGAACAGGGAGGTAGGAAGGATTGAGAGGGTTAAGGATTGAGCGTGGGAACTGGGAGGAAACAGTGGATTTCGGGTTTACACTCACATATGCACCGGAATGTGGATACTTCATACTTCCATGTGATAAGAGTGAGATTTTGAGACGTCTCAAAATCTCACTTTATCACCTCGAACATGCACCGGAATGTGGATACCTCATACTTCCATGTGATAAGAGTGAGATTTTGAGACGTCTCAAAATCTCACTTTATCACCTCGAACATGCACCGGAATGTGGATACCTCATACTTCCATGTGATAAGAGTGAGATTTTGAGACGTCTCAAAATCTCACTTTATCACCTCGAACATGCACCGGAATGTGGATACCTCATACTTCCATGTGATAAGAGTGAGATTTTGAGACGTCTCAAAATCTCACTTTATCACCTCGAACATGCACCGGAATGTGGATACCTCATACTTCCATGTGATAAGAGTGAGATTTTGAGACGTCTCAAAATCTCACTTTACCACCTCGAACATGCACCGGAATGTGGATATCTCATACTTCCATGTGATAAGAGTGAGATTTTGAGACGTCTCAAAATCTCACTTTATCACCTCGAACATGCACCGGAATGTGGATACCTCATACTTCCATGTGATAAGAGTGAGATTTTGAGACGTCTCAATATCTCACTTTATCACCTCGAATATGCACCTGAATATAAATTCATCATGCTTCCACACTTGCTGCTGCAAAAGCAAGCGAAAAGTCCTATTCTTAGAATCACCTGCTAACTACCAGCACTGCTATAATCACCTGCAAGTGCTGTAAAACCGCGTACAACTTGACTTCCGCCCGCAGCCCTTCATCCTCCCCCTTCCGCTCCCTCTCTCTTTAGCACCTGCTAGCATTCGTTATCATCACCTGCTAGCTATTAACACTCGTTATAATCACCTCACCTGCAAGTGCTGTGGAATCTCGTACAACTTGTCTTCCGCCCGCAACCCTTCGTCATCCCCCTCCCCCTCCCTCCTGCTGCCCCCCCCTGCTCCCGCCCCTCCCCCTCGCCGCTTCGCCAGCTCCTCCTCAATGTACTTGAGCCTGGGGGGGTGAGGTTGGGGAGGGGGCGAGTGGGTGGGGAGAGTAGGCATAAGGGTAAGGGGTGTGAGGGTGAACGAAGTGGGACTCGTATCAACACCCCCTCGCCTCTTTGCCAGCTCCTCCTCAATGTACTTGAGCCTGGGGGGGAGGGCAGGGGGGTTGGGGGGAAAGTGGGAGGTTGGGGCGGAAGGGGATGGGGCATGAGGGTCAGGGTATGGAATTTAACCTGACACCCCCAACCCTCGGCTGTACTTGAGCCTGGAGTGGGGGAGAGGGGGAGTACGCGAAGGGGCGGGGCGGGGGGGGAGGGGCATGGGGCATGAAGCATGGGACTCCCCCTCCCCCTCGCCACTTCGCCAGCTCCTCCTCGATGTACTTGAGCCTGGGGGGGAGGAGAAGCAGGAAAGAGGGGAGAAGGGTGTGGGGAGAAGGGAGGGGAGGAGAAGGGATGGGGGTGAGGTTGCGTGGGATTCGACTGAGAACCTTCTTGCCGATTTGCCAGCTCCTCCTCTATGTACTTGAGCCTGGGGGGAAGTGGGGAGAGGAGGGGAAGGGGGAATAGGGGTGCGGAGGGGGAAGGGGGCTCAACTCACCGCCCCTCCCCTTCGGCGCTTCGCCAGCTCCTCCCTTATGAACTTGAGCCTGGGGGGGCAGGGGGGAGAGCGGGGGAGAAGGATAAAAAAGTAAGGGAAAGAGGGAGAGGGGGCATGGGGGCATGAAGGCCAGGGTACAAGACTTGAATCAGCAACCTCTCGCCACTTTGCCAGTTTCTCCTTGATGTGCTTGAGCCTGGGGGGGTGGGGAGGGTGAAGGGGGGAGGGGAAAGGAAAGGGGGAGAGGGGCATGGGGCATGAAGAATGAGATTCAGGTCAGCACCCCCTCAGCGCTATGCGAGCTGCTCCTCAATGTACTTGAGCCTGGGGAGAGGGAAAAGGGAGGGTGGGGGAAGGAAGGGGAAGAGGGGCATGGGGCATGAAGTATGAGATTCAGGTCAGCACCCCCTCGGCGCGTTGCCAGCTCCTCCTTGATGTACTTGAGCGTGGGGGGAGACAAGGGTGTGGGATGTGGCGCATGGGGAATAGGCGATGAGAGCACGCAACGTGTCTCAGCACTCCTTCGGCATTTCACTAGCTCCCCCTCAATGTACTTGAGCCTGGGGGATAAGAAGGGGTAGAAGAGAGGGTCACATACACCCCCTCTTCCCCTTCCTCCGCCTCACCATCAATACACTCCCATCTCGTTACAATCACATATTGTTACAGTCACGTACATGTTCGGGTCTTCCACAGTGATCGCCGTCTCCTGCGCAAACGTGTCCTGTAGCACCAGCTCCTCGCCCCCTTCCCCTTCCTCCCTGAATACACTCCCATCTCGTTACAGTCACGTACATGTTTGGGTCTTCTACAGTAATCGCCGTTTCCTGCGCAAACGTGTCCTGTAGCACCAGCTCCTCGCCCCCTTCCCCTTCCTCCCCCGCCTCCCCCTGCCCCCCCGCGCCTCCCCCCTTCCCCTCCGCCCCTTGCGCGCCTGTGAGCGCCCCGTCTGCTGCAATCCCCTTAAGGCGCACGCGCTGCTGCTGTAAAAGGCGCACTTCTTCTAGCGCGGACCTGGGGAGATGGTGAGGGGTTGGGAGCGGTAAGGGGGTGTTTGCAGGGACAAACTGCGCGCCCCGTCTGCTGCAATCCCCTTGAGGCGCACGCGCTGCTGCAGCAGGCGCACATCTTCTAGGGCGGAACTGAGGCGGAACTGAGGCGGGTAGATACGAGGAAAGAATACGGGGGTGGGGGGAGAAAGGGGATGGGACGGTTGGCTTGAGCCGCACATGCTGCTGCGTCAAGTCGTATTTGAAGGAGGGGAGATACGGGGATTGAATTCGCCATGGGGAAAGAGGGACGGATAGGTTGAGCCACATGAGCTGAGGTGACGCCCTCGCGTGGAATAACGAGAGCGCGGGTCATATAAACGGCGGACGATTGAGGGCAAGGGAACGGCACTGAGGGACGCAAGGTCGTTGCATCGAACGGTTGAAACCCAACCTAGGTTTGGTAAAGGATAGGTACGACCGAACCTACGCACGGTCAGACCAAGATACGGTCAACCTTAGGTACGGCCGAACCAAATTACGGCCAAAGCTAATCACGATAAAATCTAGGTACGGCGTGAAACTCTGTATAACGCGTACCGGACGTCCTTGTGCTCCTCGGGCTCCCCTCCGCCATCTCCCGCCTCTCGCTGCCATTTGCGCTTCGGTCATTTTAAACTCTGCCAAAATTATGTGCGGTTAACGACGATATAGCGCGTACCGGACGTCTTTCTGCTCCTCGGGCTCCCCTCCGCCATACTCAGTGCTACAATCAATTTAACTGCGGCCAGTCCTATTTGCGGCCAAACCTATGTCCGCTCAAGATTTAGGACGGACTAAAATGTGAGTCAAGCGCGTACCGGACGTCTTTCTGCTCCTCTTGCTCCCCTCCGCCATCCCCGTCCTCCTCCTCGAGTGCTTTCCGCTTCCGAAACTGCCGCTTCTGCTGCACCGGCATGGTGTCGCACGACGGGATCGCAGAAATACGCGTCGCAGGGAAACGAGCGTCGCAAGAAAGCGTCGAAGAAAATGCGCGTCGCAGCGAAGTTGGCGTCACCGAAACAGCAAGCGAGTATGGCAATCAACGAGCTGACGAGCGCACAAGACGGAAACAAGAACCCGAGAAGCAAACCCTAAAATTGCACGCACTCAAGTCGGCTCTTTCGTTCGAGTCATTCCTTTTTCCAAACACACATAAACAAAAAAAGGATCGGTGTTGAAGGGCGACAGACGAGTGTATTCGCTTTATCATCACGAAGGGCGAAATGGGGTTGGGTGATGGTGGCCCGCATCTACTTGCGTTTCCTGGTAACATCTCAAGGTTCGCTTTCGCCAACAACGCACCAGTTTCAGAATTTCAGGACTCCAAGTCGAAATATCAGACAAGTGAATACTACCTGGGGCAGCCCGCACGCTTCGAAGTCTTGTTTGTTTCAATCCCGTGTCGCCCCTCTGTGTCATCGAGCCCGCAAACCACGGGCCAGCCTGGGACCGCGTTATTCTCAAGGCTGACAATTAGGCTAGGAAACAGCAATACTTGGACCAGCCATGCACGCGACAGCACTCCCTTCGTCCGTCAACAATGTGACCCGTCGCCGGCTCGACGCAGTCCCGTTCGCCGGCGGCCGCATTGTCGCCGTCCGTCCGAAACCGTCAATTAGGCGGCGCAGTCGCATCCAGCGCCATGACAAGTCGCGCCGCTCTAGCGGTCCCAGCATACGCCACGGCTGTCGGCGTCGCGTGCGTTTCTCTCATTAAAAATAGTACTAAAGCCGCTTATATTGGCACGAATAAAGCGTGCGTATACGAGGCGTCGCGAAAGCAGACCGGTAGTATAGCGGCGGTTAGACTCGTCCGCGAGGAACGGAGAGAATCAAAGCGATTGATTGCGGCGGCAGCAGCCGACGGAGCCGCAGCTTCTGCGGATGTGACTGAAGCGGATGTGAGTGAAGCGGATGCTGCAGCGGTGGAGGCGGCGGCGTGGGAGATTCTGGACGACTTCAACCGACGCGACGTGCGCGGCGAGCCGCAGGTAGGCTGAGAGGTGCAATGCAAGCCGCAGGTAGGGCGAGACGTGCGGGGCGAATGTGCGCCAGAGACCTTTATACTAACAGCTATACCATCCACATTGCCGCCCACCCCACCCCCATTGCCGCCCACTCTCATCCACGTTGCCGCCCCCTCCTTCCCCTCCCCCCGTACCCAGGTCTCCCTGGCAACCCCAGGTGGCGTTGCGGCCCTCAAGGCCTCTCTGCTGCTCTCAAGCCTCAAGCCTTGGCTTACTTCTTTCTCTGCTTGCACGGTTGTCGGGGTGAATTGCCACCCACCCCCCTCCTTCCCTCCCTCCCTCCACCCTCCCTTCCACAGGTCTCCCTGGCAACCCCAGGTGGCGTTGCGGCCCTCAAGGCCTCTCTGCTGCTCTCAAACCTCAAGCCTTGGCTTACTTCTTTCTCTGCTTGCACGGTTGTCGGGGTGAATTGCCACCCACCCCCTCCTTCCCTCCCTCCCTCCACCCTCCCTTCCACAGGTCTCCCTGGCAACCCCAGGTGGCGTTGCGGCCCTCAAGGCCTCTCTGCTGCTCTCAAGCCTCAAGCCTTGGCTTACTTCTTTCTCTGCTTGCACGGTTGTCGGGGTGAATTGCCACCCACCCCCCTCCTTCCCTCCCTCCCTCCACCCTCCCTTCCACAGGTCTCCCTGGCAACCCCAGGTGGCGTTGCGGCCCTCAAGGCCTCTCTGCTGCTCTCAAGCCTTCCGAGTCACATTGCCAACTGAACCCTCTTCCTCCCTCTCCATTCTCGTTCCGCGCTCCATCCCCAGGTGTCCCTGGCAACGCCAGGGGGCGTTGCGGCCCTCAAGGCCTCTCTGCTGCTCTCAAGCCTTCCGAGTCACATTGCCAACTGAACCCTCTTCCTCCCTCTCCATTCTCGTTCCGCGCTCCATCCCCAGGTGTCCCTGGCAACGCCAGGGGGCGTTGCCGCCCTCAAGGCCTCTCTGCTGCTCTCAAGCCTTCCGAGTCACATTGCCAACTGAACCCTCTTCCTCCCTCTCCATTCTCGTTCCGCGCTCCATCCCCAGGTGTCCCTGGCAACGCCAGGGGGCGTTGCCGCCCTCAAGGCCTCTCTGCTGCTCTCAAGCCTTCCGAGTCACATTGCCAACTGAACCCTCTTCCTCCCTCTCCATTCTCGTTCCGCGCTCCATCCCCAGGTGTCCCTGGCAACGCCAGGGGGCGTTGCCGCCCTCAAGGCCTCTCTGCTGCTCTCAAGCCTTCCGAGTCACATTGCCAACTGAACCCTCTTCCTCCCTCTCCATTCTCGTTCCGCGCTCCATCCCCAGGTGTCCCTGGCAACGCCAGGGGGCGTTGCCGCCCTCAAGGCCTCTCTGCTGCTGTCAAGCCTTCCGAGTCACATTGCCAACTGAACCCTCTTCCTCCCTCTCCATTCTCGTTCCGCGCTCCATCCCCAGGTGTCCCTGGCAACGCCAGGGGGCGTTGCAGCCCTCAAGGCCTCTCTGCTGCTCTCAAGCCTTCCGAGTCACATTGCCAACTGAACCCTCTTCCTCCCTCTCCATTCTCGTTCCGCGCTCCATCCCCAGGTGTCCCTGGCAACCCCAGGGGGCGTTGCCGCCCTCAAGGCCTCTCTGCTGCTAGCTGCCGAAGCCGCACTACGGGACGAATCCGCCCGCCCGCTGCTCGGCATCTGCTGCGGCAGTGTGGAGGAGGGCTTTGCTGCCCTCCGCCAGTACCTGCTCGCCCTTGGCTGTGCTGACCCTGTAAGTCCTAGTGCAATTGTGAGTGCTCCTTCTGCCTCCCACTCTCACGCACTGTGGAGGAGGGCTTTGCCTCTCTCCGCCAGTACCTGCTGGCCCTGGGCTGTGCCGACCCTGTGAGTGCTGGTTACCCTGTTACCCTGTGATTGCACTGGACCTGGTTACCGCGTTACCACGTGAGTGCAAGGCAGTGTGGAGGAGGGCTTTGCCTCTCTCCGCCAGTACCTGCTGGCCCTCGGCTGTGCTGACCCTGTGAGTGCTGGTTACCCTGTTACCCTGTTGGTGGGTCAGTATGCGCATGGATGTGCACGCATTGGCACTCTGTAGTCGACTCGCCAGTGTTGAGGAGGGCTTTGCCTCTCTCCGCCAGTACCTGCTCGCCCTCGGCTGTGCTGACCCTGTGAGTGTTGGTTACCATGTTACCCTGCAAGTGCCGTTGCTGTGTGTCTTTGCCCCTCTCCGCCAGTACCTGCTCGCCCTTGGCTGCGCTGACCCTGTGAGTGCTGGTTACCGTGTTACCCTGTGAGTGCTGGTTGCCCTGTTACCCTGTGCTGGTTACCCTGTTACCCTGTGCTGGTTACCCTGTTACCCTGTGAGTGCAAGGCAGTGTGGAGGAGGGTTTTGCCGCCCTCCGCCAGTACCTGGTCGCCCTGGGCTGTGCTGACCCCGTGAGTGCAGGTTACCCCGTTACCTTGTGAGTGCTGGTTGGTTACCCTTAGCGTGCTGGTTACCCTATTACCACAAGGCAGTGTGGAGGAGGGCTTGGCCACCCTCCGCCGGTACCTGCTCGCCCTTGGTTGTGCTGACCCTGTGAGTCGGTTTGGGTGGCGACCGTGTGGTGGGGATCGTATGGTGGCGTGGCAGGCAAAGCACGTTAAGAAGGTGGAGAGTTCGGAGAATTCTCACAAGAGAACTAGCCTGGAAACCCCCTTCTGATGTTTTCGTACCCCTCTCGACCACAATGTGATGGAGCCGTGCACGCTCTGGTGAGTCAGCCCGGGGGGCTGCTGGTGGCATGGAAGCCCAAGCAATCTTCACAAGCAACCCGAAACCCCTTTCCACCGTTCCGTACCCCACTCAACCACTTCTTGTTGGAACCAAGCAGGCTCTGATGGATCAGCCTGTTGGGCTGCTGGTGGCGTGGCAGGCCAAGCACGGCACGCTAAGGAAGGAGGTGGTGAATTTGGAGAATTTGTTGGAACCAACTGGTTGTCCGCCCTTCCAACCCCTTTCCACCGTTCCGCCGAGCCAAGCAGGCTCTCATGGATCAACCTGGGGGCCTGCTGGTGGCATGGCAGGTCAAAAGCATGCCAAGGAGGTGGAGGATCAGGAGAATTCGTTGAGATTAACCTGTTGTCTGGCCTTCCAACCACTTTCCACCGTTCCGTGCCAAGCATGCTCTGTTGGATCAACCGGGTGGGCTGCTGGTAGCATGGCAGGCAAAGCACGCCAAGGAGTTGGTTGGGCCCGATAACATAAAGCTCAACTGTACCTCCAACCAAGCCAAACCCGTTTTCACCATTTCATACCTCCCCAATCACTGGCATTGAATTGAACCAAGCAGGCTCTCATGGATCAACCTGGGGGACTACTGGAGGCATGGCAAGCCAAGCACGCCAAGGAGTTGGTGGGCCCGGCCCGCTTGCAACAAGGTCAACAGTAATTCCAAACCTCTTTCCACCGTTTTGTACCCCTCACAACCGCAACTTGTTTGACGCAAGCAGGCTCTTATGGATCAACCTGGGGGGCTGCTGGTTTCATGGCAGGCAAAGCACGGCAAGGAGGTGGTGGGGCCAGCTTACATCAAGTTTAATAGTAACTCTAAGGTGCGTTGCTAGTGTATTGATAGAAAAGTATTAACAGAATGGAGTTCACTAGGGCAGGCCAAGCACGCCAAGGAGGTGGTGGGGCCTGCTTACATCAAGTTCAACAGCAACCCCAAGGTGTGTGTGTGTGGTGCCGTTATACCGAGTCATGCCATCAAACGATGCTCATCGGGACAAGCCATACATGCCAAGGAGGTGGTTGGGCCTGCTTACATCAAGTTCAACAGCAACTCCAAGGTTCGTTGCTAGTGTATCGATAATAAATTATTAACCAGATGGTGTTCACTAGGACAAGCCAAGCACGGCAAGGAGGTGGTGGGGCCTTAATACATCAACTTCAACAGCAACTCCAAGGTGCGTTCTCTGCTGCCAGTTTCCTATTCCCTTAGAATAAATTACTGGGGAATCTCAAGCCGTGAGTAAGACAATAGATGTTCGACTCTCTCTGCTGCACTTGTGCTGCTCTTCTCCACACAAGTGCATGCCAAGGTGCTTTCTGTGTTTCTTGCTGTGCTTTGCAGACAAGGGTCACCATGCCAAACAGGGACGTTCTTTTGTCCGACCTTCAGGCATGCGCTGGGCTGCTCACCGCGTGATAAAAGTAACATCTTGAGACGTGTCAAAATGTTACTTTAATCACGTGCCTCTCTATTCCTCTCCCAAACCTCGGATGTTCCTGTGCTTTGCCCCATGGGTGGGTGCCGTGCCGTGCAGACATGCCAAGTGACGCCATACCAGACAGGACCGTTTTGAGGAGTGATTGTTCAGGTGGTTTCTCTGCTGCTCAATTTGTGTCACTACTCCTCGCGTCCGTCACTCCTTCGCCCCATGCATGCCATGCAGACGTGCCAAGTCTCGCCATACCAGGCAGGGAGGTTCTGAGGAGTCATCTTCAGGGTTGGACTCTGTTGCTCACTTTGTGTCTCTCTATTCCCACCACCACCCCCCCATTGCTCTGTTACTCCTATGGTTGATGTGCAGACGTGCCAAGTGTCGCCATACCAGACAGGGACGTTCCGAGGAGTGATTGTTCAGGTGCTCACCAGCCCTCCTCCTCATTCTGCCGTTCCCACTCGCTGCCCTTTCCTTGTCCAGCCATTCACTTTCCAGCCCTCCTTCTCGTTCTGCCGTTCCTACTCGCTCTCCTTTCCTTGTCCAGCCATTCCCTGTTTCAACCCTCCTTCTATTTCTACCCTTCCCCCTCGCTGCTATTTCCCGGCCCGGCCATTCCCTTTGCAGCCCCCCTTCTCTTTCTACCTTTCCCCCTTGCTGCTTTTCACCAATCCAACCATTCTGTTCCCCACTACTCTCATGCTCCTTCCCATTTCCGTTTCCTCTTCCCCACAACCCCGCCCACGTGTTATCAATCCGCCCATTCCTATCCAGTCCCATTCCGTATTATGCTATCGCTGATTACCTGCTTTTCCTTCCTCAATCCCTCACTGCCTTCCCTTCACTGCCTTCCCCTCACTGCCTTCCCCTCACTGCCTTCCCCTCATTGCCTTCCCCACACTGTCCTCCTCTCATTGCCTTCCCGCACTGTCCTCCTCTCACTGTCCAATCCTACGAGCTAGATCGTATCGTACTCCAATGATCACTGCCTAGTATAAATTTTATTCCTCTAATAGTACTTCTCATCATTGTTATTATTCGTATTTTGCTTTTTGCATCGTTATTATTACTACGACTATTCAGTGCTCTCCGCCTGCCCTCACCCCTCCTCCTCCCCACAAAGCTTGGTCGCAGGCAAGTGGGGCACCCCCCATTGTCGCTCTTCCCATAGCTTTAAGTTGCCTGTTCACTCTCACATAGCTCCCACATGCCACTCTCCCCGACGCCACTTCAAGTGATGAAAGTAGCTTCGGTCGACGACCCCCATGCTCACGCAGCCCTCTCATGATGTTCTTCTACCCTCACTCCCCCCCATTCCTCCCCTCACAGCTCGGTCGCCAGCAAGTGGGCCACTTCCTTCCCGTAGCCACCGCAGCTTCAAGTGACGAGCCTTATGCTCATGCAGCCTTTTCATTCCGTGGATCATCTTCTCCTTCACCCTCCCTCCTCGCCTTGCAGCTCGGTCGCCGACGAGTGGGTGGTTCATCTCCCGCTCTTCCTCTTTCCAGGGTAACTGGAAGTTCAAGTTTCAAACCCCATTCTCACAGACTGCTGTCCCTCTCCCATCACCCCCTTCTCGCCGCACAGCTCGGTCGCAGGCAAGTGGGTCACCTCCCGCTCTCCCTCTTCCCGTAGTCACTGCAGCTTCATTTGATTGCTATTGTTATTGGCCCTATTATACAGCTCCCTCTCTCTACCCTCACTTCCTGTCCTCCCCTCACAGCTCGGTCGCAGGCAAGTGGGCCACCTCCCACTCTCCCTCTTCCCGTAGTCACCGCAGCTTCAAAGTGCAAATCCCATCTGCATGCGCCGCTCTCATGCCCTTCTCATGCCGCTCTCATGCCCCTCTCATGCCGCTCTCATGCCGCTCTCATGCCGCTCTCATGCCGCTCTCATGCCGCTCTCATGCCCCTCTCATGCCGCTCTCATGCCGCTCTCATGCCCCTCTCATGCCCCTCTCATGCCGCTCTCATGCCCCTCTCATGCCGCTCTCATGCCCCTCTCATGCCCTTCCTGCGATGGGGCCAGGGGGTCATCTCCCTATCCTCTTCCCGTAGTCACCGCGCAAACGCCAGAGGCCCTCAATTGGGCGGCCATTGCCATTGGGTCTGGTCTAGTTGTTCCCACTTTACAAGCCCTAAGAGTGGAGCGGGCATGGCTTGTATTCTTCCCTCCGAGCATCTCTGTGGTCTGGTGGGCTTCGGTTCGGTGGTACGCAGTGATTTTCAGTAAAATGCTGTTTGGGTATCCATGTCATTTCTAGAATGCTAGTGGTTTTTTTCCGCATGTTTGGGATTCTTACTGTAAGGCATTTTTGCTCAAATATTATAAACAAAAAAAGCGCACAAATGGAAGTACTTGTTATGCCTAACAGTGGAGAAATAAACTGGGCCTGGACATAATCATGTAGCTGCACAAGATGGCACAGCATCTTTATCGAGATGCAAGGACCATTGCAGTAATTTGCTTGCATGAGACACCTTTCTTCCCACACCATTCCTACCTACTTTCCCCTGCCCTTCCCCCTCATCCCACCTCGTCTTCCCCTCCCTCCACGCCCTTACGGTGACCACCCCCCACGCCCACCTCCCCCCTGCCCCCCACTCCCTCCCCCTCTTCCACCTGCTTCCCCCCCTCTCCCCCCTCCCCCACGACCCCTCCCCCTTCCCCTCCCCCTCCCCCTCCCCCCTCCTCTACCGCGCCCAAAGCCTCTCCCCCTGCTGCCCTCATAACCACCCCCGACAAAGGCTGGGAGGGGAGAGGGAGGATCGGAATGGGTTGAACAGCAAGAGTGAGTATGCAGGGATGAGAGTTCACAACATGGTAATGTCACAAGATGTGAATATGCACAATGCGAAGCCTCTCTCGCAAAAGAGGGACTGAAAGGAAGGCAAGGGACCTAAAGCAAGCCGAGGTGGCAGGAGAGTAGGTAGGGAAAGAGGTAGGAGAGGCAGTGAGAAAGGAGGAGGAGCACTCACTGTCATCGGGCTCCTCCCCAACCTCCTTGCGATACCAATCCACATCATCCTCCTCCAAGATTCGGTTAAAGCAGGGAATGTAATGGACTTTAGCAAGCAGAGGAGCTAGGACGGAAGGAGAAGCACTCACTGTCATCAGGCTCCTCGCCGACCTCCTTGCGATACCAATCCACATCATCCTCCTCCTCCTCACCCCCCTCCCCATCTCTCAGACCCACAAATATTTCAAGCTGATGTTATATAAGAAACTTACTGTCATCGGGCTCTTCCCCAACCTCCTTGCGATACCAGTCCACATCATCCTGCATGTTACTGTTAACAGATGACGATTCAAGCTGCGTGTACATCTTTGTTAGTAGAGGAGGAAAACCACTCACTGTCATCGGGTTCTTCCCCAACCTCCTTGCGGTACCAGTCCACATCATCCTCCTCCTCCCCGTCCACCCCCTCCCCGTCCCTCGCCCCCACTGCCTTCCCTTGCTCCCCCTCCTCACCCTCCTCCTCGCCGTCCTCCCCCCCAGCTCCCTTGCCCTTGGATGCCTTGAGCCTGGCGGTAGGAACAGGGGGTGGAGAAGGGTTGAGGAGGGTAGGGACGCAGGTTGATAAGAGTCTTTCCCTCTTGATTTCCTATGAACCTGATTGTCGTCCTCTCCTCTCCAGCTATCCTTGGATGCCTTGAGCCTGGCGGTAGGAACAGGGGGTGGAGAAGGGTTGAGGAGGGTAGGGACGCAGGTTGATAAGAGTCTTTCCCTCTTGATTTCCTATGAACCTGATTGTCGTCCTCTCCTCTCCAGCTATCCTTGGATGCCTTGAGCCTGGCGGTAGGAACAGGGGGTGGAGAAGGGTTGAGGAGGGTAGGGACGCAGGTTGATAAGAGTCTTTCCCTCTTGATTTCCTATGAACCTGATTGTCGTCCTCTCCTCTCCAGCTATCCTTGGATGCCTTGAGCCTGGCGGCAGGAAAAAGGGGTGGACAAGAGCTGAGATGCAGGAGATTGAGAGAACTTGTTTTCTCTTTTTCCTCTTCCTCCCCATCATCCCCCCCATCTGCATTGTACTTCGATGCCTTTTCGCTCGCTGATAGTAGACTGAAAGTAGCTCGCTTCTCGCTTTAAGGGCCATCTCCCCACCTTTGGGCGCCATCACATAAACTTCTCACCCCACCCTCCCCCAGACTTCCCCCACACACACACCTCTTTCATCCTCACATGTGCCTCCTGCTCCTCCCTGTCTCCCATTCCCTTGGGATCTCCCCACTCACATCTTCTTCCTCCGCACGTTTGCCTCCTGCTTCACTGATCTCCTTCTGAGGCGCCTCAAAACTTTTGAGGCGACTTTTGAGGCGCCTCGAAAATCCTCACTCACATCATCTTTCTCCACACGTTGGCCTCCTGCTTCACTGATCTCCTTCTGATCGCCTTGGACCTCCAATATCACCCCAACCCTCTCGCTACCCCTGCTCCCATGCTCCTACCTCCCTTAAAATTCCCCACTCACATCTTTTTCCTCCGCACGTTTGCCTCCTGCTCCTCCTTCCGCCTCTTCTTCTCTCTCTGCCGCTCCTCAGCCCTCCGCTGCAATTCTGCCTCCTCCTCCGCTGTCTTTTCCACTGGAGGAGGAGAAAGGGGGGAAAAAGAGAGAGGGGGGTTAAGGAAAGGGTGGGAGAGATGAGAAGATCTTCTTCGTGGCAGAGGTGAGGACAGACGATCCTCGTTGCTGCCCGCTCCTCTGCCCTCCGCTGCAACTCCGCCTCTCCTCCTCCTCCTCCTCCTCCTCCTCCTCCTCCTCCTCCTCCTCCTCCTCCTCCTCCTCCTCCTCCTCCTCCTCCTCCTCCTCCTCCTCCTCCTCCTCCTCCTCCTCCTCCTCCTCCTCCTCCTCCTCCTCCTCCTCCTCCTCCTCCTCCTCCTCCTCCTCCTCCTCCTCCTCCTCCTCCTCCTCCTCCTCCTCCTCCTCCTCCTCCTCTGCTGTTCTCTCAACCAAAGGAGAGGAGAGACCAAGGCGGAAAGAAGGGGGGTCCATGGAGTATATGTGACCTTGCTGTGAAACAGACGCATGGCCTCCTTCCCCTCCCCGTCCCTTCACCCTCCCCTCATCCACCCTCCTCAGCCTTCCCTTGCTGCATCCCCCTGCAAGGAGACGACGCATACTTCCCCACGCTCCCACCCTCTCACTCCGCTCACCCCCCTATCCACACTCCCTTTTTTGAGCCTCACACCCGTCTCATCCCCCTATCCGAAGCTCCCTCTCCCCCCCCCCCCCCCCTGTCCCTCTTGCTCACCGAATTGGTGGTGCATGACAGTGCCACTAATTTTGAGACGCCTCAAAAAAAGACGCTGGACAGCCCCTCCTCCACCTTCAAACGAAGGCATACCCACGTCCCCCCTTCCATTCCGCATCCCCTGATTTTCTCCCCATCCCCCACCCCCACACTCACCGAATCGTCTCTAAAACCCCCCGCTCACCGAATCGGTGGTACATGACAGCGCCGCTGGACATCCCCTCCTCCACCTTCCCTTGCTGCATCACCTTACACGAGCGGGCACATCCCCTTCGTTTTCTTCCCAACCTCCATTCTCCCTCCCCTCCCCTTTCGCTCACCGAATCGGTGGTACATGACAGCGCTGTTGGACAGCCCTTCTTCCACCTTACTTTGCTGCATCGCCTCCCCTCTTACCCCCCTTTTCTCCCCCTCTCCCAACCTCCCCCCGCCTACTCCCTCAACCCTCCACACTCACCGGGTCGGTGGTACATGACAGCACCGTTGGACAGCCCCTCCTCCACCTTCACCAGTAGCAGCATCACCTGTAGACACCTTTCTCCCCATTTCCCCTTTCTCACTACAATGACCCCCCTCCCCTTTCTCTCACCGAATCGGTGGTACATGACAGCGCCGCTGGACATGCCCTCCTCCACCTTGACCAGTAGCAGCGCCTTGCTACCTACGAGGCGCATCACCTGCACTCTCCCGTTCTCTCCCCATTTCCCCTTTCTCACTACAATGACCCCCCTCCCCTTTCTCTCACCGAATCGGTGGTACATGACAGCGCCGCTGGACATGCCCTCCTCCACCTTGACCAGTAGCAGCGCCTTGCTACCTACGAGGCGCATCACCTGCACTCTCCCGTTCTCTCCCCATTTCCCCTTTCTCACTACAATGACCCCCCTCCCCTTTCTCTCACCGAATCGGTGGTACATGACAGCGCCGCTGGACATGCCCTCCTCCACCTTCACCAGTAGCATCGTCGCCTTACATGCAAACTCATCACATGCAGGCACTCCCCCCTTCTCTTTCCATTCCACATCATCTCCGCACCCCCCAGACCCCCACTCACCGAATCGGTGGTACATCACAGCACCACTGGACATGCCCTCCTCCACCTTGACCAGTAGCAGCGTGACACGTGGCCCCAGCTCGTGCAGCTTCACCTGGCTCTGCTGCGCCGCCCACACGCCCCGCCCCATGTCCTGGGGGGCTTGCACCCTGCTGCTTTCATCTGCTTCGCTGTCTGATGGGTACGCTGCCGGCCTGTTTGTAAGAGAGAGGGTAGTGAGGGTACAAACGAGAGGCAACAAAAATAGATGCACTGACCGCCCGCATGCCCCGCCCGCATGTGCTGAGGCGCCTGCAATCTGCTGCCGTTGACCGCCTCACTGTCGGATGGATAAGATGCACCAAGAACCTACCTTGTTACCATTTCCTACGTCACAACGAGCCTTTACCTTATAACGACCTCACCTCACAACAAGTCCTCCTCACCTTGTAACGAGTTCACGAATGTCAGAAAGGTGGCTGAGGTTGGGCAGTGCGTGGAGGTGCATCAGATTGCGTAGCAGAGGCAATTCGTATCTTGTAATGAGACTTTACCTTATAGCGAGCTCGTACCTTGTAACGAGTTCACTGATATCGGAGAGGTGACTGAGGTTGGGCAGAGCGTGGTGATGCACTAGATTGCGCAGCGGCTTCGACACTCCTAACTGTATAACGTTACCTTACAACGAGCTTGTACCTAGTAACGAGTTCACTAATGTCAGAGAGGTGGCTGAGGTTGGGCAGAGCGTGGTGATGCACCAGATTGCGCAGCGGCTTTGAAACTCCCACGGGGCGCGCTGTGATAGCATAATGGCGCAGGTCAATAGTCCCACTAGCAGGGTCGTGGTTCAGGAGCAGGACACGCCTGCAATCGGATAGTTTCACCTGGTGCGGTGGAGGGGGAAAGGAATGGGGAAGGGTTGGAGGGCGGTGATGGCACAGTGGCGCAGGTCGATAGTGCCACTGGCAGGGTCGTCGTTTAGGAGCAGCACTCGGCGACAGTCTGACAGTTTCACCTGATGCAAGGGGAGGGATGGAGGAAAGAACAAGAGGGGATTTAGGCTTTTGTACTCCCACAGGGCTTTCAAACAAGAGGGGCGGGCGGAGATGGCGTCAATGTTCATCGTGGAGTAGCTGCAAACCTGTAGAAAACTCTTAAGCAAAAGGATCAAGACTGTGAAACTGATTCCCAAAAGACTCAAGAAAATCTCACAACCACCAAACTCAGAAAAACAAGAGGGGCGGGCGGAGATGGCGTAGTGGCGCAGGTCAGTGGTGCCACTCGCAGGGTCGTGGTTGAGGAGAAGCCCTCTTGAGAATTCTCAGAACGCACGCAATCAGAGAAGGAGGAAAAGAGACGGGATGGGACGAGCGTGCCTTGCAGTGCAGCGGAGCATGTCAGTGGTGCCAGTTGGTAGGATGCGGTTCAGGACAGGAGGGACGATGATGTGATGGTGTTTCGGGCAACGAGAGTCACAAGCTTCAGATTCTTCTTCTGGTCTGATTCGTCAGATCTGGGAGTATTAGGCTTGGTAAAAAGTCGCATCGCACACATGCATACAACTAATCTCTTGTCCCAACGCACGCACACTACAACTACTCCTGGTTCGCTCCAAGTGGAGACGTTATGTTATGAGCTTCAGATGCTGTGATAAGAGTTGGTTTGTTCAGAACACACTTATATGAAGTGTAATTGAATAACCAATCACAGACATCAGGTGCACTCACAGTGGAGACGTTGATGGGTTGGAACATGTTCTGGAACATGATGGTCATCAGCTTCAGATGCTCCAATGTGTTGTAACGACTTACAAGAGACAAAGAGACATAGGTGGAGGGTGCGTGCGTGCGTGTGGTGCTATAGCTGCCCTGAGCACTCACAGTGGAGACGTTGATGGGTGGGAACATGTTCTGGAACATGATAGTCATCAGCTTCAGATGCTGTGATGAGTCGGTTCAAGAGAGACACGGAGACATGGTGTGTGAAGGGACAGCCGCATGTTACCCACTCACAGTGGAGACGTTGATGGGAGGAACATGTTCTGAAACATGATGGTCATCAGCTTCAGATGCTTCATATGTGAGTCGATTCAGGCACAGGACCATTGTGTGTGTGTGAAGGGACAGCCGCATGTTACCCACTCACAGTGGAGACATTGATAGGCGGAAACATGTTCTGGAACATGATGGTCATGTGAGGCTCAGATGCTGTTACGGGCCACTTTGAACAGTCTACCGGGTGTGTGCATGCTGCCGAAACTGCACTTACGGTGGAGACGTTGATGGGAGGGAACATGTTCTGAAACATGATGGTCATCAGCTTCAGATGCTCCGTGCCCTTGCCGATGGCTCCCATGCCATTCATCACCACCTGATCGCATGTGGTGAGGGTGGGGGAGAAGGGGGGACACATGCACACACGCCCACTATAGGCTCTCCAGAAGCTTCAGATGCTCCGTCTCCCTGAAACTTGCTCCCGTGTCTTGTAAGGCACAAACAAAAGACTAGACCAACTGAGCTATTCCATGTCCCTTTCTTCACCAAACCCCGAACCCTGAACCCAGATTACAATTTACACACCCCGAACCCTGAACCCGGATTGCAAACCCCAAACCCTGAACCCAGATTACAAACCACGCTCCCTTCTCATCCCCCCCGCTCTCCCTCCTTCTCACCAGTGGCGGCGACTCAAACACGCCAGCTGGCACATACGGGCGCCTCTGGGACTTTGCCACGTCAGCAGCGAGGGAGTAGTCGAGGATGCGGAAGGTGAGCGTGGGTCCACGTGGCGTGCGCGCAACACGCAGGTAGGGTGACACGTCAGACTTGGAGAGCATGAGGAAGTGCGTCACGCCCAGAGGGCCTGCCACGTGGAGGAAATCCTTGAGGGTGTTTTTCCTTGATTCCTGGAGCGGGGTTTCGGGTTTAAGGGGGATAATTCAAGAGTAAGGTACGGTGGGAGAGCATGAGGAAGTTCTTCACGCCCAGAGGGCCTGCCACGTGGAGGAAATCCTTCAGGGTGTTTTTCCTAGATTCCTGGAGGGGGGAAAAGGGTTTAAGGTAAAAAACTCTGGGTTTAGGGGTTCGTGAGGAAGTGAGTGACGCCCAGCGAGCCTGCCACGTGGAGGAATCTCTTGAGGATGCTGCGCCTAAATTCCTGGAGAGGGATATTCGGGGTTCAGGGTTCAGGAGATTGGAGAGGACGGGAGGGGCGGCATTAGAGGCGAGCGCAAGGGAAGGCGAGATGGCAAGGGCGCGAGGGGACGGAGAGGAAATGGCCGAGAGCGTATTATTAGGTTTCTCAAAAGCGTTGCGCGCTTGCAGGAAGAGAGGCGTGGAGATGGCTCGCGCAGGGGGGAGTGGGGGGGAAGGAGAGGGGGGAGACGGGGGAGGGGGGAAGGGGGAGTGGGGGGAGAGGAAAATCGGGAGAAGCGGGAAGAGGCACGCGGTCGCGCGAGGGCGCACCTTGAGCTTGAGCGCGGTGAATGGCAGAACCATTTTCCGCATGTCCTGCACGAGGCGCTTGAGGAAGATGTTGCGAAGACTTAACTCAACGGTCACCTGGGTTTCTCACTAGGTGTTTCGTTTCTCACAAGCAGCGAACCTTGAGTTTGAGAGCGGTGAAAGGGAGCAGCATCTTCCGCATGTCCTGCACGAGGCGCTTCAAGGGACTGCTGAGACGACTCAACGGTCACCTACTGGGTTTCTCACTAGGCGTTTCGTTTCCCACAAGCAGCGAACCTTGAGTTTGAGAGCGGTGAAGGGGAGAAGCATCTTCCGCATGTCCTGCACGAGGCGCTTCAAGAGGATGTTGACCTTCCCGCGCGTGAACATCATGGTCCGCGGAACCTTCTCGTCCGGGGCCATCTGCGCCGCCGCCTCCTCCTCCTTCCCCGCCTGCGCCGCCCGCCGCTTGCTCTCCTTCGTCTTGCGCCGCGCCATCGCGGATCTTTACTCGGCGCGCAGGGAGAATGTGCGAGCGGGTCACACTTCACTAGACGCGACGAGGGGAAGCACTGACAGGGCACGCTTTACTCGGCGCGCAGAGGGAACTACCTAACGGGGCACCGGACGCGTGCGAATCGTCTTGGGTGAAGCGAATCGCGAAATGTGTGTGTTTTTTGCAGGTCAACTGCGGCTACTACAGCAAGGAATATTGCTCTAGGCGGCGACGCTGCTAACTTGCTAAAAAGACCAGAAAATGGAGTGCGAGTTGTCGACTCGGGAAAGGCTGTTGAAGCGTATGGAGTGCACAGCGCGGATCTAAAAACCACTAAGCACGGTGAGTATGTTCTAAGCACTAAGCACTTGATCAGCCGCAAGGACATGTACAGCCACCTGCATAAACCTGTCGAAGGAGGTGGCTTGCGAGGGCATGAGTGGAGGGGGGCTTGTACCTGCGAGAAATTCTTGGAGACAAGCGTCGGTGCAGATGACTTTTGACCGGTAAGGCTCGATAGGGCTCAGGCACTTACTCGATACAGTTGTGAAATGTTTTCGCGATTGTTGGAAATTTGTTACGATTGCAATTAAGTGAATGACTAGGGTGAGAAAATGAACAAATACATTTCCACAAAACTTAAAACAACTCATAACAAATATGTCCTTGTAGCAGAAGCGGAGTGTCACCAAATCGAGCCATTCACCAGCCATGCTTTCGCTGCGCCAGCCGCGTCGCCACCATTAGCGCGCTTATAGCGGCGGACAGAGCCATTCGAGAACCCCGCCGCCTGAGCATGGATTTCGAGTCATAGCAGAACACTTAGGGTTTTCAGCGCATGTCTCTGAGGCAAGTCCTTGTCATCTGATTGACGTGCAATAGACCCGAGCGGCGCGGCTCGGCGGTGAAACCAAGGCGAGGCCATGATCACGTTCTCGCGGCAAGCAATCCCGCAGCCGCTGTCCGCGAAAGCTTAGTATTCTGCCTTGACTTGATTCCGGGTGACTTTTGAGTCGACTCAAAAGTCACCTCGCAGCAAGCAATCCCGCAGCCGCTGTCCGCGAAAGCTTGGTATTCTGCCTGGACTTGATTCCGGGTGATCTCGGGGTAGAGTGCGGGGAGGAACATGGCTGGCGAAACTGGCGACGTTCGCGAAGGTTTTGATTGGGTCCGCGAAGAGCTCGTACGCGTGTTGAAGAGCAGGCGACGGCCGCTCGAGGGTGAGATGCGGGAATTCGACGGGGAAGTTTCGAGGAAGGGCTGGAAGGGAGCGAGCGGAGAAAGGGAGGGAAACGAGGCTGAGAAGGAAGAACGGGATAGGGAAGGAGTGCAAGAGTCAGGGGAAAAGAAGAGGATAGGGAAAAAAGAGGCTGAAGGGGAACGCGAATAGTCGCTTGGGACGAGATTGTCCCGTATATTCGTGGCATTGATGCCGTATAGAATACTTTTCTGTCAATGGTTCTGAGCCGATGCACTGGTAAGCTTGCATCATGCCACCACCCCATCATGCGATGATGGCATTCACGCCGTTCATCCCCGCTACAAGTACCACACTGCTCCATACCACGCCTCAAGCTGGCTCCGTGATTCCGATTTTCTCAAAACCATCATGCCATCACGCCAGCATGACACCATGCCAGCATGACACCATGCCAGCATGACACCATGCCAGCATGACACCATGCCAGCATGACACCATGCCAGCATGACACCATGCCAGCATGACACCATGCCAGCATGACACCATGCCAGCATGACACCACGCCAGCATGACACCACGCCAGCATGACACCATGCCAGCATGACACCATGCCAGCATGACACCAAGCCAGCATGACACCATGCCATCATGACACATCCCCCCTTCCCTTCGTCCGTCTCTATTGGCTGCAGTTCCTGGATATTTGGAGGCGAGCCGGCAGGAGAGCAGCGAGACACTGGCAGGTGCGATTGTAGGGAAGTGTGTTTGTGGGAAGGGTGATGGTCGGAGCAATGGTGATTGTGGGAAGAGTGATTGTGGGAAGGGTGATTGTGGGAAGGGTGATTGTGGGAGGGGTGATTGTGGGAGGGGTGATTGTGGGAAGGGTGATTGTGGGAAGGGTGATTTTGGGAAGGGTGATGGTCGGGGCTATGGTGATTGTGGGATCCCAAGTATGCATAGGAAGATGCTTCTCACCTTCGTTTTTCACATGAATTGCATGATGCTCTGCATCTCCTCTCGCATCTCCCCTCTCTTCTCCTCTCCTCTCTCTCCCTTCCTCTCTCGTCCCCTCTCCTTTCGCTTTCTCTGCGCTTCCCCCTCAACTCTCGCAACAGCATTCCGGTATCCACTTGCTGACAAGGCACTCTCTCCTCTCCTCACTTCCCCTCACTTGCTGCACATCCATCTCTTTCAGATCTTGTGCGTCAAGAGATTGATCTGCTTACTGAGGTAACGACCCTTGAGACGCCTCAACACTCTCTCTTCTCCTCCCTTCCCCTCACACCTTTTTACTTCGCACCCCCACCCTTTCAGACGGCCGCATCCTTGTGTGTCAAGAGATTGACCTGCTTACCGAGGTAACGGCTTTTGAGGCGTTTCAACATTCTATTCTCTCCTCTCCTCCGTTACCCTCACCTGCTTCGCATCCCTCCTTTCCAGATGGTCGCATCCTCGTGTGTCAAGACATTGATCTCCTTACCGAGGTAACGCTTGGGGAGAGAGCAGGTGCGTTCGGGTTAGTGGTGAAACGAGTGGCACTCACCTGTTCTTTCCTACCTTTTACATTCCCAACGCACCCTGCACTCTTGGCTTGTCGAACCGAGTCAGACCTGTCAAGCTTTGCATACGCTTCCCCTGCACCTGTTTGTGTCTCCATCCTTTCCGTTTTCTCCCTTCTTCCCACCTGTCCTCTCCTCCTGCCGCTGCCTTCAACCCTCGTGTCCCTTCTTCCCACCTCTCACTCCTCCCCTCATGCTACCTGAAGCCCTTGCGCCCCTGTCTTCCCACCCACCTCCTCCCCTCTTCCTCGCCTGCCTCCCCTCCCCTTACCCCCTTTCTCCCCTCCGCACGCACGAGTGCATGCTACAGGAGGGCGAGCAGGGCCGCATGCCTGTCACTATAATGAGTCTGCTTGTACCGGAGCACAACAATACAGAGAAGGAGCAGGTGGAAGGGCATGGGCGGAGGGCGGCAGTGATCCTACTGCACAGCACGGGCAAGAGCAAAGAGGCTCTGCTGGAGAGACAGAAGGTGCGTGGGTGGGTGCTTGTTTTGTTTGTAGGTTTTGAGCCGTCTCAAACGCCACACCAGGAGCAGGCAGAGGGGCAAGGAAGGAGGGCGGCAGTGATCCTGCTGCACAGCACGGGCAAGAACAAAGAGGCTCTGCTCGAGAGACAGAAGGTGCGTGGGGTGGGGTGGGGTGGGGTGGGGTGGGGTGGGGTGGGGTGGGGTGGGGTGGGGTGGGTGCTTGCCATTGACTTTTGAGACGTTGCAAAAGCCATCAGCAGCATCAGCATCAGCATCAGCAGCAGCAGCAGCAGGCGGAGGGGCATGGGAGGAGGGCGGCAGTGATCCTACTGCACAGCACGGGCAAGAGCAAAGAGGCGCTGCTCGAGAGGCAGAAGGTGGGTGGGTGGGCGGGTGGGTGGGTGCTTGCGATTGAGTGTTGAGACGTGCCACCTGCCCCATGCTCCCCTTTACTTGCAGGACCTGGCGTGCCTCAATCTCATCGCCATCACGTGTGCCCTTCGTTACCATGCCCCCCTGCTTCACCTCTTTTCACCACTTTCCACCCCTCTGCGTGCAGGAACTGGCGTGCCTCAATCTCATCGCCATCACATGTGACCTTCGCTACCATGGCGCACGTGCCTCCTCTCCTTCTGCGTACTCCGATGTATGTTGGACCCATGTTTCCCGCCTTCTCTCTACCCCCAGTTCCAATTTCTCGTCTTCCCACCCTCCTTCCCCCCCACCTCCATCCTCTGCCCGTTCTTCCGGAGTTTCTCTTCTGTGCTGTTCTCTTTCAAACTCTGTCTCTCAATGCAAGCTCCCAACTTCAATAGTATCACACTTTCATGCCACACCTTCTCCCCTCCATCTCCATCCCTTCCGCGTTCACCTCTTGCCGATCCCTCCTTTCTTCGCCACACAGGCATTGGTCAGGGCTTGGAAGTCAGGCCAGGAGATGCCATTCGTCTTCAATCCAGTCCAGTACTTGCCTGCTCCTCCCTTCCTCCTTTATATCTTGCTGTTCTCTCCTTCCCCCATCACCCCTCGCTGCCAGGCATTGGTCAGGGCTTGGAATTCAGGCCAGGAGATGCCATTCGTCTTCGATCCGGTACTTTCCAGCTGCCTTTCAGGTGACTTTTCAGGTGTTTTATTTCTGCATATCAGGTGCTTTAAGGATGCCGTTCAGGTGCCTCGTGCGCACTCTGCTGTAGACTCCTATTTGCCTCGAAATGTCCTATTTTCACGAAATGTCGCTTCGATGTCGACCCTTTTTTAGGCGCCTAAAAAACGTATTGTTAGGCTCTTTGCTACATGCAATCTCATAGCCATTGCCCATGCAATCCCTGTATTGTATGGATAGGATACCATACATCCCGCTCACTCGTTTGTGCCTGTCCCTCTCACGCAAGGCCTCACGTCTCCCCTCGTCCCACTCCCGCTTTTCACCCCTTTCCATAAACGTGTGGGATGTGCTTCGCCTGCTGGTCAATCCCACATCCGCTCGCAGTGACACCATCGACCCACTCTTCCCTACTTTCCCATTCCTCTCATCTCATTCACAGGCCTCGCCCCTCCTCCCATCCCCCCCCAATGCAGGTGTGAGATGTGCCTCACCTGCTGGATTATCTCACAGCCGCTCACTGTACTGTCATTGAATCGACCTCTCTCCCACCTGATTGTCTCATCGCTATCTGTTCCCCGTCTCTCCTCCTCGCATCCCCCCCCATCCAGGTGTGGGATGTGCTTCGCCTCATGGTCTATCTCACAGCCGCTCACACGGACACCAACGGCCCACTCTCACTTTCCTGTGCCTGTTCATCTTCCTCCCCTCCGTGCCATCCAGGTGTGGGACGTGCTTCGCCTCATGGACTATCTCACAGCCGCCCACTCTAACTACATAGACCCCTCGCGCATCGCCATCACCGGCGTCTCCCTTGGTGGTACGCTCTCCTTCCTCCTCCCTTGATTTGATCTCCTTCTTCCCTCTTAACATACATTCACATTTCCTCAACTTATAATTCGACCCGAGACCCAAGGTGACTGGTGAGTTGCTCTTATTACTGTGCCACCATCCCGCCATGCCACTGTGCCACTCCTCCCCAGCCTAGTGCCCGCTCTTGTACCAGCCCTTCCCCCTCCCACCCTCCTGCTCCTTTTACCGCACCTACCACTCCTCTCCTGTATGTCCCTTGGTCCTTCCCCTCCCCACCTCCACCAGGCATGGTGGCATGGCTGGCGGCTGCAGCAGACCCGCGGATAGCAGCAGCTGCTCCCATAATAGGCGTGCAGGTGGGTGGGGACTGATGAGAGCAGGGTGTGCAGGTGGGTGAAGTTGGGTGGGGTGGGGAGGGCATGGCGTTCAGGTGGGTGGTGAATGGTGGGAGCAGGGCGTGCAAGTGAGAGCGTAGCGTGCCACAGCAGACTCCCGGATAGCAGCGGCTGCTCCCATGATAGGCGTCCAGGTGGGCGGGGAGGGAAGCGGTGAGATTAGGGAGTTCAGGTGGGTGGGGAGGGCAGTGGGGAGTGGTATTTGCAGGGGAGCGGGGAGCGCAGGAGAGAGGGGAGTGGGAAGCGCAGGGGAGTGGGGAGTGAAGGGTGCAGGCAAGGGGAGTGCAGGGGAGTGGGGAGAGGTGGTGTGGTGCTGGGATGGCATGATAGGCGTGCAGGTGCATTGAGTGCACAGGGTTTTTTTTTTTTTTTTTAATTGACACCATGATAGGCAACCACTGCTGTTCACAAGTAACACAATGATACTCGTACGCGTGGAGGTTGAGAGTGGCGAGGTCTGAGAGAGGCTGTGGGCAATAACTGGCTCCGGAACGCTAATCCCCCTCTTCCCTTCCTCCCCAGTGCATCCAATGGGCGGTGAACAACAACAAGTCCATTCACACCCAACCCCACCAGCCTTCAATTGTACTCTCTCGCCCCAGTCCCCCTGACCTGACCACCCACCCCTGCCCCTCTCCCACCGCCCATCTCCCCTCCCCATCTCCTCTACTCATACCCCACTCCTTCCACTGCGTCACTGCGTGGTGGACAATAACTGCTTTCACATTCGAGCATCCTCTCACTCCCCACACGCATCTCCCTCGCGCCTCATCTGCCCCCTCCTCTCCTCCCACCCGTCTTCCCACCTTTCCCTGCGTTCTTCCAGAGGGTGGTCGACAACAGCTGCTTCCTTCCCTTCCACGCCCGAGTGGCCTCCCATCGAGTTCACCCACTGCACGCTTCCCTTCCTCTCCCTCCCCCTTCTCTTCCCCGGCCTCTCTCCTCCCCCAGTGCTTTCCCTGGGCCATTGACAACAATTGCTTCCACGCCCGAGTGGCCTCTACATGAAATCACCCGCCGCACTCCCCACACGCATTTCCCTCCTCCCCTTCCCCCTCTCTCCCCCAGTGCTTCCGCTGGGCGGCTGCTTCCACGCCCGAGTGGCCTCCAATGGAGCTCACTCACCCCAGTCCCCCCAACCATTCACCCCCTCCCCACCCCCCCAATCTTCCCGCGCCAATGTCCGCCTCTCCTCCCTTCCTCCTATCGTCCCCCAGTGCTTCCGCTGGGCAGTCGACAATAACTGCTTTCATGCCAGAGTGGCCTCCATACCCCACGCTTTCAATGGTGCGCCAGATTTGAATTGCATTTGGCCGACAATAACCATGCCTGACTACTGCGTTTTGTTTGCTGTAGCGTGGGTTCGTTTGTTATCGACTTGTATGGCATGATTTTCTAGAATTCTCAAAAATCACTCATGTGGGTTCGTTTGTTATCGACTTGTACGGCATGTGGATTCTACAATTGACATCTGGTTGTTCTTGCTGCCTCACGATATCGAGATGAGTGGATCCATGCAGCATGATACACTGACGTGTCACGAGCTTAATCCTAAGCTGCGCCGTGACTTGACGTTTCCATTTTCCTTTTGCTTCACTGTTTTTTGTCCTCGCCTCAACAGCAGCAGCAGAGGAGATGGGGAGGGCACATGTGGATGCTGAAGTGGTCACAGCAGTGCGTTTTTTTTTTTCTTTCTTTCTTTCTTTCTTTCTTTCTTTCTCTCTTTCTTTCTTCCTCCTTTTTTTATTTCCTTGTTTTCTTGGTGGCTGCCATGCCATCTTCCCTAGTGCATAAATGCACGGCCACTGGAACTGATTTTTTGTTTTTGTTTTTTTCCTTTTTCTTCCCATCACTTCATGCGTTCCTTGCTTTCACATCACTTTCTGTATCCCCACATCCCAGTACCCGTTCTCCCCTGTCCCCTTCATGTCCCAACCGTTTTTACTTCACACACCCCCTTTCTTCTGCCTGCCCACTCTCATTTCTACCTTCCCACCCACCCACCCTCCCCACCTTAAAGCCCAGGTGCGGAGTTGGATCATCCCCAACTTGCCCCAGCAATTTGGTCCTCTCTACTCCCTGCCAGCCATTTGGCCCCGCCCTTATCCGACTCTCAACCCACCCCCACCAACCCAACCCCCCTCCCCTCTTAAATCCCAGGTGTGGAACCGCATCACTCCTGGATTGCTGCAGCGGTTTGGCCCTCACAACTCCCTGCCGGCCATCTGCCCTCGCCCGCTGCTCATTCTGAATGGTATGCGTGCGTCTGTGGCACCTTGTGACACAGCATGCAATCACAAGCAGGTAGGAGTAGGCACTGATGAGAATATTTCAAGGCATGTCTATGCTCAAATCACTGCCGTATTTACACAATACGGCAGAATAAAGCAGGGATCACGCTCGTCTGAGTCAATTTCACATCAGCGTCTTTGTGACACCACTTCCTCAGTTGCTTCTCTGCTGCATTGACAAAACATGGCAGGGGAGACTAATTCAAGGTGTCCCATTGTGTGGCTGAGGGGAGTGGTGCAGCGAGGAGGCACTCTTGATTCTCTGTCACACCATTCACTTACTCGGTTGCCTCTCTGCTGCTGCATTGACACAACATGGCAGGGGAGAGTGATCCGAGGTGTCCCGTGGAGGGGCTGAGGGGAGCAGTGCAGCGAGCTGAGGAGGCGTACAGCCGGGCAGGAGTGCCTCACCACTTTGAGGTACGCACCGCACGGGTGCTCTACTGCTGATTGCCTCTCTAGATTTTACAAGTACATGTGAGGGGCAGAGGGGAGCAGTGCAGCAGGCAGAGGAGGCGTACAGCCAGGCAGGAGTGCCTCACCACTTCGAGGTACACATTGTGATAGGTCAACACCGCAATACTTTGACTTGACGTACGTGTGAGGGGCAGAGGGGAGCAGTGCAGCGAGCAGAGGAGGCGTACAGCCGGGCAGGAGTGCCTCACCACTTCGAGGTGCGTGCATGGGGGCTAATCTCCTCTCCTGAGTTGACTCAAAACAAGGTGACTTTTGAGTCGACTCAAAAGCCAGGAAGAGTGCCTCGCCATTTTGAGGTGCGAGCTGTTAGTGTTAGCCCTTAACCTCACACTTTGTATTTTCCACTTTCTATAGCCTAGTGTAGCGTAGTTTGCACTTTGTGTTCGGTTGGGTGTAGACCTACATTCCAATCAGACCCAAATGTGATCTCCAAGCAATCTCCAACCCACCAATTGGAGATTGTCTTTGGATTACCCCCAATCTCTAGAGTTTCAAGCTCATTACTAATGTATCGATTCTAAGCTCTAATTCTGACACGAGCATGGGGGTTAATCTCCTCTCCAGCTTGAAAAAGTGCACATGAGGTGTTGAGGGGAGCGGTGCAGCGAGCAGAGGGCACATATAGGATAGCATGAGTGGCATACCTCTTTGAGGCACACAATGTGATTACTACTGATATGTCTCGCCCTGGTCTTCAGTAACTGCGAACTTACAGTGCCACCACACCACCTTGAGGTGAGTGTGAGGGCTCATTTTTGTGCCTCGCCCTGGCTTTCACAAACTGCAACATTCCTTGGGGTTTCCATGAAATTTCCTTCACCTTATCATCCGGCCATCAGCTCATTGTCCTGCCCTTCTCTCATCTCCACCCACCATCCATCCACTGCCCACATGCTCCACCTCGTGCCCCCACCCACCACCCCCTTGCTCCACCTCCTCTACTGTATCTGGTGCGTCATTTGCATATGAGGTGCGCCAGTTCCACGTGGAGCCTGGGGTGGGGCATGAGGTGACAGATGCCATGTGGCACAAGGCTATTGCATGGCTGCAGAGACACCTGGCGGCAAAATGATGGGATTCACTCAGATGCCTACCGTACTTGACACGAGGCAGCTGGGCAATATAATAATTTGTAACTAGTATGTCTGGTTGCTTTGTTGCCCTCTCAGACTCTAGGACAGGTGTTGTATCAATGTGGATGTAATTTTTTACTACAGAAATCTTCCATGCTGGTAGTTTCTGGCCGTCTTTGTCAATGTGATTGTATTGTATTATGTTTATATGTTTATATATATATACACACACATATATATATATACATTCTCCTAAGGTGTTCTTGCACGGTTTTGTTTTACAATAAGACATTTAAGTGATTCTAATATCTATTCTTGAGTGGATAGAAGTTATGCCTGCGTAACAATTGTACTTGTGCATGGCTTCATGTAGAAAGTGGGGTTAGCCACTTTAAGGTATTCGTTTGCTGGAAATGCACACTCGAACTTGTGCTGATACGTTTATCGCACTCACCGTAGAGAGTAGTTATGGCCTGAGAATCTTCCACGCGCATATCGTTGCCATATCCATCATTTCGCTCTTCTCTCGCTTTTCACAATGGCTGCCGAATCGCCCGACAGCCATCCGGCAGCGCCCCCGCCCACGATTCTGAGTAAGCGTCTCGTCGCCGCAGCCGTTTCGCGTCGCAAAGCGACGTTAAACGATGCAATACACTCGCCCTGTTGCACATCCGACAGACGTCCTCTCGCTTGTTGAGACGTCGCAAAGTTTCTCTCGCTGCTGCTAGCGGAGCAGCTGTCGCCCCTCGCGAACGTCGGGAAAATCAAGCGCGATTCGATCCGGCGTTTAGTGCGCGCACCGCGTGTCCGCGTTATAAGCCGCTTCGTTTGCATAGCCAACGTGTCGTGCTGACGTGGATTTCGTTTTTTTTTCTCTCCTCATTCCCGTTTTCTCACAAGTGGCAGCTCGCCGCTCGCTGTCGCTTTCCCCACGTTAGCTCTCCCTCCCTCCCCTCCACCCCTACACCCGCTCCCCCTGCCCTCCCCTTTCACGTCTCCGTCGCAGCGCGGGACAAACAGGGCCTCTCGCTATTGTCACAAGTGACTGCATCGCAGGTCGAGCCGATCGCCGCCGTGCAGAAGTGAGAATAGATACACTTGTCGGATACTCACTTTGGATAGTCACATTCGTCGGATAGTCACACTTGTCGGATAGTCACACTTGTCGGATAGTCACACTTGTCGGATAGTCACACTTGTCGGATAGTCACACTTGTCAAAAGCACACTCTCTGCCCTCTCTCACGCGAGTCTGCCTCTCCCTGCTCTGCCCTGCAACGCATCTCATGCCACTTTGTACCGATTTCCACTGCACCCGACCCAGGCCGTTAGTTACGCTACCACCGTCCCATCCCCCTCACTCCCGTCCCAGCGATCCACGTCAGCACGTCCCACGTCCTCCACTTAAAGCTCTTTTGAGAACCGCTTTAAGCGAATACGGAGGCCTTGGTCCATTGTACTCAAGACCTTGGTACAAGAGGTCTCCTCAAAGGTTCACCTCAGCACCTACCGACCTTGGTCCCCCTCTTGAACCAAAACCCAGAACCCCTCATCTGCATCCGAACCTTTTGGCAATGCTGCGCTAGGCCCCTGCTACCCGCCTGTTGCCTCCCCTCGCGTCGCTGCCATCCGCGTCAGCACCTATCTTCATTCTTAGCCTGAACCAACCTGAACCCAAAGCCCAGAACCCTCTGTCTGGGTTTGCACCCCTCACCGCTGCTATAGGCCTGAGCTCACCTCGCCGCACAACTGTTCTCTCTGAGGGATCCCATCTGGCAATGCCACTACTGCCTCCCTACTGCCTCCCTACTGCCTCCCTACTGCCTCCCTACTGCCTCCCTACTGCCTCCCTACTGCCTCCCTACTGCCTCCCTACTGCCTCCCTGGACAATTCCACATGTCTCCACCCTCCTCTCTTCTACCCTCCCCCCTGCTCGCCTACCCTTCCCCCCCGTACCAGCATGCCCTGCTCACAGGCCTAGGTCACCAACTTCACCCCCCCACCCCCTTCTCTTCTCCCACTCTCACCCCCCCTCTTCCGCCTTTTTCCCCCTTCTTCTCCCCTCTTACACTCCCCAGCGTGCCCTGCTCGCAGGCCAAGCTCAGCCCCGATGGCATTCTCGTGCCTCACAGGCCACTGTCTGTCACCCCCTTTCCCCCCCGCCCTCCTCTCCTACTCCCACTCTCACCCGCCCTCTCTTTTCCCCCCTTTACTCTTCTCGGTCTGCTCTGTTCGCAGGCCAAGTTCAGCCCGGATGGCACCCTCATGGCAGTCGCAGCAGCGGGTGGCGGCGTTCGTCTCATTCACGTGCCGTCCCACTCCTCCACCCCCCTCCCCTTCCCAGTCTCCCCTGCGCGCAGGCCAAGTTCAGCCCGGATGGCACACTCGTGGCGGTTGCAGCAGCGGGTGGCACACTCGTGGCGGTTTGCAGCAGCGGGTGGCGGCGTTCGTCTCATTCACGTGCCGTCCCACTCCTCCACCCCCCTCCCCTTCCCAGTCTCCCCTGCGCGCAGGCCAAGTTCAGCCCGGATGGCACACTCGTGGCGGTTGCAGCAGCGGGTGGCGGCGTTTGTCTCATTCACGTGCCGTCCCACTCCTCCACCCCCCTCCCCTTCCCAGTCTCCCCTGCGCGCAGGCCAAGTTCAGCCCGGATGGCACACTCGTGGCGGTTGCAGCAGCGGGTGGCGGCGTTTGTCTCATTCACGTGCCGTCCCACTCCTCCACCCCCCTCCCCTTCCCAGTCTCCCCTGCGCGCAGGCCAAGTTCAGCCCGGATGGCACACTCGTGGCGGTTGCAGCAGCGGGTGGCGGCGTTTGTCTCATTCACGTGCCGTCCGGCCAGCAGCGCCTGCACATGCCTCTGGAGGGCGTGCAGGCGCTCGCCTTCTCACCCAAGGGCTCCTACCTGCAGGTATGTATACAAGTGGCAGCATAGCAGGTTGACAGGTGTTCAGGTGTCTCCTCAGCTGTGATAGCAGCCGGCAGGTGGCAAAAGTGGCTGCACATGCCTCTGGAGGGCGTGCAGGCCGTCGCCTTCTCACCCAAGGCTCCTACCTGCAGGTATGTACTATGTGTGCAGCTGTGAGTGCAGGTAAGTGTGATTGAGCTGTCTCTGCCAACAGGACCTGAGTGGTTGCATATCTGATGTACTGAAAGCGTGTACTGATGTAATAACCATTCAAGGAATAATCATGCTTGAATTCCAACCCAGGCTCTAGTCATGGCTTGCGTCATGTCCCCTCCCTCCAGCTCACATCCCTCCTCCCTCCCTCGCCCTTGGTACCATCTACCTCCTCTCAAGTCTTTTCCACCTACGGCTTACACATGGTCCAATTGGTCCAGAACAGTTACGCTACACCTTAAATACTATCCCCCTTTGGGCAGGAGGAGTGAAATCTGGGTGTCTGTTTGGCGATCCTTCTCTTCCCCTTGCCATTTCCGCCTTCCGCCCCTCTCCCTCGCAGGTGTTTCAGCAGCCCTCACCACCCCCAGCAGGGGGCGGGCAGGCGGAGCCCAAACTGACGGTGCGGTGTGGCTGTGTGTGTGTGTGTGTGTGTGTGTGTGTGTGTGTGTGTGTGTGTGTGTGCTCACCCCGTTGTTCCCCTTTCCTTCCCTCCCCTCCTTACTGCAGGTGTTTCAGCGGCCCTCACCACCCCCAGCAGGCGGCGGCCAGGCAGAGCCCAATCTGACGGTGCGGCGGGTGTCTGTGTATGCATTAAACCTCCTGGTCTTCTCCCCCCGCCCTTCCCCCCCCATGGCAGGTGTTTCAGCGGCCCTCACCACCAGCAGGGGGCGGCCAGGCAGAGCCCAATCTGACGGTGCGGCGGGTGACTTTGCACTGACTCTCCTGTTGTCCCCTCCTTTCCCCTCCCCTCTTACCCACACACTGCAGGTGTTTCAGCGGCCCTCTTCAGCACCAGCAGGGGGCGGGCAGGCGGAGCCCAACCTGACGGTGCGGTGGGTGAGTGTGTGCTGACTGACCCTCCTATTCCCCTCTTCCCTGTCCCACCCACACACACACTGCAGGTGTTTCAGCGGCCCTCACCACCCCCAGCGGGCGGCGGCCAGGCAGAGCCCAATCTGACGGTGCGGCGGGTGAGCGATGGGGAGGTGGTGTGGCGGCAGGTGCAGAAGACGTTCAACTCTGCAGCATGGTGGGTGGGGGGTGAGGGGTGGGGGCTGCATGGTGGGTGGGTGGGGGTTCTGGGTGGGTGGGGTTATGGGCGAGTGACAGAGAGCGATAAGGGTTGAGAGAGTGACGGGGAGGTGGTGTGGCGGCAGGTGCAGAAGACGTTTAACTCTCTGCTGCATGGTGGGTGGATGGGTGGGTGGGTGGGTGGGGAGTGGTATGGATGGGTGTGGCAGCACAGGTTTGGGTGGACGGATGGGTGAGTAACAGAGAGCGATAGGGGTAAATTGAGCGATGGGGAGGTGGTGTGGCGGCAGGTGCAGAAGACGTTCAACTCTGCTGCATGGTGGGTTGGTATGGTGGTGGGTGCATGCAGATATGAGTGAGTGAGAGAGAGCGGCAGGGGTTGAGAGAGCAACGGGGAGGTGGTGTGGCGGCAGGTGCAGAAGATGTTCAATTCTGCTGCATGATGGGTGATGGGCGTATGGGTGAGGTGGGGTCTATGTGTGGGGGGCATGGGTGGGAGATATACGATGATAGAGGGAGGGAGCGGTTGGGTTGCTAGTGGGATGGGGAGGTGGTGTGGCGGCAGGTGCAGAAGACGTTCAACTCTGCAGCATGGTGGGTGGGGGGCGAGGGGTGGGGGCTGCATGGTGGGTGGGTGGGGGTTCTGGGTGGGTGGGGTTATGGGCGAGTGACAGAGAGCGATAAGGGTTGAGAGAGTGACGGGGAGGTGGTGTGGCGGCAGGTGCAGAAGACGTTTAACTCTCTGCTGCATGGTGGGTGGGTGGGTGGGTGGGGAGTGGTATGGATGGGTGTGGCAGCACAGGTTTGGGTGGACGGATGGGTGAGTAACAGAGAGCGATAGGGGTAAATTGAGCGATGGGGAGGTGGTGTGGCGGCAGGTGCAGAAGACGTTCAACTCTGCTGCATGGTGGGTTGGTATGGTGGTGGGTGCATGCAGATATGAGTGAGTGAGAGAGAGCGGCAGGGGTTGAGAGAGCAACGGGGAGGTGGTGTGGCGGCAGGTGCAGAAGATGTTCAATTCTGCTGCATGATGGGTGATGGGCGTATGGGTGGGGTGGGGTCTATGTGTGGGGGGCATGGGTGGGAGATATACGATGATAGAGGGAGGGAGCGGTTGGGTTGCTAGTGGGATGGGGAGGTGGTGTGGTGGCAGGTGCAGAAGACTTTTAACTCGGCCGCATGGTGGGAGTATGGTGCTGGCATGATGGTTGTGCAGCGGCATGGGTGGGTTGGTGGGTGCTAGGGAGCGATATTAGTCAAGTGGGTGACGGGGAGGTGGTGTGGCGGCAGGTGCAGAAGATTTTTAACTCGGCCGCATGGTGGGTGGATGGTGAGGGGTGGGTGGAGGGTGGTATGTGTATTGCGGAACAGGTGGGGGATAGAGAGCGATAGAGGTTGGGTGAGCAACTGGGAGGTGGTGTGGCGGCAGGTGCAGAAGACGTTTTACTTCCGCTGCATGGCTGCATGGGTGTGCAGTGCATAATGGTTGGTTGCATTGCATGGCGGCATGAGTGGTTAAATGCGTCCATGCATGCATGGGCGGGTGATGAACAGTGAGAGGCGGACAAGTGCCATACCCATCCATCCCTATGATGATAGGGATGGGTGCAGCGTACTTTGAGAATTCTCAAAAGAACCTGCACATTTTTCCCTTTAAGGTGACCGCACTCTGCACTAGCACAGGCACATTCCACACAGCCACTACGACATCCACTCCTCTATTCACACAACCCCCACTCTCCCCCCTCCCTTTTTTCCCCCACAGGCCCAGCCTGCAGTTCAGCGCAGATGAGTCCGTGGCTTGCCGCCCGGTGAACGGCGAGGTGCAACTGTTCACCGGCGCTGACCTGGCGGCTGGCGTGGCCGCCCGCCTCAAGGTGCCGGGGATGACGTCAGCACAGCTGGCACCCTCGCCCCCGTCTCACATCGCTGTGTTTGCCCCTGAAGCCAAGGTGCGTGCGTGTACGCTTGTGTGCGCACACAGTGGATTCTTCTCTGAACTGTGAGCAAACTGTTAGATTGCAGCTGGCACCGTCCCGCCGTCTCACATCGCTGTGTTTGCTCCTGAAGCCAAGGTACGTGCGTGTACGCTTGTGTGCGCACACAGTGGATTCTTCTCTGAACTGTGAGCAAACTGTTAGATTGCAGCTGGCACCGTCCCGCCGTCTCACATCGCTGTGTTTGCTCCTGAAGCCAAGGTACGTGCGTGTACGCTTGTGTGCGCACACAGTGGATTCTTCTCTGAACTGTGAGCAAACTGTTAGATTGCAGCTGGCACCGTCCCGCCGTCTCACATCGCTGTGTTTGCCCCTGAAGCCAAGGTACGTGCGTGTACGCTTGTGTGCGCACACAGTGGATTCTTCTCTGAACTGTGAGCAAACTGTTACATTGCAGCTGGCACCGTCCCGCCGTCTCACATCGCTGTGTTTGCCCCTGAAGCCAAGGTACCTGTGTGCATGCATGCGCATCTTACTTTTGAGAATTAGCAAAAGTAAAATCAGCACAGTGCAGAGGCTTCTTCGAGCTGTAAGCAAACCGTTACGTTTCAGCTGGCACCGCCGCCGCTGTCTCACATCGCTGTGTTTGCTGCTGAGGCCAAGGTGCGTGCGGGCAGGTGGGTGTGGGGGGAAGGGGTGCAAAACAGAACAGTCAGTGCAATGCAAGGGAGTAGGCACGTAGATCAGTTTGTGGAGCGTTGAGGTACACCTGTTGTTGTGTTCTGAGTCGACTCAGAGCGTCCACCAGTGTGAGGAGTGTGAGAAACTGAAGTGTTGATATATTGAGAAAGAAGAGCAGTACAAATAGTGCATGAGGTGAGTGACCAAAGTTAGGGTTACCCCACACCATTATTGGTTGACCAATGTGGTGGGGGTCCAGCCCAATTATTGGAGGGGCCAAACATTGGAGGGGTTGGCCACCAATGTTGGCTCCCCAACAATAATGGTCGCCTGGGTTGTGGAAACCCAACCAAAAGTTGGGAGACCTCCTGAATGTGTACACCCATGATTTGGGTGTACACTGTTAGGTCTAGCCATATGCATGCTATAATCTAACACACCCCCATAGCATGATAAGGGCTAGACCAAACAACCCCTGAAACAAGGAACCGGTAGAGCGGTGATCGGACAAGCAAACGTCCGAAGGGAAGAGCGCTTCGGCAGATGATGTTGCACGCCAGCCGGGAGGGGGGGGGCTGCTGCAGGTGAGGAGGCAAGCCAGCCAAGGGGTGCTGCGGCGGTGAGGTCGCACGCGAGCCGGGAGCGAGGGCTGCTGCAGGTGAGGAGGCAAGCCAGCCAAGGGGTGCTGCGGCGGTGAGGTCGCACGCGAGCCGGGAGCGGGGGCTGCTGCAGGTGAGGAGGCAAGCCAGCCAAGGGGTGCTGCGGCGGTGAGGTCGCACGCGAGCCGGGAGCGGGGGCTGCTGCAGGTGAGGAGGCAAGCCAGCCAAGGGGTGCTGCGGCGGTGAGGTCGCACGCGAGCCGGGAGCGGGGGCTGCTGCAGGTGAGGAGGCAAGCCAGCCAAGGGGTGCTGCGGCGGTGAGGTCGCACGCGAGCCGGGAGCGGGGGCTGCTGCAGGTGAGGAGGCAAGCCAGCCAAGGGGTGCTGCGGCGGTGAGGTCGCACGCGAGCCGGGAGCGGGGGCTGCTGCAGGTGAGGAGGCAAGCCAGCCAAGGGGTGCTGCGGCGGTGAGGTCGCACGCGAGCCGGGAGCGGGGGCTGCTGCAGGTGAGGAGGCAAGCCAGCCAAGGGGTGCTGCGGCGGTGAGGTCGCACGGGAGCCGGGAGCGGGGGCTGCCGCAGGTGAGGAGGCAAGCCAGCCAAGGGGTGCTGCAGCGGTGAGGTCGCACGCGAGCCGGGAGCGGGGGCTGCTGCAGGTGAGGAGGCAAGCCAGCCAAGGGGCTGTGACGGTGAGGTCGCACACCAGCAGGGAGGGGGGGGCTGCTGCAGGTGAGGAAGCAAGCCAGCCGAACGTGCTGTGGCGGTGAGGTCGCACACCAGCAGGGAGGAGGGGGGGGGCTGCTGCAGGTGAGGAAGCAAGCCAGCCGAAGGTGCTGTGGCGGTGAGGTTGCACACCAGCAGGGAGGGGGGGGGGCTGCTGCAGGTGAGGAAGCAAGCCAGCCGAAGGTGCTGTGGCGGTGAGGTCGCACACCAGCAGGGAGGGGGGGGCTGCTGCAGGTGAGGAAGCAAGCCAGCCGAAGGTGCTGTGGCGGTGAGGTCGCACACCAGCAGGGAGGGGGGGGCTGCTGCAGGTGAGGAAGCAAGCCAGCCGAAGGTGCTGTGGCGGTGAGGTCGCACACCAGCAGGGAGGGGGGGCTGCTGCAGGTGAGGAAGCAAGCCAGCCGAAGGTGCTGTGGCGGTGAGGTCGCACACCAGCAGGGAGGGGGGGCTGCTGCAGGTGAGGAAGCAAGCCAGCCGAAGGTGCTGTGGCGGTGAGGTCGCACACCAGCAGGGAGGGGGGGCTGCTGCAGGTGAGGAAGCAAGCCAGCCGAAGGTGCTGTGGCGGTGAGGTCGCACACCAGCAGGGAGGGGGGGGCTGCTGCAGGTGAGGAAGGGAGACGGCGGCGGCAGCGGGAGGTGGCAGAGCAGGCCACTACGAGGTGGGGTAGGAAGCGTTGGCGACCACGAGATGGCAGGGCGGTGAAATGGCCGTGGCAGCGGGAGAGCCGCGGCGGCGAAGGGAACGGCGGCGGCAGCGGGAGAGCTGCGGCGGCGAAGGGAGGAGGGCTGGGAGGCCCGAAGGAGGAGGAAGCGAGGGGGAAGGGGGAGGAGGGCTGGATGGCCCGAAGGAGGAGGAAGCGAGGGGGGAGGGGGAGGAGGGCTGGATGGCCCGAAGGAGGAGGAAGCGAGGGGGAAGGGGGAGGAGGGCTGGATGGCCCGAAGGAGGAGGAAGCGAGGGGGAAGGGGGAGGAGGGCTGGATGGCCCGAAGGAGGAGGAAGCGAGGGGGGAGGGGGAGGAGGGCTGGATGGCCCGGAAGAGGAGGAAGCGAGGGGGAAGGGGGAGGAGGGCTGGATGGCCCGAAGGAGGAGGAAGCGAGGGGGAAGGGGGAGGAGGGCCGGATGGCCCGAAGGAGGAGGAAGCGAGGGGGGAGGGGGAGGAGGGCTGGATGGCCCGAAGGAGGAGGAAGCGAGGGGGAAGGGGGAGGAGGGCTGGATGGCCCGAAGGAGGAGGAAGCGAGGGGGGAGGGGGAGGAGGGCTGGATGGCCCGAAGGAGGAGGAAGCGAGGGGGAAGGGGGAGGAGGGCTGGATGGCCCGAAGGAGGAGGAAGCGAGGGGGAAGGGGGAGGAGGGCCGGATGGCCCGAAGGAGGAGGAAGCGAGGGGGGAGGGGGAGGAGGGCTGGATGGCACGAAGGAGGAGGAAGCGAGGGGGGAGGGGGAGGAGGGCTGGATGGCCCGAAGGAGGAGGAAGCGAGGGGGGAGGGGGAGGAGGGCTGGATGGCCCGAAGGAGGAGGAAGCGAGGGGGAAGGGGGAGGAGGGCTGGATGGCCCGAAGGAGGAGGAAGCGAGGGGGAAGGGGGAGGAGGGCTGGATGGCCCGAAGGAGGAGGAAGCGAGGGGGAAGGGGGAGGAGGGCTGGATGGCCCGAAGGAGGAGGAAGCGAGGGGGAAGGGGGAGGAGGGCTGGATGGACCGAAGGAGGAGGAAGCGAGGGGGAAGGGGGAGGAGGGCTGGATGGCCCGAAGGAGGAGGAAGCGAGGGGGGAGGGGGAGGAGGGCTGGATGGCCCGAAGGAGGAGGAAGCGAGGGGGAAGGGGGAGGAGGGCTGGATGGCCCGAAGGAGGAGGAAGCGAGGGGGAAGGGGGAGGAGGGCTGGATGGCCCGAAGGAGGAGGAAGCGAGGGGGGAGGGGGAGGAGGGCTGGATGGCCCGGAAGAGGAGGAAGCGAGGGGGAAGGGGGAGGAGGGCTGGATGGCCCGAAGGAGGAGGAAGCGAGGGGGAAGGGGGAGGAGGGCCGGATGGCCCGAAGGAGGAGGAAGCGAGGGGGGAGGGGGAGGAGGGCTGGATGGCCCGAAGGAGGAGGAAGCGAGGGGGAAGGGGGAGGAGGGCTGGATGGCCCGAAGGAGGAGGAAGCGAGGGGGGAGGGGGAGGAGGGCTGGATGGCCCGAAGGAGGAGGAAGCGAGGGGGAAGGGGGAGGAGGGCCGGATGGCCCGAAGGAGGAGGAAGCGAGGGGGAAGGGGGAGGAGGGCCGGATGGCCCGAAGGAGGAGGAAGCGAGGGGGGAGGGGGAGGAGGGCTGGATGGCCCGAAGGAGGAGGAAGCGAGGGGGAAGGGGGAGGAAGGCTGGATGGCCCAAAGGAGGAGGAAGCGAGGGGGGAGGGGGAGGAGGGCTGGATGGCCCGAAGGAGGAGGAAGCGAGGGGGAAGGGGGAGGAGGGCTGGATGGCCCGAAGGAGGAGGAAGCGAGGGGGAAGGGGGAGGAGGGCTGGATGGCCCGAAGGAGGAGGAAGCGAGGGGGAAGGGGGAGGAGGGCTGGATGGCCCGAAGGAGGAAGCGAGGTCGGAGGAGGAGGGCTGAAGTGCCCTGAGGAGGAGGAAGTGAGGGGGGGGGAGGAGGGCTGAAGTGCCCTGAGGAGGAGGATGTGAGGGGGGGAAGGAGGGCTGGAATGCCCTGAGGAGGAGGAAGCAAGGGGGGAGGAGGGCTGAAAATGCCCTGAGGAGGAGGAATGGAGGGGAGATGCGGAAGCGAGGGGGAGAGGAGGGCTGAAATGCCCTAAGGAGGAGGAAGCAAGGGGGTAGGAGGGCTGAAATGCCCTGATGAGGAGGAGGGAGGAGGGCTGAATTGCCCTGAGGAGGAGGAATCGAGGGGAGAGGCGGAAGCGAGGGAGGGGGGAGAGGAGGGCTGAAATGCCCTGAGGAGGAGGAAGCGAGGGGGGGGGGGGGGGGGAGGGCTGAAATGCTCTGAGGAGGAGGAATCGAGGGGAGATGCGGAAGCGAGGGGAAAAGGAGGGCTGGACGGCCCTTACGAGGAGCGACAAAGGCAGGTCGCGTGGGCGGCGGATTGCTCCGCGTCGGCGGAAGGTAGAGGCGGCGACGGATTAGGTCACGACGAGCGCCCGTGTTCGTCGTGGCAATGGCGCCCGTCCGTAATGTAGGTCACGACGGTCAACGTCCCGACGGTCGCGCTGGCCGTCCCGTCGGTCGCGCTGGCCGTCCCGTCGGTCGCGCTGGCCGTCCCGACGGTCGCGCTGGCCGTCCCGACGGTCGCGCTGGCCGTCCCGACGGTCGCGCTGGCCGTCCCGACGGTCGCGCTGGCCGTCCCAACGGTCGCGCTGGCCGTCCCGACGGTCGCGCTGGCCGGCCCGACGGTCGCGCTGGCCGTCCCGTCGGTCGCGCTGGCCGTCCCGTCGGTCGCGCTGGCCGTTCCGACGGTGGGCTCGTTCGTAGGAGAGAGGGGAGGGCCGTGAGAGGCGGAATTGACCGTAGGAAGGGGGGAGGGGCGCTGGAATTTAGCGCAAGGGGAGGGGAGCCGTGACGGCGTAGACGCGCACTAGGCGCAAAGAGCGACGTAACGTCGCGTAAGGGGGGCGTGATGTGGCACGCGATAGGTGTGGTCCTTAGGATCGAGAGACGGTGTTAACCGTTGTAGCTCTGATTACCATGTGAGAAACTGAAGTGTTGATATATTGAGAAAGAAGAGCAGTACAAATAGTGCATGAGGTGAGTGACCAAAGTTAGGGTTACCCCACACCATTATTGGTTGACCAATGTGGTGGGGGTCCAGCCCAATTATTGGAGGGGCCAAACATTGGAGGGGTTGGCCACCAATGTTGGCTCCCCAACAATAATGGTCGCCTGGGTTGTGGAAACCCAACCAAAAGTTGGGAGACCTCCTGAATGTGTACACCCATGATTTGGGTGTACACTGTTAGGTCTAGCCATATGCATGCTATAATCTAACAAGGAGCTCAGAACTAAGTCCTTTGTCTCCTCAGGGAGCGCCAGCCAGTGTGCGCATCTTCAGGCGTGACAGCGCCACCCCCTCCTCCTCCTCCTCCTCCTCCTCCTCCTCCTCCTCCTCCTCCTCCTTTTAACACATCATTCTTTGCTTCGTTTCCCTTCCCCACTCTCCCCTCCCTCTTCCCCCAGGGTGCGCCAGCCAGTGTGCGGATCTTCTCGCGAGACAGCGCCACCCCTTCCTCATCCTCTCAGCACGGCATTGTCTGTTTCCGTCGCCCCCATCCATTCTCCCCTTCTCCGTTTTCCAGGGTGCACCAGCCAGTGTGCGGATTTTCACGCGAGACAGCGCCACCCCTTCCTCCTCCTCCTCTGCTGCCGCCCCACCCGCTCCCATAGCGCGGCGCAGCTTCTTCAAGTGCAGCGCGGTGCGGCTGGTGTGGAACGTGGGGACCACTGCTGTGCTGGCATGGACGCACTCTGACGTGGACAAGACCAATCAGAGCTACTACGGCGAGTCGGGGCTGCACTTTCTGGCGGCTGATGGGAGCTTTGAGGGCGCTGTGCCTCTGTGTGAGTGAGCGAGATGTGACTGTATGTATGTGTTGTTACGGTGAGTGTAATTGTTGAAGCCACCAGGGCGAGTCGGGGCTGCACTTTTTGGCGGCTGATGGGAGCTGAGGGCGCCGTGCCTCTGTGTGAGTGTGTTGTATTTGATTGTGACAGTATAAGAGTGTGAATCTAAGTGAGTGTGACTGTATGTGCTACTGTGTGAGTGTATGTGCTACGGCGAGTCGGGGTTGTGCTCCCTGGTGGCTGATGGGAGCTTTGAAGGCGCCGTGCCTCTGTGTGAGTGTGACAGTATGTGCTGCTGTCATTGTTTCGTGCATCACTTTCTGTCCCCTCCCCGCTTCCCCCACCGCCCATGCCCCCCTGTGTTGGCAGCAAAGGAGGGGCTGATTCATGACTTGCAGTGGTCTCCCAATGGGAAGGACTTGCTCTCTACTCAGGCAATCGCTGCAGACTGTCTCTTCATGCCTCGCTGCTTGTTCTCCTCCCCGTGCTTTCTCCCGGTTTCTTCATTTCCCATGGCGCCCCCCTGGCAGCAAAGGAGGGGCCGATTCATGACGTGCAGTGGTCGCCCAATGGGAAGGACTTTGTGGTGGTGCATGGATGTGAGTGGGGTGCATGGATGTGAGTGGGGTGCATGGATGTGAGTGGGGTGCATGGATGTGAGTGGGGTGCATGGATGTGAGTGGGGTGCATGGATGTGAGTGGGGTGCATGGATGTGAGTGGGGTGCATGGATGTGAGTGGGGTGCATGGATGTGAGTGGGGTGCATGGATGTGAGTGGGGTGCATGCATGTGAGTGGGGTGCATGCATGTGAGTGGGGTGCATGCATGTGAGTGTGGTGCATGGATGTGAGTGGGGTGCATGGATGTGAGTGGGGTGCATGCATGTGAGTGGGGTGCATGGATGTGAGTGGGGTGCATGCATGTGAGTGGGGTGCATGCATGTGAGTGGGGTGCATGGATGTGAGTGGGGTGCATGCATGTGAGTGGGGTGCATGGATGTGAGTGGGGTGCATGCATGTGAGTGGGGTGCATGGATGTGAGTGGGGTGCATGCATGTGAGTGGGGTGCATGGATGTGAGTGGGGTGCATGCATGTGAGTGGGGTGCATGCATGTGAGTGGGGTGCATGGATGTGAGTGGGGTGCATGCATGTGAGTGGGGTGCAGGTATGTGAGTGGGGTGCATGCATGTGAGTGGGGTGCAGGTATGTGAGTGGGGTGCAGGGATGTGAGTGGGGTGCAGGTATGTGAGTGGGGTGCAGGTATGTGAGTGGGTGCAGGGATGTGAGTGGGGTGCATGCATGTGAGTGGGGTGCAGGGATGTGAGTGGGGTCCATGGAGGTGCATGGGGTGCATGAATATGAGTGGGGTGCATGGATGTGAGTGGGGTGCAGGTATGTGAGTGGGTGCAGGGATGTGAGTGGGGTGCATGCATGTGAGTGGGGTGCAGGGATGTGAGTGGGGTCCATGGAGGTGCATGGGGTGCATGAATATGAGTGGGGTGCATGGATGTGAGTGGGGTGCAGGTATGTGAGTGGGTGCAGGGATGTGAGTGGGGTGCATGCATGTGAGTGGGGTGCAGGGATGTGAGTGGGGTCCATGGAGGTGCATGGGGTGCATGAATATGAGTGGGGTGCATGGATGTGAGTGGGGTGCAGGTATGTGAGTGGGTGCAGGGATGTGAGTGGGGTGCATGCATGTGAGTGGGGTGCAGGGATGTGAGTGGGGTCCATGGAGGTGCATGGGGTGCATGAATATGAGTGGGGTGCATGGATGTCCATGCTTTGCCCCAGTTTTTCGGGTATGATTCGTGCACCACTTGGTTGGTCTGTCATTTACCAAACCTCAGTTGCATTCAAATTAATGCTACTGCTTTCATGTTCCTAGTAAAGCCTCCCTTCTTATTGCTATTAGGTTGCACTATTCATGTTCTGGGTTTCCCTCTGCTCAAGATGAGCTTTCCCGTTTTTGTTCGTCCAAGGTGTGTCCAGTTCATTGCACTGTTCAATGCAACAAATGAACTGGACATATCTTAGACGAGCAAGAATGACAAAGCTCATCTTGTGCGAAAGGACACGCACACATTGAATAGTGCAAATCAATGACAATAAGAAGGAAGACTTTCCTGATGTCATTTGCTGCCAGTCATGCCAAACAAAGCCACAGTTTTTGTCGCTGCAAGCACCTCTTTGACAATGAATTCCACATCCCCGTTATTCCCAGTCATGTGTGTGCTCTCCCACCCCTCCTGACCCTTTCCTCTCCTTTCCTCCTTTGCCCTGTCCCCACCCTGCACCTGCCAGTCATGCCGGCCAAGGCCACACTCTTTGATAATCGCTGCAAGCCTCTCTTTGACTTTGGCTCCGGCCCGCGCAACCTCGTGCGCTGGAGCCCACACGGCCGATGTGAGTGGGCGGAGGAGTGGGGGGGGGGGGGGGGGGGGGGGGGGGGGGGGGGGGGGGGGATTTAATAAGGAAAGTGTACATGCAAAAACAGTCGCTGCAAGCCCCTCTTTGACTTCGGCTCCGGCCCGCGCAACCTGGTGCGTGCAATGGTTAGCGGATGGGAGGGTGTGAATCTACAGATGCGATCGTGCGTGCAACAACAGTGGCGCCTCTCTTTGACTTTGGCTCTGGCCTGCGCAACCTGGTGTGCTGGAGGCCTCACGGCCGATGTGAGTAGTCATGGAATCGGGGGAGGGAGCATACGTGCAATGGGAGGAGGATGGGGGGCATGTGGGGAAAGTGGGAGTATGCGTGCAAGCAACCACAGGTACTGCAAGCCCCTCTTTGACTTTGGCTCCGGCCCGCGCAACCTGGTGCGCTGGAGTCCCCACGGCCGATGTGAATGGGTAGTGGGTGTGTGGTTGAATATGGGGAGTGTCGGATGGAAGGCAGCCTGGTAGAGTAGAGTATGTGCGGGACGAAGGTGGGCGGGCATGCAACAACAGTCGCTGCAAGCCCCTCTTTGTCTTTGGCTCTGGTCTGCGCAACCTCGTGCGCTGGAGCCCGCACGGCCGATGTGAGTTCATAGTTGGGTGTGTGGTTGAACCGGGTTGTGCGGTTGGTAGGCTTATGAGGGGTTGGGAGAGGCTGAAGGTTGTGTTCGATGGTGGGAGGGATTTGGGGACGTGTGAGTATGAGACGATGACGGTTGAGGTTGAGAGAGGTGATGTGAGTGTGAGTATGAGACGATGACTTGGGAACCATGATGGCTATGATGTGATTGTTGTGATGTGCCCTCCTTGGTGCCCGTGCCGTGACGTTAACCAACGTCTTGATTTTTGAGGCGCCTCAAAACTCAACTCACTACATGGTGATGTGAGTGGACTTGGGAACCATGATGGCTATGATTTTTTTGTTGTGATGTGCCCTCCTTGGTGCCCGTGCCGTGACGTTAACCAACGTCTTCACCTACTCTTCCAACAGCTGAGGCCCACTTCTCTTGCAATGAGGTGACTTTGAGTCGACCCAAAAGTCACCTCTTTAACCAGCTTTTTCACCCGTTCTCCCAACAACTGAGGCCCTCCTTGCTTGCATGCGTTCTTTCCGTTAGCTTGTTTTAACTTAGGCACATTATAGTTGTTCCATCATGCTCGCACACATGGTGGTGTACGCACGTCAGCCTCTCTGTACTCGATTGCTCACCTTTTGTAAAAGACAACAAAAAAAAAAAAAAAAAAACTCCCTCCTCATGGCCTCTGCCTGTCTTCACCTCTGCCTGTCTTCACCTCTGCCTGTCTTCATCTCTGCCTGTCTTCATCTCTGCCTGTCTTCATCTCTGCCTGTCTTCACCTCTGCCTGTCTTCATCTCTGCCTGTCTTCACCTCTGCCTGCTTCCTCCCCCCTTCCTTTCCCGCCAGTCATCTGTCTTGCGGGGTTCGGCAATTTGCCCGGTGATGTTGTGAGTGAATCTTGCTACCAACCAGCGCGTGTGTGCGAATGAGTGTGTGTGCGTATGTTGACTCTGATTTAAATGAAGCTGTGTCTGGCTGTGAGATTGTCTTGCGGGGTTCGGCAATCTGCCCGGTGACGTTGTAAGTGAATCTAGCTACCAACCAACGAGTGTGTGTGAATGAGTGTGTGTATGTGTGTAGGTGGCACTTTGAATTCGTGATTGACAGTGTTTCTGGCTGTGACATCGTGAATGCGACTGAATGTTGGTGGATTATTTGAGTGAGAGATGGAGTGTGCAGGTGGTATTTTGAGCGAGACTGACGGTGTGCTGCTGATGTTGTGACATGAGATGAGACTGGTAGTGTGAAGTTGTCGTTGTAACTTCTCACGTGCGTTCATGTTCTTGCTGTGTATTTATTTTGTTGTAAGGCCAACGGTTAAGCACATATATCAGAACATCGCAACTAGATACCACCGCCCATATCGCTAACGTCTTGTTTGTACGCATTGAATGGCGTCATATTAACAATCACACCCTCGCCTCACCTCTCTCTCGCTGTCCCTGACCGTCCCTCTTGGCAGGAGGTGTGGGAGCGCACACGACTGAAGCAGCAGGGGAAGGCCAAGGCACCGTGCGGAGTGTCAGCCGAGTGGAGCCCTGATGGCCGGCACATTCTTGTAGCAACCACTGCTCCCCGCCTCCAAGTGGACAATGGGTGAGCTGGTAGAGAGCTGGTAGCTGCCTTTGACAACTCTCAGAAGCAGCAGGGGAAGGCCAAGGCACCGTGCGGAGTGTCAGCCGAGTGGAGCCCTGATGGCCGGCACATTCTTGTAGCAACCACGGCCCCCCGTCTGCAGGTCGACAACGGGTGAGCTGACACACACCTCAAGAATCATCTAGATTGAGCTAACCTAAGTTTGACCGACTGGAGCCCTGACGGCCAGCACATTCTCGTCGCCTCCACGGCCCCCTGCAAGTGGACAATGGGTGAGCTGCTACAAAATCCGTTCACAAGAATGGCAGGAAATATCCAGCTAGTGAAGTGCTGGCACCCAAGGTGAGTGAGTGGAGTGGAGCCCTAATGACTGGCACCCCCTCATGGCTACCACCTACTAGTGGACAACGGGTGAGCTGATCTGCTACGACAGCATTCAAAGAGGTAGCAAGCCGTGAGGAGGTAACCCAGGTGGAGTGGCGTGGACCGGTGAGGGCCGCAGGCTCATTTTTATGGCCAGCACGGCGCCTCACCTTCAAGTGGACGATGGTTGAGCCGCTACACACGCGCGCGCGCCCATTGCCCACTCTTGAATAGTTCTTTACACTCTTTGCACTCTCACAGAGATGTCAGGGGCAAGTCAACTGGAGCCCTGCCCCGATAGCTGCCGCCGCCACATCCTCATGTGTTCTACGTACAAGTGGAGTCCTGACGAGTGTCCGCTCGTCAGGACTCCACTTGACGTCGGGAACAGTTTGCTGAATGAGCTGTTGCCGAATCCAAACAATCTTAGGGAAGTGAGGAGTCATCAAAGAGCTCTTCCGACGAACCGTCTCCCCACGTTCACGTTCCATCACGAGCCACGTTGACTGTGCGCTCCAGCTTTACATGCCTGCGTTTTCTCATTTGCTTTCCTCTGCTCTGCTGCTTCTTATCCCCTGCGCCTACCTATCAGCTTCAAGGTCTTCAAGTATGACGGTTCTCTTCTGCTGCACCGACCATACGGGCTGCTTAGAAGAAGTATCGCTACTGCCTATACCCCTCAAATACCTTCCCCCCTCTCTTCCCCCAATTGTCCCCCGCAGCTTCAAGGTCTTCAAGTATGACGGTTCTCTTCTGCTGCACCGACCATACGGGCTGCTTTACGAGGTACCACTCGCCTACCACCCAACCCAACACCAGCTGCGCTGTGCCCTGCTGACTTCTTAGTTGACTCAGAAACCAACTTTGCTGCGGCACCAACCGTACGGGCTGCTCTACCAGGTACCACCCACTCGCCATCGCCCTGCCACCTCTACCCTGGGTTAACCAAATCTAACAGCTGCTGCGCTGTGCCGTGCAGGCTTTTGAGTCAACTCAAAAGTCAACTCTGCTGCTGCACCGACCATACGGCCTTCTCTACCAGATTCCACTCGCCACTGTCCTACCACCTCTTCCCTGCGCTACCGTGTGTGCCCTGCGCTACCACGTGTGCACTGCTTTGCCACGTGTGCCCTGATCTGCCACGTGTGCCCTGATCTGCCACGTGTGTCCTTCTTTGCCAGATGCATGTGCTGTGTTCTTCTCCTCTCCTCTCTCTGTCGCTCTGCTCTTCAGAGACGGAGTGGGCATCAGCTTTAGAGGGCACGTGTGCTGTGCTGACCGCTTCCTCGTCAGCCCTTCATGCCAAGATGAAGTGTATTTCCCAGCTTGATTTCTTCTTCCTCTCTTCCTTCAACCCTTTCTCTCGTTCCAGGCGGAGTGGGCGCCAGAGGGCACATATGCTGACCTCCCTCGCCTCTCTCCACACGAATAACATACTTTCACTCCTCTTCTCGCCATTGTTCAAACGCTCCAATCTCTTCTCTCCTTCCTCTCCTCCTCGCCAGGCAGAGTGGGCGCCAGCACCAGAGGGCGTGTATGCTGACCGCCCTCCCTCGCCTCGCTCCGACTTGCACAGTCGTCCACCCTTCCTCACCACGGTCCCCCCACTCCAATCTCCCTTCTCCCCCTTCTCCCTCACCAGGCGGAGTGGGCACCAGAGGGCACACATGCTGACTACTCTCCTTGCCAATCCTTTTTAAAGAGATAAACTGACTGACATGCCCCATCTTGATCTCGTCTTCCTCTCCCTCCTCTCCCCCCTCCCCCTTCTCTCACCCCAGGCGGAGTGGGCGCCAGCACCAGAGGGCACATATGCTGACCGCCCTCCCTCGCCAACCCTTCACACCAAGACGAACTCACTTCCCCGTTGTTGATCCCAACTTCCTCTACCCCCTCGCCCCCTTTTCTCTCACCAGGCGGAGTGGGCGCCAGCACCAGAGGGCACATATGCCGACCGCCCTCCCTCACCAACCCTTCACACCAAGACGAACTCACTTCCCCGTTGTTGATCCCAACTTCCTCTACCCCCTCGCCCCCTTTTCTCTCACCAGGCGGAGTGGGCGCCAGCACCAGAGGGCACGTATGCCGACCGCCCTCCCTCACCCCGCTCCGCCAAAAAAGACCAAGGTGCGCCTTGCACGTTCCCCTTTCCCTGCCTGCCTTGCCTGCCTTGCACGTTCCCCCTCCCCCCCTCCAGCCTGCATCCTTTCATGCACGTTGTCCTTGAAACCAGTGTGCTATACCACTCATACCTGCTCTTGTCTCAGCCATTGTCTTCCTCCTTCCTGCCTCTTCCGTCCTTCCTCCATCCCCTCATGTCACATGCCTAGTCCTGTGCTACGCCTCCTGCTCTTCCGATCTCCGCGTGTTACGCGCGCCGACTGCCGCGGTGTCTGTGTGTTTGCTAACGCCCTCTGTCTCTCCCTCTCCGTCCTTGCTTCTCCCTCCCCATCAGCCTCACCAGTGCAACCCCCAGCCACCAAGCCAGCGCCCTACCGCCCACCCAACGTTGCCATCTTAAATTCCACCTTTTCCTTTGCCTGCCTTGTTTCCTCTCCTTCTCATCTTTTTGTCCTCTCTTATTCCTCTCCTTTCCCATTCCTTCTCCCCCTCTCTCCCCCCCTCCCTCCCCATCAGCCTCACCAGTGCAGCCACCAGCCACCAAGCCAGCGCCCTACCGCCCACCCAACGCGGCCCTCATGACCTCCACTTTCAGAGCACAGGTGTGTTGCCACGTGGCAACTCCTTGTTGGTCGCCACCTGGCGACTGCTGCTGGCCGCTGCCACGTGGCAGTGGCAGCTGGTTGTTGGTATCCTCCTGGCAGCTGGTTCATGTGTGGTGATATAAATTTACTTAGCATTTTCTGTGTCCCGTCCCTGTTGTTGCCCCTTCCCTTACTGTCACATCCCTTATTGCCACCTTCCACCTCCCTTTAAATGCCACCTCCCTTCTTAATGTCACGCTCCTTATTGCTACTCACTCCCTTTTCTGCCATGTCCTTTCTTATGGGCACCTCCCTTATCAATACCACTTCCCTTGATTCCATGTCCTTTACCACAACCTTCCTTATTGCCACAGGTCCACCTCTCTTATTGCGACCCCCCTTGTTGTCACGCGGCAGATGTCAGGCGAGGACGACAAGCCACACAAGATAGGCGCTCCAAAGAAATATATCCCGCCTGGGTGAGCCTCATTCCCCTCAAGTGCATTTCTCAAACAATACTGCCGATCCAAAGAAGTGCTTCTCCTCCGAGTGAGCTTCTAGGAGCACACTTTTGAGCCGACTCACATCATGTCAGGCAACGGCGACAAGCCGCTCAAGGTAGGTGAGCCTCATCGTTGTAAAGTAGTACACCCCCCTCGGTTGAGCCTCCATCCAATACAGTGTATTAACGAGTGCGTTTTCCGGGCAATGTTGTTCATTTCTCGAACGATGTTCCAATGAAGTACTTCCCCCTGGGTAAGCCTTTGGAGGCACACATTTGAGACGATTCAACCGAGTTATAACTCATGAGTCAACGCAAATGTAAGGTGGGGACGTTAAGCCGCAGAGGTTAGGCTCTCCATCCCTCCTGGGTGAGCCACCTTCTCCTTAAGCAAGTCAACGAGTGCATTATCCGGGCAAGGCTGTGGCAAGGATAATGGCAAGGCTGTGGCAAGGATAATGGCAAGGCTGTGGCAAGGATAATGGCAAGGCTGTGGCAAGGTAGGTAGGTTGCGCATTTGTCGTTCAAGACAGGCACTCCAATCTAAAAAAGGTACATCCTCCTTGGGTGAGCCCCTGGAAGCACTTTCTTCGGTGAATCTTTCCAACAACAAGTGTATTTCCTGGGCAAGGCCGGACCTGGCTTGTGTGTTGGGTCGCACCTCGAGTATCCACTGCCACTACTATGTGGCCCATGCATGCGCTTCATTCGCTTCACATAAATAACCCCTCGGCCTCCATCCCCATGCATGCCCCTCGATGCACCTCACCCTCTGAGGCTGAGGTGCACGGCCCGTGCATTGCGCCCCTCTCCCCACGTGCCAACTTATGTGCTGCGTTTTGAGGCGCCTCATAAGTCCCGTACGTTTGCATGTGAATGTGTGTGTTTGTGCTGCGTGCTGTGCCCATCCACCCGTGCTACACCCCTCTCTGCGCTGTGCACTGTGCGCTGGCAGGTGGAGCGGAGGCAAGGCGGCGGAGTCATTTAAAGGTGCTAAGAAGAACGCCAAGAATTAGGAGGCTTTTTTAAAGCGCCTCAAAAATAACTCCTCTATGCTGTGTGCTTCTCCCAGCCACCCACAATTTGCATAAAGAATCAGCCTTTACGCTGCTGTGTGCTGCATGCTGTCGACATGGGCAGGAGCTATCCAAGAGTGTCAAAAAGCGAAAGGCATGTTTGACTCCTCTAAAACATCCCCCTCTCTGCTGCATGCTGTGCGCACTGGCAGCGCGGAAATCAGCGGAGTTGTCCAAGAGTGCCAAGAAGCGTGAGGCCTTTCTGAGGCCCCTTCTATTGCCTTTCTTGCCTTCATGCTGTGCCTAAGGGGAAACGTATTCCTGTGCTGTATGTTGCGCACTGTGTGCAGCGCGGAGTCAGCAGAGCCATCGAACGCCAAGAAGTGGGAGAGAGAATTGATGTGCCTAGAATCTCTCTTGTGTTTGTGCTGCGTGCTGTGCATGCGTGCAGGGCAGAGGCAGCAGAGCTATCCAAGAGCGCCAAGAAGTGAAGGCATGTTTGAGCGCCAGAATCACCTTTCTCTGTGCTCCATGCTGTGCCTCTCTATGCTGCATACTGTGTCATGTGGCAGCGCGGAGTCAGCGGAGCTATCCAAGAGCGCCAAGAAGACAAGGGCTTGTCTGAGGCGCTTCAAAGTCACCCTATTCTCTGCTGCATGCTGTATGCTGTACCGTGTGGCAGGGCGAAATCAGCAGAGCTATCCAAGAGTGCCAAGAAGAACGCCAAGAAACGGGAGGCTGAATTGGGTTGCCTAAAACTTCTCTCGCCTCTGTGCTGCGTGCTGTGCATGTGTGCAGTGCGGAGGCAGCAGAGCCATCCAAGAGTGCCACGAAGAACGCCAAGAAACGTGAGGCTTGTTTTATTTGACGCACCTCAAAAACATCCCCTCTCTGCTGCTTGCTCTGCATCTTGGCAGGGCGGAGGCAGCAGAGCCATCCAAGAGTGCCAAGAAGAACGCCAAGAACCGAGAGGCTTGTTTGACGCGCCTCCAAGTCACCCTTCTCTTTGTTGCTTGCTGCTTGCTGCATGCTGTGTATTTGGCAGGGCGGAGGCAGCAGAGCCATCAAAGAGTGCCAAGAAGAACGCCAAGAAGCGGGAGGCTGCCAAGGCCAAGAAAGAGGCAGCTTCACCTGATCAGGTTCGCTTTCAGGTGGTGATCTTTCAGATGGTGGCCTTTTAGGTGATGGCCTTTCACGTGGTAGCCTTTCAGGTGGGGGCCTTTCAGGTTGTCTTTCAGGTGAATTGGTTGAATAGAGCACTATGCATTACACATACCATGCATGCACCTTGCCTCACGCAATTGTGTGCGCGCCACTCCATTCCAATCCAATCTATTTGGGCTGCCTTGCAGACGAGTCAAGGCAAGCAGGCGAACCAGCAGACACCCAGTGTGGCAGAACTCAGCATTGACGACCGGCCCAAGGCACAGCAGGAGCAGCCGGCACCACAACCACAAGGTAATGCCTCTTCTTGCACAACCACCAGACGAGTCACGGCAAGCAGGCAAGTGGGAGCATGCAGGGTCCCAGTGTGGCATGGCTCAGCATTGACGACCGGCCCAAGGCACAGCAGGAGCAGCAGCCACAGCAGGTACAGCAGGCACAGCAAGCACCGCAAGGTAACCTTTCTGCCCGGAGACTCTATTGCTCCACCATACTCAGGGGGCTCAGAGCAAGCAGGCAAGTGAGAGAATGCAGGCCCCCAGTGTGGCAGGGCTCAGTATTGACGACCACCCCAAGGCACAGCAGGAGCAGCAGCCGGCACCACAACCAGAAGGTAACAAGTCTTTCTGGCTATACACTTCATTGCTCCACCAGAACCCCATCTCCCTGGCGTGACTTGTGCACACCAGCCAGCTCCGACTAGTCTAGCTCATTCCGACTTGTCCGACTTGTGCACTTGTGCACACCAGCCAGCTCCGACTAGTCTAGCTCATTCCCTCCGACTTGTGCACACCAGCCAGCTCCGACTAGTCTAGCTCATTCCCTCCGACTTGTGCACACCAGCCAGCTCCGACTAGTCTAGCTCATTCCCTCCGACTTGTGCACACCAGCCAGCTCCGACTAGTCTAGCTCATTCCCTCCGACTTGTGCACACCAGCCAGCTCCGACTAGTCTAGCTCATTCCCTCCGACTTGTGCACACCAGCCAGCTCCGACTAGTCTAGCTCATTCCCTCCGACTTGTGCACACCAGCCAGCTCCGACTAGTCTAGCTCATTCCCTCCGACTTGTGCACACCAGCCAGCTCCGACTAGTCTAGCTCATTCCCTCCGACTTGTGCACACCAGCCAGCTCCGACTAGTCTAGCTCATTCCCTCCGACTTGTGCACACCAGCCAGCTCCGACTAGTCTAGCTCATTCCCTCCGACTTGTGCACACCAGCCAGCTCCGACTAGTCTAGCTCATTCCCTCCGACTTGTGCACACCAGCCAGCTCCGACTAGTCTAGCTCATTCCCTCCGACTTGTGCACACCAGCCAGCTCCGACTAGTCTAGCTCATTCCCTCCGACTTGTGCACACCAGCCAGCTCCGACTAGTCTAGCTCATTCCCTCCGACTTGTGCACACCAGCCAGCTCCGACTAGTCTAGCTCATTCCCTCCGACTTGTGCACACCAGCCAGCTCCGACTAGTCTAGCTCATTCCCTCCGACTTGTGCACACCAGCCAGCTCCGACTAGTCTAGCTCATTCCCTCCGACTTGTGCACACCAGCCAGCTCCGACTAGTCTAGCTCATTCCCTCCGACTTGTGCACACCAGCCAGCTCCGACTAGTCTAGCTCATTCCCTCCGACTTGTGCACACCAGCCAGCTCCGACTAGTCTAGCTCATTCCCTCCGACTTGTGCACACCAGCCAGCTCCGACTAGTCTAGCTCATTCCCTCCGACTTGTGCACACCAGCCAGCTCCGACTAGTCTAGCTCATTCCCTCCGACTTGTGCACACCAGCCAGCTCCGACTAGTCTAGCTCATTCCCTCCGACTTGTGCACACCAGCCAGCTCCGACTAGTCTAGCTCATTCCCTCCGACTTGTGCACACCAGCCAGCTCCGACTAGTCTAGCTCATTCCCTCCGACTTGTGCACACCAGCCAGCTCCGACTAGTCTAGCTCATTCCCTCCGACTTGTGCACACCAGCCAGCTCCGACTAGTCTAGCTCATTCCCTCCGACTTGTGCACACCAGCCAGCTCCGACTAGTCTAGCTCATTCCCTCCGACTTGTGCACACCAGCCAGCTCCGACTAGTCTAGCTCATTCCCTCCGACTTGTGCACACCAGCCAGCTCCGACTAGTCTAGCTCATTCCCTCCGACTTGTGCACACCAGCCAGCTCCGACTAGTCTAGCTCATTCCCTCCGACTTGTGCACACCAGCCAGCTCCGACTAGTCTAGCTCATTCCCTCCGACTTGTGCACACCAGCCAGCTCCGACTAGTCTAGCTCATTCCCTCCGACTTGTGCACACCAGCCAGCTCCGACTAGTCTAGCTCATTCCCTCCGACTTGTGCACACCAGCCAGCTCCGACTAGTCTAGCTCATTCCCTCCGACTTGTGCACACCAGCCAGCTCCGACTAGTCTAGCTCATTCCCTCCGACTTGTGCACACCAGCCAGCTCCGACTAGTCTAGCTCATTCCCTCCGACTTGTGCACACCAGCCAGCTCCGACTAGTCTAGCTCATTCCCTCCGACTTGTGCACACCAGCCAGCTCCGACTAGTCTAGCTCATTCCCTCCGACTTGTGCACACCAGCCAGCTCCGACTAGTCTAGCTCATTCCCTCCGACTTGTGCACACCAGCCAGCTCCGACTAGTCTAGCTCATTCCCTCCGACTTGTGCACACCAGCCAGCTCCGACTAGTCTAGCTCATTCCCTCCGACTTGTGCACACCAGCCAGCTCCGACTAGTCTAGCTCATTCCCTCCGACTTGTGCACACCAGCCAGCTCCGACTAGTCTAGCTCATTCCCTCCGACTTGTGCACACCAGCCAGCTCCGACTAGTCTAGCTCATTCCCTCCGACTTGTGCACACCAGCCAGCTCCGACTAGTCTAGCTCATTCCCTCCGACTTGTGCACACCAGCCAGCTCCGACTAGTCTAGCTCATTCCCTCCGACTTGTGCACACCAGCCAGCTCCGACTAGTCTAGCTCATTCCCTCCGACTTGTGCACACCAGCCAGCTCCGACTAGTCTAGCTCATTCCCTCCGACTTGTGCACACCAGCCAGCTCCGACTAGTCTAGCTCATTCCCTCCGACTTGTGCACACCAGCCAGCTCCGACTAGTCTAGCTCATTCCCTCCGACTTGTGCACACCAGCCAGCTCCGACTAGTCTAGCTCATTCCCTCCGACTTGTGCACACCAGCCAGCTCCGACTAGTCTAGCTCATTCCCTCCGACTTGTGCACACCAGCCAGCTCCGACTAGTCTAGCTCATTCCCTCCGACTTGTGCACACCAGCCAGCTCCGACTAGTCTAGCTCATTCCCTCCGACTTGTGCACACCAGCCAGCTCCGACTAGTCTAGCTCATTCCCTCCGACTTGTGCACACCAGCCAGCTCCGACTAGTCTAGCTCATTCCCTCCGACTTGTGCACACCAGCCAGCTCCGACTAGTCTAGCTCATTCCCTCCGACTTGTGCACACCAGCCAGCTCCGACTAGTCTAGCTCATTCCCTCCGACTTGTGCACACCAGCCAGCTCCGACTAGTCTAGCTCATTCCCTCCGACTTGTGCACACCAGCCAGCTCCGACTAGTCTAGCTCATTCCCTCCGACTTGTGCACACCAGCCAGCTCCGACTAGTCTAGCTCATTCCCTCCGACTTGTGCACACCAGCCAGCTCCGACTAGTCTAGCTCATTCCCTCCGACTTGTGCACACCAGCCAGCTCCGACTAGTCTAGCTCATTCCCTCCGACTTGTGCACACCAGCCAGCTCCGACTAGTCTAGCTCATTCCCTCCGACTTGTGCACACCAGCCAGCTCCGACTAGTCTAGCTCATTCCCTCCGACTTGTGCACACCAGCCAGCTCCGACTAGTCTAGCTCATTCCCTCCGACTTGTGCACACCAGCCAGCTCCGACTAGTCTAGCTCATTCCCTCCGACTTGTGCACACCAGCCAGCTCCGACTAGTCTAGCTCATTCCCTCCGACTTGTGCACACCAGCCAGCTCCGACTAGTCTAGCTCATTCCCTCCGACTTGTGCACACCAGCCAGCTCCGACTAGTCTAGCTCATTCCCTCCGACTTGTGCACACCAGCCAGCTCCGACTAGTCTAGCTCATTCCCTCCGACTTGTGCACACCAGCCAGCTCCGACTAGTCTAGCTCATTCCCTCCGACTTGTGCACACCAGCCAGCTCCGACTAGTCTAGCTCATTCCCTCCGACTTGTGCACACCAGCCAGCTCCGACTAGTCTAGCTCATTCCCTCCGACTTGTGCACACCAGCCAGCTCCGACTAGTCTAGCTCATTCCCTCCGACTTGTGCACACCAGCCAGCTCCGACTAGTCTAGCTCATTCCCTCCGACTTGTGCACACCAGCCAGCTCCGACTAGTCTAGCTCATTCCCTCCGACTTGTGCACACCAGCCAGCTCCGACTAGTCTAGCTCATTCCCTCCGACTTGTGCACACCAGCCAGCTCCGACTAGTCTAGCTCATTCCCTCCGACTTGTGCACACCAGCCAGCTCCGACTAGTCTAGCTCATTCCCTCCGACTTGTGCACACCAGCCAGCTCCGACTAGTCTAGCTCATTCCCTCCGACTTGTGCACACCAGCCAGCTCCGACTAGTCTAGCTCATTCCCTCCGACTTGTGCACACCAGCCAGCTCCGACTAGTCTAGCTCATTCCCTCCGACTTGTGCACACCAGCCAGCTCCGACTAGTCTAGCTCATTCCCTCCGACTTGTGCACACCAGCCAGCTCCGACTAGTCTAGCTCATTCCCTCCGACTTGTGCACACCAGCCAGCTCCGACTAGTCTAGCTCATTCCCTCCGACTTGTGCACACCAGCCAGCTCCGACTAGTCTAGCTCATTCCCTCCGACTTGTGCACACCAGCCAGCTCCGACTAGTCTAGCTCATTCCCTCCGACTTGTGCACACCAGCCAGCTCCGACTAGTCTAGCTCATTCCCTCCGACTTGTGCACACCAGCCAGCTCCGACTAGTCTAGCTCATTCCCTCCGACTTGTGCACACCAGCCAGCTCCGACTAGTCTAGCTCATTCCCTCCGACTTGTGCACACCAGCCAGCTCCGACTAGTCTAGCTCATTCCCTCCGACTTGTGCACACCAGCCAGCTCCGACTAGTCTAGCTCATTCCCTCCGACTTGTGCACACCAGCCAGCTCCGACTAGTCTAGCTCATTCCCTCCGACTTGTGCACACCAGCCAGCTCCGACTAGTCTAGCTCATTCCCTCCGACTTGTGCACACCAGCCAGCTCCGACTAGTCTAGCTCATTCCCTCCGACTTGTGCACACCAGCCAGCTCCGACTAGTCTAGCTCATTCCCTCCGACTTGTGCACACCAGCCAGCTCCGACTAGTCTAGCTCATTCCCTCCGACTTGTGCACACCAGCCAGCTCCGACTAGTCTAGCTCATTCCCTCCGACTTGTGCACACCAGCCAGCTCCGACTAGTCTAGCTCATTCCCTCCGACTTGTGCACACCAGCCAGCTCCGACTAGTCTAGCTCATTCCCTCCGACTTGTGCACACCAGCCAGCTCCGACTAGTCTAGCTCATTCCCTCCGACTTGTGCACACCAGCCAGCTCCGACTAGTCTAGCTCATTCCCTCCGACTTGTGCACACCAGCCAGCTCCGACTAGTCTAGCTCATTCCCTCCGACTTGTGCACACCAGCCAGCTCCGACTAGTCTAGCTCATTCCCTCCGACTTGTGCACACCAGCCAGCTCCGACTAGTCTAGCTCATTCCCTCCGACTTGTGCACACCAGCCAGCTCCGACTAGTCTAGCTCATTCCCTCCGACTTGTGCACACCAGCCAGCTCCGACTAGTCTAGCTCATTCCCTCCGACTTGTGCACACCAGCCAGCTCCGACTAGTCTAGCTCATTCCCTCCGACTTGTGCACACCAGCCAGCTCCGACTAGTCTAGCTCATTCCCTCCGACTTGTGCACACCAGCCAGCTCCGACTAGTCTAGCTCATTCCCTCCGACTTGTGCACACCAGCCAGCTCCGACTAGTCTAGCTCATTCCCTCCGACTTGTGCACACCAGCCAGCTCCGACTAGTCTAGCTCATTCCCTCCGACTTGTGCACACCAGCCAGCTCCGACTAGTCTAGCTCATTCCCTCCGACTTGTGCACACCAGCCAGCTCCGACTAGTCTAGCTCATTCCCTCCGACTTGTGCACACCAGCCAGCTCCGACTAGTCTAGCTCATTCCCTCCGACTTGTGCACACCAGCCAGCTCCGACTAGTCTAGCTCATTCCCTCCGACTTGTGCACACCAGCCAGCTCCGACTAGTCTAGCTCATTCCCTCCGACTTGTGCACACCAGCCAGCTCCGACTAGTCTAGCTCATTCCCTCCGACTTGTGCACACCAGCCAGCTCCGACTAGTCTAGCTCATTCCCTCCGACTTGTGCACACCAGCCAGCTCCGACTAGTCTAGCTCATTCCCTCCGACTTGTGCACACCAGCCAGCTCCGACTAGTCTAGCTCATTCCCTCCGACTTGTGCACACCAGCCAGCTCCGACTAGTCTAGCTCATTCCCTCCGACTTGTGCACACCAGCCAGCTCCGACTAGTCTAGCTCATTCCCTCCGACTTGTGCACACCAGCCAGCTCCGACTAGTCTAGCTCATTCCCTCCGACTTGTGCACACCAGCCAGCTCCGACTAGTCTAGCTCATTCCCTCCGACTTGTGCACACCAGCCAGCTCCGACTAGTCTAGCTCATTCCCTCCGACTTGTGCACACCAGCCAGCTCCGACTAGTCTAGCTCATTCCCTCCGACTTGTGCACACCAGCCAGCTCCGACTAGTCTAGCTCATTCCCTCCGACTTGTGCACACCAGCCAGCTCCGACTAGTCTAGCTCATTCCCTCCGACTTGTGCACACCAGCCAGCTCCGACTAGTCTAGCTCATTCCCTCCGACTTGTGCACACCAGCCAGCTCCGACTAGTCTAGCTCATTCCCTCCGACTTGTGCACACCAGCCAGCTCCGACTAGTCTAGCTCATTCCCTCCGACTTGTGCACACCAGCCAGCTCCGACTAGTCTAGCTCATTCCCTCCGACTTGTGCACACCAGCCAGCTCCGACTAGTCTAGCTCATTCCCTCCGACTTGTGCACACCAGCCAGCTCCGACTAGTCTAGCTCATTCCCTCCGACTTGTGCACACCAGCCAGCTCCGACTAGTCTAGCTCATTCCCTCCGACTTGTGCACACCAGCCAGCTCCGACTAGTCTAGCTCATTCCCTCCGACTTGTGCACACCAGCCAGCTCCGACTAGTCTAGCTCATTCCCTCCGACTTGTGCACACCAGCCAGCTCCGACTAGTCTAGCTCATTCCCTCCGACTTGTGCACACCAGCCAGCTCCGACTAGTCTAGCTCATTCCCTCCGACTTGTGCACACCAGCCAGCTCCGACTAGTCTAGCTCATTCCCTCCGACTTGTGCACACCAGCCAGCTCCGACTAGTCTAGCTCATTCCCTCCGACTTGTGCACACCAGCCAGCTCCGACTAGTCTAGCTCATTCCCTCCGACTTGTGCACACCAGCCAGCTCCGACTAGTCTAGCTCATTCCCTCCGACTTGTGCACACCAGCCAGCTCCGACTAGTCTAGCTCATTCCCTCCGACTTGTGCACACCAGCCAGCTCCGACTAGTCTAGCTCATTCCCTCCGACTTGTGCACACCAGCCAGCTCCGACTAGTCTAGCTCATTCCCTCCGACTTGTGCACACCAGCCAGCTCCGACTAGTCTAGCTCATTCCCTCCGACTTGTGCACACCAGCCAGCTCCGACTAGTCTAGCTCATTCCCTCCGACTTGTGCACACCAGCCAGCTCCGACTAGTCTAGCTCATTCCCTCCGACTTGTGCACACCAGCCAGCTCCGACTAGTCTAGCTCATTCCCTCCGACTTGTGCACACCAGCCAGCTCCGACTAGTCTAGCTCATTCCCTCCGACTTGTGCACACCAGCCAGCTCCGACTAGTCTAGCTCATTCCCTCCGACTTGTGCACACCAGCCAGCTCCGACTAGTCTAGCTCATTCCCTCCGACTTGTGCACACCAGCCAGCTCCGACTAGTCTAGCTCATTCCCTCCGACTTGTGCACACCAGCCAGCTCCGACTAGTCTAGCTCATTCCCTCCGACTTGTGCACACCAGCCAGCTCCGACTAGTCTAGCTCATTCCCTCCGACTTGTGCACACCAGCCAGCTCCGACTAGTCTAGCTCATTCCCTCCGACTTGTGCACACCAGCCAGCTCCGACTAGTCTAGCTCATTCCCTCCGACTTGTGCACACCAGCCAGCTCCGACTAGTCTAGCTCATTCCCTCCGACTTGTGCACACCAGCCAGCTCCGACTAGTCTAGCTCATTCCCTCCGACTTGTGCACACCAGCCAGCTCCGACTAGTCTAGCTCATTCCCTCCGACTTGTGCACACCAGCCAGCTCCGACTAGTCTAGCTCATTCCCTCCGACTTGTGCACACCAGCCAGCTCCGACTAGTCTAGCTCATTCCCTCCGACTTGTGCACACCAGCCAGCTCCGACTAGTCTAGCTCATTCCCTCCGACTTGTGCACACCAGCCAGCTCCGACTAGTCTAGCTCATTCCCTCCGACTTGTGCACACCAGCCAGCTCCGACTAGTCTAGCTCATTCCCTCCGACTTGTGCACACCAGCCAGCTCCGACTAGTCTAGCTCATTCCCTCCGACTTGTGCACACCAGCCAGCTCCGACTAGTCTAGCTCATTCCCTCCGACTTGTGCACACCAGCCAGCTCCGACTAGTCTAGCTCATTCCCTCCGACTTGTGCACACCAGCCAGCTCCGACTAGTCTAGCTCATTCCCTCCGACTTGTGCACACCAGCCAGCTCCGACTAGTCTAGCTCATTCCCTCCGACTTGTGCACACCAGCCAGCTCCGACTAGTCTAGCTCATTCCCTCCGACTTGTGCACACCAGCCAGCTCCGACTAGTCTAGCTCATTCCCTCCGACTTGTGCACACCAGCCAGCTCCGACTAGTCTAGCTCATTCCCTCCGACTTGTGCACACCAGCCAGCTCCGACTAGTCTAGCTCATTCCCTCCGACTTGTGCACACCAGCCAGCTCCGACTAGTCTAGCTCATTCCCTCCGACTTGTGCACACCAGCCAGCTCCGACTAGTCTAGCTCATTCCCTCCGACTTGTGCACACCAGCCAGCTCCGACTAGTCTAGCTCATTCCCTCCGACTTGTGCACACCAGCCAGCTCCGACTAGTCTAGCTCATTCCCTCCGACTTGTGCACACCAGCCAGCTCCGACTAGTCTAGCTCATTCCCTCCGACTTGTGCACACCAGCCAGCTCCGACTAGTCTAGCTCATTCCCTCCGACTTGTGCACACCAGCCAGCTCCGACTAGTCTAGCTCATTCCCTCCGACTTGTGCACACCAGCCAGCTCCGACTAGTCTAGCTCATTCCCTCCGACTTGTGCACACCAGCCAGCTCCGACTAGTCTAGCTCATTCCCTCCGACTTGTGCACACCAGCCAGCTCCGACTAGTCTAGCTCATTCCCTCCGACTTGTGCACACCAGCCAGCTCCGACTAGTCTAGCTCATTCCCTCCGACTTGTGCACACCAGCCAGCTCCGACTAGTCTAGCTCATTCCCTCCGACTTGTGCACACCAGCCAGCTCCGACTAGTCTAGCTCATTCCCTCCGACTTGTGCACACCAGCCAGCTCCGACTAGTCTAGCTCATTCCCTCCGACTTGTGCACACCAGCCAGCTCCGACTAGTCTAGCTCATTCCCTCCGACTTGTGCACACCAGCCAGCTCCGACTAGTCTAGCTCATTCCCTCCGACTTGTGCACACCAGCCAGCTCCGACTAGTCTAGCTCATTCCCTCCGACTTGTGCACACCAGCCAGCTCCGACTAGTCTAGCTCATTCCCTCCGACTTGTGCACACCAGCCAGCTCCGACTAGTCTAGCTCATTCCCTCCGACTTGTGCACACCAGCCAGCTCCGACTAGTCTAGCTCATTCCCTCCGACTTGTGCACACCAGCCAGCTCCGACTAGTCTAGCTCATTCCCTCCGACTTGTGCACACCAGCCAGCTCCGACTAGTCTAGCTCATTCCCTCCGACTTGTGCACACCAGCCAGCTCCGACTAGTCTAGCTCATTCCCTCCGACTTGTGCACACCAGCCAGCTCCGACTAGTCTAGCTCATTCCCTCCGACTTGTGCACACCAGCCAGCTCCGACTAGTCTAGCTCATTCCCTCCGACTTGTGCACACCAGCCAGCTCCGACTAGTCTAGCTCATTCCCTCCGACTTGTGCACACCAGCCAGCTCCGACTAGTCTAGCTCATTCCCTCCGACTTGTGCACACCAGCCAGCTCCGACTAGTCTAGCTCATTCCCTCCGACTTGTGCACACCAGCCAGCTCCGACTAGTCTAGCTCATTCCCTCCGACTTGTGCACACCAGCCAGCTCCGACTAGTCTAGCTCATTCCCTCCGACTTGTGCACACCAGCCAGCTCCGACTAGTCTAGCTCATTCCCTCCGACTTGTGCACACCAGCCAGCTCCGACTAGTCTAGCTCATTCCCTCCGACTTGTGCACACCAGCCAGCTCCGACTAGTCTAGCTCATTCCCTCCGACTTGTGCACACCAGCCAGCTCCGACTAGTCTAGCTCATTCCCTCCGACTTGTGCACACCAGCCAGCTCCGACTAGTCTAGCTCATTCCCTCCGACTTGTGCACACCAGCCAGCTCCGACTAGTCTAGCTCATTCCCTCCGACTTGTGCACACCAGCCAGCTCCGACTAGTCTAGCTCATTCCCTCCGACTTGTGCACACCAGCCAGCTCCGACTAGTCTAGCTCATTCCCTCCGACTTGTGCACACCAGCCAGCTCCGACTAGTCTAGCTCATTCCCTCCGACTTGTGCACACCAGCCAGCTCCGACTAGTCTAGCTCATTCCCTCCGACTTGTGCACACCAGCCAGCTCCGACTAGTCTAGCTCATTCCCTCCGACTTGTGCACACCAGCCAGCTCCGACTAGTCTAGCTCATTCCCTCCGACTTGTGCACACCAGCCAGCTCCGACTAGTCTAGCTCATTCCCTCCGACTTGTGCACACCAGCCAGCTCCGACTAGTCTAGCTCATTCCCTCCGACTTGTGCACACCAGCCAGCTCCGACTAGTCTAGCTCATTCCCTCCGACTTGTGCACACCAGCCAGCTCCGACTAGTCTAGCTCATTCCCTCCGACTTGTGCACACCAGCCAGCTCCGACTAGTCTAGCTCATTCCCTCCGACTTGTGCACACCAGCCAGCTCCGACTAGTCTAGCTCATTCCCTCCGACTTGTGCACACCAGCCAGCTCCGACTAGTCTAGCTCATTCCCTCCGACTTGTGCACACCAGCCAGCTCCGACTAGTCTAGCTCATTCCCTCCGACTTGTGCACACCAGCCAGCTCCGACTAGTCTAGCTCATTCCCTCCGACTTGTGCACACCAGCCAGCTCCGACTAGTCTAGCTCATTCCCTCCGACTTGTGCACACCAGCCAGCTCCGACTAGTCTAGCTCATTCCCTCCGACTTGTGCACACCAGCCAGCTCCGACTAGTCTAGCTCATTCCCTCCGACTTGTGCACACCAGCCAGCTCCGACTAGTCTAGCTCATTCCCTCCGACTTGTGCACACCAGCCAGCTCCGACTAGTCTAGCTCATTCCCTCCGACTTGTGCACACCAGCCAGCTCCGACTAGTCTAGCTCATTCCCTCCGACTTGTGCACACCAGCCAGCTCCGACTAGTCTAGCTCATTCCCTCCGACTTGTGCACACCAGCCAGCTCCGACTAGTCTAGCTCATTCCCTCCGACTTGTGCACACCAGCCAGCTCCGACTAGTCTAGCTCATTCCCTCCGACTTGTGCACACCAGCCAGCTCCGACTAGTCTAGCTCATTCCCTCCGACTTGTGCACACCAGCCAGCTCCGACTAGTCTAGCTCATTCCCTCCGACTTGTGCACACCAGCCAGCTCCGACTAGTCTAGCTCATTCCCTCCGACTTGTGCACACCAGCCAGCTCCGACTAGTCTAGCTCATTCCCTCCGACTTGTGCACACCAGCCAGCTCCGACTAGTCTAGCTCATTCCCTCCGACTTGTGCACACCAGCCAGCTCCGACTAGTCTAGCTCATTCCCTCCGACTTGTGCACACCAGCCAGCTCCGACTAGTCTAGCTCATTCCCTCCGACTTGTGCACACCAGCCAGCTCCGACTAGTCTAGCTCATTCCCTCCGACTTGTGCACACCAGCCAGCTCCGACTAGTCTAGCTCATTCCCTCCGACTTGTGCACACCAGCCAGCTCCGACTAGTCTAGCTCATTCCCTCCGACTTGTGCACACCAGCCAGCTCCGACTAGTCTAGCTCATTCCCTCCGACTTGTGCACACCAGCCAGCTCCGACTAGTCTAGCTCATTCCCTCCGACTTGTGCACACCAGCCAGCTCCGACTAGTCTAGCTCATTCCCTCCGACTTGTGCACACCAGCCAGCTCCGACTAGTCTAGCTCATTCCCTCCGACTTGTGCACACCAGCCAGCTCCGACTAGTCTAGCTCATTCCCTCCGACTTGTGCACACCAGCCAGCTCCGACTAGTCTAGCTCATTCCCTCCGACTTGTGCACACCAGCCAGCTCCGACTAGTCTAGCTCATTCCCTCCGACTTGTGCACACCAGCCAGCTCCGACTAGTCTAGCTCATTCCCTCCGACTTGTGCACACCAGCCAGCTCCGACTAGTCTAGCTCATTCCCTCCGACTTGTGCACACCAGCCAGCTCCGACTAGTCTAGCTCATTCCCTCCGACTTGTGCACACCAGCCAGCTCCGACTAGTCTAGCTCATTCCCTCCGACTTGTGCACACCAGCCAGCTCCGACTAGTCTAGCTCATTCCCTCCGACTTGTGCACACCAGCCAGCTCCGACTAGTCTAGCTCATTCCCTCCGACTTGTGCACACCAGCCAGCTCCGACTAGTCTAGCTCATTCCCTCCGACTTGTGCACACCAGCCAGCTCCGACTAGTCTAGCTCATTCCCTCCGACTTGTGCACACCAGCCAGCTCCGACTAGTCTAGCTCATTCCCTCCGACTTGTGCACACCAGCCAGCTCCGACTAGTCTAGCTCATTCCCTCCGACTTGTGCACACCAGCCAGCTCCGACTAGTCTAGCTCATTCCCTCCGACTTGTGCACACCAGCCAGCTCCGACTAGTCTAGCTCATTCCCTCCGACTTGTGCACACCAGCCAGCTCCGACTAGTCTAGCTCATTCCCTCCGACTTGTGCACACCAGCCAGCTCCGACTAGTCTAGCTCATTCCCTCCGACTTGTGCACACCAGCCAGCTCCGACTAGTCTAGCTCATTCCCTCCGACTTGTGCACACCAGCCAGCTCCGACTAGTCTAGCTCATTCCCTCCGACTTGTGCACACCAGCCAGCTCCGACTAGTCTAGCTCATTCCCTCCGACTTGTGCACACCAGCCAGCTCCGACTAGTCTAGCTCATTCCCTCCGACTTGTGCACACCAGCCAGCTCCGACTAGTCTAGCTCATTCCCTCCGACTTGTGCACACCAGCCAGCTCCGACTAGTCTAGCTCATTCCCTCCGACTTGTGCACACCAGCCAGCTCCGACTAGTCTAGCTCATTCCCTCCGACTTGTGCACACCAGCCAGCTCCGACTAGTCTAGCTCATTCCCTCCGACTTGTGCACACCAGCCAGCTCCGACTAGTCTAGCTCATTCCCTCCGACTTGTGCACACCAGCCAGCTCCGACTAGTCTAGCTCATTCCCTCCGACTTGTGCACACCAGCCAGCTCCGACTAGTCTAGCTCATTCCCTCCGACTTGTGCACACCAGCCAGCTCCGACTAGTCTAGCTCATTCCCTCCGACTTGTGCACACCAGCCAGCTCCGACTAGTCTAGCTCATTCCCTCCGACTTGTGCACACCAGCCAGCTCCGACTAGTCTAGCTCATTCCCTCCGACTTGTGCACACCAGCCAGCTCCGACTAGTCTAGCTCATTCCCTCCGACTTGTGCACACCAGCCAGCTCCGACTAGTCTAGCTCATTCCCTCCGACTTGTGCACACCAGCCAGCTCCGACTAGTCTAGCTCATTCCCTCCGACTTGTGCACACCAGCCAGCTCCGACTAGTCTAGCTCATTCCCTCCGACTTGTGCACACCAGCCAGCTCCGACTAGTCTAGCTCATTCCCTCCGACTTGTGCACACCAGCCAGCTCCGACTAGTCTAGCTCATTCCCTCCGACTTGTGCACACCAGCCAGCTCCGACTAGTCTAGCTCATTCCCTCCGACTTGTGCACACCAGCCAGCTCCGACTAGTCTAGCTCATTCCCTCCGACTTGTGCACACCAGCCAGCTCCGACTAGTCTAGCTCATTCCCTCCGACTTGTGCACACCAGCCAGCTCCGACTAGTCTAGCTCATTCCCTCCGACTTGTGCACACCAGCCAGCTCCGACTAGTCTAGCTCATTCCCTCCGACTTGTGCACACCAGCCAGCTCCGACTAGTCTAGCTCATTCCCTCCGACTTGTGCACACCAGCCAGCTCCGACTAGTCTAGCTCATTCCCTCCGACTTGTGCACACCAGCCAGCTCCGACTAGTCTAGCTCATTCCCTCCGACTTGTGCACACCAGCCAGCTCCGACTAGTCTAGCTCATTCCCTCCGACTTGTGCACACCAGCCAGCTCCGACTAGTCTAGCTCATTCCCTCCGACTTGTGCACACCAGCCAGCTCCGACTAGTCTAGCTCATTCCCTCCGACTTGTGCACACCAGCCAGCTCCGACTAGTCTAGCTCATTCCCTCCGACTTGTGCACACCAGCCAGCTCCGACTAGTCTAGCTCATTCCCTCCGACTTGTGCACACCAGCCAGCTCCGACTAGTCTAGCTCATTCCCTCCGACTTGTGCACACCAGCCAGCTCCGACTAGTCTAGCTCATTCCCTCCGACTTGTGCACACCAGCCAGCTCCGACTAGTCTAGCTCATTCCCTCCGACTTGTGCACACCAGCCAGCTCCGACTAGTCTAGCTCATTCCCTCCGACTTGTGCACACCAGCCAGCTCCGACTAGTCTAGCTCATTCCCTCCGACTTGTGCACACCAGCCAGCTCCGACTAGTCTAGCTCATTCCCTCCGACTTGTGCACACCAGCCAGCTCCGACTAGTCTAGCTCATTCCCTCCGACTTGTGCACACCAGCCAGCTCCGACTAGTCTAGCTCATTCCCTCCGACTTGTGCACACCAGCCAGCTCCGACTAGTCTAGCTCATTCCCTCCGACTTGTGCACACCAGCCAGCTCCGACTAGTCTAGCTCATTCCCTCCGACTTGTGCACACCAGCCAGCTCCGACTAGTCTAGCTCATTCCCTCCGACTTGTGCACACCAGCCAGCTCCGACTAGTCTAGCTCATTCCCTCCGACTTGTGCACACCAGCCAGCTCCGACTAGTCTAGCTCATTCCCTCCGACTTGTGCACACCAGCCAGCTCCGACTAGTCTAGCTCATTCCCTCCGACTTGTGCACACCAGCCAGCTCCGACTAGTCTAGCTCATTCCCTCCGACTTGTGCACACCAGCCAGCTCCGACTAGTCTAGCTCATTCCCTCCGACTTGTGCACACCAGCCAGCTCCGACTAGTCTAGCTCATTCCCTCCGACTTGTGCACACCAGCCAGCTCCGACTAGTCTAGCTCATTCCCTCCGACTTGTGCACACCAGCCAGCTCCGACTAGTCTAGCTCATTCCCTCCGACTTGTGCACACCAGCCAGCTCCGACTAGTCTAGCTCATTCCCTCCGACTTGTGCACACCAGCCAGCTCCGACTAGTCTAGCTCATTCCCTCCGACTTGTGCACACCAGCCAGCTCCGACTAGTCTAGCTCATTCCCTCCGACTTGTGCACACCAGCCAGCTCCGACTAGTCTAGCTCATTCCCTCCGACTTGTGCACACCAGCCAGCTCCGACTAGTCTAGCTCATTCCCTCCGACTTGTGCACACCAGCCAGCTCCGACTAGTCTAGCTCATTCCCTCCGACTTGTGCACACCAGCCAGCTCCGACTAGTCTAGCTCATTCCCTCCGACTTGTGCACACCAGCCAGCTCCGACTAGTCTAGCTCATTCCCTCCGACTTGTGCACACCAGCCAGCTCCGACTAGTCTAGCTCATTCCCTCCGACTTGTGCACACCAGCCAGCTCCGACTAGTCTAGCTCATTCCCTCCGACTTGTGCACACCAGCCAGCTCCGACTAGTCTAGCTCATTCCCTCCGACTTGTGCACACCAGCCAGCTCCGACTAGTCTAGCTCATTCCCTCCGACTTGTGCACACCAGCCAGCTCCGACTAGTCTAGCTCATTCCCTCCGACTTGTGCACACCAGCCAGCTCCGACTAGTCTAGCTCATTCCCTCCGACTTGTGCACACCAGCCAGCTCCGACTAGTCTAGCTCATTCCCTCCGACTTGTGCACACCAGCCAGCTCCGACTAGTCTAGCTCATTCCCTCCGACTTGTGCACACCAGCCAGCTCCGACTAGTCTAGCTCATTCCCTCCGACTTGTGCACACCAGCCAGCTCCGACTAGTCTAGCTCATTCCCTCCGACTTGTGCACACCAGCCAGCTCCGACTAGTCTAGCTCATTCCCTCCGACTTGTGCACACCAGCCAGCTCCGACTAGTCTAGCTCATTCCCTCCGACTTGTGCACACCAGCCAGCTCCGACTAGTCTAGCTCATTCCCTCCGACTTGTGCACACCAGCCAGCTCCGACTAGTCTAGCTCATTCCCTCCGACTTGTGCACACCAGCCAGCTCCGACTAGTCTAGCTCATTCCCTCCGACTTGTGCACACCAGCCAGCTCCGACTAGTCTAGCTCATTCCCTCCGACTTGTGCACACCAGCCAGCTCCGACTAGTCTAGCTCATTCCCTCCGACTTGTGCACACCAGCCAGCTCCGACTAGTCTAGCTCATTCCCTCCGACTTGTGCACACCAGCCAGCTCCGACTAGTCTAGCTCATTCCCTCCGACTTGTGCACACCAGCCAGCTCCGACTAGTCTAGCTCATTCCCTCCGACTTGTGCACACCAGCCAGCTCCGACTAGTCTAGCTCATTCCCTCCGACTTGTGCACACCAGCCAGCTCCGACTAGTCTAGCTCATTCCCTCCGACTTGTGCACACCAGCCAGCTCCGACTAGTCTAGCTCATTCCCTCCGACTTGTGCACACCAGCCAGCTCCGACTAGTCTAGCTCATTCCCTCCGACTTGTGCACACCAGCCAGCTCCGACTAGTCTAGCTCATTCCCTCCGACTTGTGCACACCAGCCAGCTCCGACTAGTCTAGCTCATTCCCTCCGACTTGTGCACACCAGCCAGCTCCGACTAGTCTAGCTCATTCCCTCCGACTTGTGCACACCAGCCAGCTCCGACTAGTCTAGCTCATTCCCTCCGACTTGTGCACACCAGCCAGCTCCGACTAGTCTAGCTCATTCCCTCCGACTTGTGCACACCAGCCAGCTCCGACTAGTCTAGCTCATTCCCTCCGACTTGTGCACACCAGCCAGCTCCGACTAGTCTAGCTCATTCCCTCCGACTTGTGCACACCAGCCAGCTCCGACTAGTCTAGCTCATTCCCTCCGACTTGTGCACACCAGCCAGCTCCGACTAGTCTAGCTCATTCCCTCCGACTTGTGCACACCAGCCAGCTCCGACTAGTCTAGCTCATTCCCTCCGACTTGTGCACACCAGCCAGCTCCGACTAGTCTAGCTCATTCCCTCCGACTTGTGCACACCAGCCAGCTCCGACTAGTCTAGCTCATTCCCTCCGACTTGTGCACACCAGCCAGCTCCGACTAGTCTAGCTCATTCCCTCCGACTTGTGCACACCAGCCAGCTCCGACTAGTCTAGCTCATTCCCTCCGACTTGTGCACACCAGCCAGCTCCGACTAGTCTAGCTCATTCCCTCCGACTTGTGCACACCAGCCAGCTCCGACTAGTCTAGCTCATTCCCTCCGACTTGTGCACACCAGCCAGCTCCGACTAGTCTAGCTCATTCCCTCCGACTTGTGCACACCAGCCAGCTCCGACTAGTCTAGCTCATTCCCTCCGACTTGTGCACACCAGCCAGCTCCGACTAGTCTAGCTCATTCCCTCCGACTTGTGCACACCAGCCAGCTCCGACTAGTCTAGCTCATTCCCTCCGACTTGTGCACACCAGCCAGCTCCGACTAGTCTAGCTCATTCCCTCCGACTTGTGCACACCAGCCAGCTCCGACTAGTCTAGCTCATTCCCTCCGACTTGTGCACACCAGCCAGCTCCGACTAGTCTAGCTCATTCCCTCCGACTTGTGCACACCAGCCAGCTCCGACTAGTCTAGCTCATTCCCTCCGACTTGTGCACACCAGCCAGCTCCGACTAGTCTAGCTCATTCCCTCCGACTTGTGCACACCAGCCAGCTCCGACTAGTCTAGCTCATTCCCTCCGACTTGTGCACACCAGCCAGCTCCGACTAGTCTAGCTCATTCCCTCCGACTTGTGCACACCAGCCAGCTCCGACTAGTCTAGCTCATTCCCTCCGACTTGTGCACACCAGCCAGCTCCGACTAGTCTAGCTCATTCCCTCCGACTTGTGCACACCAGCCAGCTCCGACTAGTCTAGCTCATTCCCTCCGACTTGTGCACACCAGCCAGCTCCGACTAGTCTAGCTCATTCCCTCCGACTTGTGCACACCAGCCAGCTCCGACTAGTCTAGCTCATTCCCTCCGACTTGTGCACACCAGCCAGCTCCGACTAGTCTAGCTCATTCCCTCCGACTTGTGCACACCAGCCAGCTCCGACTAGTCTAGCTCATTCCCTCCGACTTGTGCACACCAGCCAGCTCCGACTAGTCTAGCTCATTCCCTCCGACTTGTGCACACCAGCCAGCTCCGACTAGTCTAGCTCATTCCCTCCGACTTGTGCACACCAGCCAGCTCCGACTAGTCTAGCTCATTCCCTCCGACTTGTGCACACCAGCCAGCTCCGACTAGTCTAGCTCATTCCCTCCGACTTGTGCACACCAGCCAGCTCCGACTAGTCTAGCTCATTCCCTCCGACTTGTGCACACCAGCCAGCTCCGACTAGTCTAGCTCATTCCCTCCGACTTGTGCACACCAGCCAGCTCCGACTAGTCTAGCTCATTCCCTCCGACTTGTGCACACCAGCCAGCTCCGACTAGTCTAGCTCATTCCCTCCGACTTGTGCACACCAGCCAGCTCCGACTAGTCTAGCTCATTCCCTCCGACTTGTGCACACCAGCCAGCTCCGACTAGTCTAGCTCATTCCCTCCGACTTGTGCACACCAGCCAGCTCCGACTAGTCTAGCTCATTCCCTCCGACTTGTGCACACCAGCCAGCTCCGACTAGTCTAGCTCATTCCCTCCGACTTGTGCACACCAGCCAGCTCCGACTAGTCTAGCTCATTCCCTCCGACTTGTGCACACCAGCCAGCTCCGACTAGTCTAGCTCATTCCCTCCGACTTGTGCACACCAGCCAGCTCCGACTAGTCTAGCTCATTCCCTCCGACTTGTGCACACCAGCCAGCTCCGACTAGTCTAGCTCATTCCCTCCGACTTGTGCACACCAGCCAGCTCCGACTAGTCTAGCTCATTCCCTCCGACTTGTGCACACCAGCCAGCTCCGACTAGTCTAGCTCATTCCCTCCGACTTGTGCACACCAGCCAGCTCCGACTAGTCTAGCTCATTCCCTCCGACTTGTGCACACCAGCCAGCTCCGACTAGTCTAGCTCATTCCCTCCGACTTGTGCACACCAGCCAGCTCCGACTAGTCTAGCTCATTCCCTCCGACTTGTGCACACCAGCCAGCTCCGACTAGTCTAGCTCATTCCCTCCGACTTGTGCACACCAGCCAGCTCCGACTAGTCTAGCTCATTCCCTCCGACTTGTGCACACCAGCCAGCTCCGACTAGTCTAGCTCATTCCCTCCGACTTGTGCACACCAGCCAGCTCCGACTAGTCTAGCTCATTCCCTCCGACTTGTGCACACCAGCCAGCTCCGACTAGTCTAGCTCATTCCCTCCGACTTGTGCACACCAGCCAGCTCCGACTAGTCTAGCTCATTCCCTCCGACTTGTGCACACCAGCCAGCTCCGACTAGTCTAGCTCATTCCCTCCGACTTGTGCACACCAGCCAGCTCCGACTAGTCTAGCTCATTCCCTCCGACTTGTGCACACCAGCCAGCTCCGACTAGTCTAGCTCATTCCCTCCGACTTGTGCACACCAGCCAGCTCCGACTAGTCTAGCTCATTCCCTCCGACTTGTGCACACCAGCCAGCTCCGACTAGTCTAGCTCATTCCCTCCGACTTGTGCACACCAGCCAGCTCCGACTAGTCTAGCTCATTCCCTCCGACTTGTGCACACCAGCCAGCTCCGACTAGTCTAGCTCATTCCCTCCGACTTGTGCACACCAGCCAGCTCCGACTAGTCTAGCTCATTCCCTCCGACTTGTGCACACCAGCCAGCTCCGACTAGTCTAGCTCATTCCCTCCGACTTGTGCACACCAGCCAGCTCCGACTAGTCTAGCTCATTCCCTCCGACTTGTGCACACCAGCCAGCTCCGACTAGTCTAGCTCATTCCCTCCGACTTGTGCACACCAGCCAGCTCCGACTAGTCTAGCTCATTCCCTCCGACTTGTGCACACCAGCCAGCTCCGACTAGTCTAGCTCATTCCCTCCGACTTGTGCACACCAGCCAGCTCCGACTAGTCTAGCTCATTCCCTCCGACTTGTGCACACCAGCCAGCTCCGACTAGTCTAGCTCATTCCCTCCGACTTGTGCACACCAGCCAGCTCCGACTAGTCTAGCTCATTCCCTCCGACTTGTGCACACCAGCCAGCTCCGACTAGTCTAGCTCATTCCCTCCGACTTGTGCACACCAGCCAGCTCCGACTAGTCTAGCTCATTCCCTCCGACTTGTGCACACCAGCCAGCTCCGACTAGTCTAGCTCATTCCCTCCGACTTGTGCACACCAGCCAGCTCCGACTAGTCTAGCTCATTCCCTCCGACTTGTGCACACCAGCCAGCTCCGACTAGTCTAGCTCATTCCCTCCGACTTGTGCACACCAGCCAGCTCCGACTAGTCTAGCTCATTCCCTCCGACTTGTGCACACCAGCCAGCTCCGACTAGTCTAGCTCATTCCCTCCGACTTGTGCACACCAGCCAGCTCCGACTAGTCTAGCTCATTCCCTCCGACTTGTGCACACCAGCCAGCTCCGACTAGTCTAGCTCATTCCCTCCGACTTGTGCACACCAGCCAGCTCCGACTAGTCTAGCTCATTCCCTCCGACTTGTGCACACCAGCCAGCTCCGACTAGTCTAGCTCATTCCCTCCGACTTGTGCACACCAGCCAGCTCCGACTAGTCTAGCTCATTCCCTCCGACTTGTGCACACCAGCCAGCTCCGACTAGTCTAGCTCATTCCCTCCGACTTGTGCACACCAGCCAGCTCCGACTAGTCTAGCTCATTCCCTCCGACTTGTGCACACCAGCCAGCTCCGACTAGTCTAGCTCATTCCCTCCGACTTGTGCACACCAGCCAGCTCCGACTAGTCTAGCTCATTCCCTCCGACTTGTGCACACCAGCCAGCTCCGACTAGTCTAGCTCATTCCCTCCGACTTGTGCACACCAGCCAGCTCCGACTAGTCTAGCTCATTCCCTCCGACTTGTGCACACCAGCCAGCTCCGACTAGTCTAGCTCATTCCCTCCGACTTGTGCACACCAGCCAGCTCCGACTAGTCTAGCTCATTCCCTCCGACTTGTGCACACCAGCCAGCTCCGACTAGTCTAGCTCATTCCCTCCGACTTGTGCACACCAGCCAGCTCCGACTAGTCTAGCTCATTCCCTCCGACTTGTGCACACCAGCCAGCTCCGACTAGTCTAGCTCATTCCCTCCGACTTGTGCACACCAGCCAGCTCCGACTAGTCTAGCTCATTCCCTCCGACTTGTGCACACCAGCCAGCTCCGACTAGTCTAGCTCATTCCCTCCGACTTGTGCACACCAGCCAGCTCCGACTAGTCTAGCTCATTCCCTCCGACTTGTGCACACCAGCCAGCTCCGACTAGTCTAGCTCATTCCCTCCGACTTGTGCACACCAGCCAGCTCCGACTAGTCTAGCTCATTCCCTCCGACTTGTGCACACCAGCCAGCTCCGACTAGTCTAGCTCATTCCCTCCGACTTGTGCACACCAGCCAGCTCCGACTAGTCTAGCTCATTCCCTCCGACTTGTGCACACCAGCCAGCTCCGACTAGTCTAGCTCATTCCCTCCGACTTGTGCACACCAGCCAGCTCCGACTAGTCTAGCTCATTCCCTCCGACTTGTGCACACCAGCCAGCTCCGACTAGTCTAGCTCATTCCCTCCGACTTGTGCACACCAGCCAGCTCCGACTAGTCTAGCTCATTCCCTCCGACTTGTGCACACCAGCCAGCTCCGACTAGTCTAGCTCATTCCCTCCGACTTGTGCACACCAGCCAGCTCCGACTAGTCTAGCTCATTCCCTCCGACTTGTGCACACCAGCCAGCTCCGACTAGTCTAGCTCATTCCCTCCGACTTGTGCACACCAGCCAGCTCCGACTAGTCTAGCTCATTCCCTCCGACTTGTGCACACCAGCCAGCTCCGACTAGTCTAGCTCATTCCCTCCGACTTGTGCACACCAGCCAGCTCCGACTAGTCTAGCTCATTCCCTCCGACTTGTGCACACCAGCCAGCTCCGACTAGTCTAGCTCATTCCCTCCGACTTGTGCACACCAGCCAGCTCCGACTAGTCTAGCTCATTCCCTCCGACTTGTGCACACCAGCCAGCTCCGACTAGTCTAGCTCATTCCCTCCGACTTGTGCACACCAGCCAGCTCCGACTAGTCTAGCTCATTCCCTCCGACTTGTGCACACCAGCCAGCTCCGACTAGTCTAGCTCATTCCCTCCGACTTGTGCACACCAGCCAGCTCCGACTAGTCTAGCTCATTCCCTCCGACTTGTGCACACCAGCCAGCTCCGACTAGTCTAGCTCATTCCCTCCGACTTGTGCACACCAGCCAGCTCCGACTAGTCTAGCTCATTCCCTCCGACTTGTGCACACCAGCCAGCTCCGACTAGTCTAGCTCATTCCCTCCGACTTGTGCACACCAGCCAGCTCCGACTAGTCTAGCTCATTCCCTCCGACTTGTGCACACCAGCCAGCTCCGACTAGTCTAGCTCATTCCCTCCGACTTGTGCACACCAGCCAGCTCCGACTAGTCTAGCTCATTCCCTCCGACTTGTGCACACCAGCCAGCTCCGACTAGTCTAGCTCATTCCCTCCGACTTGTGCACACCAGCCAGCTCCGACTAGTCTAGCTCATTCCCTCCGACTTGTGCACACCAGCCAGCTCCGACTAGTCTAGCTCATTCCCTCCGACTTGTGCACACCAGCCAGCTCCGACTAGTCTAGCTCATTCCCTCCGACTTGTGCACACCAGCCAGCTCCGACTAGTCTAGCTCATTCCCTCCGACTTGTGCACACCAGCCAGCTCCGACTAGTCTAGCTCATTCCCTCCGACTTGTGCACACCAGCCAGCTCCGACTAGTCTAGCTCATTCCCTCCGACTTGTGCACACCAGCCAGCTCCGACTAGTCTAGCTCATTCCCTCCGACTTGTGCACACCAGCCAGCTCCGACTAGTCTAGCTCATTCCCTCCGACTTGTGCACACCAGCCAGCTCCGACTAGTCTAGCTCATTCCCTCCGACTTGTGCACACCAGCCAGCTCCGACTAGTCTAGCTCATTCCCTCCGACTTGTGCACACCAGCCAGCTCCGACTAGTCTAGCTCATTCCCTCCGACTTGTGCACACCAGCCAGCTCCGACTAGTCTAGCTCATTCCCTCCGACTTGTGCACACCAGCCAGCTCCGACTAGTCTAGCTCATTCCCTCCGACTTGTGCACACCAGCCAGCTCCGACTAGTCTAGCTCATTCCCTCCGACTTGTGCACACCAGCCAGCTCCGACTAGTCTAGCTCATTCCCTCCGACTTGTGCACACCAGCCAGCTCCGACTAGTCTAGCTCATTCCCTCCGACTTGTGCACACCAGCCAGCTCCGACTAGTCTAGCTCATTCCCTCCGACTTGTGCACACCAGCCAGCTCCGACTAGTCTAGCTCATTCCCTCCGACTTGTGCACACCAGCCAGCTCCGACTAGTCTAGCTCATTCCCTCCGACTTGTGCACACCAGCCAGCTCCGACTAGTCTAGCTCATTCCCTCCGACTTGTGCACACCAGCCAGCTCCGACTAGTCTAGCTCATTCCCTCCGACTTGTGCACACCAGCCAGCTCCGACTAGTCTAGCTCATTCCCTCCGACTTGTGCACACCAGCCAGCTCCGACTAGTCTAGCTCATTCCCTCCGACTTGTGCACACCAGCCAGCTCCGACTAGTCTAGCTCATTCCCTCCGACTTGTGCACACCAGCCAGCTCCGACTAGTCTAGCTCATTCCCTCCGACTTGTGCACACCAGCCAGCTCCGACTAGTCTAGCTCATTCCCTCCGACTTGTGCACACCAGCCAGCTCCGACTAGTCTAGCTCATTCCCTCCGACTTGTGCACACCAGCCAGCTCCGACTAGTCTAGCTCATTCCCTCCGACTTGTGCACACCAGCCAGCTCCGACTAGTCTAGCTCATTCCCTCCGACTTGTGCACACCAGCCAGCTCCGACTAGTCTAGCTCATTCCCTCCGACTTGTGCACACCAGCCAGCTCCGACTAGTCTAGCTCATTCCCTCCGACTTGTGCACACCAGCCAGCTCCGACTAGTCTAGCTCATTCCCTCCGACTTGTGCACACCAGCCAGCTCCGACTAGTCTAGCTCATTCCCTCCGACTTGTGCACACCAGCCAGCTCCGACTAGTCTAGCTCATTCCCTCCGACTTGTGCACACCAGCCAGCTCCGACTAGTCTAGCTCATTCCCTCCGACTTGTGCACACCAGCCAGCTCCGACTAGTCTAGCTCATTCCCTCCGACTTGTGCACACCAGCCAGCTCCGACTAGTCTAGCTCATTCCCTCCGACTTGTGCACACCAGCCAGCTCCGACTAGTCTAGCTCATTCCCTCCGACTTGTGCACACCAGCCAGCTCCGACTAGTCTAGCTCATTCCCTCCGACTTGTGCACACCAGCCAGCTCCGACTAGTCTAGCTCATTCCCTCCGACTTGTGCACACCAGCCAGCTCCGACTAGTCTAGCTCATTCCCTCCGACTTGTGCACACCAGCCAGCTCCGACTAGTCTAGCTCATTCCCTCCGACTTGTGCACACCAGCCAGCTCCGACTAGTCTAGCTCATTCCCTCCGACTTGTGCACACCAGCCAGCTCCGACTAGTCTAGCTCATTCCCTCCGACTTGTGCACACCAGCCAGCTCCGACTAGTCTAGCTCATTCCCTCCGACTTGTGCACACCAGCCAGCTCCGACTAGTCTAGCTCATTCCCTCCGACTTGTGCACACCAGCCAGCTCCGACTAGTCTAGCTCATTCCCTCCGACTTGTGCACACCAGCCAGCTCCGACTAGTCTAGCTCATTCCCTCCGACTTGTGCACACCAGCCAGCTCCGACTAGTCTAGCTCATTCCCTCCGACTTGTGCACACCAGCCAGCTCCGACTAGTCTAGCTCATTCCCTCCGACTTGTGCACACCAGCCAGCTCCGACTAGTCTAGCTCATTCCCTCCGACTTGTGCACACCAGCCAGCTCCGACTAGTCTAGCTCATTCCCTCCGACTTGTGCACACCAGCCAGCTCCGACTAGTCTAGCTCATTCCCTCCGACTTGTGCACACCAGCCAGCTCCGACTAGTCTAGCTCATTCCCTCCGACTTGTGCACACCAGCCAGCTCCGACTAGTCTAGCTCATTCCCTCCGACTTGTGCACACCAGCCAGCTCCGACTAGTCTAGCTCATTCCCTCCGACTTGTGCACACCAGCCAGCTCCGACTAGTCTAGCTCATTCCCTCCGACTTGTGCACACCAGCCAGCTCCGACTAGTCTAGCTCATTCCCTCCGACTTGTGCACACCAGCCAGCTCCGACTAGTCTAGCTCATTCCCTCCGACTTGTGCACACCAGCCAGCTCCGACTAGTCTAGCTCATTCCCTCCGACTTGTGCACACCAGCCAGCTCCGACTAGTCTAGCTCATTCCCTCCGACTTGTGCACACCAGCCAGCTCCGACTAGTCTAGCTCATTCCCTCCGACTTGTGCACACCAGCCAGCTCCGACTAGTCTAGCTCATTCCCTCCGACTTGTGCACACCAGCCAGCTCCGACTAGTCTAGCTCATTCCCTCCGACTTGTGCACACCAGCCAGCTCCGACTAGTCTAGCTCATTCCCTCCGACTTGTGCACACCAGCCAGCTCCGACTAGTCTAGCTCATTCCCTCCGACTTGTGCACACCAGCCAGCTCCGACTAGTCTAGCTCATTCCCTCCGACTTGTGCACACCAGCCAGCTCCGACTAGTCTAGCTCATTCCCTCCGACTTGTGCACACCAGCCAGCTCCGACTAGTCTAGCTCATTCCCTCCGACTTGTGCACACCAGCCAGCTCCGACTAGTCTAGCTCATTCCCTCCGACTTGTGCACACCAGCCAGCTCCGACTAGTCTAGCTCATTCCCTCCGACTTGTGCACACCAGCCAGCTCCGACTAGTCTAGCTCATTCCCTCCGACTTGTGCACACCAGCCAGCTCCGACTAGTCTAGCTCATTCCCTCCGACTTGTGCACACCAGCCAGCTCCGACTAGTCTAGCTCATTCCCTCCGACTTGTGCACACCAGCCAGCTCCGACTAGTCTAGCTCATTCCCTCCGACTTGTGCACACCAGCCAGCTCCGACTAGTCTAGCTCATTCCCTCCGACTTGTGCACACCAGCCAGCTCCGACTAGTCTAGCTCATTCCCTCCGACTTGTGCACACCAGCCAGCTCCGACTAGTCTAGCTCATTCCCTCCGACTTGTGCACACCAGCCAGCTCCGACTAGTCTAGCTCATTCCCTCCGACTTGTGCACACCAGCCAGCTCCGACTAGTCTAGCTCATTCCCTCCGACTTGTGCACACCAGCCAGCTCCGACTAGTCTAGCTCATTCCCTCCGACTTGTGCACACCAGCCAGCTCCGACTAGTCTAGCTCATTCCCTCCGACTTGTGCACACCAGCCAGCTCCGACTAGTCTAGCTCATTCCCTCCGACTTGTGCACACCAGCCAGCTCCGACTAGTCTAGCTCATTCCCTCCGACTTGTGCACACCAGCCAGCTCCGACTAGTCTAGCTCATTCCCTCCGACTTGTGCACACCAGCCAGCTCCGACTAGTCTAGCTCATTCCCTCCGACTTGTGCACACCAGCCAGCTCCGACTAGTCTAGCTCATTCCCTCCGACTTGTGCACACCAGCCAGCTCCGACTAGTCTAGCTCATTCCCTCCGACTTGTGCACACCAGCCAGCTCCGACTAGTCTAGCTCATTCCCTCCGACTTGTGCACACCAGCCAGCTCCGACTAGTCTAGCTCATTCCCTCCGACTTGTGCACACCAGCCAGCTCCGACTAGTCTAGCTCATTCCCTCCGACTTGTGCACACCAGCCAGCTCCGACTAGTCTAGCTCATTCCCTCCGACTTGTGCACACCAGCCAGCTCCGACTAGTCTAGCTCATTCCCTCCGACTTGTGCACACCAGCCAGCTCCGACTAGTCTAGCTCATTCCCTCCGACTTGTGCACACCAGCCAGCTCCGACTAGTCTAGCTCATTCCCTCCGACTTGTGCACACCAGCCAGCTCCGACTAGTCTAGCTCATTCCCTCCGACTTGTGCACACCAGCCAGCTCCGACTAGTCTAGCTCATTCCCTCCGACTTGTGCACACCAGCCAGCTCCGACTAGTCTAGCTCATTCCCTCCGACTTGTGCACACCAGCCAGCTCCGACTAGTCTAGCTCATTCCCTCCGACTTGTGCACACCAGCCAGCTCCGACTAGTCTAGCTCATTCCCTCCGACTTGTGCACACCAGCCAGCTCCGACTAGTCTAGCTCATTCCCTCCGACTTGTGCACACCAGCCAGCTCCGACTAGTCTAGCTCATTCCCTCCGACTTGTGCACACCAGCCAGCTCCGACTAGTCTAGCTCATTCCCTCCGACTTGTGCACACCAGCCAGCTCCGACTAGTCTAGCTCATTCCCTCCGACTTGTGCACACCAGCCAGCTCCGACTAGTCTAGCTCATTCCCTCCGACTTGTGCACACCAGCCAGCTCCGACTAGTCTAGCTCATTCCCTCCGACTTGTGCACACCAGCCAGCTCCGACTAGTCTAGCTCATTCCCTCCGACTTGTGCACACCAGCCAGCTCCGACTAGTCTAGCTCATTCCCTCCGACTTGTGCACACCAGCCAGCTCCGACTAGTCTAGCTCATTCCCTCCGACTTGTGCACACCAGCCAGCTCCGACTAGTCTAGCTCATTCCCTCCGACTTGTGCACACCAGCCAGCTCCGACTAGTCTAGCTCATTCCCTCCGACTTGTGCACACCAGCCAGCTCCGACTAGTCTAGCTCATTCCCTCCGACTTGTGCACACCAGCCAGCTCCGACTAGTCTAGCTCATTCCCTCCGACTTGTGCACACCAGCCAGCTCCGACTAGTCTAGCTCATTCCCTCCGACTTGTGCACACCAGCCAGCTCCGACTAGTCTAGCTCATTCCCTCCGACTTGTGCACACCAGCCAGCTCCGACTAGTCTAGCTCATTCCCTCCGACTTGTGCACACCAGCCAGCTCCGACTAGTCTAGCTCATTCCCTCCGACTTGTGCACACCAGCCAGCTCCGACTAGTCTAGCTCATTCCCTCCGACTTGTGCACACCAGCCAGCTCCGACTAGTCTAGCTCATTCCCTCCGACTTGTGCACACCAGCCAGCTCCGACTAGTCTAGCTCATTCCCTCCGACTTGTGCACACCAGCCAGCTCCGACTAGTCTAGCTCATTCCCTCCGACTTGTGCACACCAGCCAGCTCCGACTAGTCTAGCTCATTCCCTCCGACTTGTGCACACCAGCCAGCTCCGACTAGTCTAGCTCATTCCCTCCGACTTGTGCACACCAGCCAGCTCCGACTAGTCTAGCTCATTCCCTCCGACTTGTGCACACCAGCCAGCTCCGACTAGTCTAGCTCATTCCCTCCGACTTGTGCACACCAGCCAGCTCCGACTAGTCTAGCTCATTCCCTCCGACTTGTGCACACCAGCCAGCTCCGACTAGTCTAGCTCATTCCCTCCGACTTGTGCACACCAGCCAGCTCCGACTAGTCTAGCTCATTCCCTCCGACTTGTGCACACCAGCCAGCTCCGACTAGTCTAGCTCATTCCCTCCGACTTGTGCACACCAGCCAGCTCCGACTAGTCTAGCTCATTCCCTCCGACTTGTGCACACCAGCCAGCTCCGACTAGTCTAGCTCATTCCCTCCGACTTGTGCACACCAGCCAGCTCCGACTAGTCTAGCTCATTCCCTCCGACTTGTGCACACCAGCCAGCTCCGACTAGTCTAGCTCATTCCCTCCGACTTGTGCACACCAGCCAGCTCCGACTAGTCTAGCTCATTCCCTCCGACTTGTGCACACCAGCCAGCTCCGACTAGTCTAGCTCATTCCCTCCGACTTGTGCACACCAGCCAGCTCCGACTAGTCTAGCTCATTCCCTCCGACTTGTGCACACCAGCCAGCTCCGACTAGTCTAGCTCATTCCCTCCGACTTGTGCACACCAGCCAGCTCCGACTAGTCTAGCTCATTCCCTCCGACTTGTGCACACCAGCCAGCTCCGACTAGTCTAGCTCATTCCCTCCGACTTGTGCACACCAGCCAGCTCCGACTAGTCTAGCTCATTCCCTCCGACTTGTGCACACCAGCCAGCTCCGACTAGTCTAGCTCATTCCCTCCGACTTGTGCACACCAGCCAGCTCCGACTAGTCTAGCTCATTCCCTCCGACTTGTGCACACCAGCCAGCTCCGACTAGTCTAGCTCATTCCCTCCGACTTGTGCACACCAGCCAGCTCCGACTAGTCTAGCTCATTCCCTCCGACTTGTGCACACCAGCCAGCTCCGACTAGTCTAGCTCATTCCCTCCGACTTGTGCACACCAGCCAGCTCCGACTAGTCTAGCTCATTCCCTCCGACTTGTGCACACCAGCCAGCTCCGACTAGTCTAGCTCATTCCCTCCGACTTGTGCACACCAGCCAGCTCCGACTAGTCTAGCTCATTCCCTCCGACTTGTGCACACCAGCCAGCTCCGACTAGTCTAGCTCATTCCCTCCGACTTGTGCACACCAGCCAGCTCCGACTAGTCTAGCTCATTCCCTCCGACTTGTGCACACCAGCCAGCTCCGACTAGTCTAGCTCATTCCCTCCGACTTGTGCACACCAGCCAGCTCCGACTAGTCTAGCTCATTCCCTCCGACTTGTGCACACCAGCCAGCTCCGACTAGTCTAGCTCATTCCCTCCGACTTGTGCACACCAGCCAGCTCCGACTAGTCTAGCTCATTCCCTCCGACTTGTGCACACCAGCCAGCTCCGACTAGTCTAGCTCATTCCCTCCGACTTGTGCACACCAGCCAGCTCCGACTAGTCTAGCTCATTCCCTCCGACTTGTGCACACCAGCCAGCTCCGACTAGTCTAGCTCATTCCCTCCGACTTGTGCACACCAGCCAGCTCCGACTAGTCTAGCTCATTCCCTCCGACTTGTGCACACCAGCCAGCTCCGACTAGTCTAGCTCATTCCCTCCGACTTGTGCACACCAGCCAGCTCCGACTAGTCTAGCTCATTCCCTCCGACTTGTGCACACCAGCCAGCTCCGACTAGTCTAGCTCATTCCCTCCGACTTGTGCACACCAGCCAGCTCCGACTAGTCTAGCTCATTCCCTCCGACTTGTGCACACCAGCCAGCTCCGACTAGTCTAGCTCATTCCCTCCGACTTGTGCACACCAGCCAGCTCCGACTAGTCTAGCTCATTCCCTCCGACTTGTGCACACCAGCCAGCTCCGACTAGTCTAGCTCATTCCCTCCGACTTGTGCACACCAGCCAGCTCCGACTAGTCTAGCTCATTCCCTCCGACTTGTGCACACCAGCCAGCTCCGACTAGTCTAGCTCATTCCCTCCGACTTGTGCACACCAGCCAGCTCCGACTAGTCTAGCTCATTCCCTCCGACTTGTGCACACCAGCCAGCTCCGACTAGTCTAGCTCATTCCCTCCGACTTGTGCACACCAGCCAGCTCCGACTAGTCTAGCTCATTCCCTCCGACTTGTGCACACCAGCCAGCTCCGACTAGTCTAGCTCATTCCCTCCGACTTGTGCACACCAGCCAGCTCCGACTAGTCTAGCTCATTCCCTCCGACTTGTGCACACCAGCCAGCTCCGACTAGTCTAGCTCATTCCCTCCGACTTGTGCACACCAGCCAGCTCCGACTAGTCTAGCTCATTCCCTCCGACTTGTGCACACCAGCCAGCTCCGACTAGTCTAGCTCATTCCCTCCGACTTGTGCACACCAGCCAGCTCCGACTAGTCTAGCTCATTCCCTCCGACTTGTGCACACCAGCCAGCTCCGACTAGTCTAGCTCATTCCCTCCGACTTGTGCACACCAGCCAGCTCCGACTAGTCTAGCTCATTCCCTCCGACTTGTGCACACCAGCCAGCTCCGACTAGTCTAGCTCATTCCCTCCGACTTGTGCACACCAGCCAGCTCCGACTAGTCTAGCTCATTCCCTCCGACTTGTGCACACCAGCCAGCTCCGACTAGTCTAGCTCATTCCCTCCGACTTGTGCACACCAGCCAGCTCCGACTAGTCTAGCTCATTCCCTCCGACTTGTGCACACCAGCCAGCTCCGACTAGTCTAGCTCATTCCCTCCGACTTGTGCACACCAGCCAGCTCCGACTAGTCTAGCTCATTCCCTCCGACTTGTGCACACCAGCCAGCTCCGACTAGTCTAGCTCATTCCCTCCGACTTGTGCACACCAGCCAGCTCCGACTAGTCTAGCTCATTCCCTCCGACTTGTGCACACCAGCCAGCTCCGACTAGTCTAGCTCATTCCCTCCGACTTGTGCACACCAGCCAGCTCCGACTAGTCTAGCTCATTCCCTCCGACTTGTGCACACCAGCCAGCTCCGACTAGTCTAGCTCATTCCCTCCGACTTGTGCACACCAGCCAGCTCCGACTAGTCTAGCTCATTCCCTCCGACTTGTGCACACCAGCCAGCTCCGACTAGTCTAGCTCATTCCCTCCGACTTGTGCACACCAGCCAGCTCCGACTAGTCTAGCTCATTCCCTCCGACTTGTGCACACCAGCCAGCTCCGACTAGTCTAGCTCATTCCCTCCGACTTGTGCACACCAGCCAGCTCCGACTAGTCTAGCTCATTCCCTCCGACTTGTGCACACCAGCCAGCTCCGACTAGTCTAGCTCATTCCCTCCGACTTGTGCACACCAGCCAGCTCCGACTAGTCTAGCTCATTCCCTCCGACTTGTGCACACCAGCCAGCTCCGACTAGTCTAGCTCATTCCCTCCGACTTGTGCACACCAGCCAGCTCCGACTAGTCTAGCTCATTCCCTCCGACTTGTGCACACCAGCCAGCTCCGACTAGTCTAGCTCATTCCCTCCGACTTGTGCACACCAGCCAGCTCCGACTAGTCTAGCTCATTCCCTCCGACTTGTGCACACCAGCCAGCTCCGACTAGTCTAGCTCATTCCCTCCGACTTGTGCACACCAGCCAGCTCCGACTAGTCTAGCTCATTCCCTCCGACTTGTGCACACCAGCCAGCTCCGACTAGTCTAGCTCATTCCCTCCGACTTGTGCACACCAGCCAGCTCCGACTAGTCTAGCTCATTCCCTCCGACTTGTGCACACCAGCCAGCTCCGACTAGTCTAGCTCATTCCCTCCGACTTGTGCACACCAGCCAGCTCCGACTAGTCTAGCTCATTCCCTCCGACTTGTGCACACCAGCCAGCTCCGACTAGTCTAGCTCATTCCCTCCGACTTGTGCACACCAGCCAGCTCCGACTAGTCTAGCTCATTCCCTCCGACTTGTGCACACCAGCCAGCTCCGACTAGTCTAGCTCATTCCCTCCGACTTGTGCACACCAGCCAGCTCCGACTAGTCTAGCTCATTCCCTCCGACTTGTGCACACCAGCCAGCTCCGACTAGTCTAGCTCATTCCCTCCGACTTGTGCACACCAGCCAGCTCCGACTAGTCTAGCTCATTCCCTCCGACTTGTGCACACCAGCCAGCTCCGACTAGTCTAGCTCATTCCCTCCGACTTGTGCACACCAGCCAGCTCCGACTAGTCTAGCTCATTCCCTCCGACTTGTGCACACCAGCCAGCTCCGACTAGTCTAGCTCATTCCCTCCGACTTGTGCACACCAGCCAGCTCCGACTAGTCTAGCTCATTCCCTCCGACTTGTGCACACCAGCCAGCTCCGACTAGTCTAGCTCATTCCCTCCGACTTGTGCACACCAGCCAGCTCCGACTAGTCTAGCTCATTCCCTCCGACTTGTGCACACCAGCCAGCTCCGACTAGTCTAGCTCATTCCCTCCGACTTGTGCACACCAGCCAGCTCCGACTAGTCTAGCTCATTCCCTCCGACTTGTGCACACCAGCCAGCTCCGACTAGTCTAGCTCATTCCCTCCGACTTGTGCACACCAGCCAGCTCCGACTAGTCTAGCTCATTCCCTCCGACTTGTGCACACCAGCCAGCTCCGACTAGTCTAGCTCATTCCCTCCGACTTGTGCACACCAGCCAGCTCCGACTAGTCTAGCTCATTCCCTCCGACTTGTGCACACCAGCCAGCTCCGACTAGTCTAGCTCATTCCCTCCGACTTGTGCACACCAGCCAGCTCCGACTAGTCTAGCTCATTCCCTCCGACTTGTGCACACCAGCCAGCTCCGACTAGTCTAGCTCATTCCCTCCGACTTGTGCACACCAGCCAGCTCCGACTAGTCTAGCTCATTCCCTCCGACTTGTGCACACCAGCCAGCTCCGACTAGTCTAGCTCATTCCCTCCGACTTGTGCACACCAGCCAGCTCCGACTAGTCTAGCTCATTCCCTCCGACTTGTGCACACCAGCCAGCTCCGACTAGTCTAGCTCATTCCCTCCGACTTGTGCACACCAGCCAGCTCCGACTAGTCTAGCTCATTCCCTCCGACTTGTGCACACCAGCCAGCTCCGACTAGTCTAGCTCATTCCCTCCGACTTGTGCACACCAGCCAGCTCCGACTAGTCTAGCTCATTCCCTCCGACTTGTGCACACCAGCCAGCTCCGACTAGTCTAGCTCATTCCCTCCGACTTGTGCACACCAGCCAGCTCCGACTAGTCTAGCTCATTCCCTCCGACTTGTGCACACCAGCCAGCTCCGACTAGTCTAGCTCATTCCCTCCGACTTGTGCACACCAGCCAGCTCCGACTAGTCTAGCTCATTCCCTCCGACTTGTGCACACCAGCCAGCTCCGACTAGTCTAGCTCATTCCCTCCGACTTGTGCACACCAGCCAGCTCCGACTAGTCTAGCTCATTCCCTCCGACTTGTGCACACCAGCCAGCTCCGACTAGTCTAGCTCATTCCCTCCGACTTGTGCACACCAGCCAGCTCCGACTAGTCTAGCTCATTCCCTCCGACTTGTGCACACCAGCCAGCTCCGACTAGTCTAGCTCATTCCCTCCGACTTGTGCACACCAGCCAGCTCCGACTAGTCTAGCTCATTCCCTCCGACTTGTGCACACCAGCCAGCTCCGACTAGTCTAGCTCATTCCCTCCGACTTGTGCACACCAGCCAGCTCCGACTAGTCTAGCTCATTCCCTCCGACTTGTGCACACCAGCCAGCTCCGACTAGTCTAGCTCATTCCCTCCGACTTGTGCACACCAGCCAGCTCCGACTAGTCTAGCTCATTCCCTCCGACTTGTGCACACCAGCCAGCTCCGACTAGTCTAGCTCATTCCCTCCGACTTGTGCACACCAGCCAGCTCCGACTAGTCTAGCTCATTCCCTCCGACTTGTGCACACCAGCCAGCTCCGACTAGTCTAGCTCATTCCCTCCGACTTGTGCACACCAGCCAGCTCCGACTAGTCTAGCTCATTCCCTCCGACTTGTGCACACCAGCCAGCTCCGACTAGTCTAGCTCATTCCCTCCGACTTGTGCACACCAGCCAGCTCCGACTAGTCTAGCTCATTCCCTCCGACTTGTGCACACCAGCCAGCTCCGACTAGTCTAGCTCATTCCCTCCGACTTGTGCACACCAGCCAGCTCCGACTAGTCTAGCTCATTCCCTCCGACTTGTGCACACCAGCCAGCTCCGACTAGTCTAGCTCATTCCCTCCGACTTGTGCACACCAGCCAGCTCCGACTAGTCTAGCTCATTCCCTCCGACTTGTGCACACCAGCCAGCTCCGACTAGTCTAGCTCATTCCCTCCGACTTGTGCACACCAGCCAGCTCCGACTAGTCTAGCTCATTCCCTCCGACTTGTGCACACCAGCCAGCTCCGACTAGTCTAGCTCATTCCCTCCGACTTGTGCACACCAGCCAGCTCCGACTAGTCTAGCTCATTCCCTCCGACTTGTGCACACCAGCCAGCTCCGACTAGTCTAGCTCATTCCCTCCGACTTGTGCACACCAGCCAGCTCCGACTAGTCTAGCTCATTCCCTCCGACTTGTGCACACCAGCCAGCTCCGACTAGTCTAGCTCATTCCCTCCGACTTGTGCACACCAGCCAGCTCCGACTAGTCTAGCTCATTCCCTCCGACTTGTGCACACCAGCCAGCTCCGACTAGTCTAGCTCATTCCCTCCGACTTGTGCACACCAGCCAGCTCCGACTAGTCTAGCTCATTCCCTCCGACTTGTGCACACCAGCCAGCTCCGACTAGTCTAGCTCATTCCCTCCGACTTGTGCACACCAGCCAGCTCCGACTAGTCTAGCTCATTCCCTCCGACTTGTGCACACCAGCCAGCTCCGACTAGTCTAGCTCATTCCCTCCGACTTGTGCACACCAGCCAGCTCCGACTAGTCTAGCTCATTCCCTCCGACTTGTGCACACCAGCCAGCTCCGACTAGTCTAGCTCATTCCCTCCGACTTGTGCACACCAGCCAGCTCCGACTAGTCTAGCTCATTCCCTCCGACTTGTGCACACCAGCCAGCTCCGACTAGTCTAGCTCATTCCCTCCGACTTGTGCACACCAGCCAGCTCCGACTAGTCTAGCTCATTCCCTCCGACTTGTGCACACCAGCCAGCTCCGACTAGTCTAGCTCATTCCCTCCGACTTGTGCACACCAGCCAGCTCCGACTAGTCTAGCTCATTCCCTCCGACTTGTGCACACCAGCCAGCTCCGACTAGTCTAGCTCATTCCCTCCGACTTGTGCACACCAGCCAGCTCCGACTAGTCTAGCTCATTCCCTCCGACTTGTGCACACCAGCCAGCTCCGACTAGTCTAGCTCATTCCCTCCGACTTGTGCACACCAGCCAGCTCCGACTAGTCTAGCTCATTCCCTCCGACTTGTGCACACCAGCCAGCTCCGACTAGTCTAGCTCATTCCCTCCGACTTGTGCACACCAGCCAGCTCCGACTAGTCTAGCTCATTCCCTCCGACTTGTGCACACCAGCCAGCTCCGACTAGTCTAGCTCATTCCCTCCGACTTGTGCACACCAGCCAGCTCCGACTAGTCTAGCTCATTCCCTCCGACTTGTGCACACCAGCCAGCTCCGACTAGTCTAGCTCATTCCCTCCGACTTGTGCACACCAGCCAGCTCCGACTAGTCTAGCTCATTCCCTCCGACTTGTGCACACCAGCCAGCTCCGACTAGTCTAGCTCATTCCCTCCGACTTGTGCACACCAGCCAGCTCCGACTAGTCTAGCTCATTCCCTCCGACTTGTGCACACCAGCCAGCTCCGACTAGTCTAGCTCATTCCCTCCGACTTGTGCACACCAGCCAGCTCCGACTAGTCTAGCTCATTCCCTCCGACTTGTGCACACCAGCCAGCTCCGACTAGTCTAGCTCATTCCCTCCGACTTGTGCACACCAGCCAGCTCCGACTAGTCTAGCTCATTCCCTCCGACTTGTGCACACCAGCCAGCTCCGACTAGTCTAGCTCATTCCCTCCGACTTGTGCACACCAGCCAGCTCCGACTAGTCTAGCTCATTCCCTCCGACTTGTGCACACCAGCCAGCTCCGACTAGTCTAGCTCATTCCCTCCGACTTGTGCACACCAGCCAGCTCCGACTAGTCTAGCTCATTCCCTCCGACTTGTGCACACCAGCCAGCTCCGACTAGTCTAGCTCATTCCCTCCGACTTGTGCACACCAGCCAGCTCCGACTAGTCTAGCTCATTCCCTCCGACTTGTGCACACCAGCCAGCTCCGACTAGTCTAGCTCATTCCCTCCGACTTGTGCACACCAGCCAGCTCCGACTAGTCTAGCTCATTCCCTCCGACTTGTGCACACCAGCCAGCTCCGACTAGTCTAGCTCATTCCCTCCGACTTGTGCACACCAGCCAGCTCCGACTAGTCTAGCTCATTCCCTCCGACTTGTGCACACCAGCCAGCTCCGACTAGTCTAGCTCATTCCCTCCGACTTGTGCACACCAGCCAGCTCCGACTAGTCTAGCTCATTCCCTCCGACTTGTGCACACCAGCCAGCTCCGACTAGTCTAGCTCATTCCCTCCGACTTGTGCACACCAGCCAGCTCCGACTAGTCTAGCTCATTCCCTCCGACTTGTGCACACCAGCCAGCTCCGACTAGTCTAGCTCATTCCCTCCGACTTGTGCACACCAGCCAGCTCCGACTAGTCTAGCTCATTCCCTCCGACTTGTGCACACCAGCCAGCTCCGACTAGTCTAGCTCATTCCCTCCGACTTGTGCACACCAGCCAGCTCCGACTAGTCTAGCTCATTCCCTCCGACTTGTGCACACCAGCCAGCTCCGACTAGTCTAGCTCATTCCCTCCGACTTGTGCACACCAGCCAGCTCCGACTAGTCTAGCTCATTCCCTCCGACTTGTGCACACCAGCCAGCTCCGACTAGTCTAGCTCATTCCCTCCGACTTGTGCACACCAGCCAGCTCCGACTAGTCTAGCTCATTCCCTCCGACTTGTGCACACCAGCCAGCTCCGACTAGTCTAGCTCATTCCCTCCGACTTGTGCACACCAGCCAGCTCCGACTAGTCTAGCTCATTCCCTCCGACTTGTGCACACCAGCCAGCTCCGACTAGTCTAGCTCATTCCCTCCGACTTGTGCACACCAGCCAGCTCCGACTAGTCTAGCTCATTCCCTCCGACTTGTGCACACCAGCCAGCTCCGACTAGTCTAGCTCATTCCCTCCGACTTGTGCACACCAGCCAGCTCCGACTAGTCTAGCTCATTCCCTCCGACTTGTGCACACCAGCCAGCTCCGACTAGTCTAGCTCATTCCCTCCGACTTGTGCACACCAGCCAGCTCCGACTAGTCTAGCTCATTCCCTCCGACTTGTGCACACCAGCCAGCTCCGACTAGTCTAGCTCATTCCCTCCGACTTGTGCACACCAGCCAGCTCCGACTAGTCTAGCTCATTCCCTCCGACTTGTGCACACCAGCCAGCTCCGACTAGTCTAGCTCATTCCCTCCGACTTGTGCACACCAGCCAGCTCCGACTAGTCTAGCTCATTCCCTCCGACTTGTGCACACCAGCCAGCTCCGACTAGTCTAGCTCATTCCCTCCGACTTGTGCACACCAGCCAGCTCCGACTAGTCTAGCTCATTCCCTCCGACTTGTGCACACCAGCCAGCTCCGACTAGTCTAGCTCATTCCCTCCGACTTGTGCACACCAGCCAGCTCCGACTAGTCTAGCTCATTCCCTCCGACTTGTGCACACCAGCCAGCTCCGACTAGTCTAGCTCATTCCCTCCGACTTGTGCACACCAGCCAGCTCCGACTAGTCTAGCTCATTCCCTCCGACTTGTGCACACCAGCCAGCTCCGACTAGTCTAGCTCATTCCCTCCGACTTGTGCACACCAGCCAGCTCCGACTAGTCTAGCTCATTCCCTCCGACTTGTGCACACCAGCCAGCTCCGACTAGTCTAGCTCATTCCCTCCGACTTGTGCACACCAGCCAGCTCCGACTAGTCTAGCTCATTCCCTCCGACTTGTGCACACCAGCCAGCTCCGACTAGTCTAGCTCATTCCCTCCGACTTGTGCACACCAGCCAGCTCCGACTAGTCTAGCTCATTCCCTCCGACTTGTGCACACCAGCCAGCTCCGACTAGTCTAGCTCATTCCCTCCGACTTGTGCACACCAGCCAGCTCCGACTAGTCTAGCTCATTCCCTCCGACTTGTGCACACCAGCCAGCTCCGACTAGTCTAGCTCATTCCCTCCGACTTGTGCACACCAGCCAGCTCCGACTAGTCTAGCTCATTCCCTCCGACTTGTGCACACCAGCCAGCTCCGACTAGTCTAGCTCATTCCCTCCGACTTGTGCACACCAGCCAGCTCCGACTAGTCTAGCTCATTCCCTCCGACTTGTGCACACCAGCCAGCTCCGACTAGTCTAGCTCATTCCCTCCGACTTGTGCACACCAGCCAGCTCCGACTAGTCTAGCTCATTCCCTCCGACTTGTGCACACCAGCCAGCTCCGACTAGTCTAGCTCATTCCCTCCGACTTGTGCACACCAGCCAGCTCCGACTAGTCTAGCTCATTCCCTCCGACTTGTGCACACCAGCCAGCTCCGACTAGTCTAGCTCATTCCCTCCGACTTGTGCACACCAGCCAGCTCCGACTAGTCTAGCTCATTCCCTCCGACTTGTGCACACCAGCCAGCTCCGACTAGTCTAGCTCATTCCCTCCGACTTGTGCACACCAGCCAGCTCCGACTAGTCTAGCTCATTCCCTCCGACTTGTGCACACCAGCCAGCTCCGACTAGTCTAGCTCATTCCCTCCGACTTGTGCACACCAGCCAGCTCCGACTAGTCTAGCTCATTCCCTCCGACTTGTGCACACCAGCCAGCTCCGACTAGTCTAGCTCATTCCCTCCGACTTGTGCACACCAGCCAGCTCCGACTAGTCTAGCTCATTCCCTCCGACTTGTGCACACCAGCCAGCTCCGACTAGTCTAGCTCATTCCCTCCGACTTGTGCACACCAGCCAGCTCCGACTAGTCTAGCTCATTCCCTCCGACTTGTGCACACCAGCCAGCTCCGACTAGTCTAGCTCATTCCCTCCGACTTGTGCACACCAGCCAGCTCCGACTAGTCTAGCTCATTCCCTCCGACTTGTGCACACCAGCCAGCTCCGACTAGTCTAGCTCATTCCCTCCGACTTGTGCACACCAGCCAGCTCCGACTAGTCTAGCTCATTCCCTCCGACTTGTGCACACCAGCCAGCTCCGACTAGTCTAGCTCATTCCCTCCGACTTGTGCACACCAGCCAGCTCCGACTAGTCTAGCTCATTCCCTCCGACTTGTGCACACCAGCCAGCTCCGACTAGTCTAGCTCATTCCCTCCGACTTGTGCACACCAGCCAGCTCCGACTAGTCTAGCTCATTCCCTCCGACTTGTGCACACCAGCCAGCTCCGACTAGTCTAGCTCATTCCCTCCGACTTGTGCACACCAGCCAGCTCCGACTAGTCTAGCTCATTCCCTCCGACTTGTGCACACCAGCCAGCTCCGACTAGTCTAGCTCATTCCCTCCGACTTGTGCACACCAGCCAGCTCCGACTAGTCTAGCTCATTCCCTCCGACTTGTGCACACCAGCCAGCTCCGACTAGTCTAGCTCATTCCCTCCGACTTGTGCACACCAGCCAGCTCCGACTAGTCTAGCTCATTCCCTCCGACTTGTGCACACCAGCCAGCTCCGACTAGTCTAGCTCATTCCCTCCGACTTGTGCACACCAGCCAGCTCCGACTAGTCTAGCTCATTCCCTCCGACTTGTGCACACCAGCCAGCTCCGACTAGTCTAGCTCATTCCCTCCGACTTGTGCACACCAGCCAGCTCCGACTAGTCTAGCTCATTCCCTCCGACTTGTGCACACCAGCCAGCTCCGACTAGTCTAGCTCATTCCCTCCGACTTGTGCACACCAGCCAGCTCCGACTAGTCTAGCTCATTCCCTCCGACTTGTGCACACCAGCCAGCTCCGACTAGTCTAGCTCATTCCCTCCGACTTGTGCACACCAGCCAGCTCCGACTAGTCTAGCTCATTCCCTCCGACTTGTGCACACCAGCCAGCTCCGACTAGTCTAGCTCATTCCCTCCGACTTGTGCACACCAGCCAGCTCCGACTAGTCTAGCTCATTCCCTCCGACTTGTGCACACCAGCCAGCTCCGACTAGTCTAGCTCATTCCCTCCGACTTGTGCACACCAGCCAGCTCCGACTAGTCTAGCTCATTCCCTCCGACTTGTGCACACCAGCCAGCTCCGACTAGTCTAGCTCATTCCCTCCGACTTGTGCACACCAGCCAGCTCCGACTAGTCTAGCTCATTCCCTCCGACTTGTGCACACCAGCCAGCTCCGACTAGTCTAGCTCATTCCCTCCGACTTGTGCACACCAGCCAGCTCCGACTAGTCTAGCTCATTCCCTCCGACTTGTGCACACCAGCCAGCTCCGACTAGTCTAGCTCATTCCCTCCGACTTGTGCACACCAGCCAGCTCCGACTAGTCTAGCTCATTCCCTCCGACTTGTGCACACCAGCCAGCTCCGACTAGTCTAGCTCATTCCCTCCGACTTGTGCACACCAGCCAGCTCCGACTAGTCTAGCTCATTCCCTCCGACTTGTGCACACCAGCCAGCTCCGACTAGTCTAGCTCATTCCCTCCGACTTGTGCACACCAGCCAGCTCCGACTAGTCTAGCTCATTCCCTCCGACTTGTGCACACCAGCCAGCTCCGACTAGTCTAGCTCATTCCCTCCGACTTGTGCACACCAGCCAGCTCCGACTAGTCTAGCTCATTCCCTCCGACTTGTGCACACCAGCCAGCTCCGACTAGTCTAGCTCATTCCCTCCGACTTGTGCACACCAGCCAGCTCCGACTAGTCTAGCTCATTCCCTCCGACTTGTGCACACCAGCCAGCTCCGACTAGTCTAGCTCATTCCCTCCGACTTGTGCACACCAGCCAGCTCCGACTAGTCTAGCTCATTCCCTCCGACTTGTGCACACCAGCCAGCTCCGACTAGTCTAGCTCATTCCCTCCGACTTGTGCACACCAGCCAGCTCCGACTAGTCTAGCTCATTCCCTCCGACTTGTGCACACCAGCCAGCTCCGACTAGTCTAGCTCATTCCCTCCGACTTGTGCACACCAGCCAGCTCCGACTAGTCTAGCTCATTCCCTCCGACTTGTGCACACCAGCCAGCTCCGACTAGTCTAGCTCATTCCCTCCGACTTGTGCACACCAGCCAGCTCCGACTAGTCTAGCTCATTCCCTCCGACTTGTGCACACCAGCCAGCTCCGACTAGTCTAGCTCATTCCCTCCGACTTGTGCACACCAGCCAGCTCCGACTAGTCTAGCTCATTCCCTCCGACTTGTGCACACCAGCCAGCTCCGACTAGTCTAGCTCATTCCCTCCGACTTGTGCACACCAGCCAGCTCCGACTAGTCTAGCTCATTCCCTCCGACTTGTGCACACCAGCCAGCTCCGACTAGTCTAGCTCATTCCCTCCGACTTGTGCACACCAGCCAGCTCCGACTAGTCTAGCTCATTCCCTCCGACTTGTGCACACCAGCCAGCTCCGACTAGTCTAGCTCATTCCCTCCGACTTGTGCACACCAGCCAGCTCCGACTAGTCTAGCTCATTCCCTCCGACTTGTGCACACCAGCCAGCTCCGACTAGTCTAGCTCATTCCCTCCGACTTGTGCACACCAGCCAGCTCCGACTAGTCTAGCTCATTCCCTCCGACTTGTGCACACCAGCCAGCTCCGACTAGTCTAGCTCATTCCCTCCGACTTGTGCACACCAGCCAGCTCCGACTAGTCTAGCTCATTCCCTCCGACTTGTGCACACCAGCCAGCTCCGACTAGTCTAGCTCATTCCCTCCGACTTGTGCACACCAGCCAGCTCCGACTAGTCTAGCTCATTCCCTCCGACTTGTGCACACCAGCCAGCTCCGACTAGTCTAGCTCATTCCCTCCGACTTGTGCACACCAGCCAGCTCCGACTAGTCTAGCTCATTCCCTCCGACTTGTGCACACCAGCCAGCTCCGACTAGTCTAGCTCATTCCCTCCGACTTGTGCACACCAGCCAGCTCCGACTAGTCTAGCTCATTCCCTCCGACTTGTGCACACCAGCCAGCTCCGACTAGTCTAGCTCATTCCCTCCGACTTGTGCACACCAGCCAGCTCCGACTAGTCTAGCTCATTCCCTCCGACTTGTGCACACCAGCCAGCTCCGACTAGTCTAGCTCATTCCCTCCGACTTGTGCACACCAGCCAGCTCCGACTAGTCTAGCTCATTCCCTCCGACTTGTGCACACCAGCCAGCTCCGACTAGTCTAGCTCATTCCCTCCGACTTGTGCACACCAGCCAGCTCCGACTAGTCTAGCTCATTCCCTCCGACTTGTGCACACCAGCCAGCTCCGACTAGTCTAGCTCATTCCCTCCGACTTGTGCACACCAGCCAGCTCCGACTAGTCTAGCTCATTCCCTCCGACTTGTGCACACCAGCCAGCTCCGACTAGTCTAGCTCATTCCCTCCGACTTGTGCACACCAGCCAGCTCCGACTAGTCTAGCTCATTCCCTCCGACTTGTGCACACCAGCCAGCTCCGACTAGTCTAGCTCATTCCCTCCGACTTGTGCACACCAGCCAGCTCCGACTAGTCTAGCTCATTCCCTCCGACTTGTGCACACCAGCCAGCTCCGACTAGTCTAGCTCATTCCCTCCGACTTGTGCACACCAGCCAGCTCCGACGAGGCAGCGGAGAAGGCAAAGAGAGTGCGCAACTTGGGCAAGCGGCTGCGACGGAATGAGGAGCTGAAGGCATGTGTTGCAGCAGCCCTGAATCCTGCCTACCCATTTACCCCTCTCCTCAATCTGTGCTGGTTCCCCTCCCTTGCAGACGAGGCAGCAGAGAAGGCGAAGAGAATGCGCAATCTGGGCAAGCGACTGCGGCAGATTGAGGAGCACCAACCCTGATTACGTCCTGTATTCTCCTCTCCTCTCCCATGCAGACGAGGCAGCACAGAAGGCAAAGAGGGTGCGCAACCTGGGCAAGCGGCTGAGGCAGATTGAGGAGCTGAAGGCGCGTGTTGCAGCAGCCCTGAATCTTGCCTACCCATTTACCCCTCTTCTTGATCTGTGCTGGTTCACCTCCCGTGCAGACGAGGCAGCAGAGAAGGCGAAGAGAATGCGCAACCTGGGAAAGCGGCTGCGACAGATTGAGGAGCTGAAGGCGCGTGTTGCAGCTGCAGGAGGCAGCACGGCGGGGCTGGACGCGGCTCAGAAGGAGAAGCTGGAGCAGGAGGGTGCCGTGAGAGCAGAGCTGGCGAGCTTGCAGGGGTAGAGTGCGGTGGGACAGGGTTACTCACGGTGGCAGCAGCGGGAGGTAGCACAGCGGGGCTGGACGCGGCTCAGAAGGAGAAGCTGGAGCAGGAGGCAGCACTAAGAGCAAAGCTGGCATCTTTGCAGGGGTAGAATAGGACAACACAACAGTACACAATGATAACAGTAACGGGAGAAGCTGTAACTGGTTAAATGACAGGGATGGATGCAGCGCAACGGGAGGAGCTGGAGCAGGAGGGCTCTGTGAGAGCAGAGCTGGCGAGCTTGCAGGGGTAGAGTGGGATTGGACAGGGTTACAAGGCATGACAGTAGCGGGAGAAACTGAAGCTGGTTTAACAATGTAATTGCAGAAGGTGAAGCTGGAACAGGAGGCAGCAGTGGGAGCTGAGCTGGCGAGCTTGCAAGGTTAGGGTGGGGTGAGGCAAGGCAGGGTAGAGAGAGGGGATGCAGCTGGCGACGAGGTGCAGCAACTCGGCAGGGCTGGACGCGGCTCAGAGGGAGAAGCTGGAACAGGAGGCAGCAGTGGGAGCTGAGCTGGCGAGCTTGTAGGGGAAGCATGGATCAAGGTAGGGAAGGTTCCATAGGGAGAGGCTCCAGGTGGTCACAAGGTGTGGGATACGGTGGGATAAGGTTACAGGGCGACACAGGAGAGAGGGAGAAGAGCAGCAGGGCAGGAGGCGTCTGTGGGAGCTGAGCTGGCTTTTTTGCAGATGGCACAGGGTTACCGTACATGGTGGAATGGCAGCAGGAGGATTGCGATTAGAAAGGAGTGATGGGAGCCCAGCTGATGAGATTTGGGGGAGTTGAGTGGAGAGAGGCAAGGCAAATCAATTGCAGACTCTGGAGTTGGTTACAACTTAAAGCCAGCAGCTAAAATAGTGACCCCCCCCTTCTAGTTGGGTCCACTTGAAAACTGAAGTTTTTTTGGAACAGTTTCGGAACCAATGAAGTGCTGTGCATGTTTATTTTTTCACTCCTGACGAGTCTCGCTGTGAACGGGGAACACTTGGAAGAGTGCACAATTCTGATTGGCAGCGAAACTCACACACAATGCACACATACTTCTCTGCGAATTTGGCGCAAGGTTTCAATGCCTGTATTCACTCGAGCAGTCATCGAACTTCACAAAACCGAACATCAATCAACAACACAGAATCCAGAGCACACACATATGCCAAGGTGGGCCGACGACTTGGCAGAGCTGCGAGAAACGGCGAGACCTTGGACTTGAGGCTGAGAGAGGTTAAAAATAGGGACAGTGTAGGACGAGGGGGATAGAATGATATCGATGGGGAGAGAGAGAGGAACAACGGCCAGCGAGGGGAGAGCGGAGGAGCGAAGGGAAGAAAGAGAAGAGAGGAGGCGAACGACGGGATGGGAGGGGAGAGGAGGCGAACGACGGGATGGGAGGGGAGAGGAGGCGAACGACGGGATGGGAGGGGAGAGGAGGCGAACGACGGGATGGGAGGGGAGGGGAGGACCGTGAGCGCGATGGCGAGGGAGGGGAGGAACGTAGCGCGATGGCGAGGGGAGGGGAGGAACGTGAGCGCGATGGCGAGGGGAGGGGAGGAACGTGAGCGCGATGGCGAGGGGAGGGAGGAACGTGAGCGCAATTGCGAGGCGACGGAGGAACGTGAGCGCGATGGCGAGTGGAGGGGAGGAACGTGAGCGCGATGGCGAGGGGAGGGAGGAACGACCGGATGGGAGGGGAGATTGCAAGGGCGACGGGATGGAGAGCGCTAAGGCGACGAAATGGAGAGCGCTAAGGCGACGAAATGGAGAGCGCTAAGGCGACGAAATGGAGAGCGCTAAGGCGACGAAATGGAGAGCGCTAAGGCGACGAAATGGAGAGCGCTAAGGCGACGGTAGAGAGAGCGCTAAGGCGACCATAGAGTGAGCGCTAAGGCGATGGGAGGGAGAGTGTTAGAAACTAGTAGCAGGAATCGATTAACTAGCAACATGCAGGAGTACAAGTAGTAAACCCTAATTGGGCTGTACCCCATATGGGCTACCCCACTACAGCCTAGACAATATGCAGCATATATGTTTGACACACCCCCATAGGCAAAGTGGGGGAGAACAAGGGGTCAAACGACCAGTCAAGAGAAGCAAAGCAAGCTCAGGGTGGATCTCAACGTCACCACACATTCTGAGCACAAGCAAAGGGCCACAAGGCCAGTCCACATGCAGAGATATATATGCAACAATAACAGTACAGTGATGACTACCTAGCAAGAGCAGGCATGCATGTATATATATAGATCACAGTACAAACAAAGGCTACAGCAAGTGTGGAAACGTAGGCACAAGGCCCAACAGGGTACAAAAGCGCTGATGATCACCAGACGGAAGTGCCTTGGTGAATATATCAGTAGTGTTGGCCCGAGTGGCCACGTGACGAAGACGAAGCTGGCCTCGCTGCTGCAACTCTCGAGCCAGGAAGTAACGCAGAGCAATGTGCTTCGTTCTGTGCTCCAGTTTGTGCTCCTCACACAAGGCAATGGCGGCCTTGTTGTCGACGTACAGCACTGGAGGAGAACGAGGCCGCTCTCCCAAGTCGGTCAGCAGGTAGGTGAGCCAGCGTAACTCCTGTGCAGCCATGGCTGTGGCGTAGATCTCAGCCTCACAACTGGAGCTGAGAACTGAAGACGAGCGTGTAGAACGCCACGAAACTGAACCAGAGCCAAGGCTGAAGGTGTAACCCTGTGACGACCGCTGAGTAGCCTGGTCGTCAACCCAAGAAGCGTCTGAGTGCCCAGTGAGGACAACTGGGCTCGTCCCTCCAAGCACTAGCCCCATGCCTGATGTGCTGCACAAGTAGCGCAGTACCCTCTTAGCAGCAGCCATGTGCTCAGGTCGGTGCCGACCAGGAGCCACGTAGCGAGCCAGAAGACCAAGAGGGTACGCGAGGTCAGGTCGAGTGCAAGTCATCAGGTACATGAGGCAGCCGACTAGCTCTGGGTAAGGACCACTCGGCTCTACGGACTCGTCCGAAGGTGGAGCTGAGAGCGTGTGACCTGTAGCCAGAGGAGTGGCCTGTGCTGAAGACCAGGTGAAGCCGAAGCGCTGAAGGACCTGCTGCACCATGTGTGACTGAGTCAAGGTGATGGTGCGGCGTGCTCTGTCCCGGGTGATCTGCAAGCCAAGGTAGCTGCGCAGCTCACCCAAGTCTGTGCATGTGTGTCTCTTCTGCAGCTCCGACTTCACGTGGGCGAGAGCCTCAGTGTCAGCAGTGGCAAAAACCAAGTCGTCGACGTACACGAGGATGTAGAACGGCGGCAGTGAAGTGTCGGTGCGCAGAAACAGCGACGGGTCAGCAGTAGAAGGCGCGAACCCAAGAGCCGCAAGCGTAGTCCTCAGTGTGTCGTGCCACTCACGTGGCGCCTGGCGGAGACCGTAGACCGGCCGCCGGAGGCTCCACTGGGTGCCAGGAGGGAACGACCCAGTGAAGCCCGGGGGGCGGCGCAGCCAGATCTCCTCGTGTAGGCTGCCCTGCAAGAAAGCTGTGCTGAAGTCAAGAGAGTGAAGCTCGTAGTCACGGTGAGCAGCAACATGCAGCAGCACCCGAAGAGTGGTCATCTTCGGGGTGGGGGAGAAGGTCTGGAAGAAGTCAACTCCCTCTCGCTGACTGAAGCCTCGAGCCACGTAACGCGCCTTGAAGACAGGCGGAGAACCCGGCGGCCGCTTCACCCTGAAAATCCACATGCCACTGACGATGTTCGCCCCAGGTGGGGGAACCTCGTCAACGTAGGTGCCTGTGGACTTCCAGGAAGCCATCTCTGCGTCCATGGCTGCCTGCCACTGAGAGGAGTAGGGACCCTCTATCGCCTCTGCGTAAGAGCGCGGAGTCGGGATGTCTGGTGCATCCGGGTCTCCCTCAGGGGCAAGTAGCGAGGACACAAGATGAGGTAAAGCAGCAGCAAGACACTGGAACTCCTCCTGCCTGTCCTCAAGGACGTCCGTGCTAAGAGCACACTCACCCCCGACGGACGGAGGACAGACAGACTCAGACTCAGCAACAAGACTGGCGGCGTAGTCTAGACGACAGGCAGCAGCAAAGTCAACAAGCTCAGCGACCAAGGCAGACGCAGCAGTAGACTCAAACGACGGGTCAGTGACAACAGTGGCTAGGAGACGCGTGACAGTAGGGTGCTCAGTACGAAACCGGTCAGACTCAGGGTCCGGAACGGCAGGCAGAGAGGACGCAGGGGGAGACGGCAGAGGAACAGGCTGCGGAGCAGAGGAAGGACGACGGACAACAAGGTGTGCGCTGGGGACAGCCGGCTGACGCGCACGAGCGACACGACGAACGGTACGACCAGAACGAACAGGCGAGACAGGACGCGACGCAGGCTCACGACGCGTAGCAGGACTGCCTGTCTGCTCAGTGTAAGGAGAGGGAGCAGGTAGCGGTGAGCCAGTCTGTAACGGAAGACCAGTAGACGACGGGAGAGTAACAACCTGACGAAGAGCAGAGTCAGGCGGCGGCTGAGACGACGGAGACGGCGGAGCGAAGAACAGTCGTGTCGGCGCAGCTGCACCAGTACCGGCAGCTCCAGCAGCTCCAGTGCCTCCAGCAGCTCCAGTACCTCCAGCAGCTCCCGTACCTCCAGCAGCTCCAGAAGCTCCAGTCCCAGAGCCGACACCCCCAGTCCCAGGGTCTCCAACCTCTGTGTCTCCAGCAGCAGCACCCCCAGACCCAGCACCTCCAGTCCCAGGGTCTCCAGTCTCAGTGTCTCCAGCAGCAGCACCCCCAGAACCAGCACCTCCAGTCCCAGGGTCTCCAGCCTCAGTGTCTCCAGCACGAGCACCTCCAGAACCAGCGACTCCAGCACCTCCAGTAGACAAAGGACCAGCACCACTCCTAGCTCCAGCAGCGCGACGCTGACGGCGACCGTACCAGTCCTGCAGCTGCTGTGGGGTGAGAGGCACACGTGGACGAAGGCGGCTACTCCAAGGAGACCGCGCAGCAGCAGACTCAGAACCCTCAGCGCCCGCACCCCCAACGGCTCCAGAACCTCCGGTGTCAGTACCCTCAGCACCAGTACCTCCAGCGGCTCCAGAACCTCCAGCACGAGCACCCTCAGCAGCTCCAGAACCTCCAGCTCCAGCGCCACCAGTACTAGGCCCTCCAGCAGCTCCCGAACCTCCAGCGCCAGCACCCTCAGTAGCTCCAGAACCTCCAGCGTCAGTACCGCCAAGCTCAGCACCCCCAGACCCCTCACACTCAGGCTCAGCACCACCAGGCTCCACACCCTCAAGCTCCGCACCCTCAGGCTCAGCACCCCCAGGCTCAGCACCCCCAAGCTCCGCACCCCCAGGCTCAGCACCCCTAGAAGTAGCACCCCGAGAAGGACCACCCTCAGTAGGACCTGAGTCACCAGTGACCTCAACCGGCGCAGTCAAGGGAGGAGGGTCTACCTGAGAAACACCTGAAGGAGCAGGACCAGGAGTGGGGAGGGGGTCTACCTGGGGAGCACCTGGAGCAAGGAAGAGCGGCGGGGGGGGGGAGCGGGGCAGTGCGGTAAGGGAAGAGACGGTAAAAGGGAACCGACTCGTCGAACGTGACGTCCTGAGACGCAAAGACACGGCGCGAGGTGGGATGGTAAAACTGCCAACCAGGCGCGTCAGGGACAAAGCCAAGGAAGACACAGGGAACAGCGCGGGCGGAGAGCTTGTCCGCGGTGGTATCGCGGACAAAGGCACGAGCACCCCAGACCAGGAAACGCGACGCATCACCAACATTCCCCGTCCACAGCAGGGTGGGCGAGGTCTCCGGCAAGGAGACACGGGGCCAGAGGTTGAGCTGATGCGCGGCGTACCGGACCGCAAACGGCCACAGGAAATGGGGGGCAGCCGCATGGATCATGGAGGTACGAGCGACCTCCATGACTAAGCCAATGCGACGCTCAGCAACCCCATTCTGCTGTGGAGAGGCCGGAAGCGTGAACGACTGGGTGATGCCGTGCTCCGCACAGTAGGCTGCCAAGAGGTCAGAGGAGAACTCACCACCTCTGTCAGAGTGCAGACGCAGGACAAGAAAGTCCCGCCGGAACCGCTCGCGGAGCTGGAGACGAACAGCGCGGATCCAAGGGATCAAAACATCAGGGACGTCCCCCTTGCTCTGCAAGGGGAAGACCGTGGTGTAACGCGTGTAGTCGTCGACAACCAGCAGGAAGTACCGCTCGCGGCCCTGTCCCTGGACGCGGGCTGGGCCCCACACGTCCAGGTGGAGCGTCTGCAGTGGAGCCTCTGTGGGAGGAAACGAGGAGTGAGGAGCGGCGCGCTGCCGCCCCTCGACACAAGGAATGCAGGGCGGCGCAGGCGAGGGAGGGAGGGCAGGCAGAGACCTGGGGAGACCAGAGACCAGGGAGCGAGAGTGCATGCTACGCAGGCGAGGCAAGGAGGGGTGACCAAGGCGGTGGTGCCACAGGAGAGTGTCGTGCGACAAAGCGCGACACTCGTAGGGGGCCGCCAGCTGACCAGACGTAGACGCAGACGCAGCTACCTGAGGGGACTCAGTGGTGAGTGTGTACAGACTCGAGCCAGGTGCACGGGTGAACGTGGCCAAGTGCCGGCCCGTCCTAGCACACGTACAGTGAGTCACTCGCTGACTCGCAGGAGTGAACTGGTCAACCTCCCGATCCTGGAGGTCAGCTCCACTCACCAAGTTCGTAGAGAACGAGGGGAGGTAAAGACCTGACAGCGAGCCGGACGGGACGGCCGGACACGGCAGAACCGTGGAGTAGTGGGCAAGGACCGGACCCCCGGAGGGGTCCGCCAGGGAGACTGGAACTGGCCGACTAAGCGGCGTGAGTGTGGTGCAGTCGCGAAAGAAGGAGCGAGAAGCTCCTGAGTCAAGGGTGAAGGTGTGCGAGACCGTAGTTGGCGCAGTACCAGAGAGAGCAGACTCACCAGCACCTGAAGCCACGGCCTCACCAGTACCTAGAGCAGTAGACGTACTAGCACCGAGAGCAGCAGCCTCACCAGCACCTAGAGCAGGAGACGCACTAGCACCTAGAGCAGCAGCCTCACCAGGGTCAGGCGGTACGCACAGATAACAGGCACGATCAGCACTAGTAGGCAATGCATACATGGCAGTGAGAATAGCATCATAGTCAAGCGCAAAGATATCTACCCTCTGTCCATGCAGCTCCAGCCAGGTGGGGAGCTCAGCCTCGTCGCCAAACACTGTGCGCCAGTCGTCGCTCAGACGGGCGAAGCAGCGAGACTGTGTGTGACCAAGCGTCCCACAAGGCTGACCAGTCCTAGCACCTGTGCGAATGACGTACGGGCAGCGAACTGTACGCGTAGACCTGCTACACTGAGCGTACCACTCCTGGAGCTGCCGGGGCGTAAGTGTCTCACGTGGACGCCCCTGCAGCTGCAGCTGGCCACTGCCAGACGCTCCCAACTGACCAGCTCCAGGGCGACAGCTACGACGGCTACTGCGACAACCCCAGCTAGTATACCACTCACTAAGCTGCTGGGGCGTCAGAGGCTCGCGTGAACGTCGCTGGAGCTGCATCTGGCCACCTGCCAGTAGCAGTAGCAGCAGCAGTAGCGCGGGCAAGGCAGGCGCGGCAGGCAGGCAGGCAAGCAGGCAGGCAGGCAGGCCGGCAGGCAGGCAGGCCAGCAGGCAGGCAGGCAGGCAGGCAGGCCAGCAGGCAGGCAGGCAGGCAGGCAGGCAGACAGGCAGGCAGGCAGGCAGGCAGACAGGCAGGCAGACAGGCAGGCAGGCAGGCCGGCAGGCAGGCAGGCAGTCGCGCAGGCAGGCAGGCAGGCAGGCAGGTAGGCCGGCAGGCAGGCAGGCAGCCAGGCCGGCAGGCAGGCAGGCAGACAGGCAGGCCGTCAGGCAGGCAGGCAGGCGCTCACCAAAGGCTGGAAGAGCAGGCGCTCACCGGGCGAGCAGGGCCGGCGCTCGACGGGCGGCGGCCGAGTAGGCGCACGACAGCGGCGGCGTCGGGGCCGCAAAACCGGCTGCAGAGCAGGGCCGAAGCAGCTGCAGGGCGGGGCCGCTTCAGCGGCAGTAGCAGGGTGGGGCCGCGTCAGCGGCAGGTCGGGGCCGTGGCAGCTGCAGGGCGGGGCCGCATCAGCGGCAGGTCGGGGCCGTGGTAGCTGCAGGGCGGGTCCGCATCAGCGGCAGGTCGTGGCCGAGGCAGAGGGCCGCGCGCGGCTCGGCGCGGGCTGCGCTGACAGCGCGCTGAGCTGCTGCAGGCCGCGCGCGGGCTGTTGCGGGCCGCGCGCGGGCCGCGCGAGGCAGTAGCAGGCCGCGCGCGGCTCGGCGCGGGCTGCTGCGGGCCGCGCGCGGGCCTCGCGAGGCCGTAGCAGGCCGCGCGCGGCTCGACGCGGGCTGCGTGGGCTCGGCGCGGGCTGCGCGCGGCAGCTGCGGGCTGCGCGCGGCTGCAGGGGGCTGCGCACGGCTCAGTGCAGGCTGCGCGCGGCTGCAGCGGGCTGTGCGCGGCTCGGCGCGGGCTGCGTGGGCTCTGTGCGGGCTGCGCGCGGCTCGGCGCGGGCTGCGCGGGCTCTGTGCGGGCTGCGCGCGGCTACAGCGGGCTGCGCAGGCCTGACGAGGCTCTAGGGGCGGCGCGTGGGCCTTACGGGCCTCTAGGGGCAGCGCGCTGGCCTAGGGCAGCAGGAGGCAGCGCTAGGGCTGCTGGACGGCGCACATAGTGCAGCACGTCACAAGGCAAGGCAAGGCAGGCAGGTACGTGGGGTAGCGCGGTAACCGCAGCGGTAGGTGGGCCCGAAAAAAAAACGGTCCTACGGACCTTAGTGCTCTGATACCATGTTAGAATCTAGCAGCAGGAATGGATGAACTAGCAACATGCAGGAGTACAAGTAGTAAACCCTAATTGGGCTGTACCCCATATGGGCTACCCCACTACAGCCTAGACAATATGCAGCATATATGTTTGACAGAGAGCAGCTAGCATACGACGAGAGGGAGAGCGCTAAGGCGACGGGAGCTAAAGACGACGTGGTGAGCGATGGGCCGACGAATGCATGCGCGAGGGGAGAAAGAGATGGTGATGGGGGAAGAGGAGAGAGACCCGCGAAGGTGGGAGGGGAGCGGAAAGCAGACGAACGACTGGAGGCAAGGGGAGATGACGAAGGCGCGATACAGGAAACTAACACCTGCGGAAGGGTAACGATAGGCTACGGAAGGGAATAAAATTACGATACAACGCTATGTAACAGTCTTACGCATTCCTGTTGGGTCGTTAGTTCCTTAGCTTGGCCACAAACATCTATTGTTGTCAGCTATAATATGCTAGGAATGAAACTAGTGATTACGGGACGGAGAGCAACTAGCATGAAACCCAGTTCCAGCTTGAAACCAACTTTGGCCTGGCGATCGAAACCATCGCTTGGCAAGAGTCGTGCAGGTGTAGCACGAAACATGCGACAGAGGAGATCCGCAGGGAAAAAAAAAATGGCGGGAACATGAAGAATCAAAGATTGGCGACAGCCAATCACATTTGCTCATGGTGCTTTTCGTTTTGTTTGGAACAGTGCTCGAACGGCCCGTTTTCGGCAGCCACTTTCAAGATGGGACAGGGTTCACTATTTTATATTTCGGTTTTAAGGATACACTAGGGTTGAAGCTTGATTTTTTTCAAGCTCATTCCTCGAATATGTAGGTTTATCAAAGAGTAACTTTATGCGTGCATAAAACAAATGAATGGAATGGCTATATTTTTTTGTTCTCATAAGCTGCCTCTTTTACCAAGGGTACCGTGATCCCACGGATATAAACATAGGCCTGTGTTATTATAGTACAAATGAGCTTATAGCCAGTTACCAATCATAAGAAGTCCCTATGAATTTCTGGCGTTCAGAATGCCACTTGGCCAATCTGTGTATTTTCTGGTGGAATCGCCACGCCACTAACGCGCCAAAAGCAATCGTCTCTGACGTGCCTGGAGAAACTGCCACGGTGGCAACATTTCCAGCACGTGCTGGCAGGAATTATTGTTGCCGGGCTGGCAGGCATGGCAGTTTCGGGGTGATTTTCATAGCGACCCACGTGGCGAGAGGAAACTGCTTTTCGCGGATGTCAGTGCCATTCCAGAAGGTACATCTGAACGCGGTTCAGAAAGTTTTGGAGCTAATCCAGAGCGGTCTAATTTATACAAAAGATGGTTGAGTAGGGCATTCTGCAATTATTTACATTCTTGGACTCGCCGACACCTTCCAACCGCCTTCTGACAGCATGGCACGGCAATTTCTACAGCCGTGCGCCTCGGCCCAACAACAGGCCCAACAGGTTCCGAACAGCACAACAGGTTTCAAACAGCACAGCACCACCTGCTTCTGCTCCAACTCCCTCTTGCCCCCACCCCTTTCCCCCCATTCAACTCCAACTCCCTCTTGCCCTCCCTCCCCCGCTCCTTCAACTTCAACTCCAAGTCATTCATGCTTCTTGAATTGAGAAGCACAAACACGTCTGGTTGTGGTGCTCACCGCTGCGCTGCGCTCTTCATTCCTCTTCTGGTAGTGCCGCTCAATCCTTTATTTTTGCCAGATCTCAGTTTCAGACCGTGACGCGCGCCACGTGACTGTACCGATAAAACGCGTCCTACGGATTGGGTAGTACAGCAGTGCAAGAAATGTTTGCGTGAACTCTCGACCTCCTTCTGACAGCGACTTCGGCACGGAAATTTCTAGCTTTGCGCCTCGGCACAACATTTAGCACCCAACGCTGCTCCATGTCATCGCATAGCTGTTTCTCCTCCTAAATCTGTTGCATACTTTCTCCTTAGAAGTAAGCTCGGAATCTTATTCCTGCCACCGCGACGCACGCGCAGCAACCTGAAATTCGTGTCACGTTCTTGTGACGTTGACCTCACGAAGTGCGTGAAGGCCTGCTGAACAAGACTCGCCATCATCCATTCGAAGATAAAAAAACGCCATCACGCCGAGCTGGCAGCTGTAGCTGATCTTGACAATGGCGCATCTAACTCTGCCGTTTAGGCCGTTCTTAGCAGCGTCGACCATACTTCTCACGCTTCTGCTGGGTTTGATTGTTTTTGCGTTTGAAGCGGAAGGAGGTGTGTGGGCTGACGTGTATATTGGTGCAGCAGAGGTTTGCGATGGAAAGAACGATTGCCCTTTACGGAATGTTGTCGGGGTTACCACACGAGCGGCTACTCCATTCGGGAGTTGGTCCTACAACATACCATACTATGTCAACGGGAGCATGAGTGCAGACTTGGTGCAGACCAGGTGCTCAGGTAAGAAAATGCTGGAGATTTGTGGTGGAAAATCTCTTCATTGCTCGCCCATCGTTTGCTCTTCTCTTCGAGTATCTGTTTGCATTGTATTGATAGTGTTTTAGGTGCTTTGTTGCTCATGATATGAGGTCGGTCGATTTACAAGGTTGGAAGATTCACAGAAGCCGGCTATCTTCCACTCATTACATCTTTTGTTTCCTTTGTTACTCTTGACCCTCGTGTTTGTGCTGCTTGTAGCTCTTGATGAATGGGCGAAGATCCAAAATGACCCAGTGTCTGCTGCTGCTGCTATTGCCGCTGCGGCTGCTGCTGCTACTGATGATACAAAGAAGGGCGGCAATTCCACTGCACCAGCTGCCAGCATTGCTACTGCGAGGGGGAATTCCACCTCAGGAAACTACACTTCGGAATCACCAGACAGGTCCAACAAGAGTGGGAACCCATTGAAGAAGGGAGGAGATGCTGCTATCGAATACAGTGGCAAGCCGTTAAAGAAACGAGGGGAGGAGAGGAACAAGAGGAAAATGGGGGCCGCGAGTGCAAAGAAACCAGGGGAGGAAGTGACTGGGTGGAGGAGGGAGACGGTGAAAGAGAAGAAGGCGAGGGAGAGAAAGGAGAAGAAGCAGCGAGAAAGGGCGAACGCGAAGAAGAGGGAGGAGGCTGCAAAAAGGGGAAAAAGGGAAGCAGAAAAGAAGCTGAGGGAGGCCATGGAAAAGGCAAAAAGGAGGGAAGCAGAGAGGGCAGAGCGAGCGGCTGAGAAGAGCATGAACAGGATGAGAAAAATGGGGAGCATGAGACCGAGTAAACTACTGCCAAGGAGAAATTAGGGGTAAGTGCGGCAAGGAAGCAAACTCATGTGCTGATGAGGAGTAGCAAAATTGGCATCTCTTATGGAAAACTCCATGGAGGAAAACGCTTTTTAAGTGTTTATGTAAATATTGCTGTTCTTTTTTTCATGTAGAAGTAGCCAATAGAAAGCCGTGCGCGCAAAACGAATTTGAGCACAAGGATGGTGGTTTCCCGCGAAAAAGTTCAGACGTCCCTCGCGTCACCTTCGGTTTGGCGAAGTCGCAATTGGGCGACAAGTTACCGACACCGCAATAGCCTTCTATCTGGCGCGAAATTGGCAATTTTGCGTTGACTTCCCTGACCCCATCGGAGGCCTGGTGACCCCTGAAACTGTCGCTCCCAGGCGAAATGAAATCACCGCTACGATGCCGTTACTGTCGAAAGTGTTATTGCACACGAAATTCACCTGCGAGTGTTACTCTCAGGTGAATCCTCGCAGGCGAAACCGCCCCCCTGCGGCCTGTCGGGGTCAGGACAGGACCGAGTTAGACTAGGCGAAAATTTCGGTTCAATAGAAGCGATGGTGTACGATGCTATGCAATCTAGTACGGTATCTGCGCTCCACCGCTTCGAAACGTTACCCACCAGTCTGAACACTGATGAAGCACGAACTGAATACGAACCAGGCCTGACCTGGCGGAGAGTGTTGGGGAGAATTCAGAAGTCATCAGCTCTCGGAGAGCGTTGAGGGACTTCTCAAGGCAAACAAACACGTAGTTAGCAAACCAGAGGTAAACAACAAGGCAAGGCACAAACCTACTTTTGACAGCAAGGCACATTCAGCCTCCACAGTTTCGCAAACGCAACGCCACAACATTTCGCATCGCCAACGCAACGCCGCCTGTTTTTGCCAACTCTCTCTTCCCCAAATTTATGTACGTGCGCTCCTGATAGAATGGCCAAAATAGGTATTAGAATCGCACTTCATCGTTTCAAGTTGATAGCAGTTGGCTCGACGGCTGATTTATGCCATCACTCAGTTTCAGACCGCGAAACGCGCCACGTGACTGTACCCGACATATGCTGGCATGTTTTTCGCGTGAAAACGACTCCGAATCGCCACTCAATCGCGAACGGAGAAAGCCATTTAGCAGGCGCTAGCTGATCATGACAATGGGGCTGCAACGACTTTCGTTCAGGACGAAAGCAGCAGCGGCTTCGTGGCTGCTTCTCGCGCTTCTGCTGACGTGTTTCTTAAAGCCAGCGCAGTCCATTCCAGACAAAGAGGTAGTCATAATACATTTCATAATAAACCGTAATAATTCTAAAAAGTTACACCTTTCCGGAAAATCAGTGCTGTTCCGGTCCTTCATCATTTTTTTCCGGTGCTGTTTCCCCGCATGCAGCAGGAATCCGCGACTTGAATATCCTAGTTAACGCCAATTGACTTGAAGAGAGGTATCCTGCTGCTCGCGTCGCCATGATAGCCTCGTGTTGCGCACCATTATCTCGCTCATACCTTCCTAACTTAATCTCTTTCTTTTTCGGATCTCGCCTCCCTCGGTCCACCCGCTCTTCTTCCGCTATTCCTCCGATCCCCCATTTCTCTCCCCTCCCATCTATCTTCCTCCCTTCCTAATCTCTTCCTACCTTCCTCCTCTCTCCTCTCTTCCTTCTCTCTCCTCCTCTTCCTCCTCTCCTTCCCTTCTCCTCCATTTTTCTCATTTCATAAAAAAATCCCCTCTTCCTCTTCCCTTTCTCCTCCTCTCAACTTTCGAAGTTAGCAGCGCAAGATCCAGAATGGGACGTCAATACCGGCAGCGATGGAAGCAGCGGGAGCGGCGATGTTACCGCACCAGTGTGCGGGCCGGGAGAGAGAGAGTGCTATGACGTTGGTGCACCTTCAGGCGTGTACTGCCGGGGCGAGAACCAGCCGTGCTTGCAGGAGGAGTTGACGTGTGCACAGCTATACAACACTTACGTAAGTAAGCCATAGGCCATGATTCTCTTGGTTTAGATTTGACACGTTCCTTCCGACCCTCATCCTCCACTTCCACTCGTTCCTCTCCCATTTGCTCGGCTCCCCTTCTCTCCTCTCCCACCCTCTCATCTATTCGCACAACTTAACTGAACCGATCTTCTTCCCTCTGCTGCGCTGTTCATGTTCTAAACCCAAAATCCTCACCTGTCACTGTTGATCCCCACCTCCCTCTCTTCATCCCTACCTCTCTTTCTCTTCATCCCCACCTCTCACTATTCATCCCCACCTGTCAATATTCACTTCCACATAATTATACCCCATTTCCCTCTCTTCATCCCTACCTCTCTTTCTCTTCATCCCCACCTCTCACTATTCATCCCCACCTGTCAATATTCACTTCCACATAATTATACTGCACACATTCCTGCAATCGATCACTTTCATCAGCTTCGTCATTTCGTTTCGTCACCTCTTTTCTCTTCTTTTCGTTCCCGTCCCTTCGCTCCATCACTCCTCCATCCCTCGTGGCTAATTCTTCACTTCTTCCCCCTGCCACACAGCCACACCACGTCATCTCTCCTCTCCCAGAACTTCCATTTCTCGCCCAAGGCCAATTTAAACAAACTGCTTACCTCTTTCCTCCTTTCCCATGCTTGCCTCTCCAGGAAGTGTGTTCGGACCTCATATCATGCAAGATCCAATATGGCTCGGGCTACTGCTGCGTGCCTCTAACTCGTATCTCTCCCCTTGCTCCCCATGCTTGCCTCTCCTCTCCAGGAAGTCTGTTCGGACCTCATGTCGTGCAAGATCCAATACGGCTCGGGCTACTGCTGCGTGCCTCCTGGAAGCGACCCAGACCAGCACTGCGGCCCAGGCTGCCAATACCCTGACCAGGTTCGCTGTACCGACACCAACAAGTGCGTGCCGGCTTGCGACTTATCAACCGACTGCCCACTTATGAAGCACCCTGTAACGAAACAGACCCTGCCTTATAGCGAGGACGAGAATCCCGAGCTGTGCAAGACGAAGGAGAATGGATACTTCCCAAGTGCCAGCGGCAGGAGAAAGTGGTTGTTCCTGGGTTTGAAGCGGAAGGGGGCGTGTGGGTCGACGTCTATATTGATGCAGCGGAGGTTTGCGACGGGAAGAGCAACTGCCCTTTAGCGGACGCAGCAGGTTTCAGTGACGACGAAGATCCAGCCATGTGCAAGAGTCACAACTGCTCGTACGGATACTGGAAGTGCCCTGGAAGCACCCTGTGTATCCGGAGTTCTCAGAGGTGTGACGGCAAGAACGACTGCCCGATAAGTGGCGCTACCAATGCTGGTGGTTCATCCGGTGGTTCATCCGGTGGTTCATCCGGGATATCCTCCAGCACTGGCTCACCCACCACTGCCGGCTTGCCTGCCCTGCTGCCTTACACACCGGATGAGGACCCTTCCCTCTGCCGCGCATTTGACTGCAATCCCGAATGGTCAGGCACCAAGCAGTGCCCGACGACCGGACAGTGCCTGCCGTTACAGAAATGGTGCGACGGGGTCAACGACTGTATAGATCGCAGCGGCCAGAGTAATAAAAGCGCCACCAGTGCTGCTAATGGAGCTGCTTATACCGATGACGAGGATCCCGAGGTGTGCCGGACGTTTTCGTGCCATTCGGACTACGAGAAGTGTCCCAACGGCGTTCAGTGCGTGGAAAGATCCCGGTTCTGCAACGGTGTCATCGACTGCCACGTCAGCTTGGGCGCTGCCACGTCAGCTAGTGGGGTTGGCAGCACCAGCAGCAGCAGCAGCAGCAGCGGGCCATGGTTACATGAAGAGGAGTATGGGTTTTATGAGAGTTGGAGCCAGCAGTGTCGCTACTACTCGTACCTGCGACTGTGTGACAACATCCCATACTGTGTCAACAGGAGCATAAGCGAAGACTTGGTGGAAAGCACGTGCACAGGTAAGAAAGGGCTGCAATAGCGGCAATAAGAGTATGGGTTCTGTGAGAGTTGGAGCCAGCAGTATCGCGACTGCTCGTACTGCGACTGTGTGACAACATCCCATACTGTGTCAACAGGAGCATGAGTGCAGACCTGGTGTAATACACGTGCACAGGTAAGAAGAAGAGTCTGTTTTACGTGAGAGTTGGAGTCCGTTGTGTCGTTGCTACTCGTACCTGCAACTGTTTGACAACATGCCATACTGTGTCACAGGAGCACGAGTGCGGAGTTGGTGCAAAGCGCGTGCACAGGTAAGAAAGGGCTACACTTTGTGCAAAAGTTCCTCCTTAGCTCCCTCCCTCCCTCTCTCATTCCTTTCTTCCCTCACCTTACCCACAGTCCTCTTGGACCCTTACCCGTCTCTCAATTCCTCTCTACCAACCTCTTTTCTTTTGTTTCACCTTCTTGAATCGTCGGCAAAGGTGTAACATCTTTCTTCTCTCTCTCGATTCTGACATATTGTAGTTCTTCGAGCTTCCTTGATTGCTCACCGATCATTTGCCCTTCCGTTGGGGCCTGCGTTGCATTGATTTCATGCGGCATATGGTCGGCTGCTTCACAAATTTTGATTCATTATTCGGAGTCTGTTTGTTTTCATAATAAACAGGCTATTGCCACTAAACTTCATTTCACCCATTTGTACCCACTCAATGCACATGCGATTCCCATCCCGTACTTTTGGCCCTTGTGTTTGCTCTGCTTGCAACCCTTGATGAATGGGCCAAGATCCAGAAAGACCCTGTGTCTCCTGCTGCTGCTACTACTGCTGCTGTGGCTGCTGCAAAGAAAGCTGACAATTCCACCCCACCAGTAGCCAATGCTGTTACTGCCAGTGGAAATTCTACCTCTGGAAACATCACATCGGAATCACCAGACATGTCCAACAAGGGCAGAGAGGCTGCTAAAAAAGACTCTGACGGGCAGTTAGCGAAAGGAGGGGGAAAGGCTTGGGAGAAAGAAGGGAAGAAGGGTGAGGAGACAGGAGTGGGGAAGGGAAGGGAGAAGATTGGGGGGTCTGCCAGTGGAGAGAAGCAAAGGGGGGAAGTGACTGGGTCGAGGAGGGAGACGGAGAAAGAGAAGAAAGCGAGAGAGAAGAAGGAGAAGAAGCAGCAAGAAAGGGAGAAAGCGAAAAAGAGGAGGAGGCTGCAAAAAATAGAAAAAGGGAAGCAGAGAAGAAGGTGAGGGAGGCTACCGAAAAGGCGAAACGGATGGACGCAGAGAGGGCGAGCAGAGAGGCGGAGAAGAGCAAGAATATGATGAGAAAAATGGGGAGCAAGAGATTAAGTAAGCTACTGTCAAGGAAAAAACAGGGGTAAGAGCAGCATGGAAGCAAATTCAATGTGCTCACGAGGAATTTTGAAGAAGTCCGTTTTATGGAAGAATACTTGGACACGAATGCTCTATAATCGAGTTAAAAAAATATATATATGCGCTGTAACGTAGTCCTTTTGGATGTAGAAGTGGTTGTACGTAGATCTGCGCCTACAACGAATTTGGGGCACGTGGATGGGTTTCCCGCGGAAACGTGCCAACTTGTTCAGAACAAAGTTTCGCGCCCAAGGGCGATGTCAGGTTATGCATTTCACAGGTGCTTACAGTTCCTGTATCGTGGTTCAGGACGGTCCAACACGGTGAAAAACGTTTCTCGACATTTAACGTTCTGCACCGTGCTGAAACGCAGTTCACCGCACTAGGCGTACAAAAAGTTGCAATTAGTTGTACAACCTGACGTCGCCCTAGGTGTGCGAGTGCGACCCTGCTACTAGCTGGTTACACATCTGAATTTTTTTCGGACTCAAAGCTCCATGAGCGATTGTCAAGTGTCAGTCACCCTCCAAGGCTTCTTTTGTCGTGTCCTTCCAGCCCCAGTCACGGAGCCAAGGGAGTTACGCGCCTGCCAAGCGCGACTCCATTTGTTCAGGGCGTGGCTGAACTCGCATATCTAGCCTAGGATTTTGTCGCATTTTTCTTGGGTCTTTGCTGGGGCTCCTTTGTGAAATCTTGTTTTCTCTGATGGGGTTTGCCTCTCGACGCAAGCCTAAACGCTTATGTGCGGCCAAAAGGCGGCGCGGCGCGGCGAAAGAGCGCGAGTTACTGCTGGAGATTGCGACGGTCGCGTCGACGGCGCAGCTGGCGTTCGGGGAGATGGCGACGCTGTGCCGCGCCGTTTTCGGCACGTTGTGCCGCCACCACAGAGTTCTTATTAGCCTCGCGTTAGCCTCTCAATAGCTTCGCGTTCGGGCAGATGGCTTCGCTTTGCCGCGCCGCCGCCGGTACGTTGTGTCGCCGGCGCAGAGAAGATCGTTCTAGCCTCGCATTAGCCTCGCATTAGCCTCGCATTGGCCTCGCATTGGCCTCGCGTTACCCTCGCATTAGCCTTAGACTTGCATTAGCCTTAGCCTCGCATTAGCCTCGCATTACCTTAGCCTCGATATAGCCTCGCATTAGCCTTAGCCTCGCAATAGCCTTAGCCTCGCATTAGCCTTAGCCTCGCGTTAGCCTCGCATTAGCCTCGCATTAGCCTCGCATTAGCCTCCCATTAGCCTCCCATTAGCCTCGCAGTAGCCTCGTGTTCGGGCAGATGGCCACACTGTGCCACGCCGCCGTGGGTGTGTGCCACAGGGAGAGAAAGAGAGAGGAAAGCCAGCCTCGTCTCGTGCGCACGTTCCAGGCGTGTTTGCTGCGCGTGCGTACTGTGCGTGTGTGCTGCGCGTGCGTACTGCGCGTGTGTGCCGCACGTGCGTGCCGCGCGTGTGTGCTGCGCGTGCGTGCTGCGCATGCGTGCTGTGCGTGCGTGCTGCGCCTGTGTGCTGCGCGTGTGTGCTGCGCGTGTGTGCTGCGCGTGTGTGCCGCGCGTGTGTGATGCGCGTGCGTGCTGCGCCTGTGTGCTGCGCGTGTGTGCCGCGCGTGTGTGCTGCGGTCTCTGGTAGCATCGCCTAGCATCGCGGACCGGACGCAGATCAAATCACATTAGCCTCGCGTGTCCCTTCGCCATCTCGCGCCCGTCGCGAATGCTTCTCCTCATATTGCATCCCTTTGCCGCCATTCCAGACTGCTTGCACTCTGTTCTTCGAACCTCCCCTTGTTCCCTCCTCGTTTTGTATCCCCTCGCTCCCCCCGCTCCCCCCTTACCCCTTTCCCATCTCTCGTTCCGCTATTACTCCTCTCCCCTTCCACCGTTCTCCCCCCCCTCCCACTCCCCAATCCCTTTCCCCCCTACCCCTTTCCCAGCTCTTGTTCCGCCATTTTTCCCCTCCCCCTCCACCGTCCCCCTCCCCTCCCCTCTTCCTCCTCCCACCTCCAACTTTAACCCACAACCCCTCCCCTCCTCTTCCCGTTTTCTCCCCCCACCCTTAAAACCCAACCTTTCCCCGCTCCCCTCACGAGGCGGAGCGCGCTTTCCCGCTCCCCCCACGAGGCGGAGCGCGCTTTCCCGCTCCCCCCACGAGGCGAAGCGCGCTTTCCCGCTCCCCCCACATGGCGGAGCTGTTGGCGGAAATGAACCCCCTTTTTCTGTTTCAACTTTCTCCCAAACCCCCCTGTCCCCCTCCCCCATCCTCCCCCCGCCTCCCCCCGCTCCCCCACCAGGCGGGGCGCGCATCCCAGCGGGCGCCACAGCGGATCTGCTGGTAGAGCTCGCAGCCTCCGCCACCATGGTCCCTGCCCAAATCGAGGCGCTCGCGCGCGCCGCCAGCTACCCTGGGCCAGCTGCTGCTGCTGCCAGCTACCCTGGGCCGGCTGCTGCTGCTGCCAGCTACCCTGGGCCGGCTGCTGCTGCTGCCAGCTACCCTGGGCCGGCTGCTGCTGCTGCTGCCAACGCCGCGAACAACGCGCCTGCTGCTGCTGGCTACCCCGGACCTGCTGCAACGAACGGCGCTGCGGCAGCTGTAGCTGCGACAGGTGCGACTGGTGCGACCGCAGGAGCTGGTTTGTCAACTGAGATGGATGAATTAGCTGAGATGGTTGCGACGTTGCCTGCTCGTATCGCCGAGTTCACGGACTTGGTTGCAATTGCTCTGACGCACTTGCGAGAGAGGGAGGCGAGGGAGGAAGAAGCGAGGGAGGAAGAAGCGAGGCAGGACGAAGCAAGGGAGGAAGAAGCGAGGGAGGAAGAAGCGAGGGAGGAAGAAGCGAGGGAGGAAGAAGCGAGGGAGGAAGAAGCAAGGGAGGAAGAAGCGAGGGAGGACGAAGCGAGGGAGGACGAAGCGAGGGAGGAGGGGGAAGAGGGAGAAGGGGGAGAGGAGGGAGAAGACGGGAGCAGGGAGACGAGGGAGAGCAGGGTGGGGACGTGGCAGTGGGGCTGGTGGAGGTTGCTGAGCAGGCAGAGGAGGAAACGAGGGCTCACAGGGATGATGAGGAAGAGAAAGGCGAGAAGGAGGGTGAAAGTGGAGGAGAGAGGGTGGAAGAGAGCAACAAGGCGGGTTCAAGTGCAAGTGATGCGACAAGGTGGGCACCTGAATTTTGATTCGATGTTTGTCATCTTCAATTGCATAAAGAAATTGTATACAGTGCAAAGCAGTTTTTCAAGTTACAGCAAATCTGTAGCCATACTTCACTGGACTTTTTTAACAATTCTTCTAACTCTGAATTGGTTCTCCGCTTTTATCGAGTCGTCGCCGTGTGAAAAGCACGAAAAGGTTTCGTCAGGCGTCGCCGGGTCACCACTGTGTCAGTTTCGTCGGCGCACATCTCATGCTTGTTTCGTGACAGATGTCCGAATGGGGGCAAGAATTCTTCGCAACGGGCACCACCTTTGCTGACCTAACGTGCGAGTCGCCTCGCGACATCAGGTAACCTTTTTCGACGGAATCTTTGGGAGGAGAAAAGTCCCGTCGCGTACTTCGCTCACTGCTTGAATCAAGCCTTTCAGGTTTTGGCTAGCTTTTCTGCTTTTGACGGCACGGGAATCACCTGCTTGATAGTTTTATCTCTTGAACCCGCCAGAGAGGAACCATTCTAAGCCAAGATTTGTCCGTTCATTGAAAGCCTTGAGTCGAAGCTGAAATTAGTACTCAGTATTATTACATCTCTCCGACCAGCCATGGACGACCTGAGCAGCGGCGCACATTGCGCGGGTAATGGTCAACGCGAGAGGCTGCTGGCGATAGCGAGCGTCACCAGCAAAATGCAGGTCGCGTTTGGCGAAATGGCGTCAGTTTTTCGCCTCGCTGCAGGTCCGTGCTCCAAAAGATCGTCGCACGGGTGTCGCGCGCTGCTTCCACTGCTGGCAAATGTCGTGCTGGCAAATGTCGTCGCTGCTTGACCGGAATCCACACAGTGTTCAATCCCCGCCAGACTTTCCCTTCTAATTTTCCTCCGATCTGCTATTTTTCCCGACCGATTCTCGTTCGTTCGCGGAATCTTCATTTCCGCATTCACTTGGCGTGACTTACTAGCTCGGCCAAATCCACCGGGCACTCAATCTCGCAGCCATTTGTCCGTTTAAGTCGCCTATTCGCAAGTTATGCGCTTCAAACTTCTGCCCAAACGAAGAACTGTACTATCATTTTTCCCTGTGGTTGATAAGCTTTACGTTCCCGTGACCAGCTGCCTATTGGATCGGCCACGTTGCGTCCCCTTCCCCCTTTCCCCCCCTTCCCCCTTCCCCCCCTTCCCCCCCAACCCCCTTGGCTCCTTGCCTTCTTCCTTCGCCCCCATCCTTTCCCCATCCCCCGCACCCTCTTCCCTTCCCCTCCCTTTCCCCCTCCCCCCCCCTCTCCCAGCCGGCGAGTGCGTGCCAATGGACAATATGCTGCTGCGCCAGCTCGCCTTTGGGACTTCGCAACCCCAAAACCCTCAACCCTTCCACTCCCTTCCCCCTCCCAAACCCCGCAACCGGCGAGCGCGTACCGATGGGCAATCTGCTGCTGCGCCATCTCGGCTTTTGGCACTTCGCAACACCCAAACCCTCACCTCCCCCCACTCCCTCTCCCCACTCCCTTCCCCCAACGTTCTTCTCCTTCCTCCCCCTGCTCTCTCTCCGCCCCCGCCCCCACATCACCACTCCCCATCTTCCCCCAGCCAGCAAGCGCGTACCGACGGAAAACCTCCTGCCGTTTCAGCTCGACTTTAGAGACTTCTCAACCCAGACGCCTCCCCACCCTCCCCCCTCCCTCCGCCCACACACTCCCTCACCCCAGCCGGCGTGCACGAGCCGACAGAATACCTCCTGTTCCAGCTCGCCTTTTTGGACGCCTCAATTCAACCCCAAACCCCTCCCCAACCCTCACCGCCCCACCCCTCCCCCCCTCCCTCCCTTCAGCCGGCGAGCGCGTGCGCATGGACAAACTCCTTTTTTTCCAGCTCACCGCTCCCCTCTTCGACCCTCTTCGCCTCGCCGCCCTGCAAGAGGAAGAAGTTGCTGCTGCTGGCGCCCGAGAAGAGGAGAGGAGAGAGGACAGGGAGGAGAGAGAAGAGGGAGACGAGCGAGAGGAAGGAGACGAAGCAGAGGAAGGAGACGAAGCAGAGGAAGGAGTAGAAGCAGAGGAAGGAGTAGGAGAGGAAGGAGAGGACGAGGCAGTGGGGCTGGAGGGTACTGAGCAGGCAGAGGAGACAAGGGCTCGCACGGATGAGGAGGAAGACCGAGTCGAGAAGGAGGACAAGAGTGGAGGAGACCAGGGGGAAGAATTCAACAATGCGGGTGTGCGTGCAGGTGATGAGAAGGCAATGGGCGGCAGTGCTGACGTGTCACTGGGTGGTGCTGACAAGGCAGAGGCGAGGAGAGGAGTCAGCGATTTCGCCAGGGGGAGTGGAGGGAAGGTAAAGCGGAAGCAGATGAGGCAAGTGAATGAGGGAACTGGTGGTGGTGCTGCTGAGGGCAAGCAGTCAAAGCGGAGGAGAGCAAAGAACATGTGATGTGCATACTACGGGAAAGTTGGAGGTGGATAGTAGATAAGATTAGTTAAATTAAGGTGGACAGAAGATATTTGGTTCGAAATTAGTCATTGTCAGTGGCTTAAAAAAATTGTGCCAGGCGAACCCTGTGCTGCCGCAGTAGACTGAACTTGTGGCTCCTTCGACCCCTCTATTCTGTTCAAGTGCACAAAAACCTATTCATGTTTACGGTGCAAAGCAGATATGCAAGCTTTAGGAAATCTGTAGCCTTATTTCACTGTACTTATCTGTCAATGTTTTGAAGTTTTGAATTGGTTCTCTATAATCCAGCCCTCCCGGACGGGAAGCACGTAAAGGTATCGTCAGGTGTCGCCAAGTCACCACTATGTCAGTCTCATCGTCGCACATCCTATGCTTGTTTCGTGAGAGACGATATTTGAACCGAGGCAAAAAACCCTTGCACCGAGAACCACCTTTGCTGACCTAACGTGCTAGTCGCCTCGCGACATCAGGTAACCTGCTTCGGGGGAGATGTGGGAGGGGGAAAGTCCTGTGCTGTTCTCCGAAGCAGTCCAGTCAATTGATTATTGAATCGAGCTTTGGGTTTTTGGCTTGCCTTTCTGCTTTTCACTGGCAGGCAATTGCTCGACAATTTGTTTCTGTTGAACCCGCCAGGGTAATCATTCTAGGCCGTCAGTTCATGTGAAAACCTGAGTCGAAGCTGAAGTTATTGCTCACTATTACGTTAATTATTCTCTTTGACTCGCCATGGACGGACATAGCAGCGGCGCGCAATGCGCGGGTAACGGTCAGCGCGAGAAGCTGCTGGCGATGGCGAGCGCGGCCATCAAAATGCAGGTCGCGTTCAGCGAAATAGCGACAATTTGTCGCCTCGCCGCAGGTCCGTGCTCCAGCTGTCGCACAATCGCACAACCGTCGCGCAAGTGTCGCACAGCTTCTGCTGCAAATGGCGTCGTCATCGTCCGCCGAGATTCTCTTCTCGATCTGCGTTTTCTCTCTTGTCCTTCCTTCGTAACATTTCCAATCCGTAATCAACATAATAAAAGCGTGCAGCCACTTTTCCCATTGGATCGTCTGCGCGCTCGTGCAGTCACTGTGTTACAACACGGTGTTACAGCAAACTGCTTACAAACAAAACATCCGGATCTTGACTTTTGAGTCGACTCAAAAGTCAACTGTGTTACAACGCGGTGTTACAGCAAACTGCTTACAAACAAAACATCCGGATCTTCACATTCTCGTGTCTCCTTGTGCGCTCGTCCCACCTGCATACCGAATCGCCTACATTGCTCCATTCGTCGAACCTCTCCATTTCTCCGATTTATCTTCCCGACCCGCCCCTTTCCCCTCTCCCTCTCTCCTCACCCCCGCTACCCTCACCACGGCCGGCGTGCGCGTGCTGACGAATAGCCTGCTGCTGCGCCAGCTCGACTTGTGACACGTGTCAACCCGCAAAGCCCCTCTCTCCCCTCCTCTTCCCGCTCCACCCTCCCTCCTCCCAGGCACTCCCTCCCCACGGCCGGCGTGCGCGTGCTGACGGAGAGCCTGCTGCTGCGCCAGCTCGACTTGTGACACGTCTCAACCAGCAAACCCCCTCTCTCCCCTTCTCCCCTCCCTCCCCTCTCCCTCCCCCCTCCCTCCCCCCAGACAATCCCTCCCCCCAGCCGGCGTGCGCGTGCCGACGGAAAACCTCCTTTTGGTTCCAGCTTGTCTTTTGAACCGTCTCAAGTTCTCAACCCCCCAACCACCCACACACCCCCTTCCCCCCCCCTCCCACCCCCCTCCCCCTTTCCTCCCCTCCCAACAGCCGGCGTGCGCGTGCCGACAGGCAACCTCCTTCTGTTCCAGCTCGCCTTTTGGGACGTCTTTCAACCCCTAAACCCCCTTCTCAGCCCTTTACCCCCCCCCCCCCCCCCCCCCCCCCCCCCCCCCCCCCCCCCCCCCCCCCCCCCCTCTCTCTTCCCTCCCTGCCCCGCAGCCGGCGTGCGCGTGCCCATGGACAATCTCCTGCTGTTTCAGCTCGCCGCCACCGCTCCCCTCTTCGGCCCTCTCCGCCTCGGCATTCCCAACCCTCAACCTCTCCCTCCCTCGCTCCCCTTCCCTACAGCCGGCGTGCGCGTGCCCATGGACAATCTCCTGCTGTTTCAGCTCGCCGCCACGGCTCCCCTTTTCGACCCTCTCCGCCTCGGTGCCCCGCAACCCACACCTTTCCCCGCATCCGCGCTGGCCCCAGCGCCATCCCCCGCTCCCGCGCCCGCGCCCGCCACCGCGCCTGCGGCGGCCGCCCCCGATCATCCGCGCATCACGATCCTCGACCCCCCACCTCCGCGACACCCTCTCGCCGTCGTCACCGCCGCTTTTGCTGCTGGCGGCGCTGCTGCTGCTGGTGGTGGTGGTGGTGCCGCTGCTGGCGCGCATGCCACCAACGCCCCCCGCGCGCGCCCTGCGCTTTCCGACGTCTCTCTGACCTCCACTCTCACCACCGCTTCCCACGCCGCCCCCCTCTCCCCCACTAGTGCGCGCAGGGCCTCCCCTCCTCCAGCCGGCGCGCGGGGAGCGGGCGAGGGGCGGCCGCTTTCACTGGTCGAGATAGCTATGGGGCACTTTTGTGATTATTATAGCGCTAGGTTGATGGAGGAGACGCCAGGGTTGCGGCCGGAGCAGGCTTACCGCTTGGCTGAGAGGCGGTTTAATGAGGAGTCGGGGCGGACTGGGGCGAGAAGGAGACGCGTGGAGGGCGGGTGGCAGGCGGTGTTGGGGACGGTGGGGGAGGAGGTGGGGGAGGTGGTGCAGGAGGAGGAGGTGAGGGGAGTGGAGGGGGAGAGGGAGGAGGTGAGAGGAGAGGAGGTGGGGGAGGCGGAGGGGGAGGGGGAGGAGGAGAGTGAAGGGGAATGGGAGGAGGAGGAGGGGGAGGAGGAGGAGGAGGAGGAGGAAGAGGAGGAAGAGGGGAGAGGGGAGGAGGAGAGGAGGGAGAGGAGGATGAGCAGGAAGAGGAGGGAGGAGGGGATGGGGGTGAAGAGATGGAGGAGGGGGAGGTTGGAGAGGGGGAGACGGACGACGAGTATGAAGAGGGAGAAGACGAGAGCTAGGAAGCAGTGTGAGGGAGGAAGGCAGGCGGAAAGCAGAAGGCAGGGGGAAGGCAGGAATGCAGAGTTGCTGGTTGGAGGGCAGAACAGGGAGAGTAAATGGGGAGGAGAGTGAGGTGAAGATGGAGGGAGATGGAAGGTGCGTCTGTCATGGGCCGCAGATGGATCCTTGTTGCTACTGCAGGGCATGCGCTGTGTCGGGTGTTACTTCGTGTGTGCAGCAAATTACATGCAGTGCGTTGACCAATCCGAGTGATTGTGACTCATTTTGTTGACCTCGTTTTGACATGTCTATTTTGCGTTCTAAATTAATCTGAGAATCATGTTTTGCATTTCAGTATAATAAGCATTTTTGCGGTGTACGCAAGTATGTGCGATATGGTGCTGAAATGAGGTTCAAATGGGTTTGCTTGCTGGGATCGGAATGTCAGCAGTTGAGCGTACATCTGCCTTGTTACTCCAGCAAGCAACCCATGGTTGCCACCTGGCTTCAGCTGGCGGCTCGGGGAACCACGTCGGCTCCAACCAATAAAGCATGTGTGATTCGTCAGCCAGTCGTATGATATTGACTCTCGTGCGACATCGACTTACGAACCTCGGCTTCCCGCGTTTCTTGCCCTGGTTCGGTCGGAGGTCAGCGGTTCGGTTCAACCAGGCGTGTCTCCTTTGGCTGTCTGCTATGTCGAATCTCTCGCGGGCTTCCAAGACTCGTTCATTAGCCGAACCTCTTCCATCTGGCTCGTCAAGTGTGGCTCCCCCACTCACATGCACATCCCTACCTAACCAAACCGAACCTCGTTGCTGCCACACCTAGACCCCAGCCCAGCTTTAGGCTAAATCGTTGGAATTGGAAAAGCTAACTAGTAAGTAGCACTCTGGACTTGTTCGTGCTGAATTAGTTGCATGCGCTCCGTGTTAGTTTCGGGAATTTCCCTGCTTCGTTATCTAACCTCGGCGTTGCTGCTAACGGCGAGGTGTGCGAAAGTTCAAGTTTGTTACTAGCGAGTTTCCAGCCTGGCCAATTAGCTCACTTCACAACGGAGCCTCGTAGCTAGTAGTAGCACAATTATCGTGTCGCAGTTCGCGAATTTCGCACAGGAGTGACTACCGCGGGACTGGCGATGGCGGCACGCGTCGCGCCGTACCCGGAGACGGCTGGGCCGGCTCTTGAGACGTCTCAAAAGATGACGGGGCCGGCTCTTGAGACGTCTCAGAAGACGGCTGGGCCGGCTGTGCAATCACCTGACACCAAGCCGCCGCACCTCCAACCGAAGCGCGCTGTTGAATCTACCGAGACCGGCGTCGTGAAAGCGGGAGCGGCGACGGCAGGCGGCGCAGCGGCGGACGCGTCGCTGGCGGCGCGGTTCGCGGCGGCGCGGTACATGTCGGGGTTCGGCAACCAATTCGAGAGCGAGGCGCTGCCCGGAGCGCTTCCCGCGGGGCGCAACAACCCGCGCGTATGTCCGTACGGGCTGTACGCGGAGCAGCTCACGGGGACTGCGTTCACCGCTCCGCGCAAGGAGAACCAGCGCAGGTGGGCCAGGGGGTCTCGTGGGGGGGAGGAAGGGGGGAGAGGGATAAGGGGGAGGAAGGGGGAGGAAGGGGGGAGGGGGGAAGGGGGAAGGGGAGCGCAACAACTCGCGTGTGTGTCCGCATGGGCTGTACTCAGCTTGCAAGGACTGCGTTCACTGCTAGGAGAACCAGCGCAGGTGAGGGGGGGCCTCGTGGGGGGAAGGAAGGGGGGGAGAGTGGGAGGGGGGGAAGGGGAGCGCAACAGGTCGCGCGTGTGTGTCCGCATGGGCTGTACGCGGCCTGCAAGGACTGCGTTCACTGCTCCGCGCAAGGAGCACCAGCGCAGGTAGGGTGGCGAGGGGGAGGGAGGGGGAGGGAGGTGGAGGGGAGGGGGAGGGGGAGGGGGAGGGGGAGGGGGAGGGAGGGGAGGAGACATGGGGGAGACAAGGAGGCAGGCGATTATTTTTTCAGGCAGTCTGCTCTATCACTCTCGCATCCCTGTTTCTCCCACCCGTACTCGCATGCCCATGTTCTTCCCTTTCGAGACTTCTCCCGTTCCTGCTTGCTTACTAGTTTTGAGGCGCCTCAAAACCAGTCCGCTCTATCACTCTCGCATCCCTGACTTTCCCACCCGTACTCGCATGCCCATGTTCTTCTCCTTCGAGACTTCTCCCGTTCCTCCTTACTTCCCCGCTTTTCCCCACTCCCCACCACTCCCCCACCTAGCTGGCTGTATCGCATCAAGCCCTCAGTGACCCACCAGCCCTTCTCCCTGTGTGCAAGATCTTATTTCAACCTCCCCATTTCCATTCCCCTTTCCCCCGTCCTCCCGCACCCACCCACCCACCCGCACACCCCCTCAGCTGGCTGTACCGCATTAAACCGTCCGTTACCCACCAGCCGTTCACCCCGTGCCCACCGCACCGCAGCAACCCGCTTCTCGTGAGCGACTTTTCTTCCAGCAGCACTGCAAGCGAGGCAACACCGAACCAGCTGCGCTGGCGCGCCATGCCTGTGCCGAGCCTGGAGGTTCGGCAGGTGGACTGGGTGCAGGGGCTGGTTACAGTGTGCGGGAGTGGCGGCGCCGCAGAAAAGACAGGCTTTGCCATCCACATGTACGACATGCTGTGTGTTGACTTTTTAAGTTGAAGTCAGTAAGACAGGCTTTGCCACCCACATGTACGACATCTGTGGTCTAAGATAAGACGGGCTTTGCCATCCACATGTATGACTAGCTGTGCTTCGCTTTTGCCAATTGCTGTGAGACTTTGTTTCCTGGATTCTTCTTTTCAACCCTTCACGCAACCCCTCACCTCATCCCTTCCTCGCACCGTCCACATACCATCTTCACCCCCTCCTCACTCCCTCCTCACCCCCTCCTCACCCCCTCCTTGCCCCCTCCTCACCCCCTCCTTGCCCCCTCCTCACCCCCTCCTTGCCCCCTCCTCACCCCCTCCTTTCCCCGTCCACACATCCTCAACACGCTCTCTCGTTCACGCCCTCACGAGCTCTCGCTCTCACCCTCCCGCGCTGCTCCGTCATCCTCTCACACTGTTCCACCCACTCGCCCACTCTGTTCCGCTCCTCGCCTCTCTCCACCCACTCTCCTCTCGACTGTCCCTTCTGCTAGATTCACTTTCATCCAGCCCTGTTGACATGGCATGGCATGGCATGGCGTATCATCATGGCATGGCAATCATCATGACATCCTGGCGTGAGGTTATGTCGTCATGATGACATGGTATCATGTGGCATGGCATGTGTTCGAAATGGCATCATGCATTGTGACATGGCATGGCATGGCATGGCATGGCATGGCATGGCAGGTATGCAGCCAACAGCAGCATGGAGCGATGTGCATTCGCCAATGCTGATGGAGACTTGCTGATCGTTCCACAGCACGGCCGTGAGTCTCCCATTCCCCCCATGCATGCAGTGAGTGCTTCTTGCCATCACAGCACGGCAGGTACGTACGCAGCCAACAGCAGCATGGGATGTCATGTCATTACGGCACACCACAGCACGGCAGGTACGTATGCAGCCAACAGCAGCAGCATGGCATGTCATATCATCACGGCACTGAACGGCAGGGAAGCAGTCAACAGCAGCATGGAGCGATGTGCATTCGCCAATGCCGACGGGGACTTGCTGATCGTTCCGCAGCACGGCCGTGAGTCCCCATGCCCCACTCCTCCATGCCCCACTCCTCCATGCCCCATTACACGGGCTTCCCATGCTCCTCCCTTTCATGCCCTTCTCATTCATTCAACGCGGACGGGGACCTGCTGATTGTTCCGCAGCACCGCCGTGAGTCATTCTATGCTCCAATAGTCATTCTATATCCCATGGCATGCGCCACTGCATAGCTCTTTCATCCAAAATCCAATGTGCACAGGGACTGCTGATTGTTCCACAGCCTCATGCCCCATGTCCCATAGCATCCGTCACTGCATAGCCCTTTCATCCAAATTTCGATGCGGACAAGTCAGGGACCTGCTGATTGTTCCGCAGCATGGCCGTGAGTTCCCTTCAGGCCCTCTTGCTTGCGCTCTGAAGGATCAGTGTTGGGACCACGAAAAGGGTACGCGGCAAACTTACACGAGCCATGGGAGTTGTTTTATTACACACATGTATGGAGCAGCATCACGGACATGCACAAGTGCAAAGAAAATGTAAAAAAAAAAAAAGACGGGTGGGATCATGCTGGGACCACAAAATGCCACGCGGCAAAAGACAGAATTGTGCCAGCCGGGAATCGAACCCGGGTCTGCACCGTGCTGCCGTGGCAGGGTGCTATTCTACCACTAGACCACTGGCACTCAATTGGATGGCATCTTGCCTCACTGCATTTCTACTAAAATGCGCGAGATTCTTTCACATCCAGAGGATATAGCAGTTGTGCAGCACTTGGTGCGCTTCTTCCCTATCCAATTCATCCGACTTTTGAGGCGCTTCAAAAGTCGCCTCAAGAGGCGCCTCAAAAGGATTCTTTCACATCCAGAGGATATAGCAGTGGTGAGCTTCTTCCCTATCCAATTCATCCATGCCCCCACTTTCCCACTCCTCACACCACCCATTCTCCCATCCACGCCCCATCCCCTCCTGCAGGTCTGTAGGTGACAACGGAGCTCCGTCTGCTGGCAGTGCACCTAGGCGAGATCGCAGTGGTGCAGCAGGGGGTGCACTTCTCCCTTTCCCAATACCCCCATGCCCTCATTCTCCCTTCTTTTTACTCGCTACCTTCCCAGGCCTGTGGATCATCCGGGCTAGCAGTCCATCCGGGCGAGATCGCAGTGCTGCAGCAGGGGGTGCGCTTTTCTCCCTTTCTTAATACCCCCAGTCCTCATTCTCCCCTCTTCCCACACCCTATCCCCCCAGGCCTGTGGATCACAACAGGATTTGGGTTGCTAGCACTGCACCCGGGCGAGATAGCAGTGGTGCAGCAGGGGGTGCGCTTTCCTACTTCACCCATGTACCCACTCCCTCCTCTTCCCACTCCCTCCTCTTACCACACCCCATCCCCCCAGGCCTGTGGATCACAACAGAGTTTGGATTGCTAGCAGTGCGCCCAGGCGAGATCGCAGTGCTGCAGCAGGGGGTGCGCTTCGCAGTGCACCTGCCTGACGGCCCCTCCCGGGGCTATGTGTGCGAGGTGTATGGAGGGCGCTTCCAGCTGCCTGAACTGGGCCCCATAGGTGCGTTGCACACTTCTCAGCCCCATCGCAGCAGGGGGTGCGCTTCGCAGTGCACCTGCCTGACGGCCCCTCTAGGGGTTATGTGTGCGAGGTGTTTGGAGGGCGCTTCCAGCTGCCTGAGCTCGACCCAATAGGTAAGACTGGCAACCCAGAGTCAGCCTCTCATTCCAGGGGCTAAATGAATATAGCAGCAGTGCAGCAGGGGGTGCGCTTCGCAGCGCATCTGCCTAACGGCCCCTCCCCGGGGCTACGTCTGCGGGGTGTATGGGGGGCACTTCCAGCTGCCAGAGCTCGGCCCTCACCTAAGTTGGATCTTACGCGTACGTTTACGTACGTTTTAAGTTACGTGTGCGGATTAAAAATACGTTTACGTTTGCGGGCAGGTTAGAATATTTTTGGGCTGCCCAACAAACAACATTGTGCCCTCTTTTCGGCTGTAGATGCACAACCAAAGGGTGGTTCGACGATGTTTCAACCACCACCCAGATAACTTGCGGTGACGGGTTCCATGTGCTGGTTTACCAACCCGGGTACACATTCCCCCCTCCTCCCACTCACATAATTGCAACATTGTTTATCTCAGATCCCGCCTCTTGTCCCGCGCCCTTAGTCGATGGCCACGCTTGACAAAACCTTTCCCTGCCCGGACATATGTTACGCAAATTTTCACGTACGTACGCGCACGTTTACGTTTACGCGTGACGTTACAATTACGTGGTTCCAAAAACGTACAGACCCAACTTAGGCCCTCACCGCACTGCTCAGCCCAACCGGTAAGACGGGCACTTCTCAGCAAGGGGTGCGCTTCACAATCCACGTACCCGACAGCCCCACTAGGGGTTATGTGTGCGAGGTGTTTGGAGGGCACTTCCAGCTGCCAGAGTGGGTCTCGTTGGCAGGGCTGTTGACTTGAGGCAACTTTACATTCCATAAGCTACGTGTGCGAGGTGTTCGAGTTACCAACTGCCTAAACTTGGGCCCATAGGTAGGACTCTTGACTTGAATTTCAAGGGCCGAGAGGGGCTCCTACTGCTTGAATCGGTGAGACTCGACTCGTTACTTCACGTAAACTTCCAGGGCTAATGGCTAAGGACTATATGTGCTAGCTTCTTGGGGGGCAGTTTCAGCTGCCTGAACTGGTATGACTTTTTACTTGGGTTATGGGCTATGGTGTATGTGTGTGGTGTTCTGAGAGCACTTTCTGCTGCTAGAGGTCAGCCCCATCTGTGATTTTCCCTTCACTTCTCGTGTTGCTTTGTTTCTCATGACCGCTCTTCATGCCTCACTCGATTCCTCACTCCTTGCCTCACCCCATGCCTCTTCATGCCTCACCCCATGCCTCTTCATGCCTCACCCCATGCCTCTTCATGCCTCACCCCATGCCTCTTCATGCCTCACCCCATGCCTCTTCATGCCTCACCCCATGCCTCTTCATGCCTCACCCCATGCCTCTTCATGCCTCACTCGATTCCTCACTCCTTGCCTCACCCCATGCCTCTTCATGCCTCACCCCATGCCTCTTCATGCCTCACCCCATGCCTCTTCATGCCTCACCCCATGCCTCTTCATGCCTCACCCCATGCCTCTTCATGCCTCACCCCATGCCTCTTCATGCCTCACCCCATGCCTCTTCATGCCTCACCCCATGCCTCTTCATGCCTCACCCCATGCCTCTTCATGCCTCACCCCATGCCTCTTCATGCCTCACCCCATGCCTCTTCATGCCTCACCCCATGCCTCTTCATGCCTCACCCCATGCCTCTTCATGCCTCACCCCATGCCTCTTCATGCCTCACCCCATGCCTCTTCATGCCTCACCCCATGCCTCTTCATGCCTCACCCCATGCCTCTTCATGCCTCACCCCATGCCTCTTCATGCCTCACCCCATGCCTCTTCATGCCTCACCCCATGCCTCTTCATGCCTCACCCCATGCCTCTTCATGCCTCACCCCATGCCTCTTCATGCCTCACCCCATGCCTCTTCATGCCTCACCCCATGCCTCTTCATGCCTCACCCCATGCCTCTTCATGCCTCACCCCATGCCTCTTCATGCCTCACCCCATGCCTCTTCATGCCTCACCCCATGCCTCTTCATGCCTCACCCCATGCCTCTTCATGCCTCACCCCATGCCTCTTCATGCCTCACCCCATGCCTCTTCATGCCTCACCCCATGCCTCTTCATGCCTCACCCCATGCCTCTTCATGCCTCACCCCATGCCTCTTCATGCCTCACCCCATGCCTCTTCATGCCTCACCCCATGCCTCTTCATGCCTCACCCCATGCCTCTTCATGCCTCACCCCATGCCTCTTCATGCCTCACCCCATGCCTCTTCATGCCTCACCCCATGCCTCTTCATGCCTCACCCCATGCCTCTTCATGCCTCACCCCATGCCTCTTCATGCCTCACCCCATGCCTCTTCATGCCTCACCCCATGCCTCTTCATGCCTCACCCCATGCCTCTTCATGCCTCACCCCATGCCTCTTCATGCCTCACCCCATGCCTCTTCATGCTTCACCCCATGCCTCTTCATGCCTCACCCCATGCCTCTTCATGCCTCACCCCATGCCTCTTCATGCCTCACCCCATGCCTCTTCATGCCTCACCCCATGCCTCTTCATGCCTCACCCCATGCCTCTTCATGCCTCACCCCATGCCTCTTCATGCCTCACCCCATGCCTCTTCATGCCTCACCCCATGCCTCTTCATGCCTCACCCCATGCCTCTTCATGCCTCACCCCATGCCTCTTCATGCCTCACCCCATGCCTCTTCATGCCTCACCCCATGCCTCTTCATGCCTCACCCCATGCCTCTTCATGCCTCACCCCATGCCTCTTCATGCCTCACCCCATGCCTCTTCATGCCTCACCCCATGCCTCTTCATGCCTCACCCCATGCCTCTTCATGCCTCACCCCATGCCTCTTCATGCCTCACCCCATGCCTCTTCATGCCTCACCCCATGCCTCTTCATGCCTCACCCCATGCCTCTTCATGCCTCACCCCATGCCTCTTCATGCCTCACCCCATGCCTCTTCATGCCTCACCCCATGCCTCTTCATGCCTCACCCCATGCCTCTTCATGCCTCACCCCATGCCTCTTCATGCCTCACCCCATGCCTCTTCATGCCTCACCCCATGCCTCTTCATGCCTCACCCCATGCCTCTTCATGCCTCACCCCATGCCTCTTCATGCCTCACCCCATGCCTCTTCATGCCTCACCCCATGCCTCTTCATGCCTCACCCCATGCCTCTTCATGCCTCACCCCATGCCTCTTCATGCCTCACCCCATGCCTCTTCATGCCTCACCCCATGCCTCTTCATGCCTCACCCCATGCCTCTTCATGCCTCACCCCATGCCTCTTCATGCCTCACCCCATGCCTCTTCATGCCTCACCCCATGCCTCTTCATGCCTCACCCCATGCCTCTTCATGCCTCACCCCATGCCTCTTCATGCCTCACCCCATGCCTCTTCATGCCTCACCCCATGCCTCTTCATGCCTCACCCCATGCCTCTTCATGCCTCACCCCATGCCTCTTCATGCCTCACCCCATGCCTCTTCATGCCTCACCCCATGCCTCTTCATGCCTCACCCCATGCCTCTTCATGCCTCACCCCATGCCTCTTCATGCCTCACCCCATGCCTCTTCATGCCTCACCCCATGCCTCTTCATGCCTCACCCCATGCCTCTTCATGCCTCACCCCATGCCTCTTCATGCCTCACCCCATGCCTCTTCATGCCTCACCCCATGCCTCTTCATGCCTCACCCCATGCCTCTTCATGCCTCACCCCATGCCTCTTCATGCCTCACCCCATGCCTCTTCATGCCTCACCCCATGCCTCTTCATGCCTCACCCCATGCCTCTTCATGCCTCACCCCATGCCTCTTCATGCCTCACCCCATGCCTCTTCATGCCTCACCCCATGCCTCTTCATGCCTCACCCCATGCCTCTTCATGCCTCACCCCATGCCTCTTCATGCCTCACCCCATGCCTCTTCATGCCTCACCCCATGCCTCTTCATGCCTCACCCCATGCCTCTTCATGCCTCACCCCATGCCTCTTCATGCCTCACCCCATGCCTCTTCATGCCTCACCCCATGCCTCTTCATGCCTCACCCCATGCCTCTTCATGCCTCACCCCATGCCTCTTCATGCCTCACCCCATGCCTCTTCATGCCTCACCCCATGCCTCTTCATGCCTCACCCCATGCCTCTTCATGCCTCACCCCATGCCTCTTTACGACTATATCCCTGCCACCCTGTTCCCCACCAGGTGCCAATGGGCTGGCCAACGCACGTCACTTCCAGGGATGCCCACTGCATTGTTCGAGCATGAAACTACGGTTGCTGGCTCACATACCTGTCCACTCCTCTCCATGCTCTCCCTATTCCCCCTTCAGGCGCCAATGGGCTGGCCAATCCACGTGACTTCCTCACGCCCACCGCATTGCTGCTGCTGCTCATCACAAACCTACTTGCGCCTCTCCACTCCTCTCCACTCCTCTCCACTCCTCTCCACTCCTCTCCGTGCTTCTTTCCCCATATTCCTCACCAGGTGCCAATGGGCTGGCCAATCCACGTGATTTCCATACATCCCCCACTGCATGGTTTGGTGATCACACTGCGGCCACAGGCTCACATTCCTCTCCACTCCTCTCCACTCCTACCCACTCCTCTCCACTCCTCTACATGCTCCCCGTATTCCCCACCAGGCGCCAATGGGCTGGCCAATCCACGTGACTTCCAGACGCCCACCTCGTGGTTCGAGAATGGTGCCGCTCCTGCTGGGTCGGATGCGGTGGAGAACGGTGGAGATGGAGTGATGCAGAGCGGTGGAGGAGGGTACTTGGTGGTGCACAAGTTTGCAGGGCGGCTGTTCGAGGCGAGGCAGGACTTCTCGCCCTTCAACGTGGTGGCATGGCATGGCAACTACGTGCCTTACAAGGTACTCCACTCTTGCTAGGTGAGCACACTGCCTGGTCTGCCTGCACTGTTAGGGGAGCAATCCACACTGCTATGCAAGCACTCAGTGATCGAGGCGAGGCAGGACTTCTCGCCCTTCAACGTCGTGGCATGGCATGGCAACTACGTGCCTTACAAGGTACTCCACTCTTGCTAGGTGAGCACACTGCCTGGTCTGCCTGCACTGTTAGGGGAGCAATCCACACTGCTATGCAAGCACTCAGTGATCGAGGCGAGGCAGGACTTCTCGCCCTTCAACGTCGTGGCATGGCATGGCAACTACGTGCCTTACAAGGTACTCCACTCTTGCTACGTGAGCACACTGCCTGGTCTGCCTGCACTGTTAGGGGAGCAATCCACACTGCTATGCAAGCACTCAGTGATCGAGGCGAGGCAGGACTTCTCGCCCTTCAACGTCGTGGCATGGCATGGCAACTACGTGCCTTACAAGGTACTCCACTCTTGCTAGGTGAGCACACTGCCTGGTCTGCCTGCACTGTTAGGGGAGCAATCCACACTGCTATGCAAGCACTCAGTGATCGAGGCGAGGCAGGACTTCTTGCCCTTCAACGTCGTGGCATGGCATGGCAACTACGTGCCTTACAAGGTACTCCACTCTTGCTAGGTGAGCACACTGCCTGGTCTGCCTGCACTGTTAGGGGAGCAATCCACACTGCTATGCAAGCACTCAGTGATCGAGGCGAGGCAGGACTTCTCGCCCTTCAACGTCGTGGCATGGCAAAGCATGGCAACTACGTCCCTTACAAGGTGAGCGCGCTGCACACTTGATGCACAAGGTGACAGCGACCCACCCTATACTGCCATGGCATGGAGCCGATCCATCTCACCCTTGCACCTCCGCCTTTTTCCGGCTGTCCTCTTGTTCCCCTGTGTGCCTCACAGTATGACTTGAGTCGCGTCTGCCCCATGAACGCTGTCGAATTCATTTCCAAACGTCCCTCTTCCCCCTGCCAAACAACCCCTCTCCCATCCCTTCACAGTATGACTTGAGTCGCGTCTGCCCCATGAACGCTGTCGAATTCATTTCCAAACGTCCGTCTTCCCCCTGCCAAACAACCCCTCTCCCATCCCTTCACAGTATGACTTGAGTCGCGTCTGCCCCATGAACGCTGTCGAATTCATTTCCAAACGTCCCTCCTCCCCCTGCCAAACAACCCCTCTCCCATCCCTTCACAGTACGATCTGAGTCGCTTCTGCCCCATGAACGCTGTCGCATTCGACCATCCCGATCCCTCCATCTTCACAGGTGCGCCTCTCCATTCCCACCTGTACCCACCACCCACCCGCACGCACCATTTCCATCTGTGAACATCTTTCCTGTCACTCACTCCTCCCCGTAAAACCCTTCCTCTACTTCCTCACCCTCTCGTTCCCTGCTAGTCGTGTTCCGTCCTCCCGATCGTCCTCGCCTCACCCCTCTACTCTTCTCCATTCACCTCCTCACTTCTCTTCCACTCCCCTCCCCTCACATGTCTCTGCCTGCAGTGCTCACGTGTCCCACCACCCGCCCCGGCTTCGCAGCGGTTGACTTTGTTCCCTTCCCGCCGCGCTGGGCCTTGGCAGAAGGCATGTTCCCAACCCTCCCCTCCCCTCCCCTTCCCTCCCCTCCCCTCCCCTCCCATTGCCCTGCCTGCAGTGCTCACATGCCCCACCACTCGTCCAGGCGTCGCAGCAGTGGACTTTGTGCTCTTCCCTCCCAGCCATGTGCCACTTCCTCTCTTGTTCCCCCACGCCCCTGCCTGCAGTGCTCACGTGCCCAACCACGCGCCCAGGCGTTGCAGCGGTGGATTTTGTGCTCTTCCCTGCCACCGCACTTCCCTCCACTCACCTCATCTCCTCACCCCTTCCCCTCCCTCTCTCCCCTGCAGTGCTCACGTGTCCCACCACCCGCCCCGGCGTCGCAGCGGTTGACTTTGTGCTCTTCCCGCCGCACTGGGCCGTGGCGGAGGGCACGTTCCGCCCGCCCTACTTCCACCACCCTGGCCTCCACCCGTCGAACCCTTTCCCTTTTCCATCCACCTCCACCTCCTCTCACCCCCCGTTTCCCTGCCTGCAGTGCTCACGTGCCCCACCACGCGTCCAGGAGTGGCAGCGGTTGACTTTGTGCTCTTCCCTCCCCGATGGGCCGTGGCAGAGGGCACGTTCCGCCCGCCCTACTTCCACCACCGTCACCACCTCCCATCAACCCCTTCCCCTACTTCCTCACCCTCGCCTCCCCTGACAGTCATGTTCTCCCTTCGTCTCCACCCATCTCCTCACTTCCCCCTGTCTGCAGTTCTGACCTGTCCCACCACTCGTCCAGGCGTGGCAGCAGTTGACTTTGTGCTCTTCCCGCCGCGCTGGGCCGTGGCGGAGGGCACGTTTCGACCGCCCTACTTCCACCGCAACTGCATGAGCGAGTTCATGGGGCTTATATCGGGGACATACGAGGTGCGTGGGCTTATAACGAGGATAAGTGTAAAACTCAACTGCATGAGCGAGTTCATGGGGCTTACATCAGGGACGTGTGAGGTGGGTTGGCTTATGACGAGGATAAGTGCATAATTTGTCTGCATGAGCAAGTTTATGGGGCGTATATCTGGGACGTACGAGGTGAGTTTGTGGGCCTTATAACGGGGTCGTACTTGTTGAGTTGGTTCAGGGGCTTATAAGGGGGACGTATGAGATGAGAAGCGGAGGGCACGTTCCGCCCACCTGAAGTGCATGAGCGAGTTCATGGGGCTTATAAAGGAGACGTATGACGTGAGTTTGGGGGCCTTTCCCGGGGAAGTACAAGGTGAGCTCATTCATGTGCTGTACTTACCACGCTTATTTAATGAAGGACCATTCGAGTTCATTCATGGGCTTATAACGGGGATGTACGAGGTGACTTTTTGGTTTTATAAATGTAGACTATGAGGTGACTGCATTTTTGGCCTTATTACAGATCGTATGAGGTGATTGTATGCGCCATGTAAGGTGGAGTTTTTAGGCCTGGGAAGTCATGGCACTTTTAACCACTTGGTTTGTTCTACCAGCCCCCAACCCCATCCTCCTCTCTTCCATCGACCCCCCTCCCCTCCGCTCTCCCTCCCCCCCCTCGCTGCCTTCCCCCTTAAACTCCCTCCATCGTCTTCCCTGCTGGGAGACGTTCAGGCCAAGGCAGAGGGATTTGAGCTGGGAGGTGCGAGTCTGCACAGCTGCATGACGCCCCACGGCCCTGACACCGCCACCTTCGAGGTGAGAGGCATGCTGCTGCCTTGTCCGTGCTGCCTTCAATACTGCCTTTGATTCTGTATATGTGTTGATGAGTCTGCACAGCTGCATGACACCCCACGGCCCTGACACCGCCACCTTTGAGGTGCGAAGGATGCTGCCTTGGTTGTTGCAGTGAGTGCTGCCTTTGGTTTGTATGTAATGCTGCCATGTCTGCACAGCTGCATGACGCCCCACGGCACTGACACCGCCACATTCAAGGTGAGAGCTCCCCTCTGCTGTGTTCAACCCTTGAGGCTTGCTTTTAACCCTCTGAAGACTTAAAAAGCAGCAGTATACATTTGGCAATACTGTTTGGCTGACTACAGTGCCCAAAACTATTTCGCCCTAGCGAAAGTGAAACAGCTTGGCGATCGTATCGGCGAAAATCCCGAAGCCCCCCCACCACCTCGGGGGAATTGTGTGCTCGCAAAAGAGAAGCACCTCGAGAGCAAACACCAAGTACTGGTGCCAGGGTACCAATCAGCATAACCATGGGTTCTATTATTAGTCTACCCCACTTGAAGTTCTATCAGGTGCTGGGCCGGCAGAACAGACACCACGACCACTAAACCATTATCTCGTGAGTCCGCAAAAGCTGTCCGACTACGCTACAATAAACGGAATCATTCTACACCTCCGCATGTGTACGTCTGTCCGCTCCCCGCGAAATAACTCCCCCCGCGCGCACTCGCTCCCTCCGCGCGCACTCTCGCCCCCAGCGCGTATTCGCTCTCCCCGCGTGCTCTCGCTCCCCCCGCGCTCACTCGCTCCCCTCGCGCACTCGCTCCCCCAGCGCTCACTCGCTCCCCCAGCGCGCATTCGCTGCACCGCACACGCGGGATCCCCCCGCGCTCACTCGCTCTCCGCGCGCAATCGCGGTCTCCGTGCGCGCTCGCGCCCCCAGCGCGCATTCGTTCCCCCCGCGCTCGCTCGCTCGCCCCGTGCGCACTCGCGCCCCCAGCGCGCATTCGCTCCCCCCGCGCTCGCTCGCTCGCCCCGTGCGCACTCACGCCCCCAGCGCGCATTCGCTCCCCCCGCGCTCGCTCGCTCGCCCCGTGCGCACTCGCGCCCCCAGCGCGCATTCGCTCCCCCCGCGCCATTGTCGTTCCTTCTACTCTGCGCCAGGCGCGCCCGCCCCCACCTTCCACCGCTACCCAACCATCCACTATTGTCACACTTCCTTCTCTCCTCTTCCCCCCTCCCTCTCCTCACTCCCGCACTCCCTCCCACCCTCCCTCACCCCTCCGTCGCCCCTGCCTGCCGCATGGCTCTCCCCATCCCTTGGTGTGCGACTCACAAAGGGTCGCTGGCGTTCATGCTGGAGTCGTGCTTCACACCAAACTACTCTTCCCCCCCCCACGCCCTTTTCCCGAGCAGCGAGCCGTGGCAGAGGAGGGGTCGCTGGCGTTCATGCTAGAATCAGTGCACTGTGTGTGCATGCCACTCGCTATGCATCATCTGCTGCCCCTCCACACCCCTTTCCCCCAATCAGCGGGCCGTGGCGGAGGAGGGCGACAGCAAGCCCGAGCAAGTGCACTAGGGGTCGCTGGCGTTCATACTGGAGTCGTGTGCAGTGCACCGTGTGTGTATGTGCCACTCCCTGAGCATCATCCGCTGCCCCTCCACACCCCTCTCCCCAATGCAGCGGGCGGTGGCGGAGGAAGGGGACAGCAAGCTGGAACAAATCCACAAGGGGTCGCTGGCGTTCGTGCTGGAATCGGGCTTCAGACCACGGGCGTCGGGCTCACTGTGTGTGGATGCCACTCCCTAAGCATCATCCGCTGCCCCACCACACCCCTCTTCCCCATGCAGCGGGCCGTGGCAGAGGAGGGCGACAGCCAGCCGGAACAAATTCACAAGGGGTCATTAGCGTTCATGCTGGAGTCGTGCTTCACACCGCGCGTCACACACACAATGCTCAACTCGCCTTTGCTAGATGCTAATTACTACCAGTGCTGGCAGGGCCTCCGATCGCACTTCACAAGCCTGTCAGCATGATCGTGTGTATATTCCGCGCTCATCCTCTTTTGTGCATAGTGTATATAGTGTTCCTTGTTATTTTAAGATACGACGAGTAACGTTGGATTGAGTGGATGGGTATCATTGTCATCATTTATCTTAAAATGGAGCAGACTCACAGGGGATTAGTGCCCTCGTCAATCTACATAGTGTGCACAAGAACATGGGTAATTCCTGATTATGGTGACCCATGGGCCATGAGGTTCAAAGTATCTGCAATCGACAAAAATGAAAATCTATTTCTGAATTGCTCTATATCTGATAGTTGTAACAGCTCCGTTCTGTTACCGATCGCACATGTCGGTATGTCTTCGCGAGATGTTCACGAGGAATGTCCGGTTGTACCCGCAAGTGTCGCCTCGCCAAAATCGAACAAGTTTTGGCATGGACGCATGTACCCTACACTTGTCAGCAAACCCTTCCTTCCCCGCCCTTCCCGCTTCCTTGCGCCAAACGCGCGAGCTGATAGTAGAGGCATTCTACTCCAACGCGCCGCAGCTCAAAGCTCTACTCCTCGCAACGTCTGCAATCACGCATGCACGAGTTTTACACTGCGCGAGATTGAGAGTCGCTTCTCTTCGATGCCTGCCGTGCTATTGCACCACCCCGTCCCGCTCCTTTCAGGCTCATGTTTCGCTCTGCTTCACTTGTGTGGGGTGCGCGTGATATTTTTTCGCGGATACGCGCGTCAAATGTTAATCTAGCGTTAGAGCTGCTGCTAGGGTGTACCCATCGTTAAGACCAGCATTAACCAGTCGGTACATGTTTGATTAGCACAGCGCGGATCTTTCTGGGTTCGAAGCATGTCAGGATGGATGTTTGGTTCGGGATTGATGGATGAGTGAGTGTTGCACTCATGCCTTTCTCTAAGTTCCGCTGTGGCTCGGTTGTTGTCTGAATTTCTCCTTTTCCCCCTCGTTTTCGAATCTCCTTCTCCTTTGCCTGAACCGATTCAGTGTAGAGGACATCAGGCACAGCCGTCATGAGCCACCAAGGTGTGTATGCATTTTTTTCCCTTCGCGGGGAAGTTTGGGGGAAGGGGAAACTGGGGATGGGTTTGGGTTACCACTTTCCAAGTCCTCATGGTCGTTTTACTGTATGTCAACATAGAATATAGTGTTGGGGAACTTTGTGGTTCTGTTTCTGTTCGTTGGTTCTTGCTCACTCTTCTTGCTCCAACACAAACTTTGTGCAGGAAAAGAGCTTCCAAGGACTTTTTACCTGAGCCACAAAGGTGGGTCTTGCATTGTCTCGAAAATATCACTCGAAGAGGTAACTCTGCTGCTTCACTTACTTCCTGGTTGCTACTTCTCGCAAATTTTATACCTTTTTCATGCGCGCTATTCTTCTCGGTCTTCTGTGACGTGTGTGCTACACAATTCAGGGAACCTGAGGATTATCGCCTTTCCTCCAAGCTAAAGGACCTTTTTGACCGAGAGAAGTTCACAGACGTGGTTTTTGAGGCTTGCGATGGTACCAGGATTCGAGCACACCGCAGCATTGTTGCAATGTGGTAACGGTTCCTTCTAAGCATGCTATGTCATAATACCGTGGGTTGCTTTTCTCTTTCATAATTATAATGTCATTTCTTTCTGTTTCTGTTTCTTTTTGGTCGTTTTTGCTTTATGTATCTCAGGTCGCCAGTGCTGGAGGCACTGATGGAGGAGTCAGAGGATGAGAAGAATCCAGAGTTCAGGCTGACTGACATGGATGGCTGCACGTTGAGGGCGCTCCTGGTCTTCATGTATGGCGGCTTTGACATGCTCATTGATGCTGATGCTCTCAAGGTATTTGCCAACTTGCTTCGTAGTACAGATTCTTCATTGTGGGATTTTTTGGCTCTTATAGCTGACATGTGGCACGGTCGTAGAGTTTACTGGTGTCAGCCGTCCCGATCCAGTCTAATCATATTTTTTGGGGGGGGGAACGGGTTGATTTATGTAATTCATTTTATGCTCTCACATAATCAGGAACGAGGCGTTGCACTGCTTGAAGCTGCACATAAGTATGATGTGGCTGATCTAGCAGAAAAATTGGACCGCCAATTGTCCACACTGCATGTGGAAGAGCAATCTCTGCTCCGTGTGCTGAAGGCTGTGGATCGGGTTGGGGCAGCACGGACAAAGCAAGCCCTGATGGACCATGTTGTGCACATTATGGATGTAAACAGCAGCCAAAAGCTCGTGAAGGTACGGTAATGCCTTTGTGCTTTATTTTTTCTTTTAATGTGGCCTTCTGGACTGATCACCTGATGTGGCGTCATATTGATGTCACTTGATGGCATTTGTCTCATTCCTGCATGCCTCCAGGAAATGATTGAGAGCAGTGATATTCATGACAGGCGGCTGGCAACAGAGCTTGTTGCCACTGTTTGGCCACTCTACCGTAATCCGCTGCATGTACGCCCTAGAGTGCTTTGAAAGTATTGTAAGAGAGTTGGAGTGGGTGTTGGATCAGGAAGTACAGAACCTCCAGTTCGGGGGTGATTTTGGTAAGGCATGCATGTAGAATAGAAGCGACATGGGAAAGTAGATGCCATAACTAACAATGAAGAACATGGGTGTGAGTCCCGTGGGACTTGTTGATTGTTTATAAGCCTGATATTCCACAAGCCAATCTGAGGGTATGTTGTTGAGTCAAAAGGCACTGTTTTATTATCAAATGCGATCATTTGTGCATCCAATTTAAACATGCAAAACAATGGGGGAGGTTTCTCCACCAGTTTTTATACAAGTTCCTCAACCAAACCACACCTCCATCTCATGATCACTTCATTATACACCCCGGCCTGCCATTCCCTCCATTTCCACACAAATCCCTGGCCGGTGCATGCTTCCCATGCTCTGCAGGCACAGTAGCACTAGATTCTCTGCCACACACGAAACGGATGGCACCTACCCAGGCAAAAACTACCCAGAAAATGATTGCCTGTCCAGCTACACGACAAACTCGCGACTATCCTCTGAGCCCAGCATTGCCAGCCGTGTGCCCAGTGCACCGCCACTGCCCTGCCCATCCCATATGCCCGTGCCACTCCCCCAGTACAGCCCGCTCCATCGCCCCCTTTCTCCCTCTCTGCTATCTAGGCTTTCTCCCCTTTCACCCCCTGCCCGGGCCCCCTGCAGCAGGGAGGCTCGAAGGGGCTTGAAGGTTCGGAGGGCCGCAGAGGGAGTGGGGCGGGAGGAGGGAGAAGAGGAGGTGCAGGAGAGGGCGAGGAGGAAGAGGGGGAGGAGGAGGGTGTGAGGGGGTGGAGGGTGTGGCAGGAGCGGGTCGAGGAGAGGAGAGACGTTGCCGGCTGTTACATGCTGCTGGGCCTGAGGGTTGAGAGGTCGGGGAGAGGGAGATGCCGGCAGGGGAACGGAGGGGAAGGTGTGCAGGGCAATGGATGGGAAGAGGAGCGGTGGGAGGAGGCATGGGGGATGGAGGGGCAGGGCAGTGTGAGCTCGAGACAAAGAGGTTTCCAAAGTGAGATGTGTGTTCTGATGAGATGTGTGTTCTGATGAGATGTGTGTTCTGATGAGATGTGTGTTCTGATGAGATGTGTGTTCTGATGCCTGGCATGCAAGGGGCGAGTGCATGGTCAATGCACATTGCACGTGCACCATCATCACAACTTCACCATGCCACGCCACGCCATGCCATGCCATGCCATGCCGTGCCATGCCATGCCATGCCATGCCACGCCACGCCATGCCACACCATGCCATCTTCCGCCCTACCACGTCATGCCACACCACACCACACCATAGCATGCCATAGCATGCCATGAGCAGCAGGGCAGCACGCACCCAGTCTGAGATGTGAATGCGTTGGCCATCCACATGGACGTAGGGAGTAACCCACCCCGTGAGCAGCTGCAGCAGCAGCACCCCCACACTGGCAAGGGCAGACCGGAAGAAATGGGGCAGAGGAAGGGCGAAAAGGAGCAGAGGGAGGGCGAAAGGGGGCAGAGGGAGGACAAAAGGGAAGGGGAAGGTATTAAAGGGCGGTCTCACTCATATTTTCTGCCTTTTTTATGAGCATTTGGTGTAAAGCTAGTTTCGTAGGCAAATGTTTATAAAGAGAATCTAAACCCTGATGTGATCCTCCAGTATCTCCAATCCACAAATGATAGATTCCGGCCAATTTTAAAGAGGGAATCGTCCCCGTCTTGTCGTATGATTCATTTCCCATCCTTGGCTTCTGTTACCTTACCACCCATGCTAGGCACGCTAATGTGATCCTCCTCTGAACATGTGGGCCCTACCTGAGCATGTGGGCCCCACCTGAACATGTGCGCCCCACCTGAACATGTGCGCCCCACCTGAACATGTGCGCCCCACCTGAACATGTGCGCCCCACCTGAACATGTGCGCCCCACCTGAACATGTGCGCCCCACCTGAACATGTGCGCCCCACCTGAACATGTGCGCCCCACCTGAACATGTGCGCCCCACCTGAACATGTGCGCCCCACCTGAACATGTGCGCCCCACCTGAACATGTGCGCCCCACCTGAACATGTGCGCCCCACCTGAACATGTGCGCCCCACCTGAACATGTGCGCCCCACCTGAACATGTGCGCCCCACCTGAACATGTGCGCCCCACCTGAACATGTGGGCCCCACCTGAACATGTGCGCCTCACCTGAACATGTGCGCCCCACCTGAACATGTGCGCCCCACCTGAACATGTGGGCCCCACCTGAACATGTGCGCCTCACCTGAACATGTGCGCCCCACCTGAACATGTGCGCCCCACCTGAACATGTGCGCCCCACCTGATCATGTGCGCCTCACTGAAGACGTGGGCCTCACCCCACCTGAACATGTCAGACATGGCAGAAGCAATGCCAGTGTGCAGCACAGCGGGATCCACATGCCCCTCCGTGCACCGCAACACTCTCCGCTGCTTCAACCCTCCACTGCCACTGCTGCTGCTGCTACTGCTGCTGCTGCCACTCGTCCCGCTCCCTCTCGAGCTCCCACTGTGGCCACCCTTGCTGCCTCCACCTTCCCCACTCCCACTCGTCCAGGAGCCTTCGTGCCCGCCCATGTCCACGAGCACGCGCTGACCCATGCGCATCGCACTCCAGTCGCCCACCCGCGCCTGGCAGGGTGTGGCCCACAGGAGAGACAGGGGCAGGTGAGGTGAGGAGGGGAGTGAGAGAGGTGAGGATTGTGCGGGCAGTCATGGATGGGATGGGGCATGACACCACCCTGACAGCAGTTGAGACCAAGATAGAGGGTTGAAGGCAAACGTGATGAAATGCGAAATTGACGTGTACTTGACTCCAAGTCAAGTTGACTAAATCTTGACCTTTTTTTTTTTTTTTCTGGTCGAGAATTTTTCCCCAACCTATGTTTTTGTTGTTTATACTCTAGCGTACATACGTAAATATGCAATGCGCTCGGAAATTGCTCGAGCAGTCCACAAAAAAGTATGGGTTGGCAAGGTTGGCCATCGAGTCAACCTTGCTGAGCCGAGGGTCTCTAACCGGAACGAAATCACGAATGAAGAAATGGCGGAGCTCGATTTGCTTAGAGCCTCTAGACGACGTGAATGGCATTGGCGATGGTTGAGGCAAATGCTATTCTACAGGAGAGTTTACTAGCGTAGGACGCACGAACAGATCTCTGGTAGTGATTCTTGACAAATTGCTTGGTTGCCTTGGTGGAATTCAAGCATAGCTGCACTAGGAAAAATTCATTGAACAAGATTATGGTACACGCAAGGATAACTTCTGCAGGAACCAAGCTTGTGCGTTGCTTAGTCAGCAACGGCAGGTGAAACCACAAACACATGCGTCTGTCACCTAACTTGGCAGTTCCTTAGGTTCTACAACAATGAAAGTTGTATATGTACGTGTGGTTAGCAAAAACGTGTTCCACGTTCAGTTTCCTTACTGATTCGAATTCTCCTGGGGAGTACAATTTCCGGGAGCATCTGATTGGTCGAAATTCTCTCGCTCGATCGGGCGAAATTCGCACACATTCGAGTTTCCTTCAACGAGTTAATCTGGTCAACACAAAACGCTCTTCTTGACGATGCCCTTGCCAAGCATTATTCCGTCGATAAGTACTCTGTCGAAATGGCAATTTCATCTATTTAGTCAATCAGCGACTTGCGTCTTCAATGACGAATCAATCCCGTCGACCAGCGTCTCGTCGACAGGCACTTCTGTCGACTAGCAAAAACACTTCGACAATTTAATCTCGTCACGGACGCTTTGTCGCACACAGATAAAAGTCCCCGAAGTCGTCGATGACCACCAAGCAAAGCCGTAAATCAAGCAGCGAAAATCGACACTCGAATGCTCATGTCTAGTCGAAAGGCATGGCACTCATCTCCCAGGCAGCAGCAAGAATGACCTCCCAAGTCACCTCGAGCACGGCAATGCACTCACCTCCCAAGCAACAGTGAGCAGCACGTTTTAGGGCTTGAGGTCGCCGTGCACCTGCCCGTGGCTTTTCAATCGACTCAGCGATGCATGCCAGCCAAATAGTTTGTGTGAGGGCAAAGCACACATCCCAAAAGAGGCAATCACCTCCCATGCGACAGTGAGCAGCACATTTGAGGGCTTGAGGTCGCCGTGCACCTGCCCGTGCTCTTGAGTCGACTCAATAGGGCATGGCATGCCAGCCAAATAGAGTGTGTGAGGGCAAGGCACACATCTCAAAGAAAGCACTCACCTCCCAGGCGACAGTGAGCAGCACATTGGAGGGCTTGAGGTCGCCGTGCACCTGCCCATGACTCTGCATCGCCTTGAGCGCCCTCAGCACTCCCACCGCGATGCCCACCCGCTGCCGCAGCGACAATGGGCTACTGCCCGTTTGTGCGGCTGATTTGGGAGGTACGAAGGAGGTGAGGTGTGGGGTGGGATGGACACTTTTGAGTCGACTCAAACGCAGCGACAAGGGGCTAGTGCTTGCCTGTGCGGCTGACATGGGTGGGAGGTACGAAGGAGGTGAGGTGTGAGGATGGGATGGATAAGGCGCAGGAGGGTTGGCGGTGGGGCAAGGGGAGTTCGCCCTATGGAGTTAAGGTCAACAAAACAAGGACAGAAGTCCACAAGAAAGGAAGAGGGTCACAAGGAAAGGAAGAGGGTCACAAGGAAAGGAAGAGGGTCACAAGGAAAGGAAGAGGGTCAAGAGGAACGGAAGAGAGTCAGAAGGGAAGGAAGAGGGTCCACTTTTGTGCTGACACACTGCTATAACAACAATGGGGCTAGAAGGTCTGAGCTGATTGGGGGGGGAAAGAAGGTGGGGCATGAGGAAAGGAGATGAGGTGATAAGAAGCAAGGAGGGGAGAGGAGAGGAGAAGAGAGGAGAGCAGAGGAGAGGACTGGGAGGTGGCGGAGGACAGGCGATCGAGTACAGGCTGCTGTTGGTGTTGCTCAGCTCTGTGATGCAGGCCTCGATGGCGTCCCTGTCCTCGTCCTCCAGGCTCTTGATTGCCACCAGGAGACGTGCGATGGCAGCCTCAGACTTGTCCCGGAGCTGCCGGCAAGTGTTCGCTGCTTCCTGTACGAGGCCCATGGCGTATGAACCTGCTTCACCAACAGGCGCCTGACGATGACCGCGGCCTTGGGCTTGTGACGTGCCCTGACCCCTGCCTGCTGCAGAGGTGCTGGCAGCGGGGACGTTGACGTTGCCGGATGCCATGGCTATGTCGGAAGAGGATCTGCGATAGTTCAAGGAGGCCAGGACACGTGACAGAGTGGGCGGATCAACGATCGTTGCACGCATCCAAGCAGCCAGTGGTCTCAGCCCGTCGACATTGCCCATGAGTCCAAGGGCAGTGCGCTTGTACAATTGCCACCTCGACACCTGTCTCAGAACCAGTGTCCCTGCACCACTGACATGGTACCTGGTAGCTTGCAATGGAGCACTGGACGTGGACAGTGGATCACGGTACGAGCACGGGCCCAATGGTACGATTGCACCGGCACCTGCAGGCACGTGAGAGCCAGGCCGGGTGCTTGAGCCCAATGACCTGACAACGTACGGCTGTGCGCTGTAACGTGGTCATGTGCTGCAGGGCTGCGTTCACGGCCTTACGTGCAGGTGTTCCGAACGAGTACAATCGCACCGTGTCAGGGTTCATTGCCTGTGAGACAATGAGCATTTGCATCAGCCACTTTGAGAACAGCGACTCCAGGGCAACGTTCACGCATACGCTGTCGTCCAGGGCCATGCGGCAGTTGACCATGATGATGCCAACGTTTCTCAGTCCATGAGAGCGCTTGACCAAGTTCTGGCACAGTTCCAGTTCCTCCCAGTCGATGCTCATGCACAGGGCCTGTGACAGGATCTGGGACGACACCGTCATGCTAGAGTCAGGGGCCACGTATGCGAATGCTGAGGCCAGAGCAGGCAGCCTGTGAGACGGGTACGGTCCCTCGGCTATGACCACGTGCTTCAATGGCAGAGACTCAGGGATCAGGGCCAAGTACGACAGCGGTGACGTGTTCACGTCCGGTCCTACGATGCGCTTGACAGATTCAATGAACTCACGCGTGCACTTGACTGCGACTGATGCATGGTCAACTGACAGCTGTTCAATGACCACAGGACATAGACTGGGCTCAGGTGGCAAGACAGGGGCAGTGTTCATGGACTGGAGCCAGTCGGACGTTGACATGGTTCAATAGCTCAAGACTGGTGAACGGATCACAGGACTGGAACAGCGGTCATTGTCAACCTCCAGCCTGCTGGGTCAGTCATGGTACGTGTGCAATGACCTGGACTGTGACAGGGGTCCAGTCATCGGTTTTCAACAATGGGCTGTGTCACCTGACTGTTGATTTTGAACAATGCCAGATTGCAGGCCTTGGATCTGCTACTTGCTCTGCCCATGCCCCTGTCAGATGCTGAGGTCGTTGATCATTGACACGAGTCCACTGTCGGTTTCAAGGTTGAAGGCATAGACTGGCATCTCAGGATTCAGAGGTGGTGACCTGATCTCAGTCGTGCTAACGATCTGCATCGCGTGCAGCATGAGAGTCACCGCATAGTGCCTGCCACGATTCCTGTGCTCGTCCGGGATCCTCCTGAGCTTGATCGTAACCGTTCCTATTCCGCTGACATTGGACCTGATGCTGCTGAGGGCTGTGACTGCATTCGACAGCTGCTTGGTTACTTGGTTCACCCTCATTGTCATTCTCAGCCCTACCTTGTCAGGCAGCTTTGCATTGACCCAGGCATAGCCATCGTTCATTGTTGCAGTCAGCTCATCCACAGGCATTGGCACACATGCCCTGATAGAGTCCATGAGCCACTGATAGCGTGCTGCTGGAATGCCAAGTGACGCGTACGATTCCATGTAAGTCCCGCTCCAGGTCCTGTCGCCTCTATCGGACTTGTACTGCTTGGCCTGTCCAATGTTCGTCCTGTACTCGACGACCACCGACTGCAGGATGAGAGAGGGGCTGATGCCACCGTCGGGCCACAGCACGTAGACGTCGGTGAACTCAAGCGGTCCTGCTGCTGATGTCGACTTCGTTACGTCCCTCTCCTCAGCTAGGATCAATGCAATCAGCGGATCGTCATTCTGCAACGTGGGACCCAGGACTGACGCTGCTGTCATCGTCGGTGGACTGTCCTTCTGCACCTGGACGTAGGTACCGCCTCCTGCTACATGGCCCCTGAGCCTGACCTCGGCACACAGGGGATGGGCGTTGCACGGCTTCAATGTTGCGAGACCGATGTCGTAGACACACCTCAGATCGTGCTTGTGCCCTGGTTCATTGTGCCTGTTGCAAATGTACTTGCCTGCTGACAGGACTACTCGTGCTGTGACATCTGCCATTGTCACCCTGTCCTTGAAGCTGAGCTGTCTGACTGGTGCCTCCTGAGTCCTAACGATTGTTGGCAGTGGACGGACTGCTTGCGACGCTGATCTACTAGGTCCTGGCTGCTGTGACGTTATGACGCTGCCTTCACGTGCTGGGGACTGAGGTACTGATCCAACGTGCCTCGACTGAGGCCAACCCTGAGGACTCTGGCAATGCTGGGGCGATTGCAATGGGCTTACCTGCTGATGCAGGCGGGGTCCTGTACACGTCCTGAGACTGCAGCCGATCCGCTATGGCCCGTGCAAATGGATCTTCCATGCTGCATGGCTGAGCAAGGTGCAGTGGCAACTGGTTGTTTCAGGTTTTCAGCAATCCGTCGTGTCACAGGAATCAGGCATCGGAACCTGTGGCAGTGCTCGTATCAGGTCACCTCGTCCATCAACAGTCACGCCCCTGAGTGCCTTGAGACCACGTACTGTGACCACGGCTGATGATGACATCGACTCTGCCAATGTGATCAGTTCAGTCAACGTCATGTGCCCTGACATCGCAATTGAATAGGACGCGACAAGGGCCTGGTCAAAGGTCTCAGGCTCAGCCAGTCTCACAGCCCTTGTTACGATGCCTGCTCGCTTGCCAAAGATCGTGAGCAACACGCACTCGGCAGTGACAGGTGGCTCCTCCGACTTGAGCCTTGTCCCGATGCATGCGCATGTGAACTCGAACACGTCCCTGTCACTGAATGCCATGTCAGGCCTGGGCAAGTCCAACGCGGTCTTGTCCAGCAGAATCACAAACGTGCGCCGTGTCATGTGCGGGAACCAGATATCGTTACTCGCCAACAGGACAGTGAGGTCAAGGACACCGACTCCGCCTGAGACACTGACAAGGTCGCCGCCGCAGACTTCCTTCCAGAACGTGGCATTGACCCTGCCATCCTTCAACACGACGTCGCCATGGGACGTGAACCGGTAGTCCATGAGCCTAGCCTTCTCGTCCTCTGGCAGGTTCGAGGCCGTGCCGGGGTAGTTCCTGCTCAATGGCCTGTAGCACCCAGGCAGTTGCGAAGCCAGAACCTGCAGAGCTGTGGACTTGCCCTCGCCTCCCTTGGGCCCATACAGGTACAGGATCCGAGGCCTTGCAATGGGATCCAGCAGTCCGTTGCCCACTGTCCACATGACAAGCCTCAGGCGCTCAGGTGTCAGGACCTTGGACAGGATAACCTCTGCCTTGGACATATGCTCCTGCCACCAGTATGATGGCAACAGTCCAATGGACAACGGCCTCCTGACCAGTGATCCGAGCCTACGTGACGGGGCCATGAGCTCTGGTACGATCTCAGGACAAGGCCTGAATCCGATCATAGGCAAGGACCAGGGACGAGGCTGACGAGCACTGCGTCCCAGGCCGTTGTAATCACCGTCCTCGTCCTGGTCATCGTCGTCTGACAGGGGATCGCCATCTGACTCGATCCCAGGCGTGTCCGGTGTCCCGTCACTGTCATTGTCACCCTGCGAGGTCCCTGGCAGTGGACCAGTCACGATCGTGCCCACAGGCGCAGGGATCTGCACGGGCGCAGGCATGACACGGGCTGTGCCTCCTATGACTCGTACCCTGGCCCTGTTCATTGCCTCGTCCATAGCAGGCTCACGTGGCATGTGCTCATTTGGCCTGTACAGCCGTGGTACCAGCCTCCATGTTCCATAGCACATGCTCCTTGGCACAGATGGCACATTCAAGGCCAAGCGTTCCAGGACGTCCATGAACGGTGCTGTGGCTGTTGCAAAGTTCACAGTCGTTGAGCCCATGCCCATGACGTCGGCCAGTTCACGCATCGCTGCCAGACTCCTGGTCGGTGTCCATGCTGCCATGCGCCTGACCAGCATCAGCACCGTGGCACCTGAACGCACCATCCAGCGCCGGCTGACGTACTTCTGGATCAGTGGACCCATGCGCTCGTCAGTTCTCAGGTTCAAAGGCCCAGTCAGCGGATAATCGTCCAAATAGGCTCCGTTGTCCTCCCATTCGACTGGTGGCAGTTGTCTGCGTCCAATTGGCCTAGCACGTGTACCTTGTCGATCTGCCATTGCAACAGGTCATGCAGCAGTGGAACGTTCAACGCGTTGTAGCGCTACCTGTGTCAGCTATCAGTGCAGCCGTCGTAGCCCCGTCTCATTGCAGTTGAACTAGCACATTGCCATGGATCATGCACCATTGTCTCAGCACAACATCAGCTACCTGGACCAGTGCATTAACGAGGGCTGGACCCCTGTCTGGTCAGCGCCCTGTGGTCCTTCAGGCGAGTACCCAGCACCAGCCGAGTACTTGGACGTGACTTCTGGGCCCTGTCAGATGCTCATGAAACTGGCCAGGGGTCGATTGCGTACCTGGATCATAGTCAGGCTGCCAGTTGCAGGTGACGTAATCGCTGGCAAACGCCTTGTGCGCAAGCTTCGATCAGTGCCCGGCGTCAGTCGACCTGGGATTACGTCCAGTACAAGGGGCGAACAGGCCGTTGCAAGGATGGCAGCTGTCCTTGGCATTGGCGCGTTCTGCAGACCTGGCCTGGGCATCAGGGAGGGACTGGTGCCACCTGACGATCTGACAGTTGCAGGCCTCGACATCGAAGTCAGAACAGGCAATGACCCTGGCTCAGGCTGGCCCCTTGCATTGGACGACATCTTGAGCATTGCAGTGTCAGCACCTGATGGACGTTGCCATGTGTGCTACACCACGGGCCGTGTCACAGAGCCAGGACTGCTGCAGGACGAGCGCATGTACCTGTGCCCTGTCATGGACTCGACTGCGGCTGTTGCATAGGCTATAGGCATTGTCGAGTGCATGGAACCAGATGTCCTGGCTGTGCACAATGGCCTGTCCTTTGACTTGCCCAGGATGGCAGCTCATTGCCCGGTGCACCTACGCAATCGATTCGCAGCCGTCAACTTGGACGCTAGCAGGCAGGGCGTGACCATGAACCTGCGTGGCGTGAACCTTGTTGACACGTACCATTACTTGGACAAGCTGCACAGGCAAGAGTGGCAGGGCACGTCACTTGCAGCGGTGGCAGAACGCGTGGGCTTGCCAAGGAAGCTCAGCTACCTGTCACCGTCCTTCTCGCCATCGTCCAATGATCCAATTGATGCCTTGATCCTGTACAATGCACACGATGCCTGGTTACACGCTGGCATTGCTCGGCTGACAGGGTGCGTCCACGAGATCTGCACCGTGGCCGGCTGTCTCAAGGCTCCGATGACTGACGCGTCCAGGTTCATCAGCGGTACCATGGTCAGCAACTTGGCCTCGTCCCATGTCCTGTCCATAGGCCACGTCTTTGACTGGGCACCTGAGGACGTTGACCAGGACGGTGGCAAGTACCGAGGTGCCTGGGTTCTTGATCCAGTACCAGGTGTCCACGGCCCTGTTGCTGTGTGCGATGTCAGCTCCATGTATCCGACCATCATGAGGGACTTGAACGTGTCAATGGAAACTGAAACACACAGGCACGTGCCAGGGTACGAGGACCTCAGCAATGGCTCAATGGCCTGGTCCGATGACGTTTGCACAGTTGTAACAGACGACGGGCCTGTGTCATTCGATCGGACAACGCCTGGTGTCCTTCGCAAGTGCCTGGAGGCGTTGATGGCCAAGCGTGAGGAGGTCGGTCGCAAGAGTACGATGGGCTGGTCGTTCAAGATCGCGGTTCTCAGCATCTATGGAGAGCTGGGGGCCAAGGACTCTTCATTCTCATCAAGGACGTGCGCATCAGCTGTGACAACGGCTGGCAGATGGGTCCTGGCCTCGATCAGTGCCACTGCAATGCTCACAGGCCTGAGACCAGTGTACGGTGACACGGACTCGGTCTTCGTAACATTGCCAGGATCATCGGACAAGATGCCTGAATTCGAGGGCAGAGTCAGAACCTTCGCTGACTTCGTTGGTGCAGTCTTCAGACGTACGCCTCTCGTGTCATTGAACCTCGAATCAGAGGCTACGTACCTGCAACTGATCTGCGTGGGCAAGAAGGCGTACTGTGGCATGCGCACCAAGTTCGGCTCCTGTGGCAAGGATCCCAGCTGGCATGCAAAGGGCCTAGCATCAGTCAGACGTGATAGGCCCAAGGCAGCGTAGGCGTTCATGGAGATCGTAGCCCTGGCCATCTGCCAGGGCAACCGTGACCTGGTCCGCGTCTCACGTGCGATGGCCGAGTCCCTGACCCGCTGGTTGTCCAGTGACCTGTGCTCTGCTGATCTGTGCATAGAACGCAGGGTCCAAGGAGTGCCAAGCGTCCAGTTCGTTGACTCGACCGGTGCCCATGTGACAATGCCACTGGACAGGTTCGAATCGGCAACTGTTCAGCCGTCGTTGAACTGGGCCATGAGCAAGTTCCAGGCCAGCGTTGCTAGAATCCTGCAATCCTGTGGTCTGCCCAACGTCAGGGAGCTACTGACCGTGGCTCAGATCAGTGGCTTCGACGTCGCATGCCTGTGCGAGGCATTGGACAGAGGACTCTGATCAAGCAGTAGCAGCAGCTGATGGCAGTGTGACAATGACACTGGCAACGTCAATGTTTAAAACTGGAACAAGGCACCGGTGTCAGAATCATACTGCACTGTGACCCTGCCGGTGTCAGAGGCAATGAACAGTGGCCGTGACTGTGACGGTGACCTTGGCTGAGACTGGGACTGAGGCTGTGGCTGCTACTGGGACCGATGCAATGACTGCTGCTGCGACTATTGCTGTGGCTGTTACAGATACTGCTGCTGAGACCACTGCTGAGACTGGTGCTGAAACTGGTGCTGAGTGCCTGAACCTGTTCGATGGCTCACTTGCGGAATCATGGAGGCGCCATTTGCAGCAGACGAACTGCCATTGCACGAAGGCCCAGGCATTGACACAGAACAGCTGCCAGGGTTCGCTGACGGATTGTTGGCTAGCACCTGGCAAGTGTCACGTGGTACGACACCTGGACTTGCCAATGAGCTGCCGTTACGGGATCTGATTACGCGCACGGCTGAGTTCATGGGCACTGTGGCTGTGACGGGGGCTGTTGAACCGGAATGCGTCAATGTCCAGTCCGAGGGCACGATGCGACCCCTTGCAATGGCACAGCCCGTGTCCGTGATGCCCTGCGCAGTTGCTGGTGGCAGATTTGCGATGTGGCCAAGAATACGTTCCACAGGACTGCGTGACATGGTCAGGGCAGCTAGGATGCGCCGCCTGTGTCACAAGCCCTGGTGCCCGCGTGATCTGATTGCAACCCCGGCTGTTGCAATTGACAGCCTGCAACAGCGGGTGGCCAATGCATACGCCGATGACAGGTTGCTTGCAGCCTATGCCTGGACTGCGGTCAAGGAGGCGTCCCAGACAATGGACAATGCCTCCTGGCAGGACGTGTTCCAGCCCATCAATGAGGTGACCAAGCACCATGGCATCCTTGGGACACTGTCAGACTGCCAGGTCATTGACATGAACCCAGGCGAGGAGTCCAGTGCACCTGACATGGAAGCACGACAGCCTGTGTCATGGACAGAGGGCTTCATCGATTGCCTGTACACGCCTGCGTCTGTTGAAGCTGGCAGGATACGCCGTCTTGCCCATGGTGTCAGATTCCTGGTTGAGGACACAAGGATGCTGGACCAGTTACAGTTGATCTTGGACCATGCCATTGCCCATGTGGGCACTGATCGTAGTGACAGTGACGAATGGCTGGTCTGCTGGTCAGGTTACGTGGTCAGGGTTGCATTCGAGCACGTCTCGGCCATTGTCTCGGCCTGGCGGTCACCTGAGCTGCAGTCATCGGACGTGCCTGGGCCACTGCTACACCTGTTCAGGCAGGCAAAGGTCGTATGCCTTATGACATGCACCGGTGTCATGGCCAGACACCTTGACGGGGCCAATGCAACACTGCCAGGCGTCTGGATCGACAACTTGACCTGGCACTCGGAACGTGTGACAAGGTTACCTGAACACAGACTGCCTGATAGGGACGATGAGGCGCAGGCCCAGGAGTTCATGTGCACGACCGGCCGTCTGATACCGTTCATCACAAGGGACGAGCCTCCACGACCACTGCTCGCATGTTCTATGGCCAGTCAAGCCCTGTGCAGACCATACGTGAAGCTGTCGTCGACGGTGTCCCCAGTGAATACGTACGTGCCTATTGTCAGGACACAGCTGTTGCATGACCTGATCGGTGAGCTGGATCCGCCAACCGGTCTGAGCTTCCCAGGCATCAGTCTCATGGCATTGTTCCACAACGAGCCCTGCAACTACGAGGACGGTGTCATCGTATCGGATCAGATCAACGCACTAGGACTCATGGCACACGAGGGCGTGGTCTTCCACCCGATGCCTCAGGACGCTGGTGACTTGGTCGGGACAACGATTGGGCCTGACACAGAATGGTGGCGACCTGCAGACTCAGGCCACGTCTATGCCCAGTCCTACAGCAGCCAGCGAATGCGGTACGTGGCAGTGAGAATGCAGTGCAAAGACCTGCGCATGGGTGACAAGCTAGCTACGTGGCACGGTCAGAAGTTCACGATATGCGAGATCAGGCCCCATGAGCCCACTGTGCACGTGTCAGAGGACAGGCTCAGTGTTCAGGCCACAGATCATCATTGCCTCCAGCTCAGTGCACAATCGGCTGACACTTGGCCAGGTGTTCGAAGCAGGACTCGCTGCAACGGTCTGTGATTCGGCTGACTGGGACTCAAGGGCACAGTACGAGCCCATTGTGCTGCCACAGGACTGGCCCAGGACCTTGGACCGCAGTACGTTGACGCGTACGTGCACGATTCAGTACCCTGGTGCAGTGGGCAGGCAACAAGGCCCAGTCTGGCAGAACGGGGCCTGGACAGCTGGGACTGTAACTGCTAACTACGGCCCGTGCTGGATCTGGCAGCTGGTTCACCTGGTCCGTGACAAGCAGCAGTACTGCAGCAAGGTGCCCAAGTCCCTGATGCTGCCACGTGGTCGTCTGCGAGGTGCACCGGTCAGATTGGGCGAGATGGAACAGCAAGCGCTCGTCATGGCCGGCTGTCCCAGGTTCGCAGAGGAACTGGTGCAAAGTGCTGACCTGTGCACTGCCTACGTCTGTGGCAATTGCAGGAGGCTTGTGGAGCTCTGTGACTGTGCCACCGACACTGTGCCAGTTCGCATGTGCATCAGGAAGACGACCGCAGTTTTCGACATCTGCCAAGCAGTCGCTGACTTGAACCTGTCACGTGCAGGTGTCAGGCAGTCCGTGCCCTCGTCAATTGCCTACGATCCTTGAGCCTGATTCTATGAAAACCAGGTGCTGCATCACAGTCCTCACAGGCAATGGCCATGTCACAGTGAGCTCAGACATGACCTCGTCACAGGAACGCAGCCTGAGACCTTTGAACTGTGCACGTACGACGGCTGGTTCATGGAAGGTGTCAGGGCCTATTGTTGCAGTTGCAGTGCCATCGTCATTGCGTTTCATGACCACGTCCCCCTGCCTGATGACGTAGCCCTGGTCATCTGCGTCATCGTACACGTAACAGCATCCGAGCACTGGTACGCCTGCACAGGACAATTGCCTGAGCTCACTGACAACGTGCTGTGCACTGAAGGCTGCGACAACCGGCACAGAGTTCAGTTCCAGCCATCTCATGAACTCGTCCAATGCCAACCTTGTCAACCTTGTCAATGACCTGGTCACCTGGTACATGATCAAGACTGCCGACTTTGACCAGGTCATCGGTGCCTGTTCCTCTGGCCATGAGACCGTCCCGTGTCACTAGCAGATCGATCTCAGGCTGCTTGATCCTGTACGTGAGACTCGTGTCACAGCCGATTGCAATGACACCGTCGCATGGCAGGGGTTCAGCTGCCAGACGCCTATTGATCTGACCCAGGCCAAGCTCGTGACGTCGGTACAGGCACGGGGGACAGTCCAAGATGTCGATCAATGGCCACGGCTTGGCATAGGGCCTTTTCACAGGCACAGTTTCCTGGCCGACTGCAAGGTGACCGATTGCAATGAGCTGACCATCAGGCATCCACTCGCACCTGACGATGTCTGGCCTTGACGTGCGTACATTGACCTGTGAGTTGAGGTAATGGCCGATGACAGTGAGCAATGGATCAGTCCTGCAAAGGACCCAGAGGCAGCCATTGTCAATGAGCCAGGCGGATTCGCCATTGGGCTTGGGCAAGTACACGTGACCCGGACCAGGCGACGTTGCAGCATAGACCACAGGCACGTCAGCGACACGGACTGAGCACATGAACAAGGTGTCCAGGGCCCGTTGCATCTGATCACCGCATCCGGCCTGTTCGGCTACGTACTCGACGGCCTTTAGCCAATCGACATTGCCTGGGGGCATGTCACTGGTCCATTCCAGCTCAGCCAGCCTGTCGTTCGATGGCCTGATCAAGGACGTGCGCACGTGCCAGTTCGTGTCCTCGACCTGCCATTCGTGTGACTGGATCATGTGCTTGTACTGCCAAACTGGATCCGATTGCAAGCCCAGGACCTTTGACCACTCCTTTGACACAGCCACTGTCATGCACCAGGCCAGGTCCAATTTGACCAGCGTTGACTTGGCCTCGAGCTTGACCCCATTTCTGAGCCTGACACGTGCTCCTGTGCTGTTGCCTGAGTCATTTACAGTGCACGTGAGCCCTGTTTCATGCCAAGTCCTCGTTCCAACGCCCATGAGCTCAGCAGCTTTGATCATGCCATCGGCGACAGCTCCAGTCAGCCTGAGCTCGTACTCGATCACTGGGACTGCGACAGTGACCCTGTTGCATTGTTCGAGCACGCGGTCCTTGGGCACCAGTCTGATGCAACCGGCTTGCCTCTGGATCCGCTCAAAGGCAAGGAGCAGCTGTTGGCTGGGTGCCTGTTCCACGTTGCATTGACATCGAACGAGCTCTGGTGCCTCGTCAGGGCCTAATCGCACTGTTTCCCAGACTCCGGCCTTGGACTTGCCACAGAACTTGCACCTGTCATTGGACGCCATCCTGGACTCTGGTGGGATGAACAACGCGTTGGCTGAGCACTTTAGTCATGGATTCAGCTCGCACTGCCTACGTACGAGTGTTCAGGCAAGGCAGTCGCAGGGACATGGCACCTCTGCCTACGTCGTTTGCCTACAGACCCTTGAACCAGGACAGGTTACGATTGCTGCCACCTGGTAAGCATGGGGCACTTGGCAGGTCGTGTCCGATACATGACGCCTACTCGGGTCACCTATCGCTGCTGTCAACGGGTCACGTGCTGGTTCCTGCCCATTGCATGGTGGATGAGCCAGATGCCACTGACAGACGTGGGACGTTGACCGAGTCTGCAATACAGGGCCGCTGTGACGTCGCCGGTTACGGTACAGGGATCAGGGAAACGCTCATGGGCAAGAGGGGACTGCTCAGGTACAAGGTCGCAGGCTGTCGTCCTGTAGCATCAGCAAGGGGCGTAGCAACAGTCACATGGCAGGCGAGTCCTGAGGTCCTGTTCATGCCCCGTGTCTGGATGTCTAAGATTCAGTACCTGGCACCTGAGCATGACCTGGGCTCTGACAGTGATGATGACACAGGCAATTGCCTGAGCTCAAGGTTGACTGAGACGGGTCCTGAGACCGGTTCCTGGGCCATTGTCCTGAGGTGTCCTGCACTGGGCGAGGACTCAGCACAGGCTGTCAGGCTCGTGCCCTGGGACAACTGGTCCATTGGCCTGCATCCTGAGCTCTGTGTCCCATTGCATTTGGACTTTGACGGTGACGAGGTGCACGTTTTCATGACCAGTGATCCTGCATTTGTTGCTGAGATACGTGCCAGAGCCTCCAGGGCCAGGTACAGCAAGTTCACTGAGCCTGTTGTACGTGCAGCCATGGACTGGTACGATGACATTGAACCTGAGGACATTGACCATGGCACGTTCATCAGGAGCTCGACCATGACACTGGAGGCACTGTCAGAGAATCCGATGCCGCATGCAGTGCACAGACTAAGCCGTTGCAAGGTCGAAATCTGGCCTGAAATCTGGCCGTTACCTGGCAGAGGACAAGCCCATCAGGTTCGTGGAACAATGCTCTTCGGCCATGTCAAACGTCATTGCCAGCCAACTGAGTGTGTCTGACAACTACATGGTCACGAGGCAGTCCAAGTACCTTGGCTCGCAGATCCTGTCGACGAGGACTGGGCTTCACATGCCCTGCTGGTACGGTCCTGGGTCAGAGGCCATAGAAGCAGTTGGCAACGGCATGGTTCCAGTGGGCACGCATCATACCTGCAATGAGAGTCCTAGCCAGGTTGTCGGCCAAGGCAATGCAGGGCTCATTGGACAAGGCCAAGCACCGCAGTACACAGGCGCTGTCAGTGAGTCCAGCCTCGTCACTGATCACAGGCGAGGACAGAGCCCTGTGCGTTGTCAATGATCCTGTTGCCGGTCACTTGATGCTGATCCTGAGACCTGGTGCATCGGACGATTCACTGGCCCGAGTCGTTGCAACGAGCTCAGTCAGGATCGTGTCCGAGTCCATAGCTCGTGGCATGACAATGGACGACGCCTGGTGCCTGTGCCTTAGTTCAGCAGTCATGGTCCTGCACGAGGAGCAAGTTCAAGGTGACGATCACGAGACCGTGGCCCTTGCAGCAGTGATCATGGCCCTGGCAAGGTCAGGTGTCAACAGTCCAATGGCACTGCCTGAGCGTTCCAAGGTCCTGTCAGAGCTGGGCTGCAACTGGCTCGTCTGCTGCCTGAACGAGGACCTGTCAGCCATCAGGCGATTGCGTGCTGCTGGGTCTGATACATTTGCCAATGCACATCCGATTGCTGATCCTGCAACTGCATTCGTGTTCGGCAACTTCTCAGCCTGTGCTCGTGATCTGGGCCCCGCTCAGTTTTGAACAGCGACCTGGTCATTTGACGTGGACTAAGCCATCTGAAAACCTTGCCACTGACTGTGGATCAGCCATCAGTTCACGTATTAGAGTCAGCAGTGTCCTATAGCAGTCGGCGACTGATTTCGGATGACCCTGGTACCGCAGGCGACCTCCTGACCTGAGCTTGAGCAACGAGTCAACGTACGAAGAGCCACCGCCTGTGATCGAGGGTACGTGCGCTCTGATGAACAGGCCGCTGTGCTCCTGTGACACAGGCAATCGACTACGCCTTGCGACCCTTGCAAGCTCAGCTATTGACTCAGGCCCAGGTGTACAGTGCACGATCTCAGCCATCGACACTGCCATTGTGAACGTGAGCGTGGACCCTGACAGGTTGCAGAACGTCATCGTACCAACGCCTCTAGTCACCCAGCCAGTGGACGCAATCGATGTGCAGATTGACGCGTATCTGCCCATGACCTGGTATCTGTCCCTGTGCCTGTTGAGCTTACAGTCACCAGCACCAGTCGAAGGTGGTTCAAGGATCTGCAACCTTGCCTTGTAGTCCACAGCTCGTCTGGCAAGGTTCTCAGGCAACGTTATCGATGACGTAGCCAGGAACGGTTGCAGGAACCATAGAGCTACGACACAGCCCGTGTCCAAGCGCCAGGTGCCCAGTTCAAGGACTCTCCTGTACGGGCCAACGACGTCAAGTTCAGAGCATGCAATGCCTAGTGCCACCTGTCCCTGCAAGTAGGCAAGGCCCTCGTCACAGGGCTCGTACGTGCCCCAGCTGCACATCCTGATCCACGGTGCCATGGTCGCAGCCAATGGATCAGGCTCATGTTGCAGTGCCCGTTCCCTTGCCAGTGAGTCAACGATCATGGCCTGCTGTTGCAGCTCAGGACGGCGTGATTCTGGTACCTGACCACTGCGCCCTTGACCTTGCCTCTGTGCTCGCTGCCTAGTACGAGAATCCCTGGAAGCCATCTTAGCGCTTGGTACTCGCACCTGTAACTGCAGCCAGTAGAGTTCATCAACGTGTTGCAGCCCAACTTCGACTTGCACCTGTAACTGTTGCCATGGCACTCGTTCAACTGCTATTGCTGCCCGTTACTCTGACACTGTCAGCAGTCAGTAGCTTGCTCAGGTACATAGGACAGGCCGTTGGCACAGGTGGCAGACTCCTGTTCCATATGACACAGAGCACGACCAGCATCCTGACAACTGCAAGTGCGATGCTCGATGACATTGGCACTGCCCTGGCCACAGTCAGCACACAACGGCCATTGCAACCTGCGCAATTGGAACCGGCGCCAGAACGTGCACAGCTGGCATCTGCACCAGTCCAGGTCCCATTGGAACAGGGCCAGGCCGTGATCCATAGCCCTCGTGCCACGGTTCGGCAGCCACGGGTCAAGTACGTGGACCGTGCAATGCCAGAGGACCCAGTCAAGTCATCGTCCGAGGCCTGGTCCAGGCTCTGTGGCATGGTCATGGCAGCGACAACTGGCTGTGTCTACGTGCCTGGTGATCTAATGCACAGTGCCTGCGTGCTGATTGGCAATTACCTGGCACAGTCTGACAGGGATCTGCTGCTATGGCCTATGCACGAGAGACTGCATCAGCTCAAGGTCTGTGATCACTGGAACTTGTGCAGTGTTAGCCACTCAGCATTCGATCCAAGTACCAGTCCCCTGTCGCCTGTGTTCACAGGTGGCTTGAATCTGTCAGCTGGTAAGTCACAGGTCCCTAGTGAACTGGCCAAGTCAACGACGTGTCCTGCACTGGTCCCAGTCCTGCTCAACTGTACGGTGGCCTGTGTCAATGCACTAATTGCCAAGTCGCCAGTGCGCCTGGTCCTGTCAATGCCTATTAGCAGGGTCGCGTCACTTGTTCTGTCCGCCTTGGTCCTGTGCATGACTCGACTGGGACTGGTGGTGCAATTGACTGTGGACCTGGAGTCATGGCCTGAGTTCCCTGGCATTGATCACCTGTCCAGTATCTGCACCTTGACCAGGGCCGATGCTAACACGTGCCTTGGACTGTTGCAGGATCATGGGTCGTCCACCGGTGCCTGCTGCGTATTCTGGTGCAAGCTGAGTGCACCCGATGACCAGGCCACGTACCTTGACGATAGCTCACGTCCTTGGCCACGACCTTAGAGCTGATTGGGCCGAGTCTGCACGTACTGGGCCTGCCATACGAGGACGATCACGCTGTCGTCACGGAGGCTTGGTCCACGTGCGTTGCCATGCTACCAGTACTCGAGTCCGATTCGCACCCTGGAGCCTGGTACACGTCATCGACCATCCTGCCACGTGACACTGGATCTCAGCCCTCAATCGTATTCCAGTCATCAAAGCCTGGGTCGTATCACAGGCCTCGTCACCAGGCCGTGGTCAATGGCTACGTCAGGGCTCTCAGGCACCAGCGCTCAGGTCTCTGTTGCAGGTGCTGTCTTGCCGATGCCCTTGTACTGTTCTCGATCCTGAACCCGGCGCTGGCCAATGGCACTCCTGCCAACGTGGCCCGTGCCATGAGAACGTACCTGGGCCAGGACGGCACTCAGGATGCGGATCTTGTTCCTGCAGGCGTTCTTGAGCTGTGAATCCAAGTGTCGAAGTCAATGACAGTGCAGGTGTCAGCTGTCAATTGCCAGTTGCCAAGTGGCAGTGTCAACGTCAATGTCAATGTCGATGTCGATGTCAAAGTCGAAGTCAAAGTCAACGTCAAAGCCAGTGATGTTGACACTGCTACCTGTCAATGGCAGACTCAATGTCAATGGCGATGACTGAGATCCCTGTACCAGTCAATGGGCAGCAGTCGATGTCAATTGGCTATGTCGATGTCACAGTCAGGGCCTATGATCATGGCAGTTGTCACAGCCTATGTGCCGTTGATCATGACAACGGCTGGGCCTGACTGACTGGGGCATTGTTCAAAACGGTCATGACGCTGCCATGAACAGGGCAACGTTCCAGTCATAGGCCTAGTCCTAGGCCTAGTTGCAGGCCTGATCGCAGGCCTGGTCATAGGCTAGGCCGAGGGCATGGCCGCGGGATCGGGCACAGTCTTGGCCTAGGACTAGGGCGCGGCTTTGACCGCGCGGTTGGCCTTGGGGTTGGCCGTGCCCCTGGCCGCGGCCTACGGCCGCGGCCAGGGGCACGGCCGCAGTCTTGGAGGCAGCCTTGGAGGCAGGACCGACCCTGGACTTGAAAGCGCTCAGATGATCAGCGGGCCAGGACAACGGCAGGGCCATGTACAACTGCCATCGTCCGGGTCGAGCCCCAGTACTATGATCCGTTGCTGCACCCGTCTGTGCCAGCATCAGTTCTAGCACCGACGTCATACGACAATGAGCCAGATCAAGCCCACGCACAGGGCACAGGCTATGGAGCTGCTTGAGCTCATGGGCGGATCACGGCTGGTTCTGGACCAGGGCACGAGGGGGCACGTACAGGACGCGCATGGGCTGGTGGCTTCCGATCACGTGCTGGCTGGCCTGTTGTCACAGCCGGTGAACTGGCTCAATTGGCTGGACTCGGCTCTGCAGGACAAGTGGGGCCATCTGCCAATGCCACCGCCTGGGACTACGCGCTGTGACATCGTCCTGGTCCTACTCAGTTCCAAGGGCTACCCGTTCAGGCCCTCGACTGTGCACTGGCCCAGATTCGATGACGATGCCTGTTCAGCACTCTGGGGCACGGTCGTGAGGATCGCAGGCCTGGCACGTGCACCTGACTGGTTGGCTGAGTCAATTGCCTGGAGGACTGAGACAGGTTACAGGTCCAGCGCTGGACTGATGACCGAGGCACAGGCTATGGGTACGAGGCCATTGTCTCAGCGCCTCCGTGCCTATTTGCAATTGTCAGGGTCACAGGGCGAGATACTGCCACCGTGGCCTGTACGTGGTTCGGTGATCGTGCCTGGGATTCACGTACTTGAACTGAGGCTGTTGAACGATGTCAATGGCATTTGAAAACTGCAACGTGTTAGCACAGCAACTGTTCGAGTGTCACAGCCCTGTCATGGAACGTGTGCCTAGACCCCCTGCCTGCATCATGACCTCGATCACTGGACCCACTGCAATAGTCCCAGACCAGGCCCAGGACAAGGCCCAGTCACAGAGGAGGTCACTGCCAAAGCTCGTCTACGGCACAATGACGGTGGCCAGGACACAGGCACAGGCCAGTCCTGGTGCCAGCGTGACGTCAGGCCCAGGACTAGGACCAGAGCAGGGATCAGGACAAGGGCATAGACGAGGACTTGGTTCCCAGTAACAGGCAGGGTCACAGGCGTTGTCATTGACGGACTTGCCAGCTGGTCTCGGTCCATTGATCAAGCACCTGGTCATGACCGTTGACAACATGAACAGGAGGCTGGAACTGATGGATTCGAAGATCGATGACATGGCCTCGCAGGTGACACAGTTACAGGCCCAGGTCGCAGCCCTGTCCGATCCCCCTGTCATTGCTGGTGCATCGTCGGTCCATGCCCTGGATTCAGTTGAGGATGCCTGGGTACGTGAGCATGAGGACGTGCTGTATCCTGGCATGGACATGGGCAACGATCAGGACACGGGTACTGGTGTCAGGCTAATGCCGCTAGTGACCTGGGCATTGCAACGACGGCGACACCAACCACGGCGCCCTTGCAGGGCGCCGCGGCTGGTGTCAGCTACAAGTCAAGCAGCGAGGTCATAGCCGTCCTGCTGCTGGGCCTGAACCGCTGCCTGCGTGAGTCGATTCAGGCATCTTCCAGGCGCTGGTTCCCTGACAACGTTCAGAACCCTGTCACACGTACAGAGCACATCGTCAACCTCCTAGTCAAAGCCCCAGGGCTGAACCTAATCACGTTGCCCAAGCTTTCGTCCCCTGGCATGGTCACGATAGCACGTCTACTGCACAGGAGGGAGCGCAACAACGTGCCCTTGGTCGACGTCGGCATCCTGGTCACCCTGTGCAAGAATGGCGTCACCAGGCCTGTGTTGGATGCATTGACAGTGGTCATTGAACGGTTCAAGTCAGTCTGTGAACTGTTACCGCTGCCTGGTCCTGACTTTGTGCCACTTGTCGATGGCCTGTTGGTCAATGGGCAAGGACTGGCATTCAGCATCGATGGACTGGTGCCCAGGCGCAGGTCACAGGACGAGGAGCTTGCAGTTGGGCTGACCCATGGCAGGCTGAAGACGTACGTGCATCGAAGGCTGGAACATGCAACTATTGCAGATGCCTACTGGACTGCGATGCAAGGCCCTGCAAGTGGACTGGGCAGCGTCATGAGCCAGGTCTGATGCAGTAAGTCATGGGCATTGGCTAGGTCAACGTCTGCAGTTTTCAAAACCTGTGCCTCGGCCGTGTCAATGGAACAGGCGACGTTTTCAGAACACGTGCACAGGAGCTGCGGTCAAGGCCCACGAATGCTGCAGCCGTACTCAGGCCAGGACACCCCACGATGCCAGCAACAGGGCGACGGCAGGACCAACGTTCTCAGGCAGGTCCTCGCGTGCTATGCCGATGGCCTCGTCCTGCTCAACTGCCGTGACAAAGTCCTTGACGCCCTTCCTGGAGTCGTCTGAGGCGATTGCAAGAATGGCAGATGTTGCTGCCTTGCTCTGTGCCTCGTCTCCTAGGCCCTCGTACAGCTGCAGGAGGTCCACCTGCCACTGCGAGCGCACCTGCCACTGTGAGCGCACCTGCCACTGTGAGCGCACCTGCCACTGTGAGCGCACCTGCCACTGTGAGCGCACCTGCCACTAATGTACCAGTTCAAGCTCAGTTCCAACAAGCTCAGTTCCAACAAGCTCAGTTCCAACAAGCTCACCTGCCTGCAGCACCGCCTGCAAGCTGCCCCTCTCCATCCACTCGTACACCAACACCTGCCCCCCCTCTTCCCCCTCCTCTCCCCCCAACCGCCCGACCTCCTCCTCTCCCCCCTCCTCTTTCCCCTTCTCTCCCCCCTCCTGCCTGCCCCCCTCCTCGCCCCTCTCCTGCCCGCCCCTCTTCTCTCCCCCCTCCTTCCCGCCCCCCTTCTCTCCCCGCTGCCCTGCATCTTGCAGCCCCTCGCTGCCCCCTTTAGCCTCGCTGCCCCCTTCAGCCTCGCTGCCCGCTATACCTTGCCAGCAGCACCACCCCACGAGGCGGAGCACGTTGGGGTGCCCCACTCGCGACAAGGCCAGCGCATGGGCCTCCAGAGACGCCCACTGCGGTGCCCCCTTCATGCGCTTCACTGCCCACACGCCCCCCCGCCCCCGCGCCCTCCCCCTCCCTGCACGCACCCCCTGCTTCCTCTGCAACGCCCCCCCCGCATCTCCGCCTTCCTGCTTCCTCTCTCCCCCTTCCCGCTTCCCCTCTCCCCCTCTTCCTTCCCCATCATTGTTCTCCGCCTCACCTCCCTCCTTGCCCTTTCCCCCCTCCTTGCCTCTTTCCCACTCCTTGCCTCTTTCCCCCTCCTTGCCTTTTCCCCCCTCCTTGCCCCTTTCCCCCTCCACCTCCCCCGTCCACTCCCCCCATACCCCCTTGTACACGTCACTCCACCTGCCTCCCCCTACCCTCCGCCCCTCTGCCCACCCATTGGTGGCCCTGATGACGTCAGCAAGGGGGATTTGAGGGCAGGGGAGGGTGCGCTTGAGCATGGAAGGAGCTGCAAGGGGGAGGGGGATGAGGGGAAAGGGGAATGAGGGGAAGGGGGGAATGAGGGGAAGAGGGGAATGAGGGGAGCGGGGCAATGAGGGGGAATGAAGGGAACGAGGGGAGTGAATACGGCGGCGAATGAGGACCCATGAGCAGACGGAGGGAATAGAGGGGGGAAGAAAGGAAGAGGGGCGAGAGAAAGGAAGAGGGGCGAGAGAAAGGAAGAGGGGCGAGAGAAAGGAAATTGATAGGCGCTGTTGAAAGGGAGGTGCAACAACACACACACACCAACACATACAAAAACACTTACACAGATACTCACACCCACCCACCCACCTATACTCACACACTCTCGCCCCCCCACCCTTACACGTTCCACTCCACTCCACCCACCACTACATTCCCTGGCATGGCGACACATGCCCTACTACAGGACCCACCCATCACATCACATCACATCACATCACATCACATCACATCACATCACATCACATCACATCACATCACATCACATCACATGCCTCCTTCATCCCCACTTCCTGCCCTCTAATACAAGTGATGTTTTGAGAGGACGGAAAAGTGGGGATAAAGTCCCGCATCTCAAAATGACACTTTGATCATGTGGGTACCCACGTGGATAAAGACCCACCGCATCACATGCCTCCTAGTTTTGAGGCGCCTCAAAACTACAAGACTCACTCATCCACCGATCCATCATATCATATCATATCACATGACATGACATGACATGACATGACATGACATGACATGACATGACATCACATCACATCACATCACATCACATCACATCACATCACATCACATCACATCACATCGCATCACATCACATGCCTTCTTCATCCCCGTTTTCCCCTTTCTCCCCTGCCCACTCACTCATAACCTCCCCCTTTCGTGCCTGCTCCCGCCTCCACCACCACAGCCCCCATCCCCCCCCCACCAGCACAACCAGCAGCAGCACTGCTGCACCCGCTGCTGCCCCGGCAATCGTGGATGGTGAGAGGGAGGAGGTGAGAGGAGCGGGAGGAGGAGGGGAGGCGAGGAGGGCCGCGATGATAAGGGGAGGAGGTGGAGGGGGGAGGGACGGCGGAGGAGGAGGAGGAGGAGGGGGAGGCGGTCTGGGGATTGGTGCTGGGGGGAATAAGACGGGGGGAAAGAATGAAGGGTTAGGGTGCGAAATAGGTGGGCCTATGGGATGGGGGATGGGTGGCATGTTTGAGTATGGAAACGATTCTCTTGAACAGAATGTGGAGATAATTGGACAGGTCGAATATTGGGGAGCACAAACGGGGGAGTTTGTGGTGCGGATGACCAAAGCAAGGCTAAGTGTATGTATGGTTTGTTGGTTGGTTGGTTAATTCGAGGTTCGCCCGAACATGTTCGTGTTCGGGCCGCGGCTGCAATTTGCCCCGCAACGAACACGAACGTGTTCGAGGTTCGCCCGAACACGCCTTCATAGGCGAACGGCGAACACTTGTGTCGGCGGAAATCGTTCGCCGAACCGAACAGTGTTCGGTTCGGCTGTTCGAGCTGTTCGACAGAGGACGAACTCGAACCTGTTCGAGTTCGGCCTCTGCTCATCCCTAGCTTTTACCTTTATTTTTGGGACAGAGTTTATCAGTGTGTGTGTGTGTGTATTTTTTGCCTTTTTTTTGTTTCTCACTAGTACCAACACCTTTTAGCCCATATCTGATACCCTCCAGCCCATAGTTTTTTTACGGCTAATGCTCCCAACAGCCAGGCTCAGCCCGATTTCTGGATACGTGACCCGATTTCGGTCTGGGTCAATATTGAGTCAAGACCCGACCTGACCCGGCCCGATTTCATGAATCGGGACACGAGTAGACCCGACCCGACTGGGTGTATTCGAAAAGAACCGGTAGGGTCGGCGGCCTGACCCAGGCAAAATCCCAGGTCGGGTCTAGTCTCATGCCTACCCAGAAGTTTGCGACCCGTACCGACGATTTATGGGCAATGAACGGGCCAGATGTGATGTGACACAACACCGCCTTTGGGTCCTTATCCTAGTCGGGTCATCAGACCCGCATTTGGACCACACAGCAGATCCGATCCGCACAAATTGGCAATTTGGCATGCCCGCTATTACATGCTGAGAGGTGGGTGGCCAGATGTATGTAATTGCACCACCCAAAAAAAAAAAACAAAAAAAAAAAAACAAAACAAATAACAAGAAAAAATGTGAGAGATTACAGGAGGAGAGGCAGGGTTTGGGGGCTGACAGCTGCTGCAGGGTGGTGAGGTGGGAAAGGGCGCGAGGCAGGGATCCCGTGAGATAGGGGTTCATGCTTAGCAACCTGCCACGCATGTGAGAAAGGGGTTCTGGCTCAGCACCCTGCGATGCACGTGTCGCGCGTGTGGGGGGTGGGACGGACACAGCCAAAAAGGAATATTTTCCCCGCACGGACTTCTCCCCATGCACATCCCTAGTGCAAGACCAGCAGATGGAGGAAGCAAAAAGAACAAGCAAGGAAAGAGGGTACAAGGACCCTCGAGCGCAGCATCTTGGCCGCTCTTGAAAACACTCAGATGCAAGAAGAAACATGGTTAACGAGTCCCAAAGGTGCAAAGAGTCGTGTGCAGCTCACAAGGACTCGAGGCGGGAAAGAGTAGCAATGGTGGAGGGGATGCTTCCTGTGAAGGCGTTGGATTGTGCATATCTGGTGGTGAACGACGGGGCATGCAATGGGAGAGACAATGGGACATGCAATGGGAGAGACAATGGGGCATGCAATGGGAGAGACAATGGGACATCCAATGGGATGGGAGGGACGATTCGCGATGAGCAAGAGATGCACGATGAGCAAGAGATGTGCGATGAGCAAGAGATGCACGATGAGCAAGAGATGTGCGATGAGCAAGAGATGCACGATGAGCAAGAGATGTGCGATGAGCAAGAGATGTGCAATGATGTGGATGTAAAGCAGTCAGCACGAAGGGCCAAAAGAGAGGTGACACTGCAGACGCACGAAAGCACAAGCTGCAGCAACTGCAGTCCAAGTTACTGCATTACCTGATGAATCAAAGGGTTAGGCAGTGCAAAGGAGAGAGGCGCTGGTTACAATTGTTGGAGGGCGGTGAGGGCACCGATGGTGTCGGGAAGCGGGCCTGAAAGGCCATCCCATGCCATGCTCCTGTGGCAGGGGAGGGTGGGTGGGCGGGTGGGATTGGGGGTGGTGACATGGCGTTGTTTGAGGCGGTGCCTCAAAAGGCAACTTTTGAAGGCAGCGGGCCAGAAAGGCCATTCCGTGCCATGCTCCTGGGGCCGAGGAGGGTGGGTGGGTGGGGGGTGGCGTTGCTTTTAGAGGTGGGCAGGTGGGGGTGGCTTTCAGGCTACGAGGCTTTGACGCTACAATCTGCAAACGTCAAGCATCAAAACACACGGGATGGCCAAAACGTTGACGCTGCGAAGAATTCTTGTTGGGCAGCCCGGAATTGATGTTTCTACCCAATATTTGATTTTGCCTGCCTGATTAATTTTTGCCTGCCCGCCCGAGCATACAACTAACCACTACCGTTTTGACGAAAGCGTCAATGACGATTGACACATAAGAGTCATCATAGCTTGCAAGGCAGGGGGGGGGGGGGTGGGGGTGGCATTGAATGTGCGTGGGGTGGAGTGGGATGGGATGGAGTATGTGCAGGAAGGAGAGCGTGCGGTGCGGGGAAGGAGACGGCTGTTAGAGCTAGCCCTCAATCTCAGCTTTTGTACTTGTACTTTTTACATCATATATTCTTGAGGTGAGGTGGGCGTACAGGAAGGAGAGGGCGGTGAGATGGCTGATTTCTTGTGGCAGTGGCGCATGCAAGGGGTTGGAATCCATTACGCTGGGAGTATGGAGGGTGGGAAGGTAAGGGGAGCGGAGATCACATAAGAGGGAGGAGAGGGCGGTGAGATGGCTGATTTCTTGTGGCAGTGGCACATGCAAGGGGTTGGATGTCAGAGCTTAGGCTTACAACTGATGCATTAGTAGTGAGCTTGAAGCTCTTTAAGTACATCCAAGAAGGGCAAGGAATGGATGGGGAAGGAAATCGGGGGCAATCCCTAGGGATTGGGGGTAATCCCAAGGCAATCTCCAATTGGTGGGTTGGAGATTGCTTGGAGATTACATTTGGGTTTGGTTGGGATGTGGGTGTACACCCAACCAAACACAATGTGCAAACTACACTACTCTAGGATATAAATATATAAAGTACAAAGTGTGAGATTGATGGCTAACATTAACACCCCCCCATAGGCGTCAATCGAACTCAGGGCAGAGAAGGTGGAGCACATGGCCCCATGGCGCCAAGGAGATGGTGATGAGAAACTTTCCCAAGGGGCTTGGTGAACAGATCAGCTAGGTTGCAGTCAGATGCAACGTACTCCACGTTCAGCTGCTCTCGCTGGACAAGGTCACGGATGAAGAAGTGCCGAAGTTTGATGTGCTTGGTGCGAGTGTGATACACAGGGTCCTGGGAGAGGTGGATAGTACTCTGGTTGTCACACCAGAGGGTGGGGGTGGACTGAGGGAAGCCCAGCTCCTGGAGTAGGAAAGTGAGCCAACGAGCCTCCTGAGCAGCCATGGTGCCTGCGTAGAGCTCTGCCTCACATGAGGAGAGGGAGACTGCAGACGACCTGGTGGAGCGCCAACTGACAATTCCGCTCCCAAGGGTGAAGCAGTACCCCTGAGAGGAGCGTCGGTCGGTCTGGTCATCAGCCCAAGAGGAGTCAGTGTAGCCTTCCAGCCGAGGAGGGGAGAGCCCACCAAGTGTGAGAACGTGAGACTTGGTGCCCTGGAGATAGCGTAACACCCGTTTTGCCGCCTTCCAGTGAAGATCAGTGAAGCGTCCAGGGGCCACGTAGCGAGAGAGGACACTGACTGGATCTGCCAAGTCCGGTCGGGTGCACATCATGGCGTACATGAGGGACCCAACAAGCTCTGGGTATGGCTCAGAGCAGGCCTCTGGTGTGGGTACAGCTGGGGCTGTGAGGAGGTGTTGCAGTGGCAGAGGGGTGGCAACGGGTGTGCACAGCTCCATCTCAAACCGCTTGAGCACATTGTTGATGTAGAACTCCTGGGAGAGTGAAATGGTGCGAGCCTTGCGATCACGAGTGATCTCCATCCCCAGGTAGTGCTTGAGGTCACCGAGGTCTTTCATCTGGAGGGGCTTGCTCAAGGCCGTCTGGACAGAGGTCATCTGGGCCGAGTCCTTGGCAACGAGGATGAAGTCATCGACGTAGACCAGGATGTAGAATGGCTCAGAATGACGGCGGATGAAGAGAGTCGGGTCAGCAGATGATGGGTGGAAGTCCAGGGAGAAAAGGACTTCTTTCACTTTGTTGTGCCATTCCCGAGGGGCTTGTTTAAGGCAGTAGACGGGGCGATTTAGCTTCCAGACAGTGTTGGGACGGAATTCCCCTGGGAAGCCTTCAGGTCTGTCCATGAACACTGTTTCCTTGAGGTGTCCTTGTAAGAAAGCTGATGAGGCGTCCATGGATTTGATCTCAAAGTCTTCTCGAGCTGCGACATCCATGAGCGTACGAATGGTGGGAGGTTTGGATGTGGGGGAGAAGTTCTTGAAGAAGTCGTGGTACTGCTGTTGAGTGAAACCCTTGGCAACGTAACGCACTTTGAACACCGGGGCCTTGTCAGAGAGCTGTTTCACACGAAACAACCACTTGCCCCCGACGATGTTGACTCCGGGAGGAGGAGTCTCGTCGTCGAAGGAGTGGTTGCGGGTGAACGCTTCAATCTCAGCTTCCATGGCGGCACGCCATTCAGCTGCATGGGGACCCGAGAGAGCCTCTTGGACGGTGAGAGGGATAGGGATGGTCGGGTTCTCCGTGAAGTTGAGTGAGGGTGAATCAGTGATGTCGGGAAAGATGTGCGAGAGCTGAGGAATGACTGCGTGAAGATCACTGAGCTCCTCATGCCTGTCTTCCAGAAGGGTAGAGGGCACATCCCCCCCAGCAGGAGGAGTCGGAGTGATCGCTGTGCAGCGGATAAGCAGGGCCAGTGGGAGGGCAGCGCCGCATGAGCGAGTGCCGTGAGCCACCGGAGAGGAGGGTGGGGCAGGCGGCGTCGGAGGGGTTGATTTAGGAGACTTAGGTGGGGGAATTGGTCGCCGCTGGTACATGATCAGTTTGGGCGACTTTGGTGGAGCAGTTTCCTGGGTGGAAGAGGGGACTGGTGGAGGAGGTGGGGCCGGAGGGTTCGACCGCCGATGGTATGTGATGGGTGCGCTCGGAGGGAGTAGCGCAGCTGGCAGAGGGGGAGGTGAGGGGGATAGAGGAGCGGCTGCCGAAGACACCGGTGAGGTCGGGTCAGAGACCTCGGAGGGGGATGGTGCGATGGCAGGAGAGGGAGGAGGCGAGGGAGCTGGTGCAGGCGGGAGTTCGGGAGGCGCATCAAAGTCAGAGGGAGGATCCTGACCCGAGGTGGAGTAGAATGGGCGGGTCTCATCAAAGACCACGTCGCGGCTCCGAACTAGCTGTTGAGTGGAGGGGTTGAGGAAGAGGTAGTCAGGGGAGTCGGCATTGTGCCCAAGGTAGACGCACGTTTGAGTCTTGGGGCCGAGCTTGCCACCGTGGTGCCGACTAGCTTGAGGGTTGAGGAGGACATAGGCGGTGCATCCCCAGACGCGGAGAGAGCGAGCAGTGGGTGTTTTCCCGAGCCAAAGTGTGGTAGGAGTGGTGTCAGGAAGATGCGGGTGGGGGTAAAGATTGTAGAGGAGGGCAGCATGGTAGAGGGCGTACCCCCAGAGAGAGAGTGGAGCATTGGAGTGGCTGAGGAGGCACCGAGTGATTTGCACCAGGGTGTGGTTGCGGCTTTCTGCTATGCCGTTCTGCTGCGGGCTGTCGGGAAGGGTGAAGTTTTGCTGGATGCCTTCAGAGGAGCAGAAGGCTTTAAGCTTGTCGTTGCAGAATTCACCCCCCCCATCCGAGTGAAGGCGCTTGACCTTGCGATCAAAGGTGGTCTGTGCCTGCTTGACCCATGCCATGATGACCTCAGGGGCCTCGGCCTTAGTGTGGAGGAGGTGAACAGAGACGTAGCGGGAGTGGTCATCCACGATAACAAGGAAGTAGCGATAGCCACCTCGTGCGAGAACAGGGGCAGGGCCCCAGACGTCCATGTGCACTAGGTCCAGTGGGGCTGCTGCAACTGTGGGTGAGGCAGCATGGGGTTGTTGGCGCAGTTTGCTCTTGGTGCAATCAAGGCACGTGGGAGCGGGTGAGTCAGGTGGTGGAGGAAGTGTGGCTGGCAGGCCGAGAAGAAGTTTCTTGGAGGCCATGTCAGCTAGCGTGCGGAAGTTCGGGTGCCCTAGCCGATGGTGGTACAGGATGGTCGGGTTGGAGAGGCTGCGACATGAGCACGGTGTGGTGATCGCCTATGCTTGGGTGTTTGAAACATGAGGAAGAGGTACGCGTAGCGTGTAGAGGCCGCTGCTATTGAGGGTGAAGCGGGCCAAAACTTTGTTGGTGAGTGGATCGATGATGTCGCAATAGTCCTCATTCTCCGAGAAGATGGTGCGTAGCCCCGCATCCTGAATTTCCGTTTGAGCCACTAGGTTGTGGCGTAGTGAAGGCACGCACATGCCAGTGACAGTGCCGGATGGGAAGGCGGGGCATGGGACTGTGGAGGTACCCTTGGCGAGGGTGGTGAAGCTTGAGTCAGCTCCTAAGAGGGGGATAGGTGTTGGGTAGGGTTTGAAGGAGAGTGTCTCCTTGAGCACAGTGTGAGTGGCCCCGCTGTCGAGTGTGAACTCTATAAATTGTGGTGCCTGTGATGAGCCGATGTACTGGGAGGTAGCTTCATTAATCATGGCAGTGCCAGGGAACAACAGGTTGATACGCACATCAGCAGGAGCACTATCACTAGCACTAGCCGAAGCGGGGTCCTGGACCTCAACTAGGTTGGCCTTACGAGGGCGCATCCAGTTTGGCGGCTTCTTGTCAACTCCGTGGACGGCATACCACTCGTCGTCTTTCTTCTTGAAGCACGTAGCAAGGGGGTGGTTAGTGCCACCACACACTTGTCCCTTGCGGTTGCCATACTTGACGACGTAGGGGCACGGAGGAACGCGGTTGCGCTGGAAGGGCGCCGAGGCGAGAGCCGCTGCGACACTTGCTTGGGGCATGGGAGCGCGGATGGCGTACGCCTTGGCCTGAGCCGTGGAGTCTTTCTCGGCAGAGAGGAGTGCGGTGGAGACCTTAGCAAAAGTGAGGTCTTCCGCTGAGAGCGTGAGGAGCATCTTCCTCGTGACTTCATATGCCGAGGTGAGACCAACGAGAAGGGCGGCTGCAGGGGTTTGTTCGGGGAAGACTATACCCAGCTCCTTGAGTTCGCCATGAATGGTCTGCACTCTGGCAATGTAGTCAGCCATTCCCGAGCAGTCCTCAAGACGGACCTGGAACATGCTGGGGATGAGAATGGCCACTCCGACCGCCGTCTTGTTCATGAACCGATCCTGGAGATACTTCCAGATGGCGTTGGAGGTAGGGTAGTTGTGGAACGTGTTGACAAGTTCGGGAGGGGTGGAGGCGATGAAGACGCTGATGATGGCAGCATCGGCCTTCTCCCATTTCCGGTACTTCTCAACAGCTTCCTCGTACGTCCTCACGTCAGTATCACTTGCGGATTCGGTCGGCTCACGGGGGAGAGTAGGCTGCTTCCCCTTGCCACGGTTGAGGAGGACGTCCTTGAGGTCAAGGCCCTGCACGTCACGGCTCAGGAGGTGCTTGTCAACTCCGTAGCTCCATGCCTTGAAGTTGGAGCTGGAGCCATCGGCTTCAAGGCGGAGCGGGGTGATGGGGTTGGCCATGGTGGAAGAGGAGAGAGCCATGATGAAGACCCCTTAACTTCTCGCGCGGAGCGCCGCTCTTAAATCACCGATAATCACCGCGGCGATTTTGAAATCCGACGGACCCGAATAGCAAAAATCGTCAATGTCGGCCGCGTCGAAACGCCTCGTAGAAGGATTTTTCAGGCCGCCGAAATTAGGTCGAATTGGCCGATTTCCGTAGATCTAACCCTAATCCCACACACCCCCCCACACACCACCCTCAGCTTCGCGGCTGCGCTGCTGCTCGGCTTCGCGGCTACACAGCTGCTCGGCTTCGCGGCTACGCTGCTGCTCGGCTGCGCTGCTGCAGCTGTTCTGCTGTGGGAAGCGAAGGGGGAAGGGGTAGGAGTGCAGATGCGGGGCGACGGGCGGCAGCCCGACGAGAAGCTGCAGGGCGACGGGCGGCAGCCCGACGAGAAGCTGCAGGGCGACGGGCGGCAGCCCGACGAGAAGCTGCAGGGCGACGGGCGGCAGCCCGACGAGAAGCTGCGGGGCGACGGGCGGCGGCCCGACGAGGAGAAGAAGTGACGAAATGATGATCGACGAGAACGAGTGTTAGGTTATAGCGCCGACGATGTGTTTACCAGAAAAATTGTCGTCGAAAGTGACGGGAAGGTGCGGCGGGAGAATTTCCGCTGACGAATGTCACGAATCACCGGCGACGAGATTGACGATGGCTTCGCAGAGGTTTGCGGGACAAGTATCCGCAGAGATAAGAGGATCACGATCCGGGTATGCGGTTGAAGGGTTCTGATACCATGTCAGAGCTTAGGCTTACAACTAATGCATTAGTAGTGAGCTTGAAGCTCTTTAAGTACATCCAAGAAGGGCAAGGAATGGATGGGGAAGGAAATCGGGGGCAATCCCTAGGGATTGGGGGTAATCCCATGGCAATCTCCAATTGGTGGGTTGGAGATTGCTTGGAGATTACATTTGGGTTTGGTTGGGATGTGGGTGTACACCCAACCAAACACAAAGTGCAAACTACACTACTCTAGGATATAAATATATAAAGTACAAAGTGTGAGATTGATGGCTAACATTAACATTGGAATCCATTACGCTGGGAGCATGTAGGGTGGGAAGGGAAGGGAGAACGGGAATCACATAAGAGGGAGGGGAGGGGCAATGGAGGGAGAGGATGGGCAAAGGAGGGAGAGGATAGGCGTGGAAGGGAGGGGATGGGCTTGGGAGGGAGGGGATGGGCATGGGATGGAGGGGGTGGGCACGGGAGGGAGTGTAGTTCTACGAAAGAAGGATTGGATAGGAAAGGAGTGGGCAGGAGGGAAAACGATTGCTGGGAAGAGAAAGAGGGAGGAAGGGGGAGGAGGAGGCGGGTAAGTGGGAGTGAGAAGCAATCGACGGAAGTGGTGAAAGCAATGGAGTGTGTCACGGGAGTGTGGGAGAGACGAAGTGACGGAGAGAAAGATGAAAGGAGCTAACAGAAACGCAAGGCGGTGCAGGCGTGAGACGGCGGGTGGAATGGGGGGGTCAGTTGGCGTGAGGGGGAGGGAGGGGATGGGCATGGGAGGGCTGACAGAAACTCAAGGCGGTGCATGCGTGAGATGGTGGGTGGAATGGGCCCCGTGAAGCGATTGTTGAAGAATGAACTGGCGAGGGGAAGGGGAGGAAAGGGGGTTAGGCTTTTGAACGACTCAAAAGTCAACGGCGCGTGGAATGGGCCCCGTGAAGCGATTGTTGAAGAATGAACTGGCGGGGGGAAGGGGGGATCAGTTGGTTGGAAGGGCTGTCAGTCAGGTCTGATCAGTTGGCTTGGCTGTTAGGTCAGGTCAGTTGGCTGTCAGGCACAAACGATGCTGCTGCGTGAGAAGGGAAGAGGAGTAGGATGAAGAACCTATGAAAAGCAACTTAAGTCAACAGGCAAACGTAAGAAAAGTCAAGGCTGTCAGAGATAGGCTTAGAATTGATACATTAGTAATGAGCTTGAAGCTCTTTAAGTACATCCAAGAGGGGTAGGAAAAGGATGGGGAAGGGAATCGGGGGCAATCTCTAGGGATTGGGGGTAATCCCAAGGCAATCTCCAATTGGTGGGTTGGAGATTGGTTGGAGATTACATTTGGGTTTGGTTGGGATGTAGGTGTACACCCAACCAAACACAATGTGCAAACTACACTACTCTAGGATATAGAAAATACAAAGTACAAATTGTGAGATTGAAGACTAACACTAACACCCCCCCATAGGCGTCAATCGAACTCAGGGTAGAGAGGGTGGAGCACAGAGCCCCATGGCGCCAAGGAGACGGTGGTGGGGAACTTTCCCAAGGGGCTTGGTGAACAGATCAGCCAGGTTGCAGTCAGATGCAACGTATTCCACTTTCAACTGCTCTTGTTGGACAAGGTCACGGATGAAGAAGTGCCGGAGTTCAATGTGCTTGGTGCGGGTGTGATACACAGGGTCTTGAGAGATGTGGATGGTACTCTGGTTGTCACACCAGAGGGTGGGGGCGGACTGTGGGAAACCAAGCTCCTGGAGGAGGAAGGTGAGCCAACGAGCCTCCTGAGCAGCCATGGTGCCTGCGTAGAGCTCTGCCTCACATGAGGAGAGGGAGACTGCAGACGACCTGGTGGAGCGCCAACTGACAATTCCGCTCCCAAGGGTGAAGCAGTACCCCTGAGAGGAGCGTCGGTCGGTCTGGTCATCAGCCCAGGAGGAGTCGGTGTACCCTTCCAGGCGAGGAGGGGAGAGCCCACCGAGTGTGAGGACGTGAGACTTGGTGCCCTGAAGATAGCGCAGCACCCGCTTGGCTGCCTTCCAGTGAAGATCAGTGAAGCGTCCAGGGGCCACGTAGCGAGAGAGGACACTGACAGGATAGGCCAGGTCCGGTCGGGTGCACATCATGGCGTACATGAGGGACCCAACAAGCTCCGGGTATGGCTCAGAGCAGGCCTCTGGTGTGGGTACCGCTGGAGCTGTGAGGAGGTGTTGCAGCGGCAGCGGGGTGGCAACAGGTGTGCATAGCTCCATCTCAAATCGCTTGAGCACATTGTCGATGTAGAACTCCTGGGAGAGTGAAATGGTGCGAGCCTTGCGATCACGAGTGATCTCCATCCCCAGGTAGTGCTTGAGGTCACCGAGGTCTTTCATCTGGAGAGCCTTGCTTAGGGCTGCCTGGACTGAGGTCATCTGGGCCGAGTCCTTGGCAACGAGGATGAAATCATCCACGTAGACTAGGATGTAGAAGGGCTCAGAATGACGGCGGATGAAGAGAGTCGGGTCAGCAGTTGAAGGGTGGAAGTCCAGGGAGAGGAGGACTTCTTTCACCTTGTTGTGCCATTCGCGAGGGGCTTGCTTAAGGCCGTAGACGGGGCGATTCAGCTTCCAGACAGTGTTGGGAGGGAATTCTCCTGGGAAGCCTTCTGGTCTGTCCATGAACACTGTCTCCTTGAGACGTCCTTGTAGGAAGGCGGATGAGGCATCCATGGATTTGATCTCAAAGTCTTCTCGAGCTGCGACATCCATGAGCGTACGAATGGTGGGAGGTTTGGATGTGGGGGAGAAGGTTAGGAAGAAGTCGCGGTACTGCTGTTGGGTGAAGCCCTTGGCTACGTAACGCGCTTTAAACACCGGTGCCTCGTCTGGGAGCTGTTTTACACGGAACAACCACTTGCCCCCGACGATGTTGACTCCTGGAGGTGGAGTCTCGTCGTCGAAGGAGTGGTTGCGGGTGAATGCTGCAATTTTCGCGTCCATGGCAGCACGCCATTCGGCAGCATGAGGGCCTGAGAGAGCCTCTTGGACGGTGAGAGGGATAGGGATGGTCGGGTTCTCCGCGAAGTTGAGGGAGGGTGAGCCAGTGATGTCGGGGAAGATGTGTGAGAGCTGAGGAAGGACTGCATGGAGATCACACAGTTCCTCATGCCTGTCTTCTAGAAGGGTAGAGGGCACATCCCCCCCAGCAGGAGGAGGCGGTGTGAGCGCTGTGTATCGAAGAACCATCGCGAGTGGAAGAGTAGCGCGATGTGAGCGAGTGCCATGAGCCACCGGAGAAGAGGGTGGGGCTGGCGGTGTTGGAGAGGGTGACTTAGTAGGCTTGGGCGGGGGAATGGGCCGCCGGCGGTACGTGATCAGCTCGGGCGACTGTGGGAGAGCGGGTTCCTCTGTGGTGGGGGGAGCCGGGGGAGGAGGTGGGGCCGGAGGGTGGGACCGCCGATGGTAGGTGATAGGTGCGTTCGGAGGGGGCGGCGCAGCGGGAAGTGGGGAAGGTGAGGGGGAGGGAGGAGCAGCTGCCGAAGACACCGGTGAGGCCGGGTCAGTGACCTCAGAGGGAGATGGTGCGATGGCAGGAGAGGGAGGAGGTGAGGGAGCAGGAGCAGGCGGGAGGTCGGGAGGCGCATCAAAGTCTGCCCACACGAGGGAGGGTGGATCAGGGAGAGGGTCCCGTCCCGAAGGGGAGTAGAATGGGCGGGTCTCATCAAAGACAACGTCACGGCTCCTGACCAACTGGTGAGTGGAGGGATTGAGGAAGAGGTAGTCAGGTGAGTCGGCGTTGTGCCCGAGGTAGATGCACGTCTGAGTCTTGGGACCGAGCTTGCCACCGTTATGCCGTCGAGCCTGAGGGTTGAGGAGGACATAGGCGGTGCATCCCCAAACGCGAAGAGAGCGAGCAGTGGGCGTTTTCCCGAGCCAGAGTGTGGTTGGAGTGGTGTCGGGAAGGTGCGGGTGGGGGTAAAGGTTGTAGAGGAGGGCGGCGTGGTAGAGAGCGTACCCCCAGAGAGAGTGTGGAGCGTTGGAGTGGCTGAGGAGGCACCGAGTGATCTGCACCAGGGTGTGGTTTCGGCTCTCAGCTATGCCGTTCTGCTGCGGGCTGTCAGGAAGGGTGAAGTTTTGCTGGATGCCTTCGGAGGAGCAGAAGGCTTTGAGCTTGTCGTTGCAGAACTCACCCCCCCCATCCGAGTGAAGGCGCTTGACCTTGCGGTCAAAAGTGGTTTGTGCTTGCTTGACCCACGCTATGATGACCTCTGGAGCCTCAGCCTTAGTGTGGAGGAGGTGAACAGAGACGTAGCGGGAGTGGTCATCCACAATGATAACAGGGGCCACCTCGTGCGAGAACAGGGGCAGGGCCCCAGACGTCCATGTGCACGAGGTCCAGTGGTGCTGCAGCGACTGTGGGTGAGGCAGGATGGGGCTGTTGGCGCAGTTTGCTCTTGGTGCAATCAAGGCACGTGGGAGCGGGTGAGTCAGGTGGTGGAGGAAGTGCGGCTGGCAGGCCGAGGAGAAGTTTCTTGGAGGCCATGTCAGCAAGGGTGCGAGAGGAAATTTGGGTGCCCGAGCCGATGGTGGTAGAGGATGGTCGGGTTGGAGAGGGTGCGACATGAGCATGGTGTGATAGTGGCCTGTGCTTGGGTGGTTGACACCTGTGGGAGAGGGACGCGTAGCGTGTAGAGGCCGTTGCTGTTGAGGGTGTAGCGGGCCAGAGTTTTGTTGGTGCGTGGATCGATGATGTCGCAATAGTCCTCGTTCTCTGGGAAGATGGTGCGTAGAACCGCCTCCTGAATTTCTGTTTGGGCAACTAGATTGTGACGCAGTGAAGGCACGCACATGCCAGTGACAGTGCCGGATGGGAAGGCGGGGCATGGGACTGTGGAGGTACCCTTGGCGAGGGTGGTGAAGCTTGAGTCAGCTCCTAAGAGAGGGATAGGTGTTGGGTAAGGTTTGAAGGAGAAGGTCTCCTTGAGCACGGTGTGAGTGGCCCCGCTATCGAGTGTGAACTCTATGTATTGTGGTGCCTGTGATGAGCCGATGTACTGGGAGGTTGCTTCATTAATCATGGCAAAGCCAGGGAACAACAGGTTGATACGCACATCAGCAGGAGCACTATCACTAGCACTAGCCGAAGCGGGGTCCTGGACCTCAACTAGGTTGGCCTTACGAGGGCGCATCCAGTTTGGCGGCTTCTTGTCAACTCCGTGGAGGGCATACCACTCGTCGTCTTTCTTCTTGAAGCACGTAGCAAGGGGGTGGTTAGTGCCACCACACACTTGTCCCTTGCGGTTGCCATACTTGACGACGTAGGGGCACGGAGGAAAGCGGTTGCGCTGGAAGGGCGCCGAGGCGAGAGCCGCTGCGACACTTGCTTGGGGCATGGGAGCGCGGATGGCGTACGCCTTGGCCTGAGCCGTGGAGTCTTTCTCGGCAGAGAGGAGTGCGGTGGAGACCTTAGCAAAGGTGAGGTCTTCCGCTGAGAGCGTGAGGAGCATCTTCCTCGTGACTTCATATGCCGAGGTGAGTCCAACAAGAAGGGCGGCTGCAGGGGCTTGCTCGGGGAAGACTATACCCAGCTCCTTGAGTTCGCCATGAATGGTCTGCACCTTGGCAATGTAGTCGGCCATTCCCGAGCAGTCCTCAAGACGGACCTGAAACATGCTAGGGATGAGAATGGCCACGCCGACCGCCGTCTTGTTCATGAACCGATCCTGGAGGTACTTCCAGATGGCGTTGGAGGTAGGGTAGTTATGGAACGTGTTGACAAGTTCGGGAGGGGTGGAGGCGATGAAGACGCTGATGATGGCAGCATCGGCCTTCTCCCATTTCCGGTACTTCTCAACAGCTTCCTCGTACGCCCTCACGTCAGTGTCACTTGCGGATTCGGTCGGCTCACGGGGGAGAGTAGGCTGCTTCCCCTTGCCACGGTTGAGGAGGACGTCCTTGAGGTCAAGGCCCTGTACGTCACGGCTCAAGAGGTGTTTGTCAACTCCGTAGCTCCATGCCTTGAAGTTGGAGCTAGAGCCATCAGCTTCAAGGCGGAGCGGGGTGATGGGGTTGGCCATGGTGGAAGACGAGAGAGCCATGGTGGAGACCCCTTAAATTCTCGCGCAGCGCGGCGATTTTGAAATCCGACGGACCCGAATAGCGAATATTGTCAATGTCGGCCGCGTTGAAATGCCACGTAGAAGGTTTTGTTTTTTTTTTTTCAGGCCGCCAAAATTAGGTCGAATCGGCCGATTTCCGTAGATCTAACAAACCCTAATCCCACACACCCCCCCACACACCACCCTCAGCTTCGCGGCTGCGCTGCTACTCGGCTTCGCGGCTACACGGCTGCTCTGCTTCGCGGCTACGCTGCTGCTCGGCTGCGCTGCTGCACCTGTTCAGCTGCGGGAAGGGGGAAGGGGTAGGAGTGCAGATGCGGGGCGACGGGCGGCGGCCCGACGAGAAGAACAAGTGACGAATTGATAGTCGATGAAAACGAGCGTTAGATTATAGCGCCGACGATGCGCTTACCAGAGAAATTTCTGCCGAAGGTGACGGGAAGGTGTGGCGGGAGAAATTCCGCCGACGAATGTCGTGAATCAACGGCGATGAGATTGACGATGGGTTCGCCGAGGTTTGCGGGACAAATATCCGCAGAGATGGGAGGATCACGATCCGCGTATGCGGTTGAAGGGTTCTGATACCATGTCAGAGATAGGCTTAGAATTGATACATTAGTAATGAGCTTGAAGCTCTTTAAGTACATCCAAGAGGGGTAGGAAAAGGATGGGGAAGGGAATCGGGGGCAATCTCTAGGGATTGGGGGTAATCCCAAGGCAATCTCCAATTGGTGGGTTGGAGATTGGTTGGAGATTACATTTGGGTTTGGTTGGGATGTAGGTGTACACCCAACCAAACACAATGTGCAAACTACACTACTCTAGGATATAGAAAATACAAAGTACAAATTGTGAGATTGAAGACTAACACTAACACCCCCCCATAGGCGTCAATCGAACTCAGGGTAGTGAGGGTGGAGCACAAAGGCAGCCCACAGCAAGAAAAGTCAAGGCAGCCCACAGCAAGAAAAGTCAAGGCAGCCCACAGCAAGAAAAGTTAAGGCAGCCCACAACAACAAAAGTCAAATCAGCTCGCAGCAAGGAAAGTTAAGGCAGCTCACAGCAAGAAAAGTTAAGGCAAGGTAGGGGCAGCGCGTGGCAAGAACAAAGGATGGGAATAAGCAGTGAGGGATGGAAGAGGAGGGTAAAGAGGAGCATGGCAGTAAGCAAACAAGACAGGAAAGGGAGAAGGCGACCGGCGGAATTATGGAATGATGGGAAGAATGATGAGAATGATGGGCATGACAGAATGATGGGAATATCATGCTGGTTACAGGGCAACAACAGATGGCATGTTGGTTACAGAGAAACAAGGGATGGCATGTTGACAATGACGTCGAAAATAGGGCCGGTGAAATTGTTGTTGTCTAGAGTCCTGCATGCGTGCAACAAACACACACACACACACACACACACATACACATACACACACACACACACACACACACACATACACACACACACACACACACACACATACACACACACAACAAAACCACAAACACACACACACACACACATACATACACGCACACAAAGACGCACACACACACAAAGTGCACACACACACACGTGCACCCACACAAATACACACACACACACACACACACACACACACACACGCACGCACACACACGCACACACATACGCACGCATGCGCATGCACGCATACACACACACACGCATGCACACACACACACACACACGCACGCACGCACACACGCACGCACGCACGCACGCACGCATGCACACTCACGCACACGTGCACACAAACGCACACACACACGCGCGCGCGCGCACACACATTCACACACACACGCATGCACATGCAAGCACGCACACAAAGAACGAATGGCATGGCTGGAGACACAAACCAGGCCGCCACCACATGAACAGTAATAGTGCACGCAGAGAGACCACAAAATGACAACACTGACCGGCAAATGCCTCGTCCCACTCAGACCTCCTCAGCCCAAAGTCCCAACAGGAGGCAGCGCGTCTCACAGGGTGCTCAGGCGGACAAGAGTGGAGAGGGCAGATGGCAGAGGTCCGGACAAATGGTTGCTGTGCACATCACTGCACGCAATGAGCACAAGAGGAGGGCGTGGGACGGAGGAGGAGTAGCGAGTGGGGGATGTGGTGGGTACAGGGAGGTGGGTGGGAGAGCATTGGAATGAGGAGGCAAAGGAGTGAGTTATAGATGCAGTGGGCAAACGGTGAAGGGTGATGGGTGGAGTGGAGAGCAAGTGGGTGGGATGGGGCGGGGTGACTGACAGTGAGTGAAGACGGCTGACAGTGAGTGGAGACGACTGACAGTGACTGGAGACGGCTGACAGTGAGTGGAGACGGCTGACAGTGACTGGAGACGGCTGACAGTGAGTGGAGACGGCTGACAGTGACTGGAGACGGCTGACAGTGAGTGGAGACGGCTGACAGTGACTGGAGACGGCTGACAGTGAGTGGAGTCAGAGCAACTGACTGACAGGGATTGAAGGCGCGAGAGGGCGGAGAGGGCCATGGGAATGGAGCCGTTGAGGTCCCTGTTTGACACGTCCCTGCCCACCACGCAGAAAGAAAGAGAGGGGCGGAGAGGTGGGGACGGGCGGATAGGGGCGATGGGTAAGGAGCTGATGAGGTCCCAGTTGGACACGTCCCTGCCCACCACGCAGGGGGGCATGGGCGGAGAGAGGGAGCGAGGGGCTGGTGGTATGACCAGTGCACCACGTCCCTGCCCCCCGTGTGCAGGAGGGAGGGGGCAGTGGTTGAGGGAGGGGGCGGTGGTTAAGGTGAGGGAGGGAGGCTGGGCAGCTCTCAGTGAGCAATGGATGATGCACACGTGTGGCGCGATGAAGGCGCGTATGCGGCATGCATACGGCGTGTGGATGATGAGCGGCATGCATGCGGCGGCGGCAGCACAACATGAGTGTGTCCACGGCAGGATTGTGCTCGGCTCTCATGCTCACTGGAGAGACTCATGGCAAGATTGTGAGAACACAATGGACAGACTCATATTGGCAGCACAACATGAGTGTGTCCACAACCCCCGTCCGTCGCACTCAACAGCGCCCACCATGCATCCCCTGCGCTCCCCCACTCACAGAGAAGTCTTAAAATCCTGCCCATGCGTGTGTTGACCCCTGCCACTCCCTTCCTCTGCAACCCCCTCCCACTCACAGCACCTTCACCATGCAAGCAACCCGCTACCCTGATACTCGATTCCACACTCACAGCGCCGTCACCATGCCATCGCTGTCGCATGTGATGGCCTGCACCTGCGGGCACTCCGCGCCCCGCGCCCACACCATCGCGCTCACCCCCCACTCCGCCGCACACTCCTTCAGCGCCGCCGCTGCGAGCAGGGAGGGCGATACGCAGGGGTAGAGGGAATTTGGGAGATACACAGTATGCACGCTTGTAGTGAAAAAATACTAATCTCATCCCCCACTCCGCCGCACACTCCTTCAGCGCCGCTGCTGCGCGCATAAGAAATGGGCATAAGAATAAGGGATGGGCATAAGAATAAGGGATGGGCATAAGAATAAGGGATGGGCATAAGAATAAGGGATGGGCATAAGAATAAGGGATGGGCATAAGAACAAAGGATGGGCATAAGAATAAGGGATGGGCATAAGAATAAGGGATGGGCATAAGAACAAAGGATGGGCATAAGAATAAGGGATGGGCATAAGAATAAGGGATGGGCATAAGAACAAGGGATGGGCATAAGAACAAGGGATGGGCATAAGAACAAGGGATGGGCATAAGAATAAGGGATGGGCATAAGAATAAGGGATGGGCATAAGAACAAAGGATGGGCATAAGAACAAGGGATGGGCATAAGAATAAGGGATGGGCATAAGAATAAGGGATGGGCATAAGAATAAGGGATGGGCATAAGAAAAAGGGATGGGCATAAGAAAAAGGGATGGGCATAAGAATAAGGGATGGGCATAAGAATAAGGGATGGGCATAAGAATAAGGGATGGGCATAAGAATAAGGGATGGGCATAAGAATAAGGGATGGGCATAAGAATAAGGGATGGGCATAAGAATAAGGGATGGGCATAAGAATAAGGGATGGGCATAAGAACAGGGATGGGCATAAGAACAAGGGATGGGCATAAGAACAAGGGATGGGCATAAGAACAAGGGATGGGCATAAGAACAAGGGATGGGCATAAGAAAAAGGGATGGGCATAAGAAAAAGGGATGGGCATAAGAAAAAGGGATGGGCATAAGAAAAAGGGATGGGCATAAGAAAAAGAGATGGGCATAAGAAAAAGGGATGGGCATAAGAAAAAGGGATGGGCATAAGAATAAGGGATGGGCATAAGAATAAGGGATGGGCATAAGAATAAGGGATGGGCATAAGAATAAGGGATGGGCATAAGAATAAGGGATGGGCATAAGAATAAGGGATGGGCATAAGAACAAAGGATGGGCATAAGAATAAGGGATGGGCATAAGAAAAAGGGATGGGCATAAGAAAAAGGGATGGGCATAAGAAAAAGGGATGGGCATAAGAAAAAGGGATGGGCATAAGAAAAAGGGATGGGCATAAGAATAAGGGATGGGCATAAGAATAAGGGATGGGCATAAGAATAAGGGATGGGCATAAGAATAAGGGATGGGCATAAGAATAAGGGATGGGCATAAGAATAAGGGATGGGCATAAGAACAAGGGATGGGCATAAGAATAAGGGATGGGCATAAGAATAAGGGATGGGCATAAGAACAAAGGATGGGCATAAGAATAAGGGATGGGCATAAGAATAAGGGATGGGCATAAGAATAAGGGATGGGCATAAGAACAAGGGATGGGCATAAGAACAAGGGATGGGCATAAGAATAAGGGATGGGCATAAGAATAAGGGATGGGCATAAGAATAAGGGATGGGCATAAGAATAAGGGATGGGCACTCGGTGAACCCGCCGCACACTCCTTCAGCGCCGCCGCTGCGAGAGCAGGACGGGAGCAGCGCGAGGGAAGAGATGGTCGTTACAATGCGGCTATGAACGCTAGAGTACGAATGGAGGTCACGCGAGCAGGGGGAAACAGAGGAGGCGACCCGTGGCCTGCCGCTGCCGTGTTTTGAGACGTCTTTCAGGCAAGCAGGCAAGTATCACTTGACCCGTGTTCTTTCACGCGAGCAGGGGGAGAAAGAGGAGGCGATCCGTGTGCCTGCCGCTGCCATTAGAGGGTTTGAATCCCTCGCGCTGCGAGCGTGGCGCACCTTGGGAGTCGGCGAGAGTCACGGGCTGCACGACACGTGGCAGGAGAGTGGCGGCGACCGCCGCTAGCCACGGAAGGGCGGCTGCAACGACCCGCGACTGCGAGCTACTAGACCGCCTGTCACGGCCCATCAAGGGCGTTCGGACGGCGAGTGGGCGCTGGACCTCCACGCGTACTACGCGTGCTTGTGTGGACGGTACTTGAACTGTCGTACCACGCGTACTACGGTACTTAAGCTCTGCTTGACTTCATACTGCCACAATCACCATCTCGTTCGTCGCGTGCGTGTTACAGTGAAGCAAATGTAGGAAGGCATGATCTGCTTCGTTGACCTATCCCTTGCAATCACACGCCGTTCTCTCCTATTCCCCCTTTCTGTGGGACGGTAACTGCATCCGAACGGTTAGCTGCTGCTGCTGGCGTATGCCTGATGCCGCATGCTTGCTGGCGCATGCTTGCTGGCGGGTGGCGCTGCGGATAGGGCGTACGCGCTGATACGCGCTCGTCCGTGCTGCAGCGCGCGCGGGTGCGTGCTGTTGTGCGCGCTGGCGTGGGCTACAGTGCGCGCTGCTGTTACGCGCCCTGCTGTGGCGCGCGCTGCTGCTAGCCGCGCTGCTGAGGATGTGCGCGCTGCGGCGCGCGCTGCTACGGTGCGCCCTGCAGGAACGCGCAAGGCTAGCGAGCGCAACGATGGGGTGCGTACGGGGCGACGGGGTGCGAGCGTTGGGATACGGGGCGCGTACGGGCTACGGGCTACGGGCTGCGTCGGAGCGCGGGCTGCAGACAGAGAGCAGGGGGCTGCAGACAGAGAGCATCCTCCCTTCCCTTCACATGCACCCACCTCTATGCGCCCATGCCACCCGCCCGTCGTGCAGTTACCTCCAGAACGGATGGTTCTACGGCCCCTTGCCTGACCTCACCGGCCTCAAGAAGCTCACTCAAATGTACCCACCTGCGTAACTTTCTCACTCCCTGCACACCTGCTCACTGCTTGCCCGCCTGCTCACTGCTTGCCCGCCTGCTCACTGCTTGCCCGCCTGCTCACTGCTTGCCCGCCTGCTCACTGCTTGCCCGCCTGTTCACTGCTTGCCCGCCTGCTCACTGCTTGCCCGCCTGTTCACTGCTTGCCCGCCTGCTCACTGCTTGCCCGCCTGCTCACTGCTTGCCCGCCTGCTCACTGCTTGCCCGCCTGTTCACTGCTTGCCGCCTGCTCACTGCTTGCCCGCCTGCTCACTGCTTGCCCGCCTGCTCACTGCTTGCCCGCCTGTTCACTGCTTGCCCGCCTGTTCACTGCTTGCCCGCCTGTTCACTGCTTGCCCGCCTGTTCACTGCTTGCCCGCCTGTTCACTGCTTGCCCGCCTGTTCACTGCTTGCCCGCCTGCTCACTGCTTGCCCGCCTGTTCACTGCTTGCCCGCCTGCTCACTGCTTGCCCGCCTGTTCACTGCTTGCCCGCCTGTTCACTGCTTGCCCGCCTGTTCACTGCTTGCCCGCCTGTTCACTGCTTGCCCGCCTGTTCACTGCTTGCCCGCCTGCTCACTGCTTGCCCGCCTGTTCACTGCTTGCCCGCCTGTTCACTGCTTGCCCGCCTGTTCACTGCTTGCCCGCCTGTTCACTGCTTGCCCGCCTGTTCACTGCTTGCCCGCCTGTTCACTGCTTGCCCGCCTGCTCACAGCTTGCCCGCCTGTTCACTGCTTGCCCGCCTGCTCACTGCTTGCCCGCCTGTTCACTGCTTGCCCCTTCACCCCCTGCCTGACCTCACTGGCCTCAAGAAGCTCACCCTCATGTACCCACCTGCTCTCCTGCCTGCCCCCTGCTCTCTGTCTGACCGCTACGGGGCACGGGCGTCGGGACGCGAGCTACGGGGCGCGAGTGGCGGCTGGCTGGTTGGTTGGACGGCAGTCTAAGACTAGGTGGCCAAGTAGACTAGTGAGGACATGGGGTACTGTACAAGTAGAAGTGTCTCTATTCTGTATACTATGCAACTCATTACAGCCTAACAGTTTTAACAATTATAACACACAATATTTTATAAGGTGCATTTGTGATTTTCTTTGCTCCATCGCGTTGTGCATGTTTTAAATGCTTGAATTTACTGTACTGTTACAGCATATCCTGTATATCCATATTGCCAAAGCTTGCTTGCTTCATTTAAACAGCATGCTTTGTTTTGTATGGAAGAACACAATAGGGAGGGTGGTGGGAAACTAATAGCTACATTCTAAGTGAGTGAGCAATGCTGGTGAGCCAAACTAAGCTCGCATCTCATCTAAGTGAAGTGACTCTCTTTAGGTGACACTGTTCCCTGGTTGCGAACTAGCACTATTGATCAGCATGCCTCCCGTGACCAACTCCAAAAATGGTCTGCTGCATTTGCAAAAGCATCACTGTGAAATCATTTCATTATTCAGTCAGTTCAATGGCAATCAAACTGCAGTACTAGCAGCCTATTGGTTATGCGTCCTTGCAACTCGTAAACCACTGGAAGAGGTTTTCCACTTCCAGTCTTTATTCCAATTCCTCAACCCAGCCACGTCTCCTTTTCAAATCACTTCTTCACACACCCAAGCCTGGTTCTGCGTTTCTCGAAACGCTTCCTGGCAGTTGCACACGAACACAAATGCCTGAAAGCTCAGAATCCTCTGCATGTCGGGCACACACACGTGCGTTCTGTGTGGGTCGACTCAATTCCACCCTCACTTTTTCACGCAGCCCAACTTATTCTGCGTAGCCCGGAACCCCTCCGCACAGTTCCACACCGGCACAAACGCCCGGGAGCTCAGCATCCTCTGCATGTCAGGCACACACATGAGTGGGTCGACTCAATTCCCCCCTCACTTCTTGACGCAACCCAACTTATTCTGCGTAGGCAGGAACCCAGCCACACACTTGCACACCGGCACAAACGCCTGCGAAATCAGCATCTTCTGCATGTCTGGCACGCACACGCCCTTGCCGCTGCACGCCCCACCTGCCGCCCCCGTCCCACAGAACTTGCTGCACTCTGCCGGGGCCTTCTGGCTAGCCGCCCCCCCGCACTTGGAGGGGACGGAGGAGAGGCAGTTGCCGTTGACTGAGAAGAGGTCGGAGCAGGGGAGGGCAGCTGCTGAGCCTGAGAAATAGTTGCCATCTGCGTTGACTTGCTTGACTTGGCGCAGGAAGGAGGGGAGCGGGCCCGAAAAGTAGTTCTCTGAGAGGTCGCTGCAGGGGTGGGGAGTGGTGGGTGGGGAGTGGGGAGGTGTTGAGAGGGGTTGGGAGGGGGAAGGGGAGGTGGAATTTGTACGTGTGTGGAGGAAGTGAGGAGATGGGAGACCAATGGCTCAGGGAAACGAAATGGCAGTCAAGCACGCACAACTTGCCAGGAATGATTGGGAGTGAAGGGACATGAGCAGGCAAGCAGAAACAGGCGGTCAGACAGAGAGCAGGGGGCAGGCAGGAGAGCAGGTGGGTACATGAGGGTGAGCTTCTTGAGGCCAGTGAGGTCAGGCAGGGGGTGAAGGGGCAAGCAGTGAACAGGCGGGCAAGCAGTGAACAGGCGGGCAAGCAGTGAACAGGCGGGCAAGCAGTGAACAGGCGGGCAAGCAGTGAACAGGCGGGCAAGCAGTGAACAGGCGGGCAAGCAGTGAACAGGCGGGCAAGCAGTGAACAGGCGGGCAAGCAGTGAACAGGCGGGCAAGCAGTGAACAGGCGGGCAAGCAGTGAACAGGCGGGCAAGCAGTGAACAGGCGGGCAAGCAGTGAACAGGCGGGCAAGCAGTGAACAGGCGGGCAAGCAGTGAACAGGCGGGCAAGCAGTGAACAGGCGGGCAAGCAGTGAACAGGCGGGCAAGCAGTGAGCAGGCGGGCAAGCAGTGAGCAGGCGGGCAAGCAGTGAGCAGGCGGGCAAGCAGTGAGCAGGCGGGCAAGCAGTGAGCAGGCGGGCAAGCAGTGAGCAGGCGGGCAAGCAGTGAGCAGGCGGGCAAGCAGTGAGCAGGCGGGCAAGCAGTGAGCAGGCGGGCAAGCAGTGAGCAGGCGGGCAAGCAGTGAGCAGGTGTGCAGGGAGTGAGAAAGTTACGCAGGTGGGTACATTTGAGTGAGCTTCTTGAGGCCGGTGAGGTCAGGCAAGGGGCCGTAGAACCATCCGTTCTGGAGGTAACTGCACGACGGGCGGGTGGCATGGGCGCATAGAGGTGGGTGCATGTGAAGGGAAGGGAGGATGCTTTGAGAGTAGCGGCCGGTGAGGTCGGGCAGGGGGCCGTAGAACCATCCGTTCTGGAGGTACCTGCAGGGTGGGGGGGGGTTGGAATGGGTGCACAGAGGAATGGGAATGGTGGATGAGTGTGGAGAGGGAAATGATGCAATGGGGTTGAAAAGGGAGATAATCGAGACAGAAGTAAGAGAACCAGTGATTATTACAAGGGTGCAATTGGGTGAGCTTCTCTCGCCTCCCTTTCCTGCCCTCCCACCAACCCTTCCCCCTGTACCCCCCCTGCAGGGCTCACAGCTCTCTGAGGTTGGCAAGTCCATTCAACGCCCTGGGCACCTCGCCGTACAGCCGCGTGTCGGACAGGGAGCTGCGTGGGGGTGAAGTGAGGGTGGGTGGAACAGACGAAGAGAGAGGGAAGTGGGGGTTGGTGTGGCCGTTGAGCGCCCTGGGCAACTCGCCATACAGCCGCGTGTCTGACAGGGAGCTGTTGAGCGGTGGGACACGGTGGAAAGGAGTAGGGGGGAGTTGCGTTGCGGGCAAGGGGGTTAGCAAGGCTGTTGAGCGGCCTGGGCAGCTCCCCATACAGCCGCGTGTCAGACAGGGTGCTGCGCGCACAGTGGGAGGAAAGGGAAGGAAAGGGGAAGGGGAAGGGTGGAGAAAGAGAGGAACGTTGGGAAAAGGGTATTGTGAGGCGGTTGCGCGCCCTGGGCACCTCGCCATACAGCCGCGTGTCTGACAGGGAGCTGCGCCGGGATGGAGGGAGGGGTTGGGGTTGGGGGTGGGGGAAAGAGGGGTGGAAAACGAAGTGGTTAGGGGGGATGATGGGAATGCGGAAAAGGGGGAGTTGGTAAAAAGGGGGTGAGAGGAGTTTCGGACAACAGAAAGGGAGAGGTTACAGGTATGTGAGCTTACAGGTATGTGAGCTTACACGTATGTGAGCTTACAGGTATGTGACCTTACAGGTATGTGAGCTTACAGCTATGTGACCTTACAGGTACGTTAGCTGGCCTAGTGCGCCGAGGAACGTTGGAATCTCGCCCTCCAAAGCGGTCTCTCTCAGCCCCCTGCGAGTGGGTGGGAGTGAGGCAAGATTTTGAATTAAGTTTGTGCTTTCGGCAAGGGTATTGAGAGTGGAAGTGTGGAAAAGGTTATCTCGCCCTCCAAAGCAGTCTCCCTCAGCCCCCTGCGAGTAGATGGGAGTGAGTCGTGCGGTGAGAGGCGTATGATTGACAGGTATGCGAGACGATTCTACCGAGTGTGAGAGTGGCAGGAACTCGACTGAGGATGGAAGTGAAAGGTAGGGTGTTGGGCATGAGCACGAGCAGGACTGACAGGCACTTGAGAGCTTTTCGACAGGGTGTTTTTGAGAATTCTCAAAACAACCTGCAGCATCGGGTACTAGGCATGAGCATGAGAGTAAGCGTGACTGACAGGTATTTGAGCTTCTTGAGGCTCGATAGGGCCATGGGGATGGGGCCCTCCCAGTAGTTGCTGCTCACCACGCTGGGGGATGGGGAGGGAGAGAGAGGAGGGATGGGAGTGAGTGTGTGAATGAGTGAGAGAGGGTGTGTGTGTGCGGCAGAAGCGAGAGAGAGGAAGGTGAGAAGAGACAACTTGCACTCTCATCCATTTCTATCGCTCGCATCCACTCCCTCCCACAGTTCACACAAGGTGCGAAGCATCTCTCACTGTGCTTGCGGCTGCTCCTCTTGACAGCAGCAAGCACCCAAAGCTGCTCTCACTAGCTGTAATGCTCTCACAAACACTCTTGCCGCAACTCTTGCCACTCACATCTACTCTTGCCACTCACATCTACTCTCTTGCCACTCTCAGCCAATCTCGCCACTCACAGCTGTTCCAGGTCCGTGAATGTGCCGAGGAAGGCTGGCAGTGGTCCCTTGAAGCGATTCTTGCGCAGATAGCTGAGAGGTGGGGGGAGAGGACAATGATTCAAAACCGAGCAAATTGAGGTGCTGGTAGTGAGATCGCAGGGGGAACGCCACTGGCACTGCTCCCACCATCAACCTAAGTCTCCTTCCCCACCTTCCCACCCAAGTTTTCCTGCAGTTGTCAGCCGGATTTCCAGTGGCCAAGCCAAGTCACAGGTAGGTCTGTCTGTTCCCTTCCCTTCCCTCTCTCGCCCTCTGTCTTCTTTCTCCCTTCCCTGCAACCTCCAAGCACTGACAATTCACTCAGCTTCTCCAAAAGGACAAGAAATCTCTCCTCCTCGCTCTTATCCCACACGCTCCTCACCCAACCCTCTCCCCCCCCAATTCCCCCAGTCCATCGCGCACGAACCCACTGCTCTTTGAGCTTCGTCATGCGCACAAGGTGACTTACAAGTTGACTCAAACCTTTCTCTCCTCCTTACGCTTCTCCCACACTCACCTCCCCCAACACCCTCCCCACCTCCCCCTCGTCGCCCCCCTGGCACTCACAGCTCTTTCAGTTCTGTCAGGATGACAAGGTGACTTGTGAGTTGACTTTGACATTCCCACTTCCCGCCTCCCCCCTCTCCCCCCCCTATCCTTCGTTTACCCCCCAGGCACGCACAGCTCTTTGAGCTTGGTGAGGCTGGAAAGGCTGGAGGGCAAGGCCCCTCCCACGCCTTCAAGGCCTGTTCCCGCGATGTTACTGACACGAACGAGGGAGGATGGAGGGGGGAGGAAGGAAGGAGAGGGAAGGGGAAGAAAAGCCGAGAGCGATATTGCTGGAAAGGCGGGAGAGCGCGGCGCTCCCCACGCCTTCTAGGCCTGTCGCTGCGATGTTGCTGACAGGGGGGGACCAAAGGAGGGAGGGGAAGGAAAAGAAAGGAGCAAGAATAATTTTCCGCAGACCGGACGGGTGCAATAAGGGAGGATGAGGGAGGGGGGAAGGGAAACGAGAGAGAGGGAGCAGGGCGGACTAAAGGGGCAGGGCGGAACAATATCCGTTGCTGGGCTGGATGTGTAGCCAGATCAGAATTCTTATAGAGAAACTAGAATGCTTGTGGCGAGACCAGGATGCTTATAACGAGAGGGAGGGAGGGATTACAGGGAGACGAGGTTGACAAGGTTGCCGAAGCTGAAAGGCACTGCACCCACAAACGGGTTACCACCAACGCTCCTGTTGTGCGGCACATGGGGGCACGTGAGAGGCACATGAGAGGCATGTTGCAGCGTGTTGTGTGGGGGGAGGGGAAGCAATCAGGGGAGGAGGGCGGGGAGGCGCATTTGAGTCTGTCAGGCTGTGTGTGAGGGTTAGTGGAGACGGCATAACATGGCATGCCATGGGACAGTATAGCATGGTATAGCAACATGGCATGGCATGGGACAGCATAGCAAAGCATGGCATGGCACAGCATGGCATGGCATGGCACGGTATGGCACAGAACGGTGACTGACAGGAATGTGAGGGCAGTGAGCTGGCCAAGAAAGGGCGGGATGCGCCCCCCAATCCAGCAGTTGTTCACATTGCTGCTCGCAGGAGGAGGTGGGGAGGTGGGGAGGTGGAGGGGGAAAGGGGAGCAGGAGCAAGGCAAGAGGGAGGAGAGGTGGGGTGTGGATTGAGTACAAGGCTGATAACTTCCCAGGAAAGATGTGGCGATTGGGTGGTAATGAGCAAGGAGAGAAACGAGGAGGAAGTGGGGAGGGGAACCGAGGTTGGGAAAAGGAATGCATTGAATGGCTGAAATGCCAATTCGGCCAATAAAATGTGAATCAATTCAGATCGCCAAGAAAGGCCATCGGCTTGTGAGTCGACTCAAAAGGAGTGCATTGAATGGCTTTTGAGTGCTTTTGAATGTCATCTCGGCCAATAAAGTGCGTGCCGGATCGCCCAAAAAGGAGGGGATGATCATTGAACTGCGCAGAAAGGATAGGGGAGATTTATAAACTGCCCTCATTAATCGATCCATCATGTATAGCAGCAAGGTTGAGGTGGTGAGAAAAGGCCATCGCAATGGCCAGTAGCCCAGGCGCCCTTGCGGTTCAATGCAGTGGCTGTTGAGAGTTCAGGAGCCCAATCTTGTGCCTAGCACCGTGGAGCACTGCAGTGCACCGCAGTGCACCGCGCGGGGCACTCACAGGAGTTTGAGCTTTTTGAGCTGCGCCAGGGTCTGAGGCAGCTCCGTGATTTCGCCGTTCTCACTCAGGTCGCTGGAAGCAGGGAAGGGGAAGACGGAGACGAAGGAGAAAGGGGGGTGGGGGGGGGGAGGGGGGGGGAGGGGGTGGGGGGAGGGGGGATGGTTGGGGAATCAAATCGTGGGCGGAGGAGCGAGGAGGGTGCGAGGGGAGAGAGAAGGGGAGGAGCTAGGGGATCAAGGTGGCAGACGATGGTTACATGATGCCATGGTGGCACGAGAGGCAGACAAAGAGAGAACGCACCTTGACTTAGCATTTCTTTACACAACTCAACTCGACCTCTGGAACAGTGCTCAACATGATTCCGCTCCGCACACCAACACCGAGGAGGTGCAACAGCGCAGCGATCTTGCAGCGCTTAGCAGCACTCGAGAGCTTACAGCGATTCCATTGCAGCGAGGTTGGAGAGGATGATTATGAGAATTCTAAAAATCAACCTTAAAAAAAAAAAAGAGGCAAGGAGGAGCAAAGGTAACGAGCTTACAGCGATTCCAGAGCGGCGAGCTTGGAGAGACCGTCGATTGGCCCCTTGAGACCCGCTCCTGTCACGTTGCTGCAGTGCAGGCGGGGAAGAGAATAGAGAGAGGTGCAGACAGATTTTGAGCCGACTTGAAACGCATTGATTGGCCCTTTGAGGCCCGCTCCTGTCACGTTGGAGCGGGGAACAGAACAGAGAGAGGTCCAGTCAAATTTTTGAGCCGTAAAACGCATAAAAAAATTGCCCCCTTGACACCCCCTTCTGTCATTTCGCAGGAGGCGGGGGTTAAATTAGGGAGATGCAATCACGAGACGCAGAGGCACATATATTGCAGATAATAAAGAAAGGAGCAGAAGGTATAGGGTGTAACCTGAATGTTTGAACCTATCACACCGCCTGGAGAATCGAGAAGGGTTTATGCCTCATTGGAGAGTGGTTGGGATTTTTGGAGCGTTCATCATTCTCTACGTGGTTGGGCTTTCTGAATAAGCTCGCTCCCTCCCTACCCTCGTCTCAAACTCACATGGAGACGATGTTGCCTGCCGCGTCGCACGTCACGCCGAAGTACGTGGCGCATTTGGCGGGCGAGGCGCTGGCCGTCCACGACTTGAATCCCGCGAACTCGCCGCCCGACTGCGCGCCGAGCTGACGGAGAACGTCAACTGACGGACGGAGGTGGACGGAGGGGGACGGAGGCGGGAGGTGCGGGACGGAAGATATGAGAGCGTTGAGAGAGGCGGAAACACATAGAGAAATGCTTTACGCACGTTTCCTTCCAGCACGATCTCAGCCATTAATGGCGGAACGACACGTACGCTGCGACTTGAGGATGGTCGCATCGGGCGACGCGGCGACGCGGATTGCATCGCAGGAGGGGAGGAGGAGGGCTGCGGCGATTGAGACGACGACGACGAGCGGCAGTGGCGCCAGGCGATCGAGCCGCGCGGTCGACGAAACCGAAGCCATCAGACCGTGAGACCGTGAGAGGCACGGACGAGACCGTGAGAAGCTGGAGCGACTCCTAATCGAGGGTATGGCGACGACGTGTGGTGGTGGCCTAAAGCGCAGGACGAGGGAATGTCGGGAATGTTGGGAATGACGGGCGTAGGATTACGTAGGCGTAGGAAATCGTTTCATCTGACTCGCTGTTGAGAATTCTCAAAGGCGTAGGGAATCGTGCGGGCACATAAATAGTGCAAGGCGGGGCGAGTAGGGGGTGGCGGAAGGAGGTAGTAGGGCAGCGGCGCGGGATGATAGGGATAACGGGAACGGCAGGAAAAGCCCCAATGGGGCCAGCAGTGCGAGCGAAGGGAAGGAACGACGCGACTCGACATCGTCGCGCGTTTTTTGGGAGTATGTATCGCATGGCAGTCGCATACAGCTCTTCCGCGTATCTGCTACTCGAACGGCGTGCACATAATTATCGAACCGCGCATGTTTGCCCATCGACGGTGGATTATGGCGCATCCAAAATTATGACTGGATCTTCCGCAAATCGCAGCCGTCAGATCGCAATGTAGCTGCAGGACAGCACAGCGGCGAGTGACCACAATGCAACGCAACGATTATTAGTGTGAGCGGCAGCAATAATTGGGAAGCAGCAGCCCAAATATATACACACGCGTGACGTCATCACATGCCGCCCCGCCCGCCCTGGCCCGTCATCACGCGTGTGTATATAATGACAGTTTTGCTCAATCCCGCGGAATCGCGGGTTGTTTTATTGTTGCCACGTGGCATGCCTTCGATCGCGCAAACCGCGATCTGTTTTATTGTTATCACAAAAATCGGGAGAATTTTAGTTAAGTTTTGTACAAAGCTGCCCGCGGGCAAAAATAAAACCCATTTGGGCCTGGCATGCGTTAGGGAGGCATCAAACCTAAACACCTTGCCTCTAGGTGTTTAGGGTTGATGCATCCCTAACACATGCCTTACGTATAGGGGTTTTATTTTTGCCTGCGGGCAGCGCAGTACAGAACTTAACTAACTTTCTCTAGAAAGTTGTGATAACAATAAAACAGATCGCGGTTCACGCGATCATAGGCTCGTCACGTGGCGAAAATAAATCAAACCGCGCTTCCGCGGATTTGAGCAAAATTCTCGTATATAATTGGATATATGACAGCCCCCGCGGGTGCCGCCCCCCCACCCCTCCCCCCCCCCCCCCCCCCCCCCCCCCCCCCCCCCCCCCCCCCCCCCCCTCCGGACGAGCCAGGACGAGTTTCGTGTTTTTTTCTGCCAAAATTCTCGGCGAACAGCTTTTGAATGACGAGCCAGGACGAGCTTTCATATATTTGCAGTTATATGATTCGCGAAGTCCACGATAATGTTACGTATCGGGCTCTACGTCGTCGAGCCGTCAGATAGGCGCACGAGCGTCGCACAGAACGCTCGCGGCCTAAACGACGGTAACGCAGCCGCCGAACTCGCGGACTGCCTATGTACAGTGTACATACAGTTGAGATTCTTACAAGCCAAACTACTCTATTTAACATTCAAGTAAGTGGATAAACAAGCCCAACAGATGCATGCATAATTGGTGCCAAAATATGGAACTCTCACTTCCATTTCAAATACCTACTATGAACAAAACATGAAGTATAATAGCTGGATATAGCATTTCGGACACTTGAACTTTGTAAGTGTCATGCATGAGCACTGAGATTACAACCTATTGCATATATTTCTGTGTTGTCAACTTCATCACCTTTCCACATGTTTGCATGTTTCCTGATCCCCCATGGTCTGCTGAACATAATGGGAAGTTTTTGGTATGTTACCCAATGTGGACTACTTGACTGCTTTTACCGTACAAGACATTAGCCTAGTATAACATGAAGAGATAGAGTATGGCAAACTATATGGTTAGTGGACATAACCTTTGAGTTTAGGTGTTTTCATGGTAGTGACAGAAGGTGATGTAGCTAGATAAATGGCACGACTGATTTGATTCATGGTTGTTTAAACTGATTGTTGCCTAACCATTATACCTAGTGCCAATACCTTCTTTTGACCATAACTCAAGCTCTAGTGGTTGTAATGGCCCAATTGTTGGAGGATAGTCTCATTAAACTAACCTTAGTCTCCTTGCAAAAAAGAAGCCACTAATAAAATCTACTCAACTCATTCTGACCCCTCTATGTGCTCTCATACTTTGGGTTGTACATTAAGAACCAGTGCTCCAAATCAGCTGAATTTTGTATGGTACCATCTGTCCATGACATAGAACCTACCTGCAAAAGATTGTCAAACTATATGTGCTGCATATTGTCTAGGCTGTAGTGGGGTAGCCCATATGGGGTACAACCCAATTAGGGTTTACTACTTGTACTCCTGCATCCTGTTAGTTCATTCATTTCCTGCTGCTAGATTCTGACATGGTATCAGAGCACTAAGGTCCGTAGGACCATTTTTTTTCGGGCCCACCTACCGCTGCGGTTACCGCGCTACCCCACGTACCTGCCTGCCTTGCCTTGCCTTGTGACGTGCTGCACTATGCGCGCCGTCCAGCAGCCCTAACGCTGCCTCCTGCCCGTAAGGCCCACGCGCCGCCCCTAGAGGCCCGTAAGGCCCGCGCGCCGCCCCTAGAGGCCCGTAAGGCCCGCGCGCCGCCCCTAGAGGCCCGTAAGGCCCGCGCGCCGCCCCTACACGCCCGTCAGGCCCGCAAACAGCCCCTGCAGACCGTTAAGCACGCTGCTGCCGCGCGCTGCCCGCACCGAGCCCGCGCAGCCCGCTGCAGCCGCGCGCAGCCCGCACAGAGCCCACGCAGCCCGCGCCGAGCCGCGCGCAGCCCGCTGCAGCCGCGCGCAGCCCGCACAGAGCCCACGCAGCCCGCGCCAAGCCGCGCGCAGCCCGCACAGTGCCCACGCAGCCCGCACCGAGCCGCGCGCAGCCCGCACCGAGCCGCGCGCAGCCCGCGCCGAGCCCACGCAGCCCGCGTCGAGCCGCGCGCGGCCTGCTACGGCCTCGCGAGGCCCGCGCGCGGCCCGCAGCAGCCCGCGCCGAGCCGCGCGCGGCCTGCTACTGCCTCGCGCGGCCCGCGCGCGGCCCGCAACAGCCCGCGCCGAGCCGCGCGCGGCCCGCTACTGCCTAGCGCGGCCGCGCGCGGCCTGCAGCAGTTGAGCGCGCTGTCAGCGCAGCCCGCGCCGAGCCGCGCGCGGCCCTCTGCCTCGGCACCGATCTGCCGCTGATGCGGCCCCGCCCTGCAGCTGCCACGGCCCCGACCTGCCGCTGACGCGGCCCCACCCTGCTACTGCCGCTGAAGCGGCCCCGCCCTGCAGCTGCTTCGGCCCTGCTCTGCAGCCGGTGTTGCGGCCCCGACGCCGCCGCTGTCGTGCGCCTACTCGGCCGCCGCCCGTTGAGCGCCGGCCCTGCTCGCCCGGTGAGCGCCTGCTCTCCCAGCCTTTGGTGAGCGCCTGCCTGCCTGCCTGACGGCCTGCCTGTCTGCCTGCCTGCCTGCCTGCCTGGCTGCCTGCCTGCCTGCCGGCCTGCCTGCCTGCCTGCCTGCGCGCCTGCCTGCCTGCCTGCCTGCCGGCCTGCCTGTCTGCCTGCCTGCCTGCCTGCCTGCCTGTCTGCCTGCCTGCCTGCCTGCCTGCCGGCCTGCCTGCCTGCCTGCCGGCCTGCTTGCCTGCCTGCTTGCCTGCCTGCCTGCCGCGCCTGCCCTGCCCGCGCTACTGCTGCTGCTACTGCTACTGGCAGGTGGCCAGATGCAGCTCCAGCGACGTTCACGCGAGCCTCTCACGCCCCAGCAGCTTAGTGAGTGGTATACTAGCTGGGGTTGTCGCAGTAGCCGTCGTAGCTGTCGCCCTGGAGCTGGTCAGTTGGGAGCGTCTGGCAGTGGCCAGCTGCAGCTGCAGGGGCGTCCACGTGAGACACTTACGCCCCGGCAGCTCCAGGAGTGGTACGCTCAGTGTAGCAGGTCTACGCGTACAGTTCGCTGCCCGTACGTCATTCGCACAGGTGCTAGGACTGGTCAGCCTTGTGGGACGCTTGGTCACACACAGTCCCGCTGCTTCGCCCGTCTGAGCGACGACTGGCGCACAGTGTTTGGCGACGAGGCTGAGCTCCCCACCTGGCTGGAGCTGCATGGACAGAGGGTAGATATCTTTGCGCTTGACTATGATGCTATTCTCACTGCCATGTATGCATTGCCTACTAGTGCTGACCGTGCCTGTTACCTGTGCGTACCGCCTGACCCTGGTGAGGCTGCTGCTCTAGGTGCTAGTGCGTCTCCTGCTCTAGGTGCTGGTGAGGCTGCTGCTCTCGGTGCTAGTACGTCTACTGCTCTAGGTACTGGTGAGGCCGTGGCTTCAGGTGCTGGTGAGTCTGCTCTCTCTGGTACTGCGCCCACTGCGGTCTCGCACACCTTCACCCTTGACTCAGGAGCTTCCCGCTCCTTCTTTCGCGACTGCACCACACTCACGCCGCTTAGTCGGCCAGTTCCAGTCTCCCTGGCGGACCCCTCCGGGGGTCCAGTCCTTGCCCACTACTCCACGGTTCTGCCGTGTCCGGCCGTCCCGTCTGGCTTCCTGTCAGGTCTTTACCTCCCCTCGTTCTCTACGAACTTGGTGGCGGGAGCTGACCTCCAGGATGGAGGGGTTCACCAGTTCACTCCTGCGAGTCAGCGAGTGACCCGCTGTACGTGTGCTCGGACGGGCCGACACCTGGCCACGTTTACCCGTGCGCCTGGCTCGAGTCTGTACACACTCACCACTGAGTCCCCTCAGGTAGCTGCGTCTGCGTCTGTGTCTGGTCAGCTGGCGGCCCCCTGCGAGTGTCGCGCTTTGTCGCACGACACTCTCCTGTGGCACCACCGCCTTGGTCACCCCTCCTTGCCTCGCCTGCGTAGCATGCACTCTCGCTCCCTGGTCTCTGGTCTTCCCAGGTCTCTGCCTGCCCTCCCTCCCTCGCCTGCGCCGCCCTGCATTCCTTGCGTCGAGGGGCGGCAGCGCGCCGCTCCTCACTCCTCGTTTCCTCCCACAGAGGCTCCACTGCAGACTCTCCACCTGGACGTGTGGGGCCCAGCCCGCGTCCAGGGACAGGGCCGCGAGCGGTACTTCCTGCTGGTCGTCGACGACTACACGCGTTACACCACGGTCTTCCCCTTGCAGAGCAAGGGGGACGTCCCTGATGTTTTGATCCCTTGGATCCGCACTGTTCGTCTCCAGCTCCGCGAGCGGTTCCGGCGGGACTTTCCTGTCCTCCGTCTGCACTCTGACAGAGGTGGTGAGTTCTCCTCAGACCTCTTGGCAGCCTACTGTGCGGAGCACGGCATCACCCAGTCGTTCACGCTTCCGGCCTCTCCACAGCAGAATGGGGTTGCTGAGCGCCGCATTGGCTTAGTCATGGAGGTCGCTCGTACCTCCATGATCCATGCGGCTGCCCCCCATTTCCTGTGGCCGTTTGCGGTCCGGTACGCCGCGCATCAGCTCAACCTCTGGCCCCGTGTCTCCTTGCTGGAGACCTCGCCCACACTGCTGTGGACGGGGAAGGTTGGCGATGCGTCGCGTTTCCGGGTCTGGGGTGCTCGTGCCTTTGTCCGCGATACCACCGCGGACAAGCTCTCCGCCCGCGCTGTTCCCTGTGTCTTCCTTGGCTTTGTCCCTGACGCGCCTGGTTGGCAGTTTTATCACCCCACCTCGCGCCGTGTCTTTGCGTCTCAGGACGTCACGTTCGACGAGTCGGTTCCCTTTTACCGTCTCTTCCCCTACCGTACTGCCCCGCTCCCCCCCCCACCGCTCTTCCTCGCTCCAGGTGCTCCCCAGGTAGACCCCCTCCCCGCTCCCGGTCCTGCTCCTTCAGGTGTTTCTCAGGTAGACCCTCCTCCCTTTACTGCGCCGGTTGAGGTCACTGGTGACTCAGGTCCTACTGAGGGTGGTCCTGCTCGGGGTGCTACTTCTGGGGGTGCTGAGCCTGGGGGTGCGGAGCCTGGTGGTGCTGAGCCTGGGGGTACTGAGCCTGAGGGTGCGGAGCCTGAGGGTGCGGAGCTTGAGGGTGTGGAGCCTGGTGGTGCTGAGCCTGAGTGTGAGGGGTCTGGGGGTGCTGAGCTTGGCGGTACTGACGCTGGAGGTTCTGGAGCTACTGAGGGTGCTGGCGCTGGAGGTTCGGGAGCTGCTGGAGGGCCTAGTACTGGTGGCGCTGGAGCTGGAGGTTCTGGAGCTGCTGAGGGTGCTCGCGCTGGAGGTTCTGGAGCCGCTGGAGGTACTGGTGCTGAGGGTACTGACACCGGAGGTTCTGGAGCCGTTGGGGGTGCGGGCGCTGAGGGTTCTGAGTCTGCTGTTGCGCGTTCTCCTTGGAGTAGCCGCCTTCGTCCACGTGTGCCTCTCACCCCACAGCAGCTGCAGGACTGGTACGGTCGCCGTCAGCGTCGCGCTGCTGGAGCTAGGAGTGGTGCTGGTCCTTTGTCTACTGGAGGTGCTGGAGTCGCTGGTTCTGGAGGTGCTCGTGCTAGAGACACTGAGGCTGGAGACCCTGGGACTGGAGGTGCTGGTTCTGGGGGTGCTGCTGCTGGAGACACAGAGGTTGGAGACCCTGGGACTGGGGGTGTCGGCTCTGGGACTGGAGCTTCTGGAGCTGCTGGAGGTACGGGAGCTGTTGGAGGTACTGGAGCTGCTGGAGGCACTGGAGCTGCTGGAGCTGCCGGTACTGGTGCAGCTGCGCCGACACGACTGTTCTTCGCTCCGCCGTCTCCGTCGTCTCTGCCGCCGCCTGACTCTGCTCTTCGTCAGGTTGTTACTCTCCCGTCGTCTACTGGTCTTCCGTTACAGACTGGCTCACCGCTACCTGCTCCCTCTCCTTACACTGAGCAGACAGGCAGTCCTGCTACGCGTCGTAAGCCTGCGTCGCGTCCTGTCTCGCCCGTTCGTTCTGGTCGTACCGTTCGTCGTGTCGCTCGTGCGCGTCAGCCGGCTGTCCCCAGCGCACACCTTCTTGTCCGTCATCCTTCCTCTGCTCCGCAGCCTGTTCCTCTGCCGTCTCCCCCTGCGTCCTCTCTGCCTGCCGTTCCGGACCCTGAGTCTGACCGGTTTCGTACTGAGCACCCTACTGTCACGCGTCTGTTAGCCACTGTTGTCACTGACCCGTCGTTTGAGTCTACTGCTGCGTCTGCCTTGGTCGCTGAGCTTGTTGACTTTGCTGCTGCCTGTCGTCTAGACTACGCCGCTAGTCTTGTTGCTGAGTCTGAGTCTGTCTGTCCTCCGTCCGTCGGGGGTGAGTGTGCTCTTAGCACGGACGTCCTTGAGGACAGGCAGGAGGAGTTCCAGTGTCTTGCTGCTGCTTTACCTCATCTTGTGTCCTCGCTACTTGCCCCTGAGGGTTACCCGGATGCACCAGACATCCCGACTCCGCGCTCTTACGCAGAGGCGATAGAGGGTCCCTACTCCTCTCAGTGGCAGGCAGCCATGGACGTAGAGATGGCTTCCTGGAAGTCCACAGGCACCTACGTTGACGAGGTTCCCCCACCTCGGGCGAACATCGTCAGTGGCATGTGGATTTTCAGGGTGAAGCGGCCGCCAGGTTCTCCGCCTGTCTTCAAGGCGCGTTACGTGGCTCGAGGCTTCAGTCAGCGAGAGGGAGTTGACTTCTTCCAGACCTTCTCCCCCACCCCGAAGATGACCACTCTTCGGGTGCTGCTGCACGTTGCTGCTCACCGTGACTACGAGCTTCACTCTCTTGACTTCAGCACAGCTTTCTTGCAGGGTAGCCTGCACGAGGAGATCTGGCTGCGCCGCCCCCCGGGCTTCACTGGGTCGTTCCCTCCTGGTACCCAGTGGAGCCTCCGGCGGCCGGTCTACGGTCTCCGCCAGGCGCCACGTGAGTGGCACGACACACTAAGGACTACGCTTGCGGCTCTTGGGTTTGCGCCTTCTACTGCTGACCCGTCGCTGTTTCTGCGCACCGACACTTCCCTGCCGCCGTTCTACATCCTCGTGTACGTCGACGACTTGGTTTTTGCCACTGCTGACACTGAGGCTCTCGCCCACGTGAAGTCGGAGCTGCAGAAGAGACACACGTGCACAGACTTGGGTGAGCTGCGCAGCTACCTTGGCTTGCAGATCACCCGAGACAGAGCACGTCGCACCATCACCTTGACTCAGTCACACATGGTGCAGCAGGTCCTTCAGCGCTTCGGCTTCACCTGGTCTTCAGCACAGGCCACTCCTCTGGCTACAGGTCATTCGCTCTCAGCTCCACTTTCGGACGAGTCCGTAGAGCCGAGTGGTCCTTACCCAGAGCTAGTCGGCTGCCTCATGTACCTGATGACTTGCACTCGACCTGACCTCGCGTACCCTCTTGGTCTTCTGGCTCGCTACGTGGCTCCTGGTCGGCACCGACCTGAGCACATGGCTGCTGCTAAGAGGGTACTGCGCTACTTGTGCAGCACATCAGGCATGGGGCTAGTGCTTGGAGGGACGAGCCCAGTTGTCCTCACTGGACACTCAGACGCTTCTTGGGTTGACGACCAGGCTACTCAGCGGTCGTCACTGGGTTACACCTTCAGCCTTGGCTCTGGTTCAGTTTCGTGGCGTTCTACACGTTCGTCTTCAGTTCTCAGCTCCAGTTGTGAGGCTGAGATCTACGCCACAGCCATGGCTGCACAGGAGTTACGCTGGCTCACCTACCTGCTGACTGACTTGGGAGAGCAGCCTCGTTCTCCTCCAGTGCTGTACGTCGACAACAAGGCCGCCATTGCCTTGTGTGAGGAGCACAGACTGGAGCACAGAACGAAGCACATTGCTCTGCGTTACTTCCTGGCTCGAGAGTTGCAGCAGTGAGGCCAGCTTCGTCTTCGCCACGTGGCCACTCGGGCCAACACTGCTGATATATTCACCAAGGCACTTCCGTCTGGTGATCATCAGCGCTTTTGTACTCTGTTGGGCCTTGTGCCTACGTTTCCACACTTGCTGTAGTCTCTGCTTGTACTGTGATCTATATATATACCTGCATGCTGGCTCTTGCTAGGTAGCCATCACTGTACTGTTATTGCTGCATATATATCTCTGCATGTGAACTGGCCCTGTGGCCTTTTGCTTGTGCTCGGAATGCGTGGTGACGTTGTGATCCACCCTGAGCTTGTTTTGCTTCTCTTGACTGGTCGTGTGACCCCTTGTTCTCCCCCACTTTGCCTATGGGGGTGTGTCAAACTATATGTGCTGCATATTGTTTAGGCTGTAGTGGGGTAGCCCATATGGGGTACAACCCAATTAGGGTTTACTACTTGTACTCCTGCATCCTGTTAGTTCACCCATTCTTGCTGCTAGATTCTGACAGGTTGATCCCTCCCGAAAATGCGTCCAGCTTCCCTGTGGGGGTATATTTTTTTGGGCTGCCCTATTAGTTCGAGCTTGAAAAGGTGAAATCTCTTGCGGAAAATTGGATACGTGTCGAAAAATTTTCTCTGCAGTACCAACTTTGAACATAATGTGGGAGGTCGCGTGAACGAAATCCCGTTGAGTCATACTGTTTGAGTAACCCCTATGATTAAGTATGAGAGAATTTTAAAACCATGGTATCCAGCACATACTTTCTCTAATTTCTAGATGGCTCTCATTGTGTTGCTGTTAAGTTCTTTTTGGACAAAGGCACCAGGAATACCAGTCACTTACAAAACTTCTTATAGAAATACCACACCCAGTGATCAGCCAACGTTGCATGCATGTGGTGATGTAATCCGGGAATCATAGTGGACAGGATAAGCTTTGCTAAGTTATGAGAAGACAAGAAGTTTTACGATGACCTTGTTAATAAATATTGAAAAGGGACAAGATGATTATAAGATAGAAGTACAAGAATATAGATAGCAAACTAGCTAGCCACGTACTCAAGAGGTACATTCCCTAATTAACTGTATTACATAGCTATAGTAACTATGACTATTGTCATTCTCGACATTTACCATGTTGCACCGCGTAACCTCTGAGGCGGTTGCCGGGCGGTCAACAATCGCGACCGTTGACTAACAGCGATTGTTGACCTTCGGGTAGCTCTCGAGCCGCCGCATGCTCTATATGAACTATTGCGGTACTGGTACAGTAGCACTGTTTCGTTATAAAGTGGCGCACTAGGAGGGAACCTTCGGAATTGTTATAATAACCTTTCGGTTATTCCAACACTCCCATTCATTCCTGAAGGTGAGCCAAGTGGGAAATCTTCGAGATTTCGCAGAGGTTGGCGTCGTGCTGAAACTTCTGACGTGGCAGCTTCTTGGTAAAAAAAATTACTGCCATGTTTTCTGTTGGGCAGTACGTGAGTTTGACCTTCCCCTTGTCGATTTTGTCCATGACGAAAAAAAAAGAGTAACTGAGTGCAATGTGCTTCGTGCGGTTCACGAAGCCAGGCTTGTTCGTGATCTTGATCATGCTTTGGTTGTCGCAGAGTAAAGTAAAGTGCCCGTTCATCGTCACTTTCGCTTCCTGCAGCAGCTCCACCAGATATAGCCCTTCGCGAACAGCAGTGCTAGCGGCGATGAACTCAGCTTCGGCTGACAAAAGAGCCATGAGCTTCTGCTTCTAGGAGTTTCAGGACATAAATCTAGCAGGTTTGAGTTGGAAAATGAAACCTGTACGGGAGCTTCTGTTGCCAATTGTCAAACTATATCTGTGCTAAATATGTCTAGGCTGTAGTGGGGTAGCCCATATGAGGTACAACCCAATATTAGGGTTATTACTTGTACCCACAATTCACACAATGCAATCATTCCTGCTTGCTATCTTGACATGGTTTCAGAGCAGTAGGTCCATAGGACCGTTTTTTTTTCCCAACCCACCATACTTTGCGACCGACTGCGGTTACCGCATTACCCCACTACCCTGCGTCGCGCTGTTCTACGCACGCCCTGCCCTGCCCTGCGTCGCGCTGCCCCGCGCACGCCCTGCCCTGCCCTGCGCCAGCGCCCTGCCCTGCGCCGGCGCCCTGCCCTGCGCCGGCGCCCTGCCCTGCGCCGGCGCCCTGCCCTGCGCCAGCGCCCTGCCCTGCGCCAGCGCCCTGCCCTGCGCCAGCGCCCTGCCCTGCGCCGGCGCCCTGCCCTGCGCCAGCGCCCTGCCCTACGCCCGCGCTGCTGCCCTGCGCGTCGCACCCTACGGCAGCCCGCGCGTCGCGCGCTGCTGCCCCGCGCGTCGCGCCCTACGGCAGCCCGCGCGTCGCGCGCTGCTGCCCCGCGCGTTGCGCCCTACGGCAGCCCGCGCGTCGCGTGCTGCTGCCCCGCGCATTGCACCCTACGGTAGCCAGCGCGTCGCACGCTGCTGGCCCGCGCGTCGCGCGCTACTGCCCTGTGTTAGAAACTACAGGCAGGAATGAATCAACTAGCAGGAAGTTTGGTACAAGTATGAAACCCTAATGGGGTTGTACCCCATATTGGCTACCCCACTACAGCCTACACATATATAATACATATATCATTTGACACACCCCCATAGGCAAAGTGGGGGAGAGCAAGGGGTCACAAGACCAGTCAAGAAAGACAAAGCAAGCTCATGGTGGATCACAACGTCACCACACACACTGAGCACAAGCAAAGGGCCACAAGGCCAGTTCACATGCAGAGGTATATATGCAACAATAGCATCACAGTGATCACTACCTAGCAAAAGCAAGCATGCAGGTATATATATATAGATCACAGTACAAGCATAGACTACAGCAAGTGCGGGAATGTATGTAGGCACAAGGCCTAACAAAGTACAAAAGCGCTGATGATCACCAGACGGAAGTGCCTTGGTGAATATATCAGCAGTGTTGGCCCGAATGGCCACGTGAGCAAGACGAAGCTGACCTCGCTGCTGCAACTCTCGAGCTAGGAAGTAACGCAGAGCAATGTGCTTCGTTCCGTGCTCCAGTCTGTGCTCCTCACACAAGGCAATGGCAGCCTTGTTGTTGACGTACAGAACTGGAGGAGAACGAGGCCTCTCTCCCAAGTCAGTCAGCAGGTAGGTGAGCCAGCGTAACTCCTGTGCAGCCATGGCTGTGGCGTAGATCTCAGCCTCACAACAGGAGCTGAGAACAGAAGACGAGCGCGTAGACCGCCAAGAAACAGAGCCAGAGCCAAGGCTGAAGGTGTAACCCAGTGACGACCGCTGTGTAGCCTGGTCGTCAACCCAAGACGCGTCAGAGTGTCCAGTGAGGACAACGTCGCTCCGTCCTCCAAGCACGAGCCCCATGCCCGACGTACTGCACAAGTAGCGCAGTACCCTCTTCGCAGCATCCATGTGCACCTTTCGGTGCCGACCAGGAGCCACGTAGCGAGCCAAAAGGCCAAAAGGGTACGCAAGTTCAGGTCGAGTGCAGGTCATCAGGTACATGAGGCAGCCCACTAGCTCTGCGTAAGGACCACTCGACTCTATGGACTCGTCCGAAGGTGGAGCTGAGAGCGAGTGACCTGTAGCTAGAGGAGTGGACTGTGCGGAGGACCAGGTGAAGCCGAAGCGCTGAAGGACCTACTGCACCATGTGTGACTGAGTCAGTGTGATGGTGCGACGTACTCTGTCCCGGGTGATCTGCAAGCCAAGGTAGCTGCGCAGCTCACCCAGGTCAGTGCACGTGTGTCTCTTCTGCAGCTCCGACTTCACCAGGGCGAGAGCCTCAGTGTCAGCAGTGGCAAAGTCCAAGTCGTCGACGTACACGAGGATGTAGAACGGCAGCAGCGAAGTGTCGGTGCGCAGAAACAGCGACGGGTCAGCAGTCGACGGAGCAAACCCAAGAGCCGCAAGTGTAGTCCTCAGTGTGTCGTGCCACTTACGAGGCGCCTGGCGGAGACCGTAGACTGGCCGCCGGAGGCTCCACCGGGTACGTGGAGGGAACGACCCAGTGAAGCCAGGTGGGCGGCGCAGCCAGATCTCCTCGTGCAGGCTGCCCTGTAAGAAGGCTGTGCTGAAGTCAAGAGAGTGAAGCTCGTAGTCACGCTGAGCGGCAACGTGCAGCAGCACCCGAAGAGTAGTCATCTTCGGGGTAGGGGAGAAGGTCTGGAAGAAGTCAACTCCCTCACGCTGATTGAAGCCTCTAGCAACGTAACGAGCCTTGAAGACAGGCGGAGAACCCGGCGGCCGCTTCACCCTGAAAATCCACATGCCATCGGTGATGTTCGCCCCAGGGTGGGGAATCTCATCGACGTAAGTGCCTGTGGACTTCCCGGATGCCATCTCTGCGTCCATGGCTGTCTGCCACTGAGAGGAGTACTCACCCGCGATCGCCTCAGCGTAAGAGCACGGGGTCGGGATGTCTGGGGCATCCGGGTCTCCCTCAGGGGCAAGCAGCATGGCCACGAGATGAGGCACAGCGACTGCAAGACACTCAAGGTCCTCGTGCCTGTCCTCAAGGACGTCCGTGGCAAGAGCACACTCACCCCCGACGGACGGAGGTCAGACAGACTCAGACTCAGCAACAAGACTAGCGGCGTAGTCGAGACGACAGGCAGCAGCAAAGTCAACAAGCTCAGCGACCAAGGCAGTAGCAGACTCAAACGACGGGTCAGTGACAACAGTGGCTAACAGACGCGTGACAGTAGGGTGTGCAGCACGAAAGCGGTCAGACTCAGGGTCCGGAACGTCAGGCAAAGAGGACGCAGGGGGAGACGGCAGAGGAACACGCTGCGGAGCAGAGGAAGGACGACGGACTACGAGGTGTGTGCCGGGGACAGCCGGCGGACGCGAACGAGGAACACGACGACCGGAACGACCAGGACGAACAGGCGAGACAGGACGCGACGCAGGCTCACGACGCTCAGCAAGACCACCGGGCTGCTCAGTGTAAGGAGGAGGAGCAGGGAGCGGTGAGCCAGGCAGTAACGGAAGGCCAGTAGGCGACAGAAGGGTAAGAACCTGACGAAGAGCAGAGTCAGGCGACGGCAGAGACGACGGAGACAGCGGAGCGAAGAACAGTCGTGTCGGCGCAGCTGCACCAGCACCAGCAGCTCCAGCAGCTCTAGTGGCTCCAGCACCTCCAGCAGCTCCAGCACCTCCAGCAGCTCCAGAACCTCCAGCGCCAGCACCACCAGCAGCAGCACCCCTAGAACCAGCACCTCCAGTCCCAGGGTCTCCAGCCTCAGTGTCTCTAGCAGCAGCACCCCCAGACGCAGCACCTCCAGCAGCTCCAGCACCTCCAGTACGAGCACCTCCGGGACCAGCGACTCCAGCACCTCCTGTAGACACAGCACCACTCCCAGCTCCAGCGACGACAGCAGAAACACCTCCAGCGGTAGAGCCCCGAGCTCCAGCAGCATGACCTTGACGGCGAGTGTACCACTCGTGCAGCTGCTGCGGGGAGAGAGGCGCACGCGGACGAAGGCGGCTACTCCAAGGAGACCGCGCACCAGCAGTCTCAGTACCCTCAGGCGCCGCACCCCCAGACTCAGCACTCTCAGGCTCAGCACCCCCGGACGCATCACCCATAGGCACAGCACCTCCAGTCTCCTCACGCGCAGGCTCAGCACCTCCAGCAGGCAAAGAACCAGCACCACTTTCAGCTCCAGTGACGTCAGCAGAAGTACCTCCAGCAGTAGAGCCCCGAGCTCCAGCAGCGCGACCCTGACGGCGACCGTACCACTCGTGCAGCTGCTGTGAGGTGAGAGGCGTACGCGGACGAATGCGGCCACTTTAAGGAGACCGCGCACCAGCAGTCGCAGTACCCTCAGGCGCCGCACCCCCAGACTCAGCACCCCCAGGCTCCTCACGCTCAGGCTCAGTACCTCCAGGCTCAGCACCCTCAGGCCCCTTACGTGCAGGCTCAGCACCCTCAGACTCGGCACCCCCAGGCTCAGCACCTCCAGGCTCCTCACGCTCAGGCACAGCACACCCAGAGTCCGCACCCCCAGGCTCAGCACCCCCAGGCTCCTCTCTCACAGGCTCCGTACCCCCAGGCTCAGCACCCCCAGAGACAGCACCCCGAGCAGGACCACCCTCAGCAGGACCTGAGTCACCAGTGACCTCAACAGGCGCAGGCACAGGAGGATCTACCTGAGAAACACCTGAAGGAGCAGGACCTGGCGCGGGGAGGGGGTCTACCTGGGAAGGACCTGGAGCGAGAAAGAGCGGCGGGGGGGGGGGGGGGGGGGGGTTTGAGGGCCAGTGCCGTAGGGAAAGAGACGGTAAAAGGGGACGGACTCGTCAAAAGTGACGTCCTGAGACGCAAAGACACGGCGCGAGGTGGGGTCGTAAAACTGCCAGCCAGGTGCGTCAGGAGGAAAACCAAGGAAGACGCAGGGAATGGCGCGGGCAGAGAGCTTGTCCGCGGTGAGATCGCGGACAAAGGCACGAGCACCCCAGACCCGGAAACGCGACGCATCGCCAACCTCCCCCGTCCACAGCAGTGTGGGCGAGGTCTCCAGCAAGGAGACACGGGGCCAGAGGTTGAGCTGATGCGCGGCGTACCGGACAGCAAACGGCCACAGAAAATGGGGAGCCGCCGCATGGATCATGGAGGTACGAGCGACCTCCATGACTAAGCCAATGCGGCGCTCAGCAACCCCATTCTGCTGCGGAGAGGCCGGAAGCGTGAACGACTGGCGGATGCCGTGCTCCGCACAGAAGGCTCGCAAGAGGTCGGAGGTGAAGTCACCACCTCTGTCAGAGTGCAGACGCAAGACAGGAAAGTCCCGCTCGAACCGCCGGCAGAGCTGGAGACGAACATTGCGGATCCAAGGGATCAGAACATCAGGGACCTCCTCCTTGCTGCGCAAGGGGAAGACCGTGGTGTAACGCATGTAGTCGTCGACAACCAGCAGGAAGTACTGCTCGCGGCCCTGTCCCTGGACGCGGGTTGGGCCCCACACGTCCAGGTGGAGAGTCTGCAGCGGAGCCTCTGTGGGAGGAAAGAGGAGGAGTGAGGAGCGGCGCGCTGCCGCCCCTCGACGCAAGGAATGCAGGGCGGCGCAGGCGAGGGAGGGAGGGCAGGCAGAGACCTGGGAAGACTAGAGACCAGGGAGCGAGAGTGCATGCCACGAAGGCGGGGCAGGGAGGGGTGACCAAGGCGGTGGTGCCACAGGAGAGTGTCGTGCGACAGGCGGCGACACTCACACTGGGTAGCTACCTGAGCAGACGCGTACAGCTGAGGAGACAAAGGGGTGTAGCGTGACACAGCAGTGAGGGTGTACAGACTGGACCCTGGCGCACGTGTGAACGTGGCCAGGTGGCGGCCGGTCCGAGAGCACGTGCAGTGCGTCACCCGCTGTCCTCCAGGAATAAGGTGTCAACCCAGTGATCCTGAAGGACGGCGGTGCTCACCAAGTTCGTAGAGAACGAGGGGATGTGAAGACCAGACAGCTCACCGGACGGGACCGCCGGGCACGGAAGCACAGTCGTGGCTCGTGCAAGCACTGGGCCCCCAGAGGGGTCAGCCAGTGAGACAGGGACAGGTGCAGGGAGGGGTGTGACCGTGGTACTGTCGCGAAAGAAACAGCGAGAAGCACCAGAGTCAAGTGTAAACGTGTGCAAGGCCTCAGCAGGCGCAGTACCAAAGAGAGCAGACTCACTAGCACCTAGAGCAGCAGCTGCTATACCAGGGTCAGGGGGCACACACAGGTAACAGTCACCCTCAGTAGTACCAGTCAGAGCATACATGGCAGTAAGGATAGTGTCATAGTCTAGAGCAAATATATCTACTCCGTCTCGAAGCAGCTCTAGCCAGAGGGGTAGCTCAGTCTCGTCGCCAAACCGTGCTCGCCAAGCGTCGCTCAGACGGGAGAAGCAGCGGGACTCTGTGTGACTAACTGTCCCGCAGGTCTGACCAGCTCGATCACCTGTGCGAATGATGTACGGGCAGCGAGCAGTAGTCCTACACCCCCAACTCTGAGCGTACCACTCATGCAGCTGCCGGGGCGTAAGGGTCTCGCGCGGGCGCCGCTGCAGCTGCATCTGGCCACCGCCAGAGACTCCGCACTGACCAGCTCCACCACGACTGCTACTACGGCCGCCGCCACCTCTCCGAGACGCACAACGCTGAGCGTACCACGCATGAAGCTGCTGGGGTGTAAGGGTCTCGCGCGGGCGCCATTGCAGCTGCATCTGGCCACCGCCAGAAACTCCGCACTGAACAGCTCCACCGCTAATGCAACTATGGTCGCCGCCACCACTCCCACTGCCGCCACCGCCGCCGCCACCACTCCCACCGCTACACCGAAGAGAAGGCATAACGGGCAACGCAAGGAGGCTTGGGACCAGTAGGGCAGCACCCAGTGAAGGCAGGGCGACGAGGAGACACTAGGGTAACGCGTAGAGTAGGGCGAGGCAGCGCCCGGTCAGGGAAGGGTGGCGTGCGGCAGGAATTGGCTGCGCGAGGGCGGCTGAGGCGGCGCGCGGGGCAGCCGCTGGCTGCGCGAGCGGTAGAGGCGGCGCGCGGGGCAGCAGAGGGCCGCTCGAGGGCGGCTGACGCGGCGCGCGGGGCAACTACAGGCCGCGCGGGCGGCGGACGCGGCGCGCGAGGCAGCCGCGGGCTGCGCGAGGGTGGCAGCCGCGGCACGCGTGGCTGCTGCGGGCTGCGCGAGTTGCCGACGCGGCGCGCGGGGCAGCAGCGGGCTGCGCAGGCGGCGGACGCGACGCGCGGGGCAGCAGCAGGCTGCGCAGGCGGCGTACGCAACACGCGGGGCAGCAGCGAGCTGCGCGCAGAATTAGGGTTTGCGCGCGCGGGCAGCGCAGCGCAGGCAAGGCAAGGCGCGCGCGGGCGGCGCAGCGCAGGCAAGGCAAGGCAAGGCGCAGGCAAGGCAAGGCAAGGCGCAGGCAAGGCAAGGCGCGCGCGGGCAGCGCAGCGCAGGCAAGGCAAGGCGCGCGCGGGCGGCGCAGCGCAGGCAAGGCAAGGAAAGGCGCATGCAAGGTAAGGCAAGGCGCAGGCAAGGCAAGGCGCGCGCGGGCAGCGCAGCGCAGGCAACACGTGGGGCAGCTCAGTAACCACAACGGTAGGTGGGCCCGAAAAAAACGGTCCTACGGACCTACTGCTCTGAAACCATGTTAGAAACTACAGGCAGGAATGAATCAACTAGCAGGAAGTTTGGTACAAGTATGAAACCCTAATGGGGTTGTACCCCATATTGGCTACCCCACTATAGCCTACACATATATAATACATATATCATTTGACACCTTGCGCGTCGCGCCCTGCTGCAGCCCGCGCGTCGCGCCCTGCTGCCCTGCGCGTCGCGCCCTGCTGCAGCACGCGCGCCGCGCCCTGCTGCCCTGCACAGCTTCCGTCGTTCACGCTTCCGGCCTCTCCACAGCAGAATGGGGTTTCTGAGCGCCGCATTGGCTTAGTCATGGAGGTCGCTCGTACCTCCATGATCCATGCGGCTGCCCCCCATTTCCTGTGGCCGTTTGCGGTCCGGTACGCCGCGCATCAGCTCAACCTCTGGCCCCGTGTCTCCTTGCCGGAGACCTCGCCCACACTGCTGTGGACGGGGAAGGTTGGCGATGCGTCGCGTTTCCGGGTCTGGGGTGCTCGTGCCTTTGTCCGCGATACCACCGCGGACAAGCTCTCCGCCCGCGCTGTTCCCTGTGTCTTCCTTGGCTTTGTCCCTGACGCGCCACCTCGCGCCGTGTCTTTGCGTCTCAGGACGTCACGTTCGACGAGTCGGTTCCCTTTTACCGTCTCTTCCCCTACCGCACTGCCCCGCTCCCCCCCCCGCCGCTCTTCCTCGCTCCAGGTGCTCCCCAGGTAGACCCCCTCCCCGCTCCCGGTCCTGCTCCTTCAGGTGTTTCTCAGGTAGACCCTCCTCCCTTTACTGCGCCGGTTGAGGTCACTGGTGACTCAGGTCCTACTGAGGGTGGTCCTGCTCGGGGTGCTACTTCTGGGGGTGCTGAGCCTGGGGGTGCGGAGCCTGGTGGTGCTGAGCCTGGGGGTACTGAGCCTGGGGGTGCTGAGCCTGAGGGTGCGGAGCTTGAGGGTGTGGAGCCTGGTGGTGCTGAGCCTGAGTGTGAGGGGTCTGGGGGTGCTGAGCTTGGCGGTACTGACGCTGGAGGTTCTGGAGCTACTGAGGGTGCTGGCGCTGGAGGTTCGGGAGCTGCTGGAGGGCCTAGTACTGGTGGCGCTGGAGCTGGAGGTTCTGGAGCTGCTGAGGGTGCTCGCGCTGGAGGTTCTGGAGCCGCTGGAGGTACTGGTGCTGAGGGTACTGACACCGGAGGTTCTGGAGCCGTTGGGGGTGCGGGCGCTGAGGGTTCTGAGTCTGCTGTTGCGCGGTCTCCTTGGAGTAGCCGCCTTCGTCCACGTGTGCCTCTCACCCCACAGCAGCTGCAGGACTGGTACGGTCGCCGTCAGCGTCGCGCTGCTGGAGCTAGGAGTGGTGCTGGTCCTTTGTCTACTGGAGGTGCTGGAGTCGCTGGTTCTGGAGGTGCTCGTGCTAGAGACACTGAGGCTGGAGACCCTGGGACTGGAGGTGCTGGTTCTGGGGGTGCTGCTGCTGGAGACACAGAGGTTGGAGACCCTGGGACTGGGGGTGTCGGCTCTGGGACTGGAGCTTCTGGAGCTGCTGGAGGTACGGGAGCTGTTGGAGGTACTGGAGCTGCTGGAGGCACTGGAGCTGCTGGAGCTGCCGGTACTGGTGCAGCTGCGCCGGCATGACTGTTCTTCGCTCCGCCGTCTCCGTCGTCTCTGCCGCCGCCTGACTCTGCTCTTCGTCAGGTTGTTACTCTCCCGTCGTCTACTGGTCTTCCGTTACAGACTGGCTCACCGCTACCTGCTCCCTCTCCTTACACTGAGCAGACAGGCAGTCCTGCTACGCGTCGTGAGCCTGCGTCGCGTCCTGTCTCGCCCGTTCGTTCTGGTCGTACCGTTCGTCGTGTCGCTCGTGCGCGTCAGCCGGCTGTCCCCAGCGCACACCTTGTTGTCCGTCGTCCTTCCTCTGCTCCGCAGCCTGTTCCTCTGCCGTCTCCCCCTGCGTCCTCTCTGCCTGCCGTTCCGGACCCTGAGTCTGACCGGTTTCGTACTGAGCACCCTACTGTCACGCGTCTGTTAGCCACTGTTGTCACTGACCCGTCGTTTGAGTCTACTGCTGCGTCTGCCTTGGTCGCTGAGCTTGTTGACTTTGCTGCTGCCTGTCGTCTAGACTACGCCGCTAGTCTTGTTGCTGAGTCTGAGTCTGTCTGTCCTCCGTCCGTCGGGGGTGAGTGTGCTCTTAGCACGGACGTCCTTGAGGACAGGCAGGAGGAGTTCCAGTGTCTTGCTGCTGCTTTACCTCATCTTGTGTCCTCGCTACTTGCCCCTGAGGGTTACCCGGATGCACCAGACATCCCGACTCCGCGCTCTTACGCAGAGGCGATAGAGGGTCCCTACTCCTCTCAGTGGCAGGCAGCCATGGACGTAGAGATGGCTTCCTGGAAGTCCACAGGCACCTACGTTGACGAGGTTCCCCCACCTGGGGCGAACATCGTCAGTGGCATGTGGATTTTCAGGGTGAAGCGGCCGCCAGGTTCTCCGCCTGTCTTCAAGGCGCGTTACGTGGCTCGAGGCTTCAGTCAGCGAGAGGGAGTTGACTTCTTCCAGACCTTCTCCCCCACCCCGAAGATGACCACTCTTCGGGTGCTGCTGCACGTTGCTGCTCACCGTGACTACGAGCTTCACTCTCTTGACTTCAGCACAGCTTTCTTGCAGGGTAGCCTGCACGAGGAGATCTGGCTGCGCCGCCCCCCGGGCTTCACTGGGTCGTTCCCTCCTGGTACCCAGTGGAGCCTCCGGCGGCCGGTCTACGGTCTCCGCCAGGCGCCACGTGAGTGGCACGACACACTAAGGACTACGCTTGCGGCTCTTGGGTTTGCGCCTTCTACTGCTGACCCGTCGCTGTTTCTGCGCACCGACACTTCCCTGCCGCCGTTCTACATCCTCGTGTACGTCGACGACTTGGTTTTTGCCACTGCTGACACTGAGGCTCTCGCCCACGTGAAGTCGGAGCTGCAGAAGAGACACACGTGCACAGACTTGGGTGAGCTGCGCAGCTACCTTGGCTTGCAGATCACCCGAGACAGAGCACGTCGCACCATCACCTTGACTCAGTCACACATGGTGCAGCAGGTCCTTCAGCGCTTCGGCTTCACCTGGTCTTCAGCACAGGCCACTCCTCTGGCTACAGGTCACACGCTCTCAGCTCCACCTTCGGACGAGTCCGTAGAGCCGAGTGGTCCTTACCCAGAGCTAGTCGGCTGCCTCATGTACCTGATGACTTGCACTTGACCTGACCTCGCGTACCCTCTTGGTCTTCTGGCTCGCTACGTGGCTCCTGGTCGGCACCGACCTGAGCACATGGCTGCTGCTAAGAGGGTACTGCGCTACTTGTGCAGCACATCAGGCATGGGGCTAGTGCTTGGAGGGACGAGCCCAGTTGTCCTCACTGGACACTCAGACGCTTCTTGGGTTGACGACCAGGCTACTCAGCGGTCGTCACTGGGTTACACCTTCAGCCTTGGCTCTGGTTCAGTTTCGTGGCGTTCTACACGTTCGTCTTCAGTTCTCAGCTCCAGTTGTGAGGCTGAGATCTACGCCACAGCCATGGCTGCACAGGAGTTACGCTGGCTCACCTACCTGCTGACTGACTTGGGAGAGCAGCCTCGTTCTCCTCCAGTGCTGTACGTCGACAACAAGGCCGCCATTGCCTTGTGTGAGGAGCACAGACTGGAGCACAGAACGAAGCACATTGCTCTGCGTTACTTCCTGGCTCGAGAGTTGCAGCAGTGAGGCCAGCTTCGTCTTCGCCACGTGGCCACTCGGGCCAACACTGCTGATATATTCACCAAGGCACTTCCGTCTGGTGATCATCAGCGCTTTTGTACTTTGTTGGGCCTTGTGCCTACGTTTCCACACTTGCTGTAGTCTCTGCTTGTACTGTGATCTATATATATACCTGCATGCTGGCTCTTGCTAGGTAGCCATCACTGTACTGTTATTGCTGCATATATATCTCTGCATGTGAACTGGCCCTGTGGCCTTTTGCTTGTGCTCGGAATGCGTGGTGACGTTGTGATCCACCCTGAGCTTGTTTTGCTTCTCTTGACTGGTCGTGTGACCCCTTGTTCTCCCCCACTTTGCCTATGGGGGTGTGTCAAACTATATATGCTGCATATTGTCTAGGCTATAGTGGGGTAGCCCATATGGGGTACAACCCAATTAGGGTTTACTACTTGTACTCCTGCATCCTGTTAGTTCACCCATTCTTGCTGCTAGATTCTGACAGGTTGATCCCTCCCGAAAATGCGTCCAGCTTCCCTGTGGGGGTATATTTTTTTGGGCTGCCCTATTAGTTCGAGCTTGAAAAGGTGAAATCTCTTGCGAAAAATTGGATACGTGTCGAAAAATTTTCTCTGCAGTACCAACTTTGAACATAATGTGGGAGGTCGCGTGAACGAAATCCCGTTGAGTCATACTGTTTGAATAACCCCTATGACTAAGTATGAGAGAATTTTAAAACCATGGTATCCAGCACATACTTTCTCTAATTTCTAGATGGCTCTCATTGTGTTGCTGTTAAGTTCTTTTTGGACAAAGGCACCAGGAATACCAGTCACTTACAAAACTTCTTATAGAAATACCACACCCAGTGATCAGCCAACGTTGCATGCATGTGGTGATGTAATACGGGAATCATAGTGGACAGGATAAGCTTTGCTCAGTTATGAGAAGACAAGAAGTTTTACGATGACCTTGTTAATAGATATTGAAAAGGGACAAGATGATTATAAGATAGAAGTACAAGAATATAGATAGCAAACTAGCTAGCCACGTACTCAAGAGGTACATTCCCTAATTAACTGTATTACATAGCTATAGTAACTATGACTATTGTCATTCTCGACATTTACCATGTTGCATCGCGTAACCTCTGAGGCGGTTGCCGGGCGGTCAACAATCGCGACCGTTGACTAACAGCGATTGTTGACCTTCGGGTAGCTCTCGAGCTGCCGCATGCTCTATATGAACTATTGCGGTACTGGTACAGTAGCACTGTTTCGTTATAAAGTGGCGCACTAGGAGGGAACCTTCGGAATTGTTATAATAACCTTTCGGTTATTCCAACACTCCCCTTCATTCCTGAAGGTGAGCCAAGTGGGAAATCTTCGAGATTTCGCAGAGGTTGGCGTCGTGCTGAAACTTCTGACGTGGCAGCTTCTTGGTAAAAAAAATTACTGCCACGTTTTCTGTTGGGCAGTACGTGAGTTTGACCTTCCCCTTGTCGATTTTGTCCATGACGAAAAAAAAAGAGTAACTGAGTGCAATGTGCTTCGTGCGGTTCACGAAGCCAGGCTTGTTCGTGATCTTGATCATGCTTTGGTTGTCGCAGAGTAAAGTAAAGTGCCCGTTCATCGTCACTTTCGCTTCCTGCAGCAGCTCCACCAGATATAGCCCTTCGCGAACAGCAGTGCTAGCGGCGATGAACTCAGCTTCGGCTGACAAAAGAGCCATGAGCTTCTGCTTCTAGGAGTTTCAGGACATAAATCTAGCAGGTTTGAGTTGGAAAATGAAACCTGTACGGGAGCTCCTGTTGCCAATTGTCAAACTATATCTGTGCTAGATATGTCTAGGCTGTAGTGGGGTAGCCCATATGAGGTACAACCCAATATTAGGGTTATTACTTGTACCCACAATTCACACAATGCAATCATTCCTGCTTGCTATCTTGACATGGTTTCAGAGCAGTAGGTCCATAGGACCGTTATTTTTTCCCAACCTACCATACTTTGCGACCGACTGCGGTTACCGCGTTACCCCACTACCCTGCGTCGCGCTGTTCTACGCACGCCCTGCCTTGCCCTGCGTCGCGCTGCCTCGTGCACGCCCTGCCCTGCCCTGCGCCAGCGCCCTGCCCTGCGCCGGCGCCCTGCCCTGCGCCGGCGCCCTGCCCTGCGCCGGCGCCCTGCCCTGCGCCGGCGCCCTGCTCTGCGCGCCAGCGCCCTGCCCTGCGCCAGCGCCCTGCCCTGCGCCAGCGCCCTGCCCTGCGCCGGCGCCCTGCCCTGCGCCAGCGCCCTGCCCTGCGCCAGCGCCCTGCCCTACGCCCGCGCTGCTGCCCTGCGCGTCGCACCCTACGGCAGCCCGCGCGTCGCGCGCTGCTGCCCCGCGCGTCGCGCCCTACGGCAGCCCGCGCGTCGCGCGCTGCTGCCCCGCGCGTTGCGCCCTACGGCAGCCCGCGCGTCGCGTGCTGCTGCCCCGCGCATTGCACCCTACGGTAGCCAGCGCGTCGCGCGCTGCTGGCCCGCGCGTCGCGCGCTACTGCCCTGTGTTAGAAACTACAGGCAGGAATGAATCAACTAGCAGGAAGTTTGGTACAAGTATGAAACCCTAATGGGGTTGTACCCCATATTGGCTACCCCACTACAGCCTACACATATATAATACATATATCATTTGACACACCCCCATAGGCAAAGTGGGGGAGAGCAAGGGGTCACAAGACCAGTCAAGAAAGACAAAGCAAGCTCATGGTGGATCACAACGTCACCACACACACTGAGCACAAGCAAAGGACCACAAGGCCAGTTCACATGCAGAGATATATATGCAACAATAGCATCACAGTGATCACTACCTAGCAAAAGCAAGCATGCAGGTATATATATATAGATCACAGTACAAGCATAGACTACAGCAAGTGCGGGAATGTATGTAGGCACAAGGCCTAACAAAGTACAAAAGCGCTGATGATCACCAGACGGAAGTGCCTTGGTGAATATATCAGCAGTGTTGGCCCGAATGGCCACGTGAGCAAGACGAAGCTGACCTCGCTGCTGTAACTCTCGAGCCAGGAAGTAACGCAGAGCAATGTGCTTCGTTCCGTGCTCCAGTCTGTGCTCCTCACACAAGGCAATAGCGGCCTTGTTGTTGACGTACAGAACTGGAGGAGAACGAGGCCTCTCTCCCAAGTCAGTCAGCAGGTAGGTGAGCCAGCGTAACTCCTGTGCAGCCATAGCTGTGGCGTAGATCTCAGCCTCACAACAGGAGCTGAGAACAGAAGACGAGCGCGTAGACCGCCAAGAAACAGAGCCAGAGCCAAGGCTGAAGGTGTAACCCAGTGACGACCGCTGTGTAGCCTGGTCGTCAACCCAAGACGCGTCAGAGTGTCCAGTGAGGACAACGTCGCTCCGTCCTCCAAGCACGAGCCCCATGCCCGACGTACTGCACAAGTAGCGCAGTACCCTCTTCGCAGCATCCATGTGCACCTTTCGGTGCCGACCAGGAGCCACGTAGCGAGCCAAAAGGCCAAAAGGGTACGCAAGTTCAGGTCGAGTGCAGGTCATCAGGTACATGAGGCAGCCCACTAGCTCTGCGTAAGGACCACTCGACTCTATGGACTCGTCCGAAGGTGGAGCTGAGAGCGAGTGACCTGTAGCTAGAGGAGTGGACTGTGCGGAGGACCAGGTGAAGCCGAAGCGCTGAAGGACCTACTGCACCATGTGTGACTGAGTCAGTGTGATGGTGCGACGTACTCTGTCCCGGGTGATCTGCAAGCCAAGGTAGCTGCGCAGCTCACCCAGGTCAGTGCACGTGTGTCTCTTCTGCAGCTCCGACTTCACCAGGGCGAGAGCCTCAGTGTCAGCAGTGGCAAAGTCCAAGTCGTCGACGTACACGAGGATGTAGAACGGCAGCAGCGAAGTGTCGGTGCGCAGAAACAGCGACGGGTCAGCAGTCGACGGAGCAAACCCAAGAGCCGCAAGTGTAGTCCTCAGTGTGTCGTGCCACTTACGAGGCGCCTGGCGGAGACCGTAGACTGGCCGCCGGAGGCTCCACCGGGTACGTGGAGGGAACGACCCAGTGAAGCCAGGTGGGCGGCGCAGCCAGATCTCCTCGTGCAGGCTGCCCTGTAAGAAGGCTGTGCTGAAGTCAAGAGAGTGAAGCTCGTAGTCACGCTGAGCGGCAACGTGCAGCAGCACCCGAAGAGTAGTCATCTTCGGGGTAGGGGAGAAGGTCTGGAAGAAGTCAACTCCCTCACGCTGATTGAAGCCTCTAGCAACGTAACGAGCCTTGAAGACAGGCGGAGAACCCGGCGGCCGCTTCACCCTGAAAATCCACATGCCATCGGTGATGTTCGCCCCAGGGTGGGGAATCTCATCGACGTAAGTGCCTGTGGACTTCCCGGATGCCATCTCTGCGTCCATGGCTGTCTGCCACTGAGAGGAGTACTCACCCGCGATCGCCTCAGCGTAAGAGCACGGGGTCGGGATGTCTGGGGCATCCGGGTCTCCCTCAGGGGCAAGCAGCATGGCCACGAGATGAGGCACAGCGACTGCAAGACACTCAAGGTCCTCGTGCCTGTCCTCAAGGACGTCCGTGCCAAGAGCACACTCACCCCCAACGGACGGAGGACAGACAGACTCAGACTCAGCAACAAGACTAGCGGCGTAGTCGAGACGACAGGCAGCAGCAAAGTCAACAAGCTCAGCGACCAAGGCAGTAGCAGACTCAAACGACGGGTCAGTGACAACAGTGGCTAACAGACGCGTGACAGTAGGGTGTGCAGCACGAAAGCGGTCAGACTCAGGGTCCGGAACGTCAGGCAAAGAGGACGCAGGGGGAGACGGCAGAGGAACACGCTGCGGAGCAGAGGAAGGACGACGGACTACGAGGTGTGTGCCGGGGACAGCCGGCGGACGCGAACGAGGAACACGACGACCGGAACGACCAGGACGAACAGGCGAGACAGGACGCGACGCAGGCTCACGACGCTCAGCAAGACCACCGGGCTGCTCAGTGTAAGGAGGAGGAGCAGGGAGCGGTGAGCCAGGCAGTAACGGAAGGCCAGTAGGCGACAGAAGGGTAAGAACCTGACGAAGAGCAGAGTCAGGCGACGGCAGAGACGACGGAGACAGCGGAGCGAAGAACAGTCGTGTCGGCGCAGCTGCACCAGCACCAGCAGCTCCAGCAGCTCTAGTGGCTCCAGCACCTCCAGCAGCTCCAGCACCTCCAGCAGCTCCAGAACCTCCAGCGCCAGCACCACCAGCAGCAGCACCCCTAGAACCAGCACCTCCAGTCCCAGGGTCTCCAGCCTCAGTGTCTCTAGCAGCAGCACCCCCAGACGCAGCACCTCCAGCAGCTCCAGCACCTCCAGTACGAGCACCTCCGGGACCAGCGACTCCAGCACCTCCTGTAGACACAGCACCACTCCCAGCTCCAGCGACGACAGCAGAAACACCTCCAGCGGTAGAGCCCCGAGCTCCAGCAGCATGACCTTGACGGCGAGTGTACCACTCGTGCAGCTGCTGCGGGGAGAGAGGCGCACGCGGACGAAGGCGGCTACTCCAAGGAGACCGCGCACCAGCAGTCTCAGTACCCTCAGGCGCCGCACCCCCAGACTCAGCACTCTCAGGCTCAGCACCCCCGGACGCATCACCCATAGGCACAGCACCTCCAGTCTCCTCACGCGCAGGCTCAGCACCTCCAGCAGGCAAAGAACCAGCACCACTTTCAGCTCCAGTGACGTCAGCAGAAGTACCTCCAGCAGTAGAGCCCCGAGCTCCAGCAGCGCGACCCTGACGGCGACCGTACCACTCGTGCAGCTGCTGTGAGGTGAGAGGCGTACGCGGACGAATGCGGCCACTTTAAGGAGACCGCGCACCAGCAGTCGCAGTACCCTCAGGCGCCGCACCCCCAGACTCAGCACCCCCAGGCTCCTCACGCTCAGGCTCAGTACCTCCAGGCTCAGCACCCTCAGGCCCCTTACGTGCAGGCTCAGCACCCTCAGACTCGGCACCCCCAGGCTCAGCACCTCCAGGCTCCTCACGCTCAGGCACAGCACACCCAGAGTCCGCACCCCCAGGCTCAGCACCCCCAGGCTCCTCTCGCTCAGGCTCCGTACCCCCAGGCTCAGCACCCCCAGAGACAGCACCCCGAGCAGGACCACCCTCAGCAGGACCTGAGTCACCAGTGACCTCAACAGGCGCAGGCACAGGAGGATCTACCTGAGAAACACCTGAAGGAGCAGGACCTGGCGCGGGGAGGGGGTCTACCTGGGAAGGACCTGGAGCGAGAAAGAGCGGCGGGGGGGGGGGGGGGTTTGAGGGCCAGTGCCGTAGGGAAAGAGACGGTAAAAGGGGACGGACTCGTCAAAAGTGACGTCCTGAGACGCAAAGACACGGCGCGAGGTGGGGTCGTAAAACTGCCAGCCAGGTGCGTCAGGAGGAAAACCAAGGAAGACGCAGGGAATGGCGCGGGCAGAGAGCTTGTCCGCGGTGAGATCGCGGACAAAGGCACGAGCACCCCAGACCCGGAAACGCGACGCATCGCCAACCTCCCCCGTCCACAGCAGTGTGGGCGAGGTCTCCAGCAAGGAGACACGGGGCCAGAGGTTGAGCTGATGCGCGGCGTACCGGACAGCAAACGGCGCCGCCGCATGGATCATGGAGGTACGAGCGACCTCCATGACTAAGCCAATGCGGCGCTCAGCAACCCCATTCTGCTGCGGAGAGGCCGGAAGCGTGAACGACTGGCGGATGCCGTGCTCCGCACAGAAGGCTCGCAAGAGGTCGGAAGTGAAGTCACCACCTCTGTCAGAGTGCAGACGCAAGACAGGAAAGTCCCGCTCGAACCGCCGGCTGAGCTGGAGACGAACATTGCGGATCCAAGGGATCAGAACATCAGGGACCTCCTCCTTGCTGCGCAAGGGGAAGACCGTGGTGTAACGCGTGTAGTCGTCGACAACCAGCAGGAAGTACTGCTCGCGGCCCTGTCCCTGGACGCGGGTTGGGCCCCACACGTCCAGGTGGAGAGTCTGCAGCGGAGCCTCTGTGGGAGGAAAGAGGAGGAGTGAGGAGCGGCGCGCTGCCGCCCCTCGACGCAAGGAATGCAGGGCGGCGCAGGCGAGGGAGGGAGGGCAGGCAGAGACCTGGGAAGGCCAGAGACCAGGGAGCGAGAGTGCATGCCACGAAGGCGGGGCAGGGAGGGGTGACCAAGGCGGTGGTGCCACAGGAGAGTGTCGTGCGACAGGCGGCGACACTCACACTGGGTAGCTACCTGAGCAGACGCGTACAGCTGAGGAGACAAAGGGGTGTAGCGTGACACAGCAGTGAGGGTGTACAGACTGGACCCTGGCGCACGTGTGAACGTGGCCAGGTGGCGGCCGGTCCGAGAGCACGTGCAGTGCGTCACCCGCTGTCCTCCAGGAATAAGGTGTCAACCCAGTGATCCTGAAGGACGGCGGTGCTCACCAAGTTCGTAGAGAACGAGGGGATGTGAAGACCAGACAGCTCACCGGACGGGACCGCCGGGCACGGAAGCACAGTCGTGGCTCGTGCAAGCACTGGGCCCCCAGAGGGGTCAGCCAGTGAGACAGGGACAGGTGCAGGGAGGGGTGTGACCGTGGTACTGTCGCGAAAGAAACAGCGAGAAGCACCAGAGTCAAGTGTAAACGTGTGCAAGGCCTCAGCAGGCGCAGTACCAGAGGGAGCAGACTCACTAGCACCTAGAGCAGCAGCTGCTATACCAGGGTCAGGGGGCACACACAGGTAACAGTCACCCTCAGTAGTACCAGTCAGAGCATACATGGCAGTAAGGATAGTGTCATAGTCTAGAGCAAATATATCTACTCCGTCTCGAAGCAGCTCTAGCCAGAGGGGTAGCTCAGTCTCGTCGCCAAACCGTGCTCGCCAAGCGTCGCTCAGACGGGAGAAGCAGCGGGACTCTGTGTGACTAACTGTCCCGCAGGTCTGACCAGCCTGATCACCTGTGCGAATGACGTACGGGCAGCGAGCAGTAGTCCTACACCCCCAACTCTGAGCGTACCACTCATGCAGCTGCCGGGGCGTAAGGGTCTCGCGCGGGCGCCGCTGCAGCTGCATCTGGCCACCGCCAGAGACTCCGCACTGACCAGCTCCACCACGACTGCTACTACGGCCGTCGCCACCTCTCCAAGACGCACACTGCTGAGCGTACCACGCATGAAGCTGCTGGGGTGTAAGGGTCTCGCACGGGCGCCATTGCAGCTGCATCTGGCCACCGCCAGAAACTCCGCACTGAACAGCTCCACCGCTAATGCAACTATGGTCGCCGCCACCACTCCCACTGCCGCCACCGCTGCCGCCACCACTCCCACCGCTACACCGAAGAGAAGGCATAACGGGCAACGCAAGGAGGCTTGGGACCAGTAGGGCAGCACCCAGTGAAGGCAGGGCGACGAGGAGACACTAGGGTAACGCGTAGAGTAGGGCGAGGCAGCGCCCGGTCAGGGAAGGGTGGCGTGCGGCAGGAATTGGCTGCGCGAGGGCGGCTGAGGCGGCGCGCGGGGCAGCCGCTGGCTGCGCGAGCGGTAGAGGCGGCGCGCGGGGCAGCAGAGGGCCGCTCGAGGGCGGCTGACGCGGCGCGCGGGGCAACTACAGGCCGCGCGGACGGCGGACGCGGCGCGCGAGGCAGCCGCGGGCTGCGCGAGGGTGGCAGCCGCGGCACGCGTGGCTGCTGCGGGCTGCGCGAGTTGCCGACGCGGCGCGCGGGGCAGCAGCGGGCTGCGCAGGCGGCGGACGCGACGCGCAGGGCAGCAGCAGGCTGCGCAGGCGGCGTACGCGACACGCGGGGCAGTAGCGAGCTGTGCGCAGAATTAGGGTTTGCGCCAGCGGGCAGCGCAGCGCAGGCAAGGCAAGGCGCGCGCGGGCGGCGCAGCGCAGGCAAGGCAAGGCAAGGCGCAGGCAAGGCAAGGCAAGGCGCAGGCAAGGCAAGGCGCGCGCGGGCAGCGCAGCGCAGGCAAGGCAAGGCGCGCGCGGGCGGCGCAGCGTAGGCAAGGCAAGGAAAAGCGCATGCAAGGTAAGGCAAGGCGCAGGCAAGGCAAGGCGCGCGCGGGCAGCGCAGCGCAGGCAACACGTGGGGCAGCTCAGTAACCACAACGGTAGGTGGGCCCGAAAAAAACGGTCCTACGGACCTACTGCTCTGAAACCATGTTAGAAACTACAGGCAGGAATGAATCAACTAGCAGGAAGTTTGGTACAAGTATGAAACCCTAATGGGGTTGTACCCCATATTGGCTACCCCACTATAGCCTACACATATATAATACATATATCATTTGACACCTTGCGCGTCGCGCCCTGCTGCAGCCCGCGCGTCGCGCCCTGCTGCCCTGCGCGTCGCGCCCTGCTGCAGCACGCGCGTCGCGCCCTGCTGCCCTGCACAGCGCGCGCCCTGCTACCCGCGCAGCCCAGGCCGAGCCGAGCCGCCCTACCCGACCCGATCCGCCCTGCTGCTCGTGCTACTGCTGCTGCTGGTGGAGGTGCTACTAGGAGTGCTGGAGGTGCTGCAGCCTAGCCTCACCGAGCCGCTCTGCTGCTCTTACTGCTGCTGCTGCTGCTCGTGCTGCCGTCTTCCCTCCGTAACGCCCTTCTAGTCGTGCGCCTCCTTGCTTGCCCGCTATGACTTCACTTCGTAGTAGCGGTGGGAGTGGTGACGGCGGTGGTGGCAGCAGTGGGAGTGGTGGCGGCCGTAGTAGCAGTCGCTGTGGAGCTGTTCAGTGGGGAGGTTCTGGCGGTGGCCAGATGCAGCTACAGCGGCGTCCGACCCTTACGTCCCGGCAGCTTCGTGAGTGGCTTTGTCAGCGTGGGACGTCACCGAGTCTTGGTCGCTGCCCGTACGTTATTCGCACAGGTCCTTGAGCCGGTCAGACCTGTGGGACACCTGGTCACGCACAGTCCCGCTGCTTCGCCTATTTGTCTGACGCCTGGCACGCACAGTTTGACGACGAGACTAAGACCCCCCACTGGCTTGAGCTGCTTAGGTCGGGCGTTGATGTCTTTGCTTTAGACTATGACGCCATCCTTACTGCCATGTCTGCTTTGCCTGGTAGTGCTGCGATTGACTGTTACCTGTGTGTGCAGTACGACCCCGGTATAGAGGTTGCTGCTCTAGGTGCTAGTGAGGCTGCTGCCTTAGGTGCTAGTGAGTCTACTCCTTCAGGTACTGCGCCTGTTGAGGCCTTGCACACCTTCACGCTTGACTCAGGTGCTTCCCGCTGTTTCTTTCGTGACAGTACTGCACTCACACCACTCCCTGCACCTGTTGCAGTGTCTCTAGCTGACCCCTCTGGGGGCCCAGTGCTTGCACGGTCCACCACTGTGCTTCCGTGTCTGGCAGTCCCGTCCGGCTCACTGTCAGGTCTCCACCTCCCCTCGTTCTCGACGAACTTGGTGAGCAACGCTGTCCTTCAGGATGTCGGGGTTAATACCTTCACCCCTGCTTGGCAGCGTGTGGCGATTTGCACGTGTGCACAGACTAGCAGTCACCTGGCCACGTTCACTCGTCGGCCAGGGTCAAGTCTTTACACACTGAAGACTGTGTCTCCTTAGGTTGCTACTGTCGGTCAGGTGTCTGTGTCACATCTGGTAGCCTCCCCTTGTGAGTGTCGCTCCATTTCGCACCAGACTCTTCTCTGGCACCACCGTCTGGGTCACCCCTCCTTGCCACGTCTACGTGGCATGCACCGTCGCCTCCTTGTGTCTGGTCTTCCTAGATCTATCCCTCCCCTCCCTGCCTCGCCTGCGCCGCCCTGCCTTCCTTGCGTCGAGGGGCGGCAGACCCTGACTCCTCCTCGTTTCCCCCGACAGAGGCTCCCCTGCAGACCCTCCACCTGGACGTGTGGGGCCCAGCCCGCGTTCGTTGACCAGGCGGTGAGCGGTACTTTCTGCTGGTTGTCGACGACTACTCGCGTTACATCACGGTCTTCCCCTTGCGCACCAAGGGTGAGGTCCCTGCTGTCCTGATCCCTTGGATCCGCGTAGTTCGTCTCCAGCTCCGCCGGAGGTTCCAAACGTACCTTCCTGTCCTGCGTCTGCACTCTGACAGAGGCGGTGAGTTCACCTCCGACCTCTTGCGGGCCTTCTGTCAGAGGGAGGGCATCGAGCAGTCGTTCACGCTTCCGGGCTCACCGCAGCAAAATGGGGTTGCTGAGCGCCGCATTGGCTTGGTCATGGAGATCGCTCGTACCTCCTTGATCCATGCGGCGGCTCCCCATTTTTTGTGGCCGTTTGCTGTCCGGTACGCTGCGCATCGGCTCAACCTCTGGCCCCGTGTCTCCTTGCCAGACACCTCGCCCACACTGCGTTGGACGGGAGAGGTTGGCGATGCGTCGCGTTTCCGAGTCTGGGGTGCTCGTGCCCTTGTCCGCGATACGTCCGCGGACAAGCTCTCCTCCCGCACCATTCCCAGTGTCTTCCTTGGCTTTGTCCCTGACGCGCCTGGCTGGCAATTTTACCACCCCACCTCGCGCCGCGTCTTCCCCTCTCAGGACGTCACCTTTGATGAGTCGGTTCCTTTCTACCGTCTCTTCCCCTACCGCACTGCCCCTCTCCCTCCCCCGCCGCTTTTCCTCGCTCCAGGTCCCCCTCCGGTAGACCCCCTCCCCCCTCAGGGTCCCGCTCCTCTAGGTGTGTCTCAGGTAGACCCACTCCCCTTGGCTGAGCCTTTGGAGGTCACTTCCGACACGTCTGACCCAGCTGAGGGGGGTGACGTTGCTGCTGACGCCCCGGCGGCCTACCGCCGCACACCACGCTTGGAGCCCTCTCCGGGTTTCCCGCCGCGACCTTCTTCGCCGCCTCTGCAGCCGGTTACTGTTGACTCTGGTGCTGCTGGGGGTGGTGCTACTCGAGGTGCTGAGTCAGAGGGTGCTGAGCCTGTGCGTGAGGTGCTGGGAGGTGTGGAGCCTGGGGGTGCTGAGCCTACGAGTGCGGAGCCTGAGGGTGCTGAGCTGGAGGGTGCCGGGTCGGGGGGTGCTGAGTCAGCTGGCGTTCCTACAGGTCGTGCTGCTGGGGCTGGAGGTCCTGCTGCTGCGGGTGCTGCTGCCGGAGGTACTGGGGCTGGAGGCCCTGGAGCTGGTGCTGTCGACCCTGGAGTTGGAGGCCCCGTGGTGCCCCCCCGCCGCTCACCACGCTTGGCGACCCCTCCGGGTTTTCCACCTCGACCGTCTTCGTCGACTCTGCGGCCGTTTCCGGTTGCCTCTGGTGCTGCTGGGGGCGGTGTTGCTCGGGGTCTTGCGTCTGGGGGTGCGGAGCCTGGGGGTGGTGAGCCAGAGGGTACCTGGTCCGGGGGTGCTGAGTCTGCTGGTGTTCCTCTGGGTCTCCCTCTTTCTTCTTCTGGAGCTGCTGGAGCTAGTGGTCGTGGAGACGCTGGGAGCACTGGTGTTTCTGGTTCTGGACGTCCTCGTACCGGGGGTACCGGAGCTGCCGGGACTGGCGGTACTGTTGGAGCTGGAGGTGCTATTCTGGGGGTGCTGAGTCTCCTGGCGGTCCTCCTGGTGCTGCGTCGCAGCGGCCACCTCTCTCGCGACAGCAGCTACGCGAGTGGTGCGCTCAGCGCTACCGCCGTCGGGGTGCTGCGACTGGAGGTACTGGGGCTGGAGGGCCTGGAGCTAGTGCTGTCCCCTCTGGAGTTGGAGACCCTGGAGCTGGAGGTGCCGGTTCTGGAGGTGCTGCTGCTGGAGGTACTGAGGCTGGAGACCCTGGAGCTGGAGGTGCCGGTTCTGGGGGTGCTGCGACTGGAGGTACTGAGGCGGGAGACCTTGGAGCTGGAGGTTCTGGCGCAGCTTTAGGCGCTGGAGCTGGAGGTTCTGCAGCTGCTGGAGGCGCTGGAGCTGGCGGTTCTGGAGCTGCTGGAGGCGCTGGAGCTGGCGGTTCTGGAGCTGCTGGAGGCACTGGAGCTGGAGGCTCTGGAGCTGCTGGAGGCGCTGGAGCTGGAGGCTCTGGAGCTGCTGGAGGCGCTGGAGCTGGCAGTTCTGGAGCTGCTGGAGGCGCTGGAGCTGGAGGTTCTGGAGCTGCTGGGGGTGCTGGAGCTACTGGTGCTGGTGGCACTGCACAGCCGCGACTGTTTTTCGCTCCGCCGTCACCGTCGTCTCTGCCACCACCTGACTCTGTGCTTCGCCAGGTTTTTAGCCTCCCGTCTTCTATTGGTCTTCCGTTACAGCCTGGCTCACCACTGCCTGCTCCTTCTCCTTACACTGAGCAGACAGGAGGTCTTGCTGAGCGTCGTGAGCCTGCGTCTCGTCCTGTCTCGCCTGTTTGTACTAGTCGTACTGGTCGTCGTGTTCCTCGTCCGCGTCCGCCGGCTGTCCCCGGCACGCACCTCATGGCCCTTCGTCCTTCCTCTGCTCCACAGCGTGTCCCCCTGCCGTCCCCTCTTGCGTCTTCTCTACCTGACGTTCCAGACCCTGAACCTGACCGCGCTCGTGCTGCTCACCCTACTGTCACGCGTCTGCTTGCCACTGTTGTCACTGACCCTTCGTTTGAGTCCACTGCTGCGTCTGCTTTAGTCGCTGAGCTTGTTGACTTTGCTGCTGCCTGTCGTCTAGACTACGCTGCTAGTCTTGTTGCTGAGTCTGAGTCTGTCTGTCCTCCGTCCGTCGGGGGTGAGTGTGCTCTTGGCACGGACGTCCTTGAGGACAGGCAGGAGGACCTTGAGTGTCTTGCAGCCGCTGCGCCTCATCTCGTGGCCATGCTGTTTGCCCCTGAGGGAGACCCGGATGCACCAGACATCCCGACCCCGCGCTCTTACGCTGAGGCGATCGCGGGTGAGTACTCCTCTCAGTGGCAGACAGCCATGGACGCAGAGATGGCATCTTGTAAATCCACAGGCACTTACGTCGATGAGGTTCCCCCTCCTGGGGCGAACATCGTCGATGGCATGTGGATTTTCAGGGTGAAGCGGCCGCCGGGTTCTCCGCCTGTCTTTAAGGCTCGTTACGTTGCTCGAGGCTTCAGTCAGCGGGAGGGAGTTGACTTCTTCCAGACCTTCTCCCCCACCCCGAAGATGACCACTCTTCGGGTGCTGCTGCATGTTGCCGCTCAGCGTGACTACGAGCTTCACTCTCTTCACTTCAGCACAGCCTTCTTACAGGGTAGCCTGCACGAGGAGATCTGGCTGCGCCGCCCACCTGGCTTCACTGGGTCGTTCCCTCCTGTGGAGCCTCCGGCGGCCAGTCTACGGTCTCCGCCAGGCGCCTCGTGAGTGGTACGACACACTGAGGACGACACTTGCGGCTCTTGGGTTTGCTCCTTCGACTGCTGACCCGTCGCTGTTTCTGCGCACCGACACTTCGCTGCCGCCGTTCTACATCCTCGTGTACGTCGACGACTTAGTCTTTGCCACTGCTGACACTGAGGCTCTCGCCCTGGTGAAGTCGGAGCTGCAGAAGAGACACACGTGCACAGACCTGGGTGAGCTGCGCAGCTACCTTGGCTTGCAGATCACCAGGGACAGAGCACGCCGCACCATCACACTGACTCAGTCACATATGGTGCAGCAGGTCCTTCAGCGCTTCGGCTTCACCTGGTCCTCGCCACAGTCCACTCCTCTGGCTACAGGTCACTCGCTCTCAGCTCCACCTTCGGACGAGTCCGTAGAGCCAAGTGGTCCTTACGCAGAGCTAGTGGGCTGCCTCATGTACCTGATGACCTGCACTCGACCTGACCTCGCGTACCCTCTTGGCCTTCTAGCTCGTTACGTGGCTCCTGGTCGGCACCGAAAGGTGCACATGGATGCTGCTAAGAGGGTACTGCGCTACTTGTGCAGTACATCGGACATGGGGCTCGTGCTTGGAGGACGGGGTGACGTTGTCCTCACTGGACACTCTGACGCGTCTTGGGTTGACGACCTGGCTACGCAGCGGTCGTCACAGGGTTACACCTTCAGCCTTGGCTCTGGCTCTGTTTCTTGGCGGTCTACACACTCGTCTTCTGTTCTCAGCTCCAGTTGTGAGGCTGAGATCTATGCCACAGCCATGGCTGCACAGGAGTTACGCTGGCTCACCTACCTGTTGACCGACTTGGGAGAGCGGCCTTGTTCTCCTCCAGTTCTGTACGTTGACAACAAGGCCGCCATTGCCTTGTTTCAGGAGCACAGACTGGAGCACAGAACGAAGCACATCGCTCTGCGTTACTTCCTGGCTCGAGAGTTGCAGCAGCGGGGTCAGCTTCGTCTTGCTCACGTGGCCACTCGGGCCAACACTGCTGATATATTCACCAAGGCACTTCCGTCTGGTGATCATCAGCGCTTTTGTACTTTGTTAGGCCTTGTGCCTACGTTTCCGCACTTGCTGTAGACTTTGCTTGTACTGTGATTTATATATATATTTACATATTTATATACCTGCATGCTTGCTCTTGTTAGGTAGTGATCACTGTGTTGTTATTGCTGCATATATACCTCTGCATGTGAACTGGCCTTGTGGCCCTTTGCTTGTGCTCAGTTTGAGTGGTGACGTTGTGATCCACCCTGAGCTTGCTTTGCTTTTCTTGACTGGTCGTGTGACCCCTTGTTCTCCCCCACTTTGCCTATGGGGGTGTGTCAAACTATATCTGTGCTAGTTATGTCTAGGCTATAGTGGGGTAGCCCATATGGGGTACAACCCAATATTAGGGTTAGTACTTGTATCCACAATTCACACAATGCAATCATTCCTGCTTGCTTCTTGACACCAATATCTCCCGCATGGTCTGCGTCTACGTTGCTGTGAAGCTACAGGGGAGCAGTTAAATTAGCTTCATATGTGGGATGAAGTATTGAAGTGCTCGGCCTAGGTCTAGTAGATTCTCCCCTTCAAGTCTACGCGGATACTGCGCGAGCTGGCTTACGACGTAGGAGAGATCCGCCCGGCACGTGACAGCGGCGAACAAGAGGCACCCCAGTTGCTGCTGATAGAGCCGATGATCTTCGGTGGAGAGCTAGGTGGTATCAGGCTCATGGTTAGGAGGATTGCGAATTTCTTCGCGAGTGTTTTGGCGTATTTGGAGGAAGAGAGGTGAATGGAGGTGGCGGAATGGGTGATGTTGAGACTCAGGAATTGCGGGACGTTATGGTTGATCGTCACTTCCAGCTTCTCTTTGATCTCCTCTTTGAATCGGTCAAGCAGCTTTGCGGCATCGCTAGTGTAGAGAAGGTCATCGACGTATGTGACGAAGAGGATGATTTTGCCACGCGATTCCGGGCGGTGTGCATGTACTGCTGCCAGAGACGAGGCGCTTGCTTGATGCCGTAGAGAGTCTTCTGGAGGAGTCAGACGGCGCCGTCAGTTTCTTCGAGAGCGTACGGCTGCTCGACGAAGATGATGGCATCGACGGGTGCGTATAGGAACACACTTCCGACATCGATCTGTCTGAGCGGCCGCTGCTTGACGGCTGCGATTCAGATAGATGAATGCAGACGGAAGTGTGTCGTCCAATGGGCGCGAAGGTCTGGTCATAATCCACCATGTGAGTTTGCTCGAAGCCGCACACTGCCCATCTTGCCCTGTATTTGTCGATGGAGCCGTCCGCGGGAGTTTTATTCGTAAAAACCCATTTGCCGCTGAGAATCTTTCTCCCCTTTGCGGATGATCGGAGCTTTGGCTGACTTCTATTTCTCGCTGTCCAGTCCAGACAGGGCTTGGTGTACACTGGTGAGCTCCTTGGGTGAGGTGTGGCGAACTGCGACAGCGAGCCCAAGGATGCGGAGACCAGTTTCGTTGGTCTTTTCGTAAGCGAGGCGATCGTAGTCGTGGAAACTGTTAACTCTGACAACGTCGCCGTCGCTGTCGTGACCAGTATGGACGGTGTCTTGCAAAGGGTTTCTGGTATCAAACTTTTTCATCTGTCAGCCAACTTTTGGGAGCTGACGGCCCTGAAGATTTAGTCGTGAAGACATTGAGGCAGGGACGAGTGCCACCCCGTTTTGTTGAATCCAGGGTTGTCGAGTATTTTTAAGATCTCGATTCTCGCCATTTGGACCCCTTCATTGGGGGTGGACCACCTATTAGCTCTCACTCAACTCCCCGCTCGTAACAGTCTAACCCTCTTCCAATTTGAAACTTGCTTTTGTGTCAGCCGATTTTTGTGAGCTGGCAACCGTGAAGACTTTGCTTCCCGATGCTTTGGTCGGCTCTCGGCCGTGGAGACATTGATGCGAGGGGCGCGCTTGCTATCCTCAAGTCTTTTTGACTCTTTCGGCCGGCTCTCGGTAGTGGAGACATTTAAACACACGTCTTATATCCAGCCACGATTAATACCCTCGAAACCGAGTTACCACTCAAATCAGTCGCAACTTTGTTTGGGCTCCGTTTTGAGCACATGTGATTGGTTGCAGCCCCATCAGGTTGGGCAAGGCAGATGCACGACTACCCAACCGTATTTGCGAGAAATACACCACGTGCAATGAAGGTTGGCAACACAAAGAAGCAACGTAATACCACAGCAGAAAAATATGAGACTCCAATCCAATCCGGATGCAGCTGGAGAGGAAAGTGACCTCCACACAACCATTAATTAATCCATACCTTTTTTTTTTTTCAATGAATTATTTTAGGGTTTGAGCCAGTGCATGGCTTCTTATGCAGATCAAAGAGGCAATGCCGCGTACGTTCCACCTTCAGTCGTATATATTGGGGCATTTTACGCTGCGTACGTACGGACCCTCCATCGACAGGGACGATCGTACAGTTGATTGCTGCGCGAAAAACAGGAGGGGAAAGCGGCACCATATTAGAATAGATGGGAGAGCATAGCAATAGCTGATCCGCGCACAAACCGAGACGATCAATTACGGAAGGAAGAATACGGGAAGACGCGACCGGATGGGGAGGGACGCGAGGGGATTAGAAGGGACGGGATTGGTTATGGTGGGACGGGATTGAATGGGGAAGGAGGGACGTGACGGGACGAGAGGGGACGGATCGGGATGAGATGGGAGTGGGGGGTGACGGGATGGGACGCGACGCCGCTGGAACGGGACAGGCGACAGGACACGGGAGGACACGCGCCGACGGAAAGGGAGGGGAAGGGATGCGACGGTACCCCCCTTTCTCTTCCCCGCATCTCCCTTTCCCTTTCGCGGCGGAAACAGAGAGGGAGAGGCATCGGCGGAAGCAGAGAGGGAGAGGCATCGGCTGAAGTGGAGAGGGAGAGGCATCGGCGGAAGCGGTAGGCGAAGCGGGCGCCGCGACCGTCGCCGCGACGAGGGAGGGGTGGACACGATGAGTGAGGAGGGGCACGTATAGAATGATGTGCTGATAAGGGTGATTAAGTTGAGTAAGGGCTAACAGGTGGTCCACACATAATGAATAGGTCCAAAAAGTGGGAGTCGGGAGCTTGGATAGTTTCGCCAGCCTTGGATCCAACAAAATTGAAGATGGCATGTGTGCTCCCGCCTCCATGTCTCCATGGCCGAGAGCCGGACAAATGAGTTAGAAAGAGAGGAGGAGGCACGTGCTCTCGGCCGCAATATCTCTATAGCCGAGAGTCAGCCAAAAGGGTCGGGAAGAAATATCATCAGGGGCACCAACTCCTACATGTTGGCTAGCAGTTAAACAATTTTGAAACCGGAAAACGCGATGAGTTGAGTGAGGGCTACTAGGTAGTCCACATATAAGGAATGTCTACGTACTAGGTAGGGCTACTAGGTACGCGATGAGTTGAGTGAGAGACATGAGCTTAAAGATATTTGCTTTAATGGCAAAAGAACAAAACAGCAAAGAGATGGTGGCTTGTAACCCGAATCTTACCTTAAACATTGGATTGGAGCAAAACGCAGGCGGCGGTTGGCTGGTGGTGAATGGTGGTTGGCGAAGGAGTCATCTTCACTTCAACGGTGGCATCATTAGTGTCGTTTGTCTTCAGCTCTAACAGGGGCAGCAACAGTGGCGCTTGTCTTCAGCTCCAATAGTAGCAGTAGGTCACGTTGGTTCTCTGCACAAGTAAAAAAAACAAGTCAGAATCTGCCAAGGAGATGCTTAAACATTGCATCGAAAAGCATTTGAGAACTTCAAATGCAAAAGAACAAAGCTGCAAAGAGATGCTGTAAAAACCGAATCTTACCTTAAACATCGGATTGGAGCACAAAACAGGCAGCGGTTGACTGGTGGTGTTTGGAGGGTGTTTGGATTATCTTCACTTCAACGACGGCGTTATCGGTGTCATTTGTCTTCAGCTCCAACAGGGGCAGCAGCAGTGGCGCTTGTCTTCCACTCCAACAGTAGCAGTAGGTCCCATTGGTTCCCTGCACAAGTCAAAAGAACAAGTCAGAATCTGCTAAGGAGTTACTTAAACAATGTGTTGAAAAATATTTGAGGACTTTAATGGCATAAGAACAATACAACAAAGACATGGTGGTGTGTAAACCGAATCTTACTTTAAACATTGGATTGGAGCGCAAAGCAGGCGGCGGTTGGCTGGTGGTGGTTGGTGGGTGGGGAAAGAATCATCTTCACTTCAATGGCGGCATCATCAGTGTCGTTTGTCTTCAGCTCCAACAGAGGCAGCAGCAGTGGCGCTTGTCTTCAGCTCCACCAAGCAGTAGGTCCCATTGGTTCCCTGTACAAGTAGAGAAAACAAGTCAGAATTTGGCAAGGAGTTGGTCCAATGCTGGTGGGTGAACACGACAAGCACAAAACAGCATTGGCCTTGCTTTTCTAGCAAAACGAAAAGGAGACGACGGGTGAACAGAAACTTACTTTAGAAGTCAAATTGGAGTATAAGGTTGGTGGCGGTTGGCAGATGGCAAATCAAACGGCTATATTCCCATCAACAGGAGCAGCGTCACTTGGGGATAGGCAAAGGACAACAGCAAACAATAAAATAAGTTAGTGGCCAATAAAAACAGTTGCAGAAAAAAAAAAAAAAAAAAACAAAAGCAAATAGGAAAATGACAATGAAGTGAATGAATGATGGCGGATCATTCATAATTTTTCATATGCCATAGCTCGCATAGAGGCGGAGACTATCGCTACCCAAACCCATGCTAACTCTACCCAAACCGGGGAAGGTAAATCTGTCCGCTGCGTCAATAATCAAATCAAAGGGATTGTGGATTGAGATGCATGAATGACATGCGGATATGAAAAAAAAAAAAAAAAAAAAAAACAGCTTTAAGAGAAAACAAACATTAGGAACGTTAAAAATGAAAAGAAACTTCCCAATTCGTGGTCGATGGTGTGATTTAGACCAGATCCACCGTGGTCGACGGCTAGCTCTTTCACGTTATGTGCGTAGCCACCCTTATGATCCACTTATGGGCCATCTACAAGAAGGAGCACTTGCACTACTTGGAACTTGCAGTCCGAACGACCGTCGTAGAGAGAAGACACCGTATTGGTAGGTTTCAAAGCTTACAACGACTAACTTTGACTAACAATATGGTAATTTTCCTTCCCTTAGGATTACGTAGAGGACGAATAGATCTAGGTAGCCTCTATGTCTTCGACAAGTTGAATTCCTCTCTGCTTCTCCAGAGGGGTTCGCTTGAGCAAACCCTAACGGCAAGAGGCGGGTGGAGCAGATGATTAGAAGTGTGTCAGATTCCTTTCCCCATACTAGTTTGACGCAATTTTGGTGACAGTGTCAGGGGTGGACACCACCCCACGAATTCGGGCCCGAGGTGAAGAGGATGGTGTAAATTTTAAGGTGTGCCCGAGAAAATTGCAGATGAACGTCATGTATTTCCCGGTGGGTGGAGTATTTTCCGGTTGTGATGCTACGTACGAACGCCCGCACCTCTCCAACACAACATTATAAATTATTCTAAACAATTAGTGAACAGTAAATCGTTGCCCGGTCAAAGTTACTGTACAAAAGTTGCCTAAGAACAAGCCTCGGGACTCTCAGGAAACTGACGACGGTATGGCGGGTTTCGGCTGTGCTACAATGTTTCAGTCTTCTGAGCCGCGTGAGATTTACCCAGTCTGGCGAAATACAAGATTTTCAAGGCGAGAAGGATTGCGCGGGAGAGTCTTTCGTCTGGATGTCTGTAACCTGGCGTGATGCATGCGCCCCCCGCCTCAATGTCTCCGAGGCCGAGAGCCGGTCGAGAGCCAGCCAAAAGAGTCAAGAAGACTTGAAGGTGACATGCGCTCGTTTGCATCAATCTCTTCACGGCCGAAAGCCGGCCAAAATAGTCAAGAAGCAATGTCTTCAGGACCGCTAGCTCCTAGAAATTGGCTGACATATGAGCAAGTTTCAAATTGGAAGATGTGTAGAATGATATGCTGATATAATGACGGTAATTGAGTGAGAGTTAACAAATGGTCCACACCAAAGGAATAATTTAAATGGTGATATTCAAGAGCTTAGAGAGATTCATCATCCTTGGATCGAATAAAAATGAGGGTGGCATGCGCCCCTGACTCAATGTCTCTGCAGTCGATTTATGTATAGAATAAAACATTAACACAACTGCAACAACTCGCCACGCAATATTACGCTCGACCTAGGCATCAGGTGGTGCTTCTAGGATGTGTTAAGCGTAAAAGTTCTTGAGTTTAGTTGCTGATCAGGGCATAAGGAGAGGAGAAGCCTAATGGAAAGTTAAATACACTGAAAGTCGCAAACCAATTTTGCCCTCGCGTTCATCTTCAGTGCGAACAATAAAAAATAACAAACTCTAAGAGGTCCCCTACCCTTTGTACCCTTTTGTACCCTTTGGGGCGTCCCCCGCGCCCCCCGCGCCCCAATGTCTCCGCGGCCGAGGGCTGGCCGAAAGAGTCGGGGAGACCTGAGGGCGGCACCCGTGCCCCTCCGCGCCCCAATGTCTCCGCGGCCGAGGGCTGGCCGAAAGAGTCGGGGAGACCTGAGGGCGGCACCCGCGCCCCTCCGCGCCCCTCCGCGCCCCAATGTCTCCGCGGCCGAGGGCTGGCCGAAAGAGTCGGGGAGACCTGAGGGCGGCACCCGCGCCCCTCCGCGCCCCAATGTCTCCGCGGCCGAGGGCTGGCCGAAAGAGTCGGGGACACCTGAGGGTGGCCGAAAGAGTGGGGGAGACTTGATGGTGGCACGCACGCCCCCCCCCCCCCGCCCCAATGTCTCCACGGCCGAGAGCTGGCCGAAAGAGTCGGGGAGACTTGAGAGTGGCACCCCCCCCCCCCCCCTCCCGCCCCAATGTCTCCACGGCCGAGAGCTGGCCGAAAGAGTCGGGGAGACTTGAGGGTGGCACGCACCCCCCCCCCCCCCCCTCCCGCCCCCCCGCCCCCCGCCCCAATGTCTCCACGGCCGAGAACTGGCCGAAAGAGTCGGGGAGACCTGAGGGTGGCCCCCCCCACCCTCCCCCCCCCGCCCCAATGTCTCCACGGCCGAGAGCTGGCCGAAAGAGTCGGGGAGACTTGAGGGTGGCACGCGCCCCCCCCCCTCCCCCCCCCTCCCCGATGTCTCTCCTTGGGAAGACTTGAGGGTGGCACGCGCGCCCCCCCCCCCGCCCCAATGTCTCCACGGCCGAGAGCTGGCCGAAAGAGTCGGGAAGACTTGAGGGTGGCACGCGCGCCCCCCCCGCCCGAATGTCTCCACGGCCGAGAGCTGGCCGAAAGAGTCGGGAAGACTGGAGGGTGGCACGCGCGCGCCCCCCCCCCCGCCCCAATGTCTCTCGTCGGGAAGACTTGAGGGTGGCACGCGCGCCCCCCCGTCCCAATGTCTCCACGGTCGAGAGCTGGCCGAAAGAGTTGGGAAGACTTGATGGTGGCACGCGCGCCACCCCGCCTCAATGTCTCCACGTCCGAGAGCTGGCCGAAAGAGTCTGGAAGACTTGGCACACGCGCCCCCCCGCCTCAATGTCTCTCGTCGGGAAGACTTGAGGGTGGCACTCGCCCCCCCGCCTCAATGTCTCTCGTCGGGAAGACTTGAGGGTGGCACACGCTCCCTCCCGCCTCAATGTCTCCACGGCCGAGAGCTGGCCGAAAGAATCGGGAAGACTTTAGGGTGGCACACGCGCCCTTCCGCCTCAATGTCTCTTGTCGGGAAGACTTGAGGGTGGCACACGCGCCCCCCCGCCTCAATGTCTCTCGTCGGGAAGACTTGAGGGTGGCACACGCTCCCTCCCGCCTCAATGTCTCCACGGCCGAGAGCTGGCCGAAAGAATCGGGAAGACTTTAGGGTGGCACGCGCGCCCCCCCGCCCCAATGTCTACACGGCCGAGAGCTGGCCGAAAGAGTCGGGAAGACTTGAGCGTGGCACGCGCGCCCCCTTCCCCCGCCCCAATGTCTCTCGTCGGGAAGACTTGAGGGTGGCACGCGCGCCCCCCCGTCCCAATGTATCCACGGTCGAGAGCTGGCCGAAAGAGTTGGGAAGACTTGATGGTGGCACGCGCGCCACCCCGCCTCAATGTCTCCACGTCCGAGAGCTGGCCGAAAGAGTCGGGAAGACTTGAGGGTGGCACACGCGCCCCCCCGCCTCAATGTCTCTCGTCGGGAAGACTTGAGGGTGGCACACGCGCCCCCCCGCCTCAATGTCTCTCGTCGGGAAGACTTGAGGGTGGCACACGCTCCCTCCCGCCTCAATGTCTCCACGGCCGAGAGCTGGCCGAAAGAATCGGGAAGACTTTAGGGTGGCACACGCGCCCTTCCGCCTCAATGTCTCTCGTCGGGAGGACTTGAGGGTGGCACACGTGCCCCTCAATCTCAATGTCTCCCGAGAGCTGGCCGAAAGAGTCGGGAATACTTGAGGGTGGCACACGCGCCCCCCCGCCTCAATGTCTCCACGGCCGAGAGCTGGCCGAAAGAGTCAAGAAGACTTGAGGGTGGCACACGCGCCCCCCCGCCTCAATATCTCTCGTTGGGAAGACTTGAGGGTGGCACACGCGCCCCCCCGCCTCAATGTCTCTCGTCGGGAAGACTTGAGGGTGGCACACGCGCCACCGCGCCTCAATGTCTCTCGTCGCGAAGTCTTGAGGGTGGCACACGCGCCCCCCCGCCTCAATGTCTCCACGGCCGAGAGCTGACCGAAAGAGTCGGGAAGACTTGAGGGTGGCACACGCGCCCCCCCGCCTCAATGTCTCTCGTCGAGAAAACGTGAGGGTGGAACATGCGCCCCCGCCTCAGTGTCTCCACGGCCGAGAGCTGGCCGAAAGAGTCGGGAAGACTTGAGGGTGGCACACGCGCCTCCCCGCCTCAATGTCTCCACGGCCGAGAGCTGGCCGAAAGAGTCGGGAAGACTTGAGGGTGGCACACGCGCCCCCCCGCCTCAATGTCTTTCGTCGGGAAGACTTGAGGGTGGCACACGCGCCCCCCCGCCTCAATGTCTCCACGGCGGAGAGCTGGCCGAAAGAGTCGGGAAGACCTGAGGGTGGCACACGCGCCTCCCCCGCCTCAATGTCTCCACGGCGGAGAGCTGGCCGAAAGAGTCGGGAAGACCTGAGGGTGGCACACGCGCCCCCCCGCCTCAATGTCTCCACGGCCGAGAGCTGGCCGAAAGAGTCGGGAAGACCTGATGGTGGCACACGCGCCCCCGCGCCTCAATGTCTCCACGGCCGAGAGCTGTCCGAAAGAGTCGGGAAGACCTGAGGGTGGCACACGCGCCCCCGCGCCTCAATGTCTCCACGGCCGAGAGCTGGCCGAAAGAGTCGGGAAGACCTGAGGGTGGCACACGCGCCCCCGCGCCTCAATGTCTCTCGTCGGGAAGACTTGAGGGTGGCACTCGCGCCCCCCCCCTCCGCGCCTCAATGTCTCTCGTCGGGAAGACTTGAGGGTGGCACACGCGCCCCCCACGCCACAATGTCTCCACAGCCGAGAGCTGGCCGAAAGAGTCCGGAAGACTTGAGGGTGGCACACGCGGCCCCCTGCGCCTCAATGTCTCGCACAGCCGAGAGCTGGCCGAACGAGTCGGGAACACTTGAGGGTGGCACTCGCGCCCCCCCGCGCCTCAATGTCTCCACGGCCGAGAGCTTGCCGAAAGAGTCGGGAAGACTTGAGGATGGCATTCGCGCCCCCCCGCGCCTCAATGTCTCGCACGGCCGAGAGCTGGCCGAAAGAGTCGAGAAGACTTGGGGGTGGCACACGCGCCCCCCTGCCTCAATGTCTCCACGACTGAGAGCTGTCCGAAAGAGTCGGGAAGACTTGAGGGTGGCACACGCGCCCCCTCCGCCTCAATGTCTCCACGGCCGAGAGCTTGCCGAAAGAGTCGAGAAGACTTGAGGGTGGCATACACGCCCCCTCCGCCTCAATGTCTCTACTGTCGAGAGCTGGCCGAAAGAGTCGGGAAGATTTGAGAGTGGCACACGCGCCCCCCCGCCTTAATGTTTCTCGTCGGCAAGACTTGAGGGTGGCACACGCGCCCCCCCGCCTCACTGTCTCCACGGCCGAGAGCTGGCCGAAAGAGTCGGGAAGACTTGAGGATGGTACACCCGCCCCCCCGCCTCAATGTCTCTCGTCGGGAAGACTTGAGAGTGGCACTCGCGCCCCCCCCCCCACGCCTCAATGTCTCCACGGCCGAGAGCTGGCCGAAAGAGTCGGGAAGACTTGAGGGTGGCACACGCCTCCCCCCCCCCCCCCCCCCCCCCCCCCCCCCCCCCCCCACCCCTCCGTGCCTCAATATCTCCACTGCCGAGAGCTGGCCGAAAGAGTCGAGAAGACTTGAGAGTGGCACCCCCCCCCTCCCCCCCCCCCCCCCCTCGCGTCTCATTGTCTCCACGGCCGAGAGCTGGCCGAAAGAGTCGGGAAGACTTGAGGGTGACACACGCCCCCCCCCCGCGTCTCAATATCTCCACGGCCGAGAGCTGGCTGAAAGAGTCGGGAAGACTTGAGGGTGGCACACGCCCACCCCCCCCGCGCCTCAATGTCTCCACGGCCGAGAGCTGGCCGAAAGAGTCGGGAAGACTTGAAGGTGGTACACACGCCCCCCCCCCGCGTCTCAATGTCTCCACGGCCGAGAGCTGGCCGAAAGAGTCGGGAAGATTTGAGGGTGGCACACACGCCCCCCCCCCCCCCCCCCCCCCCCCCCCCCCCCCCCCCCCCCCCCCCCCCCCCCTCCCCCCCCGCGTCTCAATGTCTCCACGGCCGAGAGCTGGCCGAAAGAGTCGGGAAGACTTGAGGGTGGCACACACCCACCCCCCCCGCGCCTCAATGTCTCCACGGCCGAGAGCTGGCCGAAAGAGTCGGGAAGACTTGAGGGTGGCACACGCACCCCCGCGCCTCAATGTCTCTCGTCGGGAAGACTTGAGGGTGGCACTCGCGCCCCCCCCCCGCGCCTCAATGTCTCTCGTCGGGAAGACTTGAGGGTGGCACACGCGCCCCCCACGCCACAATGTCTCCACGGCCGAGAGCTAGCCGAAAGAGTCGGGAAGACTTGAGGGTGGCACATGCGGCCCCCTGCGCCTCAATGTCTCGCACAGCCGCGAGCTGGCCGAACGAGTCGGGAACACTTGAGGGTGGCACTCGCGCCCCCCCGTCCCTCAATGTCTCCACGGCCGAGAGCTGGCCGAAAGAGTCGGGAAGACTTGAGGATGGCACTCGCGCCCCCCGCGCCTCAATGTCTCGCACGGCCGAGAGCTGGCCGAAAGAGTCGGGAAGACTTGAGGGTGGCACACGCGCCCCCACGCCTCAATGTCTCCACGACCGAGAGCTGTCCGAAAGAGTCGGGAAGACTTGAGGGTGGCACACACGCCCCCTCCGCCTCAATGTCTCCACGGCCGAGAGCTTGCCGAAAGAGTAGGGAAGATTTGAGGGTGGCACACGCGCCCCCTCCGCCTCAATGTCTCTACGGTCGAGAGCTGGCCGAAAGAGTCGGGAAGATTTGAGAGTGGCACACGGGCCCCCCCGCATCAATGTTTCTCGTCGGCAAGACTTGAGGGTCGCACGCGCGCCCCTCCGCCTCACTGTCGCCACGGCCGAGAGCTAGCCGAAAGAGTCGGGAAGATTTGAGGGTGGCACACGCGCCCCCCCGCCTCAATGTCACTCGTCGGGAAGACTTGAGGGTGGCACACGCGCCTCCCCGCCTCAATGTCTCCACGGCCGAGAGCTTGCCGAAAGAGTCGGGAAGACCTGAGGGTGGCACACGCGCCCCCCCGCCTCAATGTCTCCACGGCCGAGAGCTGGCCGAAAGAGTCGGGAAGACCTGAGGGTGGCACACGCGCCCCCTCCGCCTCAATGTCTCTACTGTCAAGAGCTGGCCGAAAGAGTCGGGAAGATTTGAGAGTGGCACACGCGCCCCCCCGCCTCAATGTCTCGCACGGCCGAGAGCTGGCCGAAAGAGTCGGGAAGACTTGAGGATGGTACACGCGCCCCCCCGCCTCAATGTCTCTCGTCGGGAAGACTTGAGGGTGGCACACGCGCCTCCCCGCCTCAATGTCTCCACGGCCGAGAGCTGGCCGAAAGAGTCGGGAAGACATGAGGGTGGCACACGCGCCCCCCCGCCTCAATGTCTCCACGGCCGAGAGCTGGCCGAAAGAGTCGGGAAGACTTGAGGGTGGCACACGCGCCCCCTCCGCCTCAATGTCTCTACTGTCAAGAGCTGGCCGAAAGAGTCGGGAAGATTTGAGAGTGGCACACGCGCCCCCCCGCCTCACTGTCTCCACGGCCGAGAGCTGGCCGAAAGAGTCGGGAAGACTTGAGGGTGGCACACGCGTCCCACCCCCCCCCCCACCCCTCCGCGCCTCAATGTCTCCACGGCCGAGAGCTGGCCGAAAGAGTCGGGAAGACTTGAGAGTGGCACCCCCCCCCCCCCCCCCCCCGCGTCTCAATATCTCCACGGCCGAGAGCTGGCCGAAAGAGTCGGGAAGACTTGAGGGTGGCACACGCCCACCCCCCCCCCCCCCTCCGCGCCTCAATGTCTCCATGGCCGAGAGCTGGCCGAAAGAGTCGGGAAGACTTGAGGGTGGCACACGCCCACCCCCCCCCCCCCCCCCCGCGCCTCAATGTCTCCATGGCCGAGAGCTGGCCGAAAGAGTCGGGAAGACTTGAGGGTGGCACACGCGCCCCCCCAAACCCCCGCGCCTCAATGTCTCCACGGACGAGAGCTGGCCGAAAGAGTCGGAAATACTTGAGGGCGGCGCACGCGCCCCCCCCAAAATTAACAATGATGGCACTCGCGCCCCCCCGCACCTCAATGTCTCGCACGCGCACGCGCGCCCCCCAAAATAGTGAGAGCCGTTAGAGAGATTCGCGAGTCTTGGATCCAACAAAATTAAATGTGACACGCACGTCCCTGCCTCAATGTCTCCATTGTCGAGAGTTGGCCGAAAGAGTCAGAAAGCACTAATTTCTGGACCACCGGCTCTCGAGCATTGGTTAGCAGATAAGCAAGTATGAAATTGGAAAATGTGCATAACGATATGATCATAAAAGGGCGATGAATTGAGTGAGAATTACTAAATGGTCCACACCAAATAAATTTGTCCGAATAATGAGAGCCATGAGGTTAGAGAAATTCGCGAGCCTTTGACCCAACGAAATTAAAGGTGACGCGCACGCCCCCACCTCAATGTCTCCACGATCGAGAGCCGGCCGAAAGCCTGCTGAAAGAGACGGTAATACTTGAGAATAGCATGCGCGGCCCCGCATCAATGTCTTCACGATCAAGAGCCGGCCAAAATAGCGGAGAAACAAAATCTTTAGGGACGCCAGCTCCTTTATATAGGCTAACAGATGAGTAAATTTGAAATTAGAAGACGTGTAGAATAATATTCTGATAAAATGACGGTGAGTTTAATGAGAGCTAACAAGTGGTCAAACCGTAGGAATGGTTTGAATGTTGGGAATCGAGAGCTTCGAAATTTTTGCAAGGCTTGGATCCAATAAAAGTGGGGTTGGAACGCGACCCCATCTTATTGTCTCTACGGTCGGTTTGCGTTTAGATTAAAAAATAATCATAACTGCAGCAGCCCGCCACGCTAGATTACGCTCGACTTGGGCGCAAGGTGGTGCTTTTAAAAGACGTTCAGCGTGAGAGTTTTTTAGTTTAGGTGCTGGCCAGGGAACAAGGAGAGGAGAAGTCCAAGGGAAGGACAAATTCACTGAAAGCTGCAAACCGATTTTGCCCTGGCGGGCATCAACGGTTCGGACAATGAAAATGACCCAAAATCTAGGGGGTCCCTACCCTTTGTATCTGCACTAGCAAGCAAGAGATGTAAACGGAGGCATTTTTTTAACTCTGCCAATCCCCGGTAACACTACACCATCTACATCAATCTTAAACTGATTTCAAAACGTCTATAACTATAATATATATGTATATATATTTGGGCGAATAGATTTTGAGACAATAACTTCAGTAGGGCTTGGAACTTCGACTGACCTCATGCAAAAATGTACGTGCACCTTCGGAAAGGATGTGTTGTTGCTGTACATGCTCGTTGTGAAAATCATGGACTTTCATCTGTGTGCCGTTGCCTGTAAAACAATGTTTTGCATTATTTTTTGCACTTGGTTGGGCGAATGGCACGAAATTGAGAGGGGATGTTGGGCGATTTTTTGCACTTGGTTGGGCGAATGGCACGAAATTGAGAGGGGATGTTGGGCGAATCGCATCTGCCGATATAGTTTCGGCTCCTATGGATTAACATTTTTCCCTCCAAATGCACCAAAAACTGTTGTTTACATGAAAAAGAGCCGACGGTCGGATAGTCGAGCAAATGCGACGTCATCGATGTGAGGGGTTGGTGATAATGATCCGCATCTTTTGGAGTTGTGGCTCCGAAAGAAATCTTTTCCCCCTCCAAAGCCACAGAACTCGCCAAAGGGGAGAAATGACACGCTAGGTCTTTAGAGTAAGTAGCAGCTCCATGCTGCTGCTCTCCTCTTATCATCCTGCAGTATCGCTTTAACCAAGCATGGCCATTGATGGCATCGTGTGAGGCTCGACCGTGGTTGGTGTCAGAGGTCCACTGGGGATCCCCGATGATCCTAGGGAAGGGTTACAGGCATGTTGGCCTGGGGGGTTATGGGCGCTATACAAACAAGCCCTTTTATCCGCATCGTTAGTGGCTGGGATTCTGACAGTTGGGGCTTTGGCTGCATACCGAAAGACTCGAAAAGATTTGAGGGGGGCGTCTGTGTCCCTGCCTCAATGTCTTCACCCCCAAGAGCTAATCAAAAGAGTCGGGAAGCAATAACTTCAGGATTGCCAGCTCCCAATTGTTGAATGGTATATAAGCAAATTGGAAATTGGAAGTCGTGCTAAATGATATGTTAGTAAGGGCGGTGAATTGCGTTTCGACTTTCCGAGGAGTATGCAGTGCAGTCGTTTTAGGTGCAGTCGACATAGCATTACAAAGTTCAATAATATAGCAGATTTTAATAGGAGAAAAAAAGTTCACAACATGATATAAGTACAAAGATTTACACACAATAAAAAGGGATCGAGGGAGAAAAGCAGATTAAGATCTAAAAAATGCAAATAAAATTAGTTGGTAAGCCTAAGTGACATACGTGAATGTCAAGGAGTTTGTCTCCTTCACAGCAAACTCCTTTACTAGTCGAATCACAATTCTCAAGTTTGACGTGTAGTATAATATGCTGACAAAAGTGCAGTTAGTTGAGTGAGAGCTATCAGGTGGTCCACACCTTAAGGAATAGGCACTCGACCGTTGTCTAAGTGGTCATGGATAACGCAGGCAATAACAAGAAGGCGGGCGACATCTTGCGTGATGGATATCCGTCCATCTTCTTCAACAATTTTGCCGCACATGTTCTTGACCTCATGTTTTTCGACTTCGGGAAGATTCTTGCGGTGACGCGGATGTTAATTCAGATGCACTGAGTCATCATGATGGTGAATTCAAGCGCCTCCGCCGTCACACTCTTCCATGAGGTGTTTAGCGAGCTTGCATTGGTGCGATCAGGTGCTACTTGCTTTGGCACAAACGTGATCATGCTCCCCTGATTTCTTAAAGTTAAAAAGGCATTGTGGCAGATGGTCATAAGTGAGGAGTGGGAGGAAGTTGTGGTGGCGAAGCAAGATGAGGGGAAGCCGGTCCGGTTCCTCCTCTTGGATGGGGTCTGTGAGATTGCGCAACGATGGTGATCCGCATAATGCAGCCCGTGTATGACGCCCTTTGTGTTGTCGACATGCTGGCTCTAGTCATGGGGCAAGTGTATGGCCTCATGCTAAAGGCTTTGGTGAGACCAATGAGGCTGCTAAGGCTAGAGGCAAGACTTGATTTGCTTGCACGAACCCCTTTTCGGCCCATATAGTCGAAGTGAGACTTTCTTGCTTTACCGTTACTAGATATTATTTCACGTGTTCTTACCTCTCATGGGCAGCAGTCATGCCTTTGAAGCACACGTCCCTGGTTGCGGCCAAGGACAAGCCATCATTCTTGGCAGACGTCAAGGCTATCATAGCCGAACGGTGGCTACTCAACCCCCGCAATCGGTGCCTGGGGAAAGTGAGGAACGACAAGGAGGTGAGGAGTAGGGTTGAAGCGGTCATTCAAGCTCTTAAGAAGGATGTTGCCCAGTGCACCCTACACCCTAAGCGCAGTTGGCCCAATTCTACTAAGAGGAGGGGCGGTTGGGGTCCCTCGATGCACGATGGCCTGCAACCGTTTTGGTGGAGGGGGGCCCCTTGACGGATGCGGAATTGTGGTGGATGTACGACCGAAAGGTGCAGGCGCTCTAGGAGCTAGTCGTGCAGGTGCTATCGCAGACGGTAACGTCATTCGAGGTGGAGCGTTACTGGTCAGCAATTGCACGTGTGCAAAGGCATGACCGTAACTGCATCTCCGCCAAGAAGATGACGGAAATGACGTACGCCGCGTTCACAAGGAGGGCTCGGGTCACCTTTGAGAGGAAGCAAAAGGTGAGGGAGAAGCCCTACGCCGATCCGAGCAACGAAACTCTCAAGGAAGGTTGTGTCGTTGCTCCGGCAGAAACAGAGGTGGAGGACAGGGGGGAGATGAGGAGGATGAGATGAATGTGGGATGTACCATTCAGGCAGATTGACAAGAAGAAAAAGGTGGGTGAGAGCTGAAAAAGGAAGACGAATGGCAAGGCAACCAAGCCTTGCAAAGGTAAGGACAAAGCAGCGGCTGCGCGTGAGGATGAGGAGGAGGGAGCGGCGAATAGCAGTGGCCAGAATGAGGCTCATGTGCCCACCACCAGGACTCGACCGGGCGAGGATCCGTAGAACATTAGTGATGGCTCGAGCGGGACTGGAGAGGCGTAGATGGTGAGTAGAATAGGGACTTAATACTAGTAGTAGTAGAGGGGTGGAGATGTCGTGTAGTAGTAGTGGTGGTTGATCCCTATTGTAAGCATGTGTGTTTTGTTTATTTACATTATGTGCACCCTCCTAAACTTGGAAGAAATCATTTTGCGGATTCTTGAAAAAAAACTATGCCGATAACAATGTACATAAGAAACGCCGCATTTAACAAAAAATGGCCATAAATTACGACGTATTACACGGATTGTATAATACGACAACCGTAATTTTCATCCTTGCCCTCGGTTCTTGAAAGCACCACTATTTCATATTTTCCGCTCTCCGCAATCCCCCATTACTTCCCTTTCTGCAACGCCAAGCTGCATCCCATATTTTGCTCCAACTTGAATGGTTATTTCGCGCAAACCCATTCTTTTGTTTCTGGATATCGCACGCAATGTTGGGGTTAATAAAAGTCAGCTTCCCTTTGTTTCAGCAGTTAAATTAACCACTTCCCGTCCCATCCCCTCGTACACTGAAATCTTAGATACTTCCCTAAAAGTACCAACCCTACCTTGCAGACCATCAAAGGCCTCAAGACAAAAGTCTTACAACTGGAGCGCCAGCTGCAAGTCGCAGAGGGCACACTGGAGGAGCTGGAGACAGCCATGGAACTGTTGCAACGCTCGCTGAAAGAGTCCACCAGAAAGCGCTGCAACATGTGAGGAAGATCGAGAAGATGTCGTGCGAGCTGGAGGGGCTGGGGAGCAGGTGGAGAGGAAGAGGGAGCGGACAAGGTTGGATAATAGGGGAGATGGCGGACAGGAGGGGCGTGGGGTGAGAACCCATAGTGCTAATTTCTGATTTTGAGTAGGCGGGGTTTGTAAGCCGAGTGTCAGCTACGGCTGCTCACAGCGGGGAGGGGGGAATAGAGATGTGTAGCACCAAAGGGAGCGCGGACGGAGTACACGAGGGAGGTGAAATGGTGAGGGCGTTCGAGCTAGGTTCTTCTGTAGCATCCTCTGCCGGTTCTCTTGTTGCAGCTACTATTGCCTCTGCTGAGGGAGGGGAAGGGGAAGGGAGAGTGGGGGGCGGAGGGATAGGAGAGGGAGGGGGAGGGGTATTAAGAGGAGGAGGAGGGGGAGAGGGGGCTGGAGGGGGAGGGGGTGGGGGAGCTGGAAGGGGAGTGGGAGCAGACAAGGAGGGGAGAAGCTATGACATCCCGGATGCACCTTTTACCCGGCATGCTACGTGGTTAGAATCACAGTTGCAGCTAAAGTACGCAAGGGTTTTTTGTTTCCACGGGGACTATGGCATGAATTGGAGGGTGTCCGAGTTTGGTTATGTGCTTTTGGGGCGTCCACACCAAGACCCTTGAGGTTCATTTCACGTGCACAGTATAAAGCAGCAATCAAATTGGGCAAGAAGCACGACCACCAATCGTGTGAGGAGGTGGTGAACATGTTGTCAGCTGTGACGGATGATGAGTGAGGTTTGAAGCAGGCACTTAGAGGGCAAGAAAGTGGGTTAAGTATGAGGACGTGGTGAAGTGCAAATATCGCAGAATCGCCTGCATATATCGAGCCCCACGATCGAGTGGGCAGATTGATTGGCGAAACGTGGCGACCGTGACGTTGTAACGTTCACACCTGAGAATTGACATTTTTCCCGTGACCAGTAATCAGCCGCATTCACACACTGTATAGGAATTTTGGCCAAAAAACATACTATAATATAGTTACAGCATGGTTGTATAGGGTAACCAGTATATAAATTTTGGCCAAAAAACATACTATAGAATAGTTACAGCATGGTTTTTGGGTAACCAATCCGCACATTGATCGCGACTGACGATCGATCGTCTACTTTCATCGTGTCCCGATGGCAGATAGCCTATGGGTGTGTGATGTTTGATCTTGAACTCGAACCCACGAGTACGTTTACGTATGACATGGATAATACTATGGTGTTGGTACGCGAATTGTTGTTTTTCTCATTCTTAGTTGGTTGTGTATCATGAAAACCTTTTGGTATAGTATTCTTAGTGCATTCTTTGTAATGTGGCAATGGAACAATAAAACATACCACCAGGCCGATTACTAGCCCGAAAGGTTATCACTATCCATAAACTTTATTTCAAAAGATTCCGTACCGCAAAACACATGAAATGCATATTTAACTATGGTCCTTGTGATACATTAGTGTATAACAGTCCCAGCCAATAGGCTAATTTGATGCCTTTTACTCATGCGTAGAACTGACAGAGACCTTGCCGCACCTCTCGTGGACCTCCTTATTATCCAATTTGGAAGCATTATAATTTTCAAACAGTTACGACTTATCATCAAGGCAATCACTCGCCTCAATATCGCCGTTAACTTCGAGTTGGTTCTGCTGTATGCCACATATCAGAGTCATTATTGGAATTTGGATTTTCACGGTCTTGAATACTCGTTGGATAAGGCACGTTAGTACCGCTTTCTGTGCCATTTCTTATCCACGGCCGTGGCCACGGCGACGTCGCACGGATCAGGGTGACCATGGCTGTGTTCGCACGGATCACGGTGGCCTGCGACATCGCATGGATCATGATGATCATGTCGACACCGCACGAATAACGACAGCAAAACGTGGCTTCTGTGCTGGTGCCGAACAGTGCGAGAGGCACCAAACAGTGGAAGTAAGGGCAGCAGCATGCGGCATGATTGCATTAGCCTCCCGCTCTTCGCTGCTCTGCCGTGGTTTCCACTCCACACGTCATCCATCCGGTCGCACACAGCCATGCACCACCACTTTCATCGGTGCGCAAGGCAGGCGACGAATTGCGCGCCATGTGACAGGCAGTGGATCAAGCTTTTCCAGCTGCGATCACTGTGCTAGATCTTTGTGAGGATTTGTGCTGTCTCGCTGTGATAGGTTCAAGCTTTCAACGCACAGCTTTTCGAGCTTGACCAAAGCTTCAATGGCTGTGTAAAGATTGACTCATATTTTTTGTTATGTGTCTGTGTATACGGGGTTGATTTCTTTAAGTAAACACGTGGCTAACGTCGATGGCGAAGTTGGCGGCCACCTTGGAAATTGCTTCGATGCTGCATGCCGCAGAGAACAGCGTGTCGCGCGCTGGTGACACGCCTTGCGCCTCTCACTAGTTCCTTCCCCATGCATTGCGCCTTTGCGCCCAAACGTTTGGGATCCATTATTGCAAAACACATTTTTCTTTCACTTCCAAATATTTTACATGAAAAGGTTCAGAGTTGGTTTCAAATAGTTCCAGTTATTTTTTATGCATTTATTTTGAACCCAGGTTGCTTGGTGTTGTTGGCTACCATATTGTCATTGCGCCCCCTAAGCTCCGTGCACCCCCGTACCCATCCCCCCCCTCATCCCCTAGATTTCTCGCCGGCCACCCTTACTCTAGAAATACCAAGAGAGTAACTCATTGTTGCCACAGCCCTGCCTCTCTGCCAATTTTGGAAAACGACGAGGCTAAAGTGGGGCCTGTGAGTTACGAGGTGTGTTCCTTCCCCCTTGCCCTCTTTATTCTCTTTCCCCCTGCCCGTATAATTCACTCCACACTATTTGTGCTGATTCCAACAACCTAGCGCATATCTACGCGAACTCCCTCCAAACTGTAGACTTAACAGGGAGGCGACATCCGCCTTCTTGGCGGTGAGCAACCGACTTGTCACGTGAAATGTTTCCCCTTGCAGCGGTCAGATCTCTCGTCAATGCTGATTCCAAGGAAAGGACTTGCCAAAATTTGCTCAGGTTTAGTTATGTGAAGCCAATTGCGGTTTTTTGTGGAATTTTTTCAAAACCGTACCTGTACAAAACAACAGACTTACTTCGAAATTAAATGGGTTCAACAAAGGCACGTAAGGGGTTTTTTTCTCACGTGGTATAATGAGCCCCATATTCCTTCTTAGAAAAGCCCTTCTCCCCTTGATACCTTACAAGTTCTACCCACACTTTCTGGACATCACGCCGACAGACAAACAGCAGCGAGTAGAGAATATTGATTATTTGGTTCTTTTCCTATATCCACTGAGACACGATGCTCGTCAATGTGCAGCTATTTTGAAAGCATTCTTCAAGAGAGCCTCCTATTTCGGCATCGCCGACCTATGCTTCTGATTCCTAGCGTGCTTCTAAAATGCTTGCGTTTCGCACATACGTCGCAGCCTTTCCGCCCCCGCCGCACTTACCTACGTAGCCTGTAGAAGTGGTACAAACACAACATTCAAAAACAGGCAACCCAACCAAAGTTTTTGTTAGTACGGTCCATGGAAATTATTTGCACCATTAAGACTTGTACTTCTCATGCGCAATTGCATGTCTATTGTAAACCAATGAGGAAACATTGATGGATACTGGAGGAATAAAGGTCGACGGAGAAATCACGTCCTGTTCCTCGTCACCTGATGATGGGGGCTTTGTAAAACTATGGATTGATTGCTTCAAACGAACTGTTCGAGAAGCCAATGCTGTTGTTGGAATCGCCGTCGGTGGTGTCGTTGCAAGCGATGGCAACTTAAGCGTTTCGGTGGTCGACTCATTGTATAATTGATATCGAGGATCGGCGTTGGCAGCCAGCAGCGTACAATAGCGCACACGGAACATCACACGTACAACGCGCACGAAGCTGCGCATGCGCAGCCGCATCCCACAGCTGCGCCGCAGCAGCAGCACACACGCATGCATACACACAGCTGCACACCCGCAGCCATGCACGCTTTCGTGCAGCTGCACGCAACCGCGCACACGAATAGCTACCTGCGCAGCAGTAGTCGCGCGTGCAGCAGCTGCTGCACGCAAAATAACAACCGCACGAGCAGCAGCTGCATCATGAGCAGCAGCAACCACATGCACAGTGGCGGCCTCACGCACAGCAGTAGCCATACGCAAAACAGCAACCTCACGCGCAATGGCGAGCTCACGCGCAACATCGCCAGCACGATCCACGGCAACTGCAATCGCAGCATTTGTCGCACGCGCCGCACAAGTAGCCGCCCATGCACCATCGGCCACTCACGCAACCGCAACCGCGCACGCAAGTGCAGTCGCACGTGCCTCTGTATCCTGGAAACGCAGCGCCAGCATCACTCACTATCCCACCAGTGCCTGTTGACCATACCACGCCTACGGCCGCAGCGATTGCCAGTCGCGGTCGAGTCTCCTGCCGCGGTTAAGGGTCACCCCTCATTGTGTGAATGGTGTTCCTAGAATAGTCGTTGCTTCCTTCATTACTCGCCTCACCAGTTTCTAGACTAGCCCTCTAGCCTCGATTCATTGTTCGCTTCGGCTATTCCTAGTCTAGCCGCTCTAGCTTTGTTCACTACTTGCGATGGCCGTTCCTAGACTAGCCTTTTTGGCATCGCCCGCCCTTCATTCGCTTCTATCTCCGGTCATTCCTAACCTTCCGCCCCTAGTCCGGTAAGATCTCGTTATGGCGTCTCCTCGAGACGTGTTTTGATGCTGGGAATATGGGATTTTCCATGAGGCTCCTCCGCACCTTGAGAGTCAGCGCATGGATGGTGACAAGCTTTAGGCGCATGCGTTTGGTGACCTGTCTTCACCTGCACGCCCTGCTGACTTGCCACGTAAGCCTACTAATGCAGACCAGGAGCGCTTTGCTCAGGCCCATCTAGCTATGTCGGTGTGGCAGTCTCGTGGCGCTGCAGCCTGTATTGATCTTAGTAGCCTTCTCCATGAGACTCAGGAAGCCCACTGCAGCCAGGTTGATGCGATTAAGACTCATTATCCCACTCCCTCATCTGCCTCTCGTGGTCGCATTTCATGTCGCTTCTGTTTCCCGACCTAGGAGCGTTTAATTGTACCGCTCACGTTGTGTTGCTTATACCGAGGCTGAGCTTGCAACCCCCTCCCCCCTCTCCCCCATGAACGCCTTGCACCTGTACGCGACGTGTTTCTTCGAAAGTACCCTAGTGCGCTCACTATCGAGGTCCTTGAGGCAGCTCTCAAAGACATTGAGAGCAACATTCACTCCGTTGCATCTGCTACTGCCGCCATAGTTCTCCCGCTCTTTCAGGGATGTATTGTGCCCCAGCTTCCCACCTCCACTACTTCTCTTACGTCTATTGCGTCTCCTGCTTCTGACGAAATTGTTGCCGTGTCAATCGCTAATGGCGGACCGAGGCAGGGGAAGTAAGAAATTGAGGAATGGTGGTGGTGGATGGGGTGGCGGAGGTAGTGGCGGTACTAGTGCGTCTAATGGAGGCAGCAATGGAGGTGGTACTGGGCCTACGAGGCTCGATGGGAGGGGGTGCTGCACCTATTGGTTGGTACATCGCATAGCAGTGGCAGCAGTCCAAGCAGCAGCAGCGGCCACTGAATGGATAACAGCAGCAGCCACAGTAGGGACAGCCTCAGCAGCAGGTGTAGTAGAATTATTAGGAGTGTGAACTTAGTGTAGCAGGTGTCAGAATGCTATAATTGTCTAGTCTGCAGTGGGGTACTCTATAGTGAGTACAGCCCAAATTAGGGTTTGCTATATGTATCCTATCTACTGCTAGTGCAACCCCTCTTTCCTGTTTCAACTTTCTCGCTACTGTTTCTGACATGCTATCAGAGCGAGATCGCTCCTGGCCTGTAGCCCCACCTGCTTCCGCTGCTGTCCCACGTGTCGCGCCTCGGGTGCGCGACGTCTTCTGCCTGTCGCGCGCTCTGCGCGCGTGGTGTTTTTTTCTTCCCGCCGCGCGCTCGGGGCGCGCGGCGGTTTTCTGCCCGCCACGCGCTCGGGGCGCGTGGCAGTTTCCTGCCCGCCGCGTGCCCCAAGCGCGCGCGGCGGTTTCGTCGCCCGTCGCGGCACCCTAGGGGCCTGCGCCCGTCGCCGTCCCCCCTCCCGTCGCCCGTCGCAGCACCCCTGGGGCCTGCGCGCTGTCCCCTCCCGTCGCCCGTCGCAGCGTCCCGGGGGCCCACGCACCGCCCCTCCCGTCGCCCGTAGCGGCGCCCCGGGGGCCCGCGCGTCGCCCTGCCCGTTGCCCCTTGTGGCGCCCTGGGGGCCCGCGCGTCGCCTCCTCCCGTCGCCTGTCGCGACGCCCTGGAGGGCCCCGCGCCGCCCTACCCGTCGCCCGTCGAAGCGCCCCAGGGACCCGCGCGCTGCCCCGCTTCCGCTCGCACGCCGCCCCAGCTGCTGCCCGCGTATCTGCCCCGCGCCGCACGCGCGCCACCTGCGTTTGGGGTATGGGGTGGCGGGTATGGGGTGGCGAATGTGTGAGCCGTCCCGTACGCGTCCTCCTCCTCCGTCTCCCACTGCTACAGCTGCCGCTGAGGAGGGTGGTGTCAAACATTGCATGTTTATATTGTCTAGGCTGTAGTGGGTTACACCTTAGGGGGTACACAAAGTTAGGGTTTCCTACTTGTACCAAACTCTGTTCTAGTTCATTCATTCCTGCTCAGTTATTTCTGACATGGTTTCAGAGCAGGTCCTTCGCTAGGACTGTTCTTAGGGCCCACCGACTTACCTACCTGCTTACCTTCGCTTGTTTCCGGCCCCGCTGGCCCCGTCGATCTAGCAAGATCTAGCGGCCCTGCGGCCCCGTCGAAATTTTTTTTTTAGCGGCCTCTCACGGCCCCCGTCGCGTCGCCCCTTAGCGCCCCGATCGGCCCCGTCACGCCGCCCGCGAACCGCACAGCGCGCCGCGCTCACAGCCCGCGAACCGCCCGCGCACAGCCCGCGACCCGCCTGCGCAGCCCGCGACCAGCCCGCGCAGCCCGCGCACAGCCCGCGAACTGCCCGCGAGCAGCCCGCGACCTGCCCGCGAACCCCCGCGAGCCGCCCGCGACCCGCTTACGCAGCCCGCGAGCAGCCCGCGCAGCCCGCGCTGAGCCTGCGCGGCTCGTGCGCTGACCGCCGCCGGCCCGCACGCTGCCCGCACTGCTCCCGGCCCGCCGCTGCTGAGCCCGCAGCCGCCCGCGCACCGCCGCTGCTGAGCCCGCCACCGCCCGCGCACCGCCGCTGCTGAGCTCGCCGCCGCCCGCGCACCGCCGCTGCTGCGCCCGCTGCCGCCCGCGTATCACCGCTGCTGAGCCCGCCCCTGCTGCGCCGGCTCTCGCTGCCGCCTGCTGCGCCTGTGCACCACTGCAGATCCTACTACTGCTGCTTGTGCGCCACTACAGTCTGTAGGCCCCACCGGCCCTGCTGACCCTGCGCACGCCTGTTCAGTGACTTTACTGCTTCTACTACTGCCGCTGTCGCTATGGCTAGTCCTCCTGTTCTAGCTTTCGACGCCGAGGGCCGTCCGGTCAAATTCGAAACCTGGCTAGATGATCTGCACCTTTTCCTACAGCTCACTGCCAAGGAAGATATTACACTGTACGACCTAGCCTCTTTTCACACTGTCGCAGACCTCATCACCCACCTTAAGACTAGTGAGGCTCGCTTTCGCGCTGCCATGCCTGATGAGTTCCTCGCTAGCAACCCCCCCCCGCTCTGGATCACTCTCTACCACGTTGTCACCCGCCTCCCTGACTCTCTGCGCCCTGTCAGGGACCAGTTCCTCTCTCGCTCCCCCACTGAGCTCACCATAGCCCTCCTCGAGAAGGAACTGCGGCAGGAGTGGCAGGAGTGGCAGGAGTGGGGGTGGTGGCGGAGGAGGCGGGGGTGGAGGTGGTGGCGGTGGAGGTGCGACTGGAGAGGCTAGTGGCGGCGGTGGTGGAGGTGACAGCGGTGTTGGGAGTGGTGACAGGGGCGGAGGTGGCAGCGGAGGTGGAGGTGGTCGTGGCAGCGGCAGGGGTGGAGGTGGCCGGGGCGGAGGCGGAGGGGTTGGTGGTCGTGGAGGCCCGGCGGGCGGTCAGAGTCAGCAGCCTGCCCCGACCCTTCAGGCCGCCCGTGAGTGGTATGCGCGGCGCAGCGTCACCTGCCAGTACGTTATTCGTACAGGTGACCGCACTGGCCAGACGTGTGGGGGGCCGCACCAGACGGAGCGCTGCTTCGCCCGCCTCAACGATGCGTGGCGCACTCAGTTTCCTGGTGGGGGTGAGCTGCCGCGCTGGGCTGATCTGCTCAGGAAGGGTGTTGATATTTGGGCACTTGACTTTGATGCTATTCTCACTGCCATGTATGCGATGTCTATTAGTGGAGAGGGTGCTCAGTACTTGCGTGTTCCGCCCGACCCGGGCATTCAGGCCAGCCCTGCTGCTGCTCTAGGTGCTAGTGTGTCTGCTTCCACAGGTACTACTGCAGCTGCTGCTCTAGGTGCTTGTGCGTCTGTGCCCCCTGGTACTGAGTCGACTGCAGCACTGCACACCTTCACACTGGACTCAGGTGCTTCTCGCTCTTTCTTTCGTGACCGCACTGTCCTTGAGCCTCTAGCTCGGCCAGTTGCTGTCTCTCTTGCTGACCCCTCTGGGGGTCCGGTCCTTGCGACCTCCTCCACCACCCTTCCGTGTCCAGCGGTTCCGTCCGGCACGCTCTCAGGTCTCTACCTCCCCTCGTTCTCCACGAACTTGGTGGCAGGTAGTGCGCTCCAGGACTCGGGTGTTCACCAGTTCACCCCTGCCTACGAGCGTGTGACTCACTGCACGTGTGCTCGGACGGGCCGCCACCTAGCTACTTTCACTCGAGAGCCGGGGTCTGACCTGTACACACTGACCACTGAGTCCCCTCAGGTAGCTGCGTCTGCGTCAGCGTCAGGTCAGCTGTCCGCCCCCTGCTCGTGTCGCTCTCTGGCGAACGACACCGTCCTCTGGCACCACCGCCTTGGTCACCCGTCTGTGCAGCGCCTGCGGGCCATGCACAAACGGGACCTTGTTGCTGGTCTTCCCAGGGTGCTCCCTCCCCTTCCTGACTCCCCTGCTCCTGACTGCATTCCCTGTGTCGAGGGGCGGCAGCGCGCCGCTCCTCACTCCTCCTCCTTTCCCCCGACGACCGCTCCCCTGCAGACGCTCCACATGGACGTGTGGGGCCCGGCCCGCGTCCGTGGTCAGGGTCAGGAGAGGTACTTCCTGATAGTTGTTGACGACTACTCGCGCTACACCACGGTCTTCCCCTTGCGCGCCAAGGGTGACGTCCCTGGTGTTTTGATCCCCTGGATCAGCCGAGCCCGTCTCCAGCTAGGCGAGCGCTTTCACTCGGACTTTCCTGTCCTGCGCTTGCACTCTGACAGGGGTGGTGAGTTCGCCTCCGACCTCTTGGCAGCCTACTGTGCTGAGCACGGCATTGAGCAGTCGTACACGCTTCCGGCCTCTCCACAGCAGAATGGGGTTGCTGAGCGCCGCATTGGCTTAGTCATGGAGGTCGCTCGTACCTCCCTGACCCATGCGGCTGCTCCCCACTTTCTGTGGCCGTTTGCGGTCCGGTACGCAGCGCATCAGCTCAACCTCTGGCCCCGTGTCTCCTTGCCGGAGACTTCCCCGACTCTACGGTGGACGGGAGAGGTTGGCGATGCGTCGCGTTTCCGGGTCTGGGGATCTCGAGCTTTTGTCCGCGACATGTCCGCGGACAAGCTCTCGCGTCGCACTGTTCCCTGTGTCTTTCTTGGCTTTGTTCCCGACGCGCCTGGATGGCAGTTTTACCACGTCACCTCGCGCCGGGTTCTGGCCTCTCAGGACGTCACTTTTGACGAGTCCGTCCCCTTCTACCGCCTCTTCCCCTACCGCACTGCCCCGCTCCCCCCCCCGCCTCTCTTCCTCGCTCCAGGTGCTGAGGTACCAGACCCCCTCCCCCCTCAGGGTGCCGCTCCCTCAGGTGTGTCCCAGGTAGACCCGGGTGAGCCTGTCGAGGTAGCTGTTGACTCGCGTCCTGCGTCTGGGGGTGCTGAGCCTGGGAGTGCTGCGTTTGAGGGTGCGGAGCCTGGGGGTGCTGAGCCTGGAGGTGCGGAGCCTGGGGGTGCTGAGCCTGGAGGTGCGGAGCCTGGAGGTGCGGAGCCTGGAGGTACTGAGCCTGGAGGTGTGGAGACTGGGGGTGCTGAGCCTGGAGGTGCGGAGCCTGGAGGTGCGGAGCCTGGAGGTGCTGAGTCTGGACGTGCTGAGTCTGGGGGTGCTGAGTCTGGGGGTGCTGAGCCTGAGCGTGCTCCACCTGGAGGAGCCCCCTCCTCCCAGCAGCTGCAGGAGAGGTACCTCGAGTACTGCCGCCTCCGGAGAGGTGCTTCTGGAGCTCGTCCCGGTACTTCCCCTCCTACCCAGGAGCTCCCCCCCATTCAGGTGATCCGCGAGTGGTACACGCGGCGCTGCAGTCTTCGTAGTGGTGCTCCTAGTACTACGGACCCGAGCGGTGGTACTGTTGCTGGTGCTGAGGACCCGGACGCTGGAGCTGCTGCTGGTGCTGAGGACCCGGGGGCTGGAGCTGCTGCTGGTGCTGAGGACCCGGGCGTTGGAGCTGCTGCTGGTGCTGAGGACCCGACCGGTGGTGCTGCTGCTGGTGCTGAGGACCTGACCAGTGGCCCTGCTGCTGGTGCTGAGGACCCGGGCGTTGGAGCTACTGCTGGTGCTGAGGACCCGACCGGTGGTGCTGCTGCTGGTGCTGAGGACTCGGGCGTTGGAGCTTCTGCTGGTGCTGAGGACTCGGGCGTTGCGGCTGCCACTGGTGTCCCTGCTGCTTCTGGAGACGCTGCGCGGCCGCGACCGTACTTCGTACCGCTCCTTCAGCAGGTTCTTGGTCAGGCTCCTCCTCCTTGTCCTCCTCCCTCCGTCGAGTGTCCTCTGCCTGTCCAGCAGCAGTCACAGTTACCGCCTGTCTCGCCTCTCCCTGCTCCCTCCCCTTACGCTGGTCCCACAGGAGGTCTTACAGAGCGTCGTGAGCCTGAGTCTCGTCCTACGTCGCCTGTTCGTACTGCTCGCACTGGTCGTCGTGTCCCACGTGAGCGTCCTCCTCCTGTCCCTGGCACTCACTACATGACTCTGCGTCCCTCCACTGCTCCGCAGCGTGTCCCGCTGCCGTCTCCTCCTGCGTCCTCTCTTCCTACTCTTCCTGACCCGGAGTCTGACTCCCGTCGTGCTGCCAGTCCCACTGTTACGCGTCTCCTCGCTACAGTTGTCACTGACCCGACCTTTGAGTCCTCTGCTGCGTCTGCCCTGGTCGCTGAGTTGGTTGACTTTGCTGCTTGCTGTCGCCTAGACTACGCTGCCAGCCTTGTCGCTAGGTCTGAGTCTGCGTCTGCCTGTCCTCCGTCCGTCGGGGGTGAGTGTGCCCTCGGCACGGACGTCCTTGAGGACAGACAGGAGGAGTTCCACTGCCTTGCTGCTGCTTTGCCCCATCTCGTGTCCTTGCTAGTTGCCCCTGAGGGAGACCCGGATGCACCAGACATCCCGACCCCACGCTCTTACGCTGAGGCGATGGCGGGTCCCTACTCCTCTCAGTGGCAGACAGCCATGGACGCAGAGATGGCCTCCTGGAAGTCCACAGGCACCTACGTAGACGAGGTTCCCCCTCCT